>OZ022264.1:43235677-44435677 GCA_963978885.1 Nemotelus pantherinus
TATCCTCCTAATTTCGGTTTCCTTTCACGTATCCCAACTACCCTCCGCATCTCGGGTCCACTATATCTTCAACATAGCGTTTGCTTCCATCGCCTTTCGATCTGATGGCTTTGCGTTAGGAACTCGGCAATTCGGCCACCGCTCGGTATCCCTCGTATGTGGGTCAATTGTTGGCCTAGGTCTGGTGTCATCGACCTTGACAGCTCGACCCATACGTTGCTCTGCCGGGTGTATGGATTTGTGGCATAGTGATCCGACTCGGGATATCTCGTCGATATTCTGGCGTTTTCATTAGCGTCGCGATTTGGTCATTACCATTGATGGCTATGGTGTCGTTTATGCATTCAATTTAGTTGTGTTGTTCATTGTATGCTCCGTCGGCATGATTTATGTTACTCAACTAACTGAATCACAATTAAGTTACAATCGGGAACTGTGAACTAACTTAATCTAACATAAATTAAATCTGTGACTGCAATAGCTAATTCATTAACCTAATCCTATTGAACATTAACATCGTAAATTGCGAATATTATCTAATCTCCATCGTTCTCTTTTAGAGGACGATGGAGATTTTTTTTTTTTTTTTATTATTATTATGAAAAAATAGTGAATGCCGTGACACCCCCCTCGCTTCAGAGAATTCAGTGGAATTCTCGGCCCAATTTCTCCCACTATAAACCGTAGTTGGCATTAATTCGGAACGGAAAATTACGTCGTAACGAAGATTCTTTAGCCGATTGCATTTCCGATCTCGATAACGTTATTGCAGCCATAGAAATTCTGAATTGGAACATTCAATCTACGCTTCCACTACACACTTTTCCCATGCATGCTTTTATGTAACTCCGATTAGATTTGTATGGTGTCGGTATTTGTTTACTCTATATTTTATAAGATTCTAATGCCAGGTGATCTGGATTTTAAGCTAACTATACTGACGTAGACAGAAATGAACCAAAAAAACGGAAGTAGAACGTCTCGCCACCCAGAAGAAAGAAAAAAACTAAACCCGAAAGGAAAGGAAAAGGACAAAAAACAATAAACCCGAAATATGGTAAAGGAAACAAAAAAAAACCCACCACCAAGGACTCGGTAATTATTTCCTGTTTATAATTAAGAACTAATATCAATTTAGATAACTAACCCCTATATAAATTTATTCTAACGACTAATCATAAAATAGATTCATCATAAAATCTAATCATTAAATTTAAATAAATTTCTATCCCACCACCAAAACAATTCGCTTCGCAGCCGAACCCCTATTAAGATTGAATCTAGCCTATCTAGTTTCCTATTCATCTCTTATTTTGCTTATTTTCCGGTACATACCAATCTAAATGCCAATCACTAAACTTAAACTTTTCCCAAATAGTAAATTCAAAGTATAATTATTTTTTCATACCTTATTCCACCACCCATACCTTATATTTCGAAAATAGATTATATTCTATAATCTACTAGATTCCTTCCCGTATGCATCAATCAGCTAAAGAAAAATAACTCAAACAATTACTATAAAAGCGTGGAACTATCACATAGGTCTATCTCTATATTCAGTTAAGCTGCGAATACAATGACGCATAGTTACCTACTACCCTAACGATCTTATAATGAACCTATTACCCTAACGTTCTTATAATATAACCCACCACCACTATCTGAACTATCTTTCCTATCCTACACTAAATTCGCTTGATTCGTGCGCCCTTAGCCCGTACCGACCGATCTATCTTCACCACCTAAATATTTCTTTAAATCTTTCGCGTGCCAATTACCGACCGCTTTTCCCCTTTCGTCGACAAGCTCGAAAGTCCAGGCGGATGTTTTCGCTTTTATTGTGAAAGGACCGACGAACGTTGGAGCTAATTTCGCCGCGAAATGCTTACTAGCGTCGGATAAGACATAGTTTTTCCTCCACACTTTGTCTCCCACCTGGAAGTTTTCTGTGCGTCGGCGAAGATCATAACGTCTTTGACTGGATGAGGCGGCCTGCTGCATTCTACGAATCACCTCTTTGCGAACTTCTTCTAGAGCTTCCGCATTCTTTAAGGGCAAAAAGTCGCCCCCCGGGTCCACCGGAGGTTCTATTCCGTCTCGGTACGTGACCATCTCTCTTCCGAAATTCAAGAAATACGGAGAAAAGCCTGTGATCTCGTGTTTGTAAGTCCGCAAGGCGCAGGCGATCTTAGCTAGATGCGTATCCCACAGTCGATGGTTATCGGACGCGTAACATCGCAACATACATTGAATGTCTTGGTTGCGTCGTTCAGCCGGGTTAGCTTGAGGGTGATATAGAGCCGTATAGCTCACACGTACGCCATACCCTTCCACCGCTTTCTTAAATTGACTTCCCCGGAACTGTACCCCATTATCACACACCAATATTCTGGGCACTCCATACACTAAAAACACCTGTTCCTCTAGCAAGCGAAACACTGCTGCCGCTGTTGCGGTTCGTACTGGTAATATTACTGAGTATTTCGTAACGTAATCTATGATGGTCAGAATATACGAATGACCCCGCGTAGATCTCGGTAACGGCCCTACTAGATCTATGCATATCATCTCCCACGGGTCCTTCGCTTCGCCTACTCGGGATGACATTAAACCCACCGGAGCCTTCCTTGTAACTTTGCAGGCCTGGCATACCTTGCACTTCTTTACGTATTCCCCGATATCCTTCTTCATTCCAGGCCAATAAAAGTTCTGAGCGACGCGCGCTAATGTCCGGTCGGCACCCATATGGCCAGCTTTCGGGTCATCATGACACCGATACAGAATGGAATCTCTTTCAGCCTTCGGTATCACCCTCTTCCAGGCTGTACCCGTCCCGTGATTGGAAAACTGTTTCCACAGCGTACCATTTATGACCTTTCACTTTGCATATTTCCGAGGGTCATTTCGAACATTTTCCACCATCCTTGCCAACCAGGAATCCGTTGCTTGGGAAGTCTCAATATCGTTCACCTCCACGATCGCCCGAGAAAGCGCATCTGGGACCAAATTATCCTTTCCCTTACGGTGGATCACCTCAAAATCAAACTGTTGGAGGCGTACTGCCCACCTCGCCAATCTACCCGTTGGATCTTTTAACTGGTTCAGCCAAACCAACGAATGGTGGTCTGTAATGACGATGAACTTGGTCCCTTCTATGTACGGCCGGAACTTCTCAACGGCCCACAGTACCGCTAGACATTCTCTCTCGGTCACTGAATACTTTCTTTCCTGTTTGGACAGTGCACGGCTGAGGTAGCATATCACCTTTTCGCCCGTAGCATGCGCCTGGCTCAGCACAGCCCCTATTCCCACGTCTGAAGCATCAGTTTGGACCTTGAAGGGAAGTTCAAAATCTGGGCACGCCAGTATCGGAGCCGTGGACAGTTTACGTTTACACTCGACGAATGCCCGCTCACAGTCAGTGGACCAACAGAACTTGCGTCCTTTTTTAAGTAGGTCGCTCAGCGGCGCAACCATGGTGGCATGGTTCGGGATAAACCGCCGATACCAAGACACCATGCCCAGCAACTGCCTAACTTGCTTAACCATCTTAGGCCGCGGGAACTCGCTGATGGCCTCCACTTTCTCGGAGTCTACCTGTAGCCCCTCCTCGTTCACCACATATCCCAGATATTTAAGCTGCGGCCTGCAGAATTGACATTTCTCTTTCGAAACGCGTAGCCCCTCCTCTCGCAGTCGTGAGAATACCTCTCGCAGTACCTCCACATGTCGATCAAAGGTGTCCGTCACCACAATTATATCATCGAGATACGTGAAAACGTATGGCTCGAGAGTTGGACCCAGGACGGTATCAATTAGATTACCTATATCCTATATCGTCCATCCTTCTTCCGAACTAATAAAATTGGTGACGACCATGGACTCGCCGATGGCTCCACTACCCCCATCTCCAGCATCTCATCTAGCTCTGAGTTTATTTGACGCTGTACTGCAGGAGAGACCGCTGTTTAATTGGGGCCGCCGTCGTCTTTATCACATGCTCCACTGACTTAGCACAGCCCAAACCATCGCCCATCAATCGGAACTGTTCCTCCAACAGCCCCGCCAGAGACTCTGCCTCCCCCTCCGATAGATGAGATTGACTTCGTAGCGACTTCCTCGTTCCAGCCTCCGCCGCAGCTACCGACGTCCACTGTCGTCCCTTCATGTCCAAAACGACACCAAACCGCTCCCAAAAGTCAACTCCCAAAATAACTTGCTGAGGAATGTTTGGGATTACTAACACCTCCAGCAAATAACGACGTCCGTTCAGGGCGAAATTCAACTTCACCGCTCCTGCTACCGAACACATATCGCCGTTGGCGAGTCGTACCTCACAAATTCCATCACGGATCAGCGTTAATTCTTTCCCTGCTAATAATGACCATCCCTTCTCCCCTATGATCGTGCGACTCGCCCCTGAGTCTAACAATCCTTCCATGATTACGCCCTCTATTTCCACATGCAAGTGCGGGCGACTATCATGGTCATTTTCTGCCAGCGCGTAGTCTACCTTTGGGGAATGTCCCGACCGCTGCGGCCTATTCTTAGTGCTCCCTTGGCCGCCTAGTGAGCACGCTGATCGTTTCCCGACCCCTGTATCCTACCCCGATTTCGGCCCTCCTGGCTGCTACCGCTCGCCTGACAATTCGGACACGCAGATCGCATCACCCCTTGGCGACCACACCCGAAACAACGCCGAGGCTCCCTGCACTCTCGGGACATGTGCCCTTCACGCTTGCAGTTCCAACACTGTACCTGTCGCTGTCCCGCCAACGCTGCCACTTGATCCGCGATTCCCGGGCCCACATACGCTAGATCGGGCTCCAAACAACGCCTAGAGCGCGTGTTTGGTGGTACAAAAGCCGCTATTGATGCCCTGGTAGCATCCAAAGTCCGACCCAACTTTACTAACTCCGCGATCGACTCGACCGGAGTCAAACAGAGCTTCTGCTGGTAAAACGGTGCGATGTTGCGTCGCAGAACGCGCAGCTTTTCCTGCTCCGTGCAGTTAACCTTAAGGCGACTGAACAAGCGCTCCATGGTCGCCACGTACACCCCCATGGACTCACTTTCTCCCATCGTTCTCTTCCGGATCTCGTCCCACAAACGGTCCTCGTAGTCAGACGGCAGGAACTCTGCTTTCAGTTCTTGCATCAGTTCGTCCCAGCACTTAACCCGCGTTCGATTCGCGCGAAACCATATGAGCGCTTTTGCGTCGAAGAGATCTACCGCCGACGTAAACAGCTGTGACTTCGAAAGCCCTCGGGCCTGCCGTAACTCCTCAACGCGCTCCAAAAAGGCATTCACCGATCCACTTGAATCGCCCGTAAACTTAAGGCCCCATTTGGCCACCTCCGTCGGACTGACTACTTTAGTTTGTTGTACCGATGCTGCTTCCTGACCCATACCACTTGGTTCGGCCTCGTCGTCGCTGGGGTCTTCCACTTTCTCCACCAATGCCCCCATCGCCATAATTAACCTATTCCGGAGCTTTTTGGCACCTCCCTTTTGCTCCAGTGTTACTGCCCGTATGTTCCCCAGTCTACGGAACCCAAACTCTATTCTACATTTCGCTTTCAGATATTCCAGGGATTCCTTGCCGCTCGTCACCCTCTCCACCAGTTCCTCGGCCTCTGTCACTTTAGCTTGCAGTTCCCGGAAATCCGCCTCAAAATCGAAAGGGTATTCGGCTTCGACATAGGAAGTGTCCATGGCGGCCTCTGTCTTCAGAGCCGCCCTCAGGGCCTTCCGCATATTGTCGACTGTGTCTGCGTCAAATCCACGAATGGCCAGCTCGTACGTGAGCTCGTCCTTAGTTAGTCGATCCACCAAGATCTTCATGGCTCGACCACGGTAATTGTTTGCGCGAAGATCCTGAAAATTCACCCTAATCACTCCCTAACAATAACACTCCCAAAAATTACTCTAAATGTATTCCTTCTGCGGAACCCAAGTTACCTTCCTACTAAAATAAACACCCGCAACCCGCTAATGATAACGCAAAATATCTAATTCACAAATAGAACCTGAAAAAGAATGGCCTCTTACTTCCTAACCTATCCTATTCACGCACCCACAATTCAACCGCAATTCAAATAAGTTTAATTTTCACTATCTGCACTCACACACTTTTTCTATTCTCAACCACACACACCAAATTCAGAATTCCAATAGATATATAGATATCAATGTAGCAAAATGTTTTCGCAAAACGCTCAATTCAATAATATATGATCAATTCAAAAATATATTATGTCAATATTCTCCACGTAATTCGTAAAAAGTTTAACTTGCAAACTTCTTATTAGCAACAATAAACGATTTCCGCGGTAAAAACTACTTTCAAATACGCTTTTCGGTTAACTTTATATGCGATTCTACGCGCCTATCAGCCTTCCCACAATTTGGGACTTGGCTCCTAAAATTTTCTCGAGTACCGTTTTTCCCGTTAGTACCGTTTTATGCCCCACGTTGGGCGCCAATTTGTCACCGTTATCTTTAACGCGCACGAAAAACCCTTTTCCCCTAACTGGGACGCAAGGGCGGCAATCTTTGGGCGGCTTTAGCTCGCGGAGAAGAAAGGTCGCGAGTGGGCGCCACTCGCTTCTATTACCAAGAATTGCCTCACTACCGTCGCCCTGAAGCGAGAAGAGGTAGACGGCGTACTATATTCGACACTAACCCCAATCACGGCAATTATAACCGGCGCAATTTCGATTTAACACTTTATTACGACTTTACGCACAATGTTCGTATTAATCTTACCGCGTTACCATGTAATGGTAACCAACTTCTTAACTCTCGAATTCATACATAGATAACTCTATAATACATATAATGCTTAATAATATCTAACCTGGATTCTACACCAATTGCCGATGCTGGATCGCCGCGATGCGAACGTTCTCCCTCGATGGGGCCCTTTTCCGCCGACTGTTACTTGTGCCAACAGGAATTCGATATCACGCTGTTCTCCGAAATCTGTTCTACTCGATCAGCTACCACTTCCCGGCTTCGCGAATTTTTTCCTCCGAACAATGATCTTCCCGTCTATTTCCCAATATATCAGTTCAGGTCAAAATCGATTAACTCGAGATACTCGCTCCTACTGTCGATTATACTCGTATCTTGAAAACCCTCGTCGTCAGGCACCATCAATATTAATTCGATGTTCGAGTTTTCGGAATGAAATGGATAGAAAAAGATAATCCCAATTAAAATCCGCAGCAATCTAACACCTCCAATCACTCACCCGGCTCCAATCAGAAAAGAACGATTTTGCGCTTCCCGGTGCCCAGGAAGACTTTTGGCGGCAGCGGGATTTTCAAATTCCGCTGATCGAACTCAACAGAGTTCATTCTCCTTTCACCGGGTGTTGAATTTTTCATTTCACCACACGATCCAATTCGGGACGGTCCGATTTTGGAACATCTTAATCGACGTTTCCCCTTCGTGACATTCCGACTTGTCAACATTTGTTTACTTCCATTGTGTCAAACTAGTAGTGCTCGCAGCCTTTCGATACATTGTCAGGTGAGTAAGAGTTTTGTAATTATTTTCCCCGGCTTTGACAAAAACGGATCCGCAAGCCTCTCAGTTTTCTTCCATCTGATCGCTATCAGATGAGAACCCGGTCGCGTTAAAGTGGTAATTCGTGCCGACCTTCCATATGCAAGTTCGTGCGTGCCGTAAGTTTCATATGTGCAAGTACCCCGACCCGTACGTTGATATCCTCCTAATTTCGGTTTCCTTTCACGTATCCCAACTACCCTCCGCATCTCGGGTCCACTATATCTTCAACATAGCGTTTGCTTCCATCGCCTTTCGATCTGATGGCTTTGCGTTAGGAACTCGGCAATTCGGCCACCGCTCGGTATCCCTCGTATGTGGGTCAATTGTTGGCCTAGGTCTGGTGTCATCGACCTTGACAGCTCGACCCATACGTTGCTCTGCCGGGTGTATGGATTTGTGGCATAGTGATCCGACTCGGGATATCTCGTCGATATTCTGGCGTTTTCATTAGCGTCGCGATTTGGTCATTACCATTGATGGCTATGGTGTCGTTTATGCATTCAATTTAGTTGTGTTGTTCATTGTATGCTCCGTCGGCATGATTTATGTTACTCAACTAACTGAATCACAATTAAGTTACAATCGGGAACTGTGAACTAACTTAATCTAACATAAATTAAATCTGTGACTGCAATAGCTAATTCATTAACCTAATCCTATTGAACATTAACATCGTAAATTGCGAATATTATCTAATCTCCATCGTTCTCTTTTAGAGGACGATGGAGATTTTTTTTTTTTTTTTATTATTATTATGAAAAAATAGTGAATGCCGTGACATACTGTACCTGATTTTGAGATATTTACTTGAAGAGACAAAATTTTGGCACTTCGACCCCGAAAATTTTGTGTTCAATGTCATTTTTCTCAGAAAATCTCATGACAAGATGCCATTTAAATTTTATTCTTTTATAGGCCATATTGTTGGCTACAAAAGTTGCATACATACTTATGACTTAGATTTTACCATTTCGCAAGTAGTAAGCGAAAATACATGTCGCTTAAAAGTAAATATGCCGTAAAGTGGCCTTCGTTGAAAAGAATAGTTTAAATTGTTATTTGTACTAACGTTTTTTTACTGCTCATTAATTAATTTTTAAACCATCAACAAAATAAACTAAATAAAAATTAGTTTCAACATAATTGAAGCACCTACCTGGATGTTAAAGGTAAAATTGGGTACAGTTCTTTGTTTTATTAATGGAATACACAAAAAAATTAAGACCCTATAAAAACAGAACCACTTTCAAATTATTGTGAGTTTCGGTATATTACTCGAACCAGAAGACATCACTAAAATTTCAAACATAAACTTAAAATGTCTCACTACACTAAGGGCAAATATGCAGATATTATGTACGCATATGGAGAGTGCCGGGGAATTTCACAAGCGGCGCAATCTTTGTATCAACAGAGATATCCCCATCGATGGATTCCTGGACGGAGAGTGTTTCAACAACTATACACAAGGATTCGGCAAACTGACAGCGTTAGGACGAGCCGAGTAAACGCAAATCCTGCACCTGCAATCGCTGTACGGACCGATTAAGAAATACTGCTTGCAGTGGAAACTGACCCATCAGTCAGTATTCGACGATTGGCGTTGCAGTTTAACGTGTCTACGTGGAAAGTTTGGAGTATTTTAAAAGCAGCCTGTTTACATCCCTACCATCACACACCAGTGCAGGGGCTGCTACCGATCGATTTGCCCAAAAGGATGGAATTCTGCTATTAGCTCCTTGAGAAACAATTAGACAACGAAAATTTTTTGAACACCATTCTCTGGACGAATGAGTCTTTATTTACCAGGGACGGTATCACAAACTTTCATAATTTACATACGAGGGCTGAGAGTAACCCACACACGAGAAGGACTTCATCGTTTCAGCATAGGTTCAGCGTAAATTTATGGGCAGGAGTGATTGGTGACGATTTAATTGGACCTATTAGGCTCCCGCCTACTTTAAAAAGTACCAATTACTTACATTTTTTAGGATATGATCTGCAGGACTTATTGGAGGATATTCCGCTGCAACGATTGGCTTCCATGTTTTACCAACACGATGGTGCTCCAGCTCACTATGGCCGACCAGTCAGAGATTTGTTGAATTCTAGTTATACCAATCGCGGGATCGGTAGAAATGGACCAATATACTGGCCTGCGAGATCTCCTGATCTAACAATTAAGGATTTTGTATGGGGACGAATGAAACCCTTTGTCTACACAACGGAAGTATCAATGGTACAATTTCAAGTCATCAGCGTAGAAGAGGTGTGGGGTATCAAATAAAATCCTAGATAGATCCGAAATGAAAATATTAAAGAGAAGAGGGCCCAAATGACTGCCTTGCGGCAACCCCGACAGAGCAAAAACTGTTTTTGAAAATTTTCCTTGGAATTTGACAATCTGGGTTCTGTCACAAAGATAAGATTTAAGCCAGTTAAGTAAGCAGCCAGATATACCGAAATTAAGTAATTTCGGTGTCAAAATTTGATGGTCGACTCTGTCGAAGGCCTTACTGAAATCAGTATAAATCGCATCAAGCTGGTTTCCCTTTTCCATCTCACAAAGGACGTCCGAAACCAGGATCATGAGATTCGTGGTAGTTGACCTGCCTTTTCTAAACCCATGTTGCTGTTCGTTGAGAAGGGGACTTATTATGAAAGTCAGTTGATCGCAGACGAGCTTCTCGAAGAGTTTGGGGATCACTGAGAGAATAGCGATGCCTCGATAGTTGTCAATAGATCTTTTATCGCCACTTTTGAAAATAGGCATAATATGGGAAGATTTCCAAAAGGATGGAAATACGCCTAATGACAGCGACTTGTTAAAAATTATATACAGAGGGGTTATCAATTGATTGATACACTGTATCACAAAGCAGGGAGGCATTAGGTCAGGGCCAGGTCCTTTATTAATGTTTAGCTCTTGGATAGCGTTGGCAATTGCCTCTTTTGTTAGAATGATTCCCTCAATGAGTGGTGTGGATAAAGTTTGGGTAGGGCAGACAGTTGAATTTATTGTAGGGATCGAAGGAGGACAGAACGAATCTTGAAAGTGATCTGCAAATAAATTGGAGATTTCCTGTGGAAGCGAAGATATAGTGTTCCCTCGGAACATAGAAGCGGGATAGCCAGTCGTTTTTCGTTTCGTATTAACGAAATCAAACAACTTTCTTGGGTCATTTACAATTTTGTTACCCATTAAAGTCACGTAAAGCTCATATGCTTCCCGAGATTTAATTAAGAATTCTTTGGATAAAAGATCGTAGCTTTCCTTTAGCCCTACGCTGATATTGCGATCATTTTTAATTACTTTGTAAAGTTTGTTTCGTCGGTTCCTTAATTGTCTCAAATTATTGTCAAGCCATGGCTCAGAACGTTTATTGCGTTTTTTTATCTTTGGTACATAAGTGTTAATGGCTTGAAAGATTTTTTCGTAGAAAAAAGAAACAAGTCCATCCAAATCTAACGTTGAGATGGACCTTGACCATTCTATGGTATCCAGATAATTTTTAATGCTTACGTAGTCAGCATTATGAAAATCAAATACAATTTCATTATTGTATGATTGGTTAAAAGCAATATTGGTAGTGGAAAGTTCAACGGTAATAGCGGAGTGATGAAGAGTATTAGAGAAAAGATTCTCGGCGTCAGTAGTTGCACTAACTACCACCTCGTCATGAAAATTGGTAAATATTAAATCTAACCACTTACCATTCTGGTTAGAAGTCGATATAACTTGCTGTAAATCATTGCCATAGAATGAACTGATAAGGTTGAATTCAATGGCGTCAAGAAGGTTGATCGGGAGGAGCTGGTTATCATTTTCATCAATAGTAAATTTGATTTTTGGACGGTTGAAGTCCCCGAAAATGATTATTTTGTCTTCCTCATTCATAGAAGCAATAATGGAGGATATGGTGTCATTTATATTATTGTAAGCAATTTCGTTAGAGTGGGGTGGTACATAAAAAATTCCAATGTACATATAATGACAGTTAAATAGAACTCTGACGAATTTATGTTCAAATAACTTGCACTGATTAGTTACAATAGGTTCGCTAGAAAAGGAGTTGTGTGTGGCGATAAAAACACCACCTCCTCTTGTGGAACCAGTCTGAATATAATCGCGATCAGCTCTGTATATGGTCCAATTAGAGTCAAGAATTTCCTCATTAAGATGTGATTCGTTCAACCAGGTCTCAGTTAAGGCCAAGATATTGAAATGGCAAGATTTAGCGTCAAGAAAAAGTTTGTTGAGTTTGCCTCTCATACCACCGCAGTTGTGGTAGAGAAATCTTGGTGATGGTGTAGAGAATTCATTAGGAATAATATTTCTTTTGATTTTCGCGTGACTTCTGTAAAAGTGAAATATATTTGGAGCTCACATATGAACGATATGTTTTAAGATCGCTTTCGACTTGTTCTGGAGTCATTCCCAGTTCGACATGATAGCGGGTAAAGAATGAGCGAAGAGAGTCAACTTCAGTGGGAAGACCGTCTTGATGTATCAATAATTTGAGGTGCGTCTTTGTTTTACCCTCAAAGCAGGTAGCATCGTTCGCATTATGCATATATGCGAGATAAAGGCGGACAATATCATAGATCTTATGGTCTCTAAATCGTGATAACAAGTATCTATTATCCGTATCATCACTTGAATTTATCGTTAGTTTTACAATTGGTGGTACAAGTGGATCTATAAATTTTGTAGGATAATGCTGAGAGGGTGATGAGTTTGGTATATGAATCGAGCCAGATGTCAGTGGTATTTGGTCCTCGCCGCGTACGAAGTTAGAATATTTTTTATTTTGAAGAAAGAGTAGATGTAAGTTTTTGATTGGAGGTAGTGTTTGTGGGTGATTTAGGTGTGAGTGTATTAGTCATCTTTGGAATTGCGTTATTTGTAGAGGATGATAAAGTTTCTCGGGAGAGAGGAGGTGAATTTCGGGAAACTGTATAAAGGGAATCGCCTAAATACCTGTTAGGTTTCTGTTGAGAAGACATCGATAGGTTGGTTGCAAAGTGCCTGGGTTTGGTGATGATGCGTTTACTGGATTTATTGTTCCTCCACTGGCTGAATGTCATTCCGCGCCAAGTATAAACATCTCCAATGCGTTTATGGTTAGAAAAAAGCCACCCATATTTTGCTGGAACATTTAGTTTGAAACAAGTTTGGGATTTGTCCTTGTGTCCTCGCCGACGGGTGCGTATAGTTTCACATTTACAATCCACGATGCATAACTCATCTTTGAGTACTCTGTATAACCAGGTGACGTCAGCGGATCTAGGAGCTCCTCTTACAAAGAAAGTTTTGTTGCAAGGTTTGTCAATAACCGTCGTGCTTACTGCCTGGTTGCACATAGTGTTGTTGATTGTGTTGTTGAACAGCTTGATCTTCCTAATTCTGGCATCCCATTCTTCACGAGACCAAGATGTGCCAAATTTTAAAATCGGCCGACTCGAGGATTTGTCTGCAGCTTTTGAAATTATTTTGTTGGAGATTGGTCTCAGCTGCTTCATTGGGGATGTTGAATTATCCACCATAATTGGTACTACTGACATCACTGGTAAGTCTTCAGAAACTTCTCCTATCGTTGCTTTGGTGGCAACATCATTAATCATTTCAACCAGAATGCTGAGATTTTTGTCAAGACTTTTAACTGTGCATGCCATGTTATCAAATAGGCCCATACCAGCATCCATTCCTCTAGCTAGAGACGATTCACCGCAATTGGTGGTAGAACTTTCAAGAAACATGGATATTTCCTTATCGAGAGTAGATAAAGTTTTCTCGATATAATGTTTGTGGTCGTTGTTGTTGCTCGTTGTTATGCTCATTTCGGTAAAACTGTCACCGCTAGCCTTGGTCTGTGCAAGCTGTTTGGCGAGCAGGTCATCTTTGTCCTTTATTAAGTTGTCGATGTGTTGTATGATATTTACGAACATATATCTCAAACGACTTTCTATATCTTGACAAAAATGCAAGATATGATGAATACCAGTCTCTAGGGGCATCCATACATGCACCATATAATCTGCGTTGACAATAGCCTTTACACACGACGAACTTGGATTTACTATCGTAGGCTGTACAATTCACAAAGCAGCATTTGTAACTCATGGCTGTTTATTGATTAAAGGAAAAACAATCACGAAAATATTCACCAAAAAAAAATTATTATGATTGATATCTGAGTGTCTTTAGTTTAATTGATTTTAATTTTAAACAGCACAGCAGATTTGAATCGGTCACTTTGTGATTTTAGACAAGAAAATGGATTACGCTGCACATTATCAAGCAGCACTTGTGACACACGATTTATTATTGGTAATGCCCAGTCGCGGAAACACTTCCGTATTAAAAATGGGTCAATGCTTGAATTGGCTTAATTTGAAGGAAAAACAGAAACGCGTCCGCACTGTTCGACGGTTGACGGGTACTGAAGTGTTGTGATCACATAGGCCAGTACCAGACGTTTACTAACTGGCAAAGAGCCAGAAGTGCGTACCCCCTTATTTCATTCTGCCCCCTGCTTACAAAAACAACTGTGCATTGATTTGAATTTTGGCTTCCTTTATTTTAGTGAGTCCTTTTTTCGATGCAATTTTAGCAAGCATTTTTCTATTTAGCCGCCATTTCAAGAGTCTAATTGGTTTTTTTTTCAATTTTTAAAAGCTGAAAACTTAATTTAAACTTAACGAAGTCACATACAATAAAGAACGAAATCAACAATGACCCTAAATAATCAGCCTTTCAGCAATATGTCGATGAAAAAACGTACTCAGATTCAATTAAACGTGATACTCTAATCAAAAATGCAAATAAAAGTGCCTGATGTATTTTTAATAATCCGATTTCAAAATGAAGATACCTAGGTACGAATAAATTCACATAAAATCCGAACTATTTTCAAGAAGTAGCGGCAGAAAAATAGAAGATATGTCATACAAATTTCATAGTCCATATTTCTCTTTTCAATAGAATGTGTTGGTATTTCCAACTCTGAAGAAAAAATTTGGTTTTTATTTCACTTTCTTCAGTTCTCGCTTATAGTCAAAACAATTTTTCAATTTATCGCACGATGACGTGGAAAACGATTACATTTACTCAAGACTGTCAATTCACCATCCATATTCAGTTCATTACAATTTCCCGTTATCATCCAGATCACACTACACAACGAAAGCCCTTCGAATATTAGCATTGTGCTGAATATTCCAATAAATATCAGAAAATTTATTGACATGTCAGAGCTAGTGAAAAACTCCATTCACTGCGAGTGCCACTCAAGCAACTTGACATTTTTTATACTTTTTCTTTCACAACACCACTCTGCTGCATGAGAATAATACATACAAATGGGATCCAGTTCGATACGATTTCCCAATACTTTTTCACCATTCCAAACTTCGCTTTCGAAATGCCCCAAAAACTTTCGAAATAAAATTCCACCAAAACAGGCATTCTTTTCCATTTTTTTCGACAAATCCATTTTCTATCGAGATAGATACTCGGAGTTTTCGCTGTCACGACCGGAAGCTACAAGACCTGCAAGCGATGATAACTACAACTTATCACGACTATCATCTTCACTTTGTACAGAACACCGTTTTGTAAGGCAAGAAATGAAAAATACTTTTGCTGACGGGAAATTTCCTAGCCATGAAACGTACTCTGCTTCCATTCCGCCACCTTTCTCTGGTAAAGTTTCGGCAGTTGTAGGAAGGAAGAGATTTGCTTAAAGTCAAAAAAAAAGAAAAAGACAGTATCGAGTCGCCACCGGGTGTATGCAAACTGTCACATTGATTTCAAAGTGAGAGCTGAGATATGAAAAAATAGTGTAGCCGGAAGAAGTAAGTTTTGGGAGAAAAAAAAATAAAAAGGCATTTTCGAAGGTTTCTAGCAGAGGATAATAGGGTTTGCTGTGAATATTTCGCAGGGTAACGATGCTAAGCAAATCAAAGTGATTTGATTTGCGAACCCAGTGTGAATAGTTTGATGTTATTTTAAGATTTAGATCAATTTAATTTTGAAGGATTCTTGTTCCAAGTTATGATGGCAAATAGTATAAACTTTTATGTATTCTTTTATGAGAGATCAGTGTGAACGCGACCCTAGGGAAATAGAAAATTTTTATTATTTTTTATTAACTTTCATATTCTAAATCACTAAATTAAACTAAACTAAGATTGATATAGAATTGAAGACTACGCTGCTTCAGCTCCAAAAAAAACACCTCAGAAACAAACACACAACCACAAAAACACAAATAAAAGCACAATCGGAAAAATTGACGTAGTCGAGTTTTACCAAAATATCTCAAATGAATGACTGAGAGCAAAGACACGCCAACTGGACATCATCAACCAAACAAAGCTATCAGCCGTAGAAATAAGAAAGCTCTGCATAAGAAGTCTATGTTCCTTGGGAAGAATTGGGATTCAGACATGACGCTGAAATGCCGGGAAGACCCGGCTTTATGGGAAAAATGCCTGCTTTTCAGCATCTGTCAGCAGAGGAGCGCGTAAGAAACACAAGATAGAAACGAAAGCCAAAGCCGGCGTTGTCGTCCTACAGATAGTGAGAGAGGCCTCGCTGAAACTGGACCTTCTGGACAAACTGGAAAAACTGAACAAACACATAAAACCTGAATTTTTTATCCCTCGTCATTGTGATAGGTACGTCCGATTAGGATCGTAAACTGACCGATGGTCAGAGTTCAACTCTTCGAAGCGAGCTGTGGAACGAGATAGAGAAGTTAAAAACAGTTTACAGCTTAACGCAAGGGATCTTTTTCGACGGTCACCTCCACACAAGCATCAGAAGAGAGACTAAAACGGATTGTTTCCAAACTGGTAATCGTCTTAGACTCATCATTTCGGAAGTTGATTGTTAAAAAACCCATGCTTGTCAGTTGTTTGATTCCTGGCCTTTGTAGGAATGCAGGTGACATCAATAGCATTTCTGATAAGTTCAGTTTGCATTCATTTCGACTCATTATTCCCGCCGCCAGCACAAAGGCTGATGAAATTGGTTAAGAACCCTGAACTGGAGAGACTAGAGCTTCTGGTGGATTGCGACGCTAGTTTCTAGCACACTAGAAGAGAAAGACTTTATGATTTTATAGCTTCTGCTGACGGAAAACACTGGGAATTCTTCCATTTAGTGAAAGTGCGGATTTTGATATTTTACTGTGATCACCTTGAATAGTCAGATTGATAGCTAAAGCGTTTCAGATGAAATCTAACTCTTTGACCACGGGCACTTGGTTTGTTTTTTTAGATCTAGTAACTGTGGTGCAAAGAAGATTGGACTAAGTTCAATCGACTTCTTATAGATAAGAACCTGACGAATGCTTAGTGGTATGATAAAACCACCAAAATCAATAGAATTTCGGTTGAACACCCTCAATAAAGCTATGTTAGGAATCTGTTAAGAAGCCTGCAGGACGAGGAATAGCAGATACAGCAACATGGTTTATAGCGAATAGTATAAATGAGAGGCCCTAAAGCACAAGTGCTAAGGTAGGAAGTGGAATAAAGGAATTGCCCCGAGAGCAGGGTACCCTAGAAATGGCCGTGAAGGCCCCTCGTCCGCATTAGCGGAGTACCCTTTAACCTACCCCGAAGGATGCTGGGGTGCCGCTTTGCTAGTTCACTGCGGCTGGGGTGGGTCCATGGAAAACATGGAGTCGGTTAGCTCTCAAGAGAAACGGGATCCTACCTATAATTCATCCGTCATTATAGAATAGCCACAAACTGGTATATAAATATACCTAAGGGAATAGGGAGCTTTAATCCGTTAAGGAATCCACCCGTGGTTCTGTTGCATGGGCTGGCAAGCCAGGCCCAGCGCTCGTGTCGACGCACGGAGCCAAACTGAAAGCTCTAAAGAAAGAAGGGGAGAAAACACTGTCTCTTTTCCGCAGGAGCCTAGGTGAGGCAGACAGCCCCGGGCCCCCGATGGTGGTGGAGCCTTGACACCCGATGGTCTGGGGCCCTCCACTCACTGACATTGGCCTGAAAATATATAAAATGCAAAAAGAAACGTGGCCAATGTCCCTCCCTTGGTAGTAAATCTGAAAATCCAACACTAGTTAATCATCGGCCAGCCAGGACATTGCCCTTCTAAATCGTGAATGGCCAGGTCTTCCTTTTCCATTTTTCTGGTCCTTACTTCGGACCGGGTCGTTTTCGATCGAGCTCCTGTTGTGGCTACTTTTTCCGTCTGGGGAAACCTGTGCAGTGCTCAGAGGGAGGCGCAGTGATCCACGACACAGCGGGCATTTTGGTTTTTTTTTAACCACTGCTCGATGCAAGGCTCGTAAAATGAGTGTCCACATGACGTCATCACGGCAGGACTGTTTCGCGCGAATGCCTGCTCCACCTGAACGCTGCTCAAGTCCTCCCGGCTTCGTGCAAGAGACATTTTGATCAATCTGGAAAAAGATTTGGTAATGGTGCACGCTCGGAAGTGGCGTGTCTAACTAAGCCAGTACAGTATGAAAGGTTTTCAAAAAAATGTAAATAAGTGCACACTTCAATGTGTGACTAACTAGAATAGAATACGCTTAATACTAAATATTGCTTACGAAAAATTCAAAAGTAGTAAGCCCAAAGTTCAAAGGTAATAAATGATGCACACTTAATAGTGTGACTAACTCTAATGGGCCATTTACATTGGCGTCCATGCGTCCACGCGTCCATGCGATCTAGCGTGTTTTGCTTACACGAGTCAATTTGATTTTGTTTATATAGGCGGGTCTAAAGCGAAGGAGGTGGAGTATGCTGATTCATGTACAATACATTTTAAAATGATTTCTTTCGCTCAGCGGCATGTGTGGATGATTCGTTGGTGATCATTTAAATATATGTTTTGTGGATGATTATTTTCTTATACAATGATGTGGATAATATATATTTTGCATCCTTACGTGCATGACTATTACGAAAACAAATTGAATGCATCTGAATATCTAGACACAAACATATATATGTAGGTATATATACTCATATGGATAAATACATACAACTTTCTGTTACCAATATATTTGTACGGAGCAAAAAAACATCATCATAAGCGTGTAAAATCCATCCACTTATCGCCTTAGCCCCGCCTTCAAAAAACTAGATTTGAGTTGACTTGACTCGTGTAATCTAAAAACGCTTGGACGCGCGGACGCATGGACGCTTGTCTAAATGGCCCATAATATATCAATAAAGCTTAAAGCTAATGATTTGTGATCACGGTTCCCTTCTTGTCTATAATCGCATAGACAACGTATATCGTCTCTAAAGCTTATCCAAGCAGAGAATAATTGATACGGGAAACTCGATCGTTTTGTGGAAAGCTAACCCTACGGGGGCTGAATTCGAGAGAAATGTTGCACACCTAATGGTGTGACTCACTATTAGAGATGTAGAAAAACTAAAGTTACTTAAAAAAAACTAAGATTGCAATAAAAACTTCCAAAATTTTTAATAAAGTGCGACCTTCTTATTGGGGTTGAACCCGTGTAGACCCCCAATCAGGTTCGCTGGCTGGCTGGCTGACTTACAAAAACCAAGAGTGAAATTTTACGTTAAAGATGAATAAATAGAAATAGTAATTTTTAATAATTAAATTGGGTAATAAGAACATGTTTAATTTGGGACTCTTCCTGAGGGGAAAATGCCCAAAAATATGGGGTCTGCCCACCCCTCACGAAATCCAATGAAAAAGAGGAGTTGGGAAATCAAAACAACTATGTTGTTGTTTGCCTCAGATTCAACAATTGGTCTAAGTCTAGGGTTTGGTCTGCAGGGACGTGTAGTAGCACACGCAAACCTTACGTAATCCACCACAGCTTGACAAGACCCGAGCCAAAGGCCAAACCTGAACCACACATCAAATAACAAATGGTTTGGGATAGCTTCCCGACATAAAGTGGAGCAGGGGCCCTTCGGATGACCTGGACAGAAATGGCGGTAAACCACCAATACCTGTAATCTTAGATCAACTCTGGGTACTACTCAGAGCCAATAAGCTCTGAAGACAACACAAAAAGGAAGCTACTCAAGAGGTAAAAAAAGCAGCTAAAAGGATCGGATTAGGAAAAGACGTTTGCGGCTAGTAGGGAAGAGCGAGCTGTACATATCTTAATAAAAAGGTTTGTTCTGTTGAACTAAAATGAAATTGAATCACAAGGGAGGCGATTGTAAGACATGCAAGTGAGAATGGAAATTTTTAGGACAAAAGACGTAAAGTCTGGTAGGGAGTATGAGTCGAAACTCATAAACTATTTTCTCACTTGGATGGGATTACCCAAAAACAAGTTTTCGGGCCCCACGTTGGGCGCCATTTGTAGCGATGGCCTGGCTGGCTGATGATTAACTAGCGTTGAGTTTTCAGATTTTCTACCAAGGGGGACATTAGCCACTCTTAGTTTGTTTTTGTTTTGATATGATTTCAGGCCAATGTCAGTGGGTGGAGGACCCCAGACCATCAGTGGTCAGGGCTCCGCCACCATCCGGGGCCCGAGGCTGACTGCCTCACCTGGGTTCCTGCGGAAGAGAGGCTGTGTTTTCCCCCCTTCCTTCTTTAGAATTTTCATTGGCTCCGTGCGTCGTCACGAGCGCTGGGTCTGGCTTGCCAACCCATGCAGCAGAGCCATAGGTGGATTCCTTAACGGATTAAATCCCCCTATTTCTTTAGGTATATTTATATACCGATTTGGGGCTACTCTATAATGATGGATGAATTATAAGTAGCATCCCGTTTCTCTTGAGAGCCAACCAACTCCATGTTTCAAGAACCCACCACAGCCGCAGCGAGCTAGCAAAGCGGCACTCCAGCATCCGTCGGGGTCGGTTAAAGAGTACTCCGCTAATGCGGACGAGGGGCCTTCACGGCCATTTCTAGGGTACCCTACTCTCGGGGCAATTCTTTTTTTTTTTTAATTTGCCTCTTGAATGGCAATAGCTATTCGACTTCCGACCTTAGCACTCTTGGTTCTGGACTTCGGTCTGGTTTTGAGTTGTGTTAAGGCCCGTCTCAATTATAAAATTCGCTACAGGTTATTTGGTGAAACCGGTAAAAACGGAAGCTAATGAAAGACACCAGATAATTCCTCAATCGAGCTTGTAAGAGCAAAACAGAGGATGACTCATTCGCCTACAGAATCTCACAAAGAACGTACAAAGATTTGATGAGGACCTCCAAAAAAGAATCATTCAAATCGTTTTGTGAGGGGCTTGGAGACTGCTCATTGCTTTGAAAGCTACAATCGCCCTGATGATGATTTTATCAAGTCCAAAAAGCAGCATCTGCAGAGTTCGCTTTTTTGAGAATTTCAAAACGTGGGGCCTGGTATGTTTCGTCACCTTGGAGACAAGTTCAAGTAGTCTTCACACGATAACTTGAGAGATAGGTATTCAGCTCAGGCAAATGAATTTTCACAAGGACCGCTCTTGTGGAGTATCCTTATTGACTCCCTGCGAAACGATCTGCAACATTAACTCCTTTGCGTTCAAGCTTATTGTGATGACATGGCCGATTAGGATAAGCCGAAGGATCTCAATGTGGTATGCAGAAATACACAACAGACATTGAATCTTAGTGACAGTTGGTGGTTGCGGCATGGTCTTTCAGTGAATCTTCGCAAAACGAAACTTGCTTTATTCACAAGGAAAAGAAAACTAAAAAGGCAACTGCTACCAATAATGAAAGGTACGATGCTTCAAATTTCAGATGAAGTCTATGCCGAAGTGAAGCCTATTCAAATTTTTAATGGTTTCGAACAGTTCAAGAGAATTTTCGCCATCACATGGGAACTGAAGTCCCGGATAGTCATTTGATCTTGAAGAAATATCATAAAGCCGATGATCATGAACCAAGAACCATTGTGGACTTCTTGTATTCTAGTAAGAAGGTAGCCACACTACAAAGGACGGTACATCTAGCCATCTCTGGCGCTATGAACACAAATCTAGAGGTGACTCTTTAGGCGCTTTCTAGTTTGCCTCTATTCGTTGTTCAAATTCAACTCTATTCCAGCTTTGATGCGTGAGATTTTTGCGGTTTGGCGTTGTTTTCAGATCACTATTTGATTGCCACTTTTCGATTTCAAGAGAAGATATCAGATAATCTTTTTCAGTAGAAATGACAGAGAATACCCAGATGTCTGACAGGTGGGCTTAACATATTTCTGTTTTTCAAGCTGAAGTATTGGCCACATTGAAAATACTTGCAGGGCAATTGGTAAGAAGTGAAGAGGAAAGCGTATCGTTGTTTGGCAAACCCCTGAATACTTCGGCTATTGGCAAAGAAAGCAAAACACGCTTGAATTCTTTCAATAGATTCAATAAAGTGCATTTGTTTTGGATACCGGGGCACTACGGAATGGAAAAAAAATTAAGTTTTGATGCTATTACTTAACAAGGGTCAACTTTTCCCCCAGCAGGATCCAGAACCAGACTTAGCATTTGTCATTTTTCAGAACTAGGTAGTTAGTACCCAAAAAATCAGGAGCTTGTTCAAAGATTTTCCTCTTAAAACCTAAAAATGGGACTGCATACCTCATCTGCAGTTAAAGTATGAAGAACGATAAAGCCATTACAGATACACTGACTGGACGCAAACACATAGGACATGTGTACTACGTAGGTGTTGCACAGGATAATTTTTGCGTGCACAACTTTTTATTTCGTTGGATTCGGTAGAGCAATTGCATCTTCTGAGAATTTTGTTTTTCACATTAAATACAAGCAATAAGTACTCCTAAAATTTATTTTAGAGGGTACGTCAGTGCTGAGTATCATAAATTTGGGCAGTTATGCTTTAAGAAGTAACTTGGACATGGATCATTGTGAGGTCTCCTGATTGAAAATGTTGCTTACTCACATCGAACAACGATTACTTGATTGATTGTTCTTTTATAAGAATGACAAAAGAATAGAATCGAGCAATTTTAAAAAGTCTTTAAGGAGTCAGGTTATACATGATGAGCTGTTTGATCTTGAAGTACTCAGCATAAGATAGGCTTGAGCAATCAGACAATGCCTCGTTTGAAAAAGTGAAATACTCTGATAGTAGTGTACGACTTATATTTCGAGAAGTCTTTCGATTTTTCGATTATGGCCCAAAGGTTTTTTGTTGAAAATATTCGATTTTATTTGATCGAGACGAATTCGTTCGAGAGCCTTTACTAACAAACAGTTTTGTATCCCTGCTAACAGATCGTGTTCCTTCAGTGAACCTGTGTCAGCAGGACACAAGGTTCCACTGCTGGGCCAATATTTCTGACAAGTTTCACTGCCAATTTTCCTTTTCAAACTGATAAGCCTCAAATTAAATTTTTGCGTTGCGCCTAGATCCACTCGAAGGCCGTAGAAGCAATAATTTATAAACGGAATTGAATTTTTACTAGAACGAGTGCGAAAGACGTTAGCAAGACATGGTACTCTGTACCGGTAGACGATGGATGGTACTCTGTACTTTCTGGGACACTTTCAAGTGTTGGCGGATTCATTCAAAACAGGACCAACAACTATTGTGGTTTTGTTCAAGGATCATTCTCATCTCAACATGAAAATACCTAACTGACAGTACCTCAAAAACCTCAGCTTTTCAGATGTCCTTTCGACAAAATGGGTTTAACTGCCAAAATAAAATCAACTTTCTTTGAGATTTTCTCACTCGAAAGCTATCAAAGCAAATCGAAAACTTTCGAAAACAAGTAGAGGAACCTGTAAGAACAGAAGCAAAACTTTCGTTCCGCTTCTGCACTTGCAAGTTCCTTTACTTGTTAGCAGAGTGATCGGAGAAAATTTGTAAATTTTGGCAACATTTTATTTTTACGAACATGCAAATTATACCCTTGAGTAAACGATGAGTCTGTTATTTTGTTTTATGATGTGTTTGAAACCCGAGCTGGTGGCCAGGTATCAAGTTTTACTCTGCGATATGATAGAAAAATTTGTAGAACGTTTTGAGCAGATTTAGAACTTAAGACAACATACTCATCGGCCTATAGAGCTTTGTTTGCGTTAAGTCTTACAGATGGAGCATAAGATTTGGTACACAATCATTTCATGTCTGAAGGTGTGATATACTTTCACTGAGAAGACTTTTAAACAGGAATGATCAGTTAGTTTTTACCGTCTCCGTTTCATATTTCTGCAGTGGTCCACATAGTTTTTCTTTCCTAGTGTAAATGGCAAAAAAATCTGCTAACCAGATCCCCCGGTGACCTATCACCACGGGGTATGTGAGATTTGACTCACTAAAAAAAGGACCATCTACAAACCCACGAACTTCCGAGTCGGGACGCGCCTAAGCACTGCTTCGACCCGGTCGTGCTGACTCAAGAACTACCACAGCTTATGGGTCGGTAAGGCAACCCTCCTCCCGCTTTATGCGCAGCACTTTCTCAACGTATGTTGAGACTGCGCGCCAGTTCTCCTCGTTTCGGAGCATTGCATCCACGATCGTCTCAGGCATGCCGGCAGTACGGTGTGACCACCTTACCCATTCTGTTCAGGTATTTCCTGAAATAACCGTGCCCTGTCAAGAATTGGCAAAGGTAAAAGTTTACCTCTCCGTAGCTCCGGTTAAGCCAAGGCTCAATAAGACCAATAAGCTTAGCCGTTCAGCGTCCTTTATCACGTTCACTCCAACGTTGTTGCCAAAGTTGGAGGGTCAGTACACGCGCGTGCGTCAACCCCTCAGTTCTGTCCAGCTCTGAGCGAAAGAGGTACTCTTCGATCGATCGGGATTACTCCCGATACAGCCAACACAGCCTCTTCTGAGACCGTGCGGTAGCTACAGGCGATTCGCAGGGCACCCCTGAGCAGGACACCGCCAATGCGCTTCCGGAACTTCCTAATTCGGAGCGCATTTCCCCAAATTTCGGCGCCATATAGCAAGAAGGAATTGGTCGTCACCATCAACAACCTCCGTCTCGTCTCACTAGGACCGCCAATGTTGGCCATTGGCCAACTCAGCGAAGTGATGACTACTAGAGCCCTGTCACATGTCTTGCGCATATGATCCCAATACAGAGGTTGACTTGCTGGTCTCGGCCCCGACGGAGCCAACTGTCACATCTCTGTCTTTGAGACTGCCAGCTGGAGGCCGTGCTCAGTCATCCACCGATCCACCCATCTCATAACTTGGTTAAGTCTAAGTTGAGCAAAATCAGCAGATCTAGAAGTGATTACACCTGACAGCTGCAACGTTATCAGCGTAACCTACTAGGAACACATCCGCAGGCATTTCCAGCAGATCATCGTACATGATGTTCTAGAGGTCAGGTCTTAAGATCGACCCCTGTGCCGCACCTGAGGTGACAGGCCTCCTTCTGACTCCGCCCTCAGTGTCGTAGAGCAATCATCGCTTCCTGAGGTAGTCCCGCATTATGGCCAGCAAGTAGCCAGGGATACGGAACCTCTCCTCAAGGACCCGAAGGATGTCAGTCCAACTCGCCGAGTTGAAGGCGTTTTGCACGTCAAGCGTTACCAGCAAGACGACCGGTCTGGTTTGATGACATGCCTCTTCCGCTCTTGTGCACATAGTACTAAACGTTCTTCGTACTAATGATACTCATAATTTGTCGCTGAGTTATTTATAGCTGGTCCTTGTTGATTACTGCTAGAGTTCAAACAAAGTTTCAAATGTCTCAGCAAAAAGCACAACTTCTGTGTCAGCAACATTATAGCGTTTATTATAGAAAAAAAACTCAAGAATCTTCAAAATAATTATTAAATTCAATATTAAATAAAATATAAAACAATTAAATAGGCATGTCACACTCATAAATTTATGGAAGCTTTCTTCCAGGTAATATTCAACAACTAACTACTTCAAACCATCTATTCACCCGGGGAAGCATCTTACCAACGCTTTTTCCATTACACTTTTTCCAACCGACGAA
Source organism: Nemotelus pantherinus (assembly GCA_963978885.1). Taxonomy (NCBI): domain Eukaryota; kingdom Metazoa; phylum Arthropoda; class Insecta; order Diptera; family Stratiomyidae; genus Nemotelus; species Nemotelus pantherinus. The sequence continues at coordinate 43,261,174 of OZ022264.1, forward strand.
TCTGTTATTAGAAAAAGTTCGGTGAAGCGGAACACTTAGTAGCAATAAAATAAGCAATTTCCATACTCAACAAGGGACACATTTTGCAAAACTCATCAGAAACATTTTCAATTACACTTGACATTGTCGACGCGTTGTTCACCGTCGCGATGGAGGTTTGCTGTTTGGATCTGATATTACCTTTAGGAGACTGAAAATTTTATTGAAATTGTTTAGTTCTGCGGAAGATCTAAAATTTAATTTGTTCATTAGAAAAGTATTGTTTCATGTGAATGGTATCTGTTAGATGAAGGTGGTAAATATGCTGGGACATGATATGAACAAATTGTGCTGTCTGGATAGAATTGGGAGACAGATCTTAAGAATAGTGAAATTAGTAAGGGTTGTATAGAAATTTCGTTTGCATTTGAATAGAAATTTCGTTTGCAATTTGAATGGATGTTGATTTTGAGTCGTTAAAGATTTTGAGATCATTGTGCTATCAAAACAAGGGATGTTAAAAAGCTTTTGAAGACAGTTGTAATTCCATAGAATTCAGAAGACCTTTGCATTTTGATGCGATAATATTGTTTCTTCTGTCTTTTTGAAGTTTCTTTAAACGTGGTGATGCTTACTATATTCACAGCAAACGTTAAATTTGCTTTCATTAAACGTTTATTGTTTTTTATTACCTTGACAAGACACATAATGATTGGAACCAAAAACGCCTTTGTTAAAATATTTGACTTTGAAACACCTATTAATTTACTTTAAAGGATAAGAAATTAAGAAGGTTCTTGTTAGTATTCATAGGGTTGTTTTTGCAGTCACACAGTTTAAACAGGGATGCTCTTCCAGTCCGATGCAAAAGCTACCGGAATGTTATTAATTCAAAATTTATAAAGTTTCTCTACAATTCAAATTGTACAAATTACAATACTTTTATGGACTCTTCCAATGGTGGCGGAAGTTATATACCATTTCGAGTCAATTTCATAGATTTTTGGTACAAATTCATAGATTTTTGGTACAAATTCATAATATATCCGAGTCTAACTCACATTTTTTTAAATCAGATTCGTACATTTTCGTTACCAATTCATACGTTCACGAGTCAAATTCAAATTTTTTTTTCATCAAATTCATATTTTTTCGGATCAAATTCATGATTTGTTTGAGTCAAATTTGTAGTTTTTTTAGGCAAATTCAAAATTTTCGCAGTTCAAGATAATAATTTAATGCACAAAATATGAACTTTACTGTTAGAGTGCATGAATAATAGCTTGTGAAAATTATGCATTTTACTAGGCAAAAGCTATGAATTTGACTGAAAAACTTATTAATAGATATCGAAAATAATATGAATTAAACTCGGAAATATTATGGATGTGTACTAAATATCTGTGATTTTGACTCGTATATGGTATATTTCAAAAAAAAAATTAGGCTACTGTAGTTAAGAGCATATTTTCGTGTAAAGTCTTGACTATGGGGGATTGCTTTTTCTACGTGTTATTTACAACTCTATAAACTGATGTACGGAAACCAAATGTACAAAAACTATAGGATGCTAATAATTAAATAAGAAATAAAATTGGGAAACCGCGCAAAGAATTACTAAATAATTATAAATTGGAGCCTTTAGCCCTTAAAAATTCCTGCAATGAAACTTTGATGAGATGAAATCATTGTGCAAATTCATCGGCAAAAAATTCTACAATTCAAAAAGCTAATCAGCAAGCAAAATTTGATTCCACATAGCACCATCGGACAACAATGACGACTTGAGTACCGTAATTACGATTGTAAACGAAAAATTATGCCAATAGCTTCTTCGTCAAACACTTTCACTCGGCTGAACCAACTCCAACTGATCCAATAAAATTCATCAGAAAATACATATTTGCGAATCGTACTGCTTTTCGTGGATCGAACAATTGTATCAAAAACGATCTACCTGCAGAGCTGCGAGTCCGCCCCGGTCAAGCAAGAAAAAACAAAGCCGATAGTAAAAATAGTGTGAAACTAGATCTATCTGCTGCTACTGTCAGTCATCGATCGAGTCTGAGTAAGCTGACAAATACTCGAGGAAGTCGACCCACGTTTATAAACCTACAACATTGGCTCGCTGGCATAGCCTATAAATAAACTTCCTAAAGCCTTTCCGAATTCACGTCTTCGTCCTAATTATCAGCTTGTTATGAAAGATTCTGACGTCAGCAGAGTAGCTGAGCTATTCTAACAGTTTGAAGCAGACCAAGACGAGATGTCCGAAATCTATGGCTTTGCTTCGTAACATTGCCTCAAAATACCATCAAGCCAACGAAAAGTAAAATCAGAACAGGACTTCGTCAACTGTTATACAAGAGAGCATTGACAAAGCGTATGTAACCGAATTCGGACAGGCTCGACTTGATCTGACGTCACATTCAGTTATAACGAGCTGAAGACCAAAGCGAATACGTCAATTCGGAAAGTACCCTAATACCATCACATTTCCGTCTTCTACTAAGGAAGGAAGGGCTGATCCTTCTAACATCCGCATTTTTAGTATTGTAACAACCGCAATTTAAATGCCCCTGAAAATCTATTTTAAGTTTTTATCGAATGGCTAATTTGTAATCTTCTAAGGAACTATTTTTTAGCTAAATATTTAGTTATCAGTGAACCTAAGAGGGGAAATACATGTAACTGCTAAAATAAATGTTTCAAATGCTCTAAAAATATCTAATTTAAAGCGATATTCGTATTAGTTCTCGAGTTATAGTCAGTTATAGGCAGCGCGGCGTTCCCCAGCCGGTCGAGCATATTTGCCGCGCGTCCTTGCCTACTTTCTCTTCGGCGCTATGGCCGGTTCTCTAATTGTACTATATTCTTATAAATCTGAAATTCTAAGGAAATATAGGTACAGATGTACATTTACACTTGTATATTTTTATAATATACAAAGGGGCCTGTATTCATGAACCTTGTGGTAAAAACTGTTAGATTCCCGGCTTGAAAATAGTTGAAATACCAGCTTACATAGCCGTTGGAATGTTCAACAAAGGCCATGCATTCCTCTTGCACCTAGTGAATGATTTAGGTATCGAAATAAGCCCCAGCTTATTTAGTTATGCCAAGAGAGCCAATAACGACAGGATAGAACGATAGAACCGTCCAAATCTTTTCAGCTCAAAAGAAGCCCAAACGACAGTGGAGCCACCTGAAAAAGGGTCTGATATCTCTCTGAGGGAGAAATCTGATGAGGAATCGGATTTGGAATCCCTCCTTGCCGATGGGGTTAGTGTCGGAACTGCCTCCGAGTTGGGTGGCTGCCTGGACCTCATGACTCTGGGCGCAGAGCAAGAGGCTGGGACGGCTTCTATGTCCGAGGGGGAGGACCTTGATCTAACCCTAATAAACTAGCTCATTAATGGTGAAGGTACTCCAAGTGAATCTTCACCATTCCATAGCAGCATCAGCTGCCCTGCTACTCCGCCTGTCTAGGACAGAGGAGGAGCTAATTCTCATCCAAGAACCATGGGTTGTTAGCAACCGGGTTTGCGGGTTACGCACCAATGAATACAGACTGATAACACCTGACGGCTCTTGTAAGCCACGTGCCTGTATTCTTGTCAGGAAAACCATAAATGTCCTTGTATTACATCACTTCTGTGACAAGGATAACATGGCTGTTGCAGTGGAATGCGACCAAAGACCATGCTGGTTTGCTTCTTGCTATATGGCACATGATCATGGCACTAGCCCTCCCTGCGACATTGTCAGGGGGATCGTGGCTGAAGCCAGGAAAACAAGTGTGTCGCTGATACTGGGAGCTGACGCTAACGCTCATAACGAAGTATGGGGTAGCTCCAATACAAATGGTCGAGGCGAGGAACTTCTTGATTTCATCCTTGCCCACGACCTCTTCATCGCCAACACTGGCAGCGAACCGACCTTCCTTACCTCAAACCGAAGGGAGGTGCTTGACGTTACCTTGATTAGTGGGCGGCACTCGCAACTTCTCCGTGACTGGAGGGTTCTACAGGAGTGTTCTTACTCTGATCACAGGTACATATCGTACAACGTGGCTGGCCGCAGCTCTGCCGAGCAGGTAGCCTTTATTAACAGAAAGAGGACGGACTGGAAGCTATTTAATTCTCTAATTCGATCCTCACTGGAAATTGTTCCTAAGAGCATTGACTGCTATCATGAACTGGATAAGGCAGTTGACACCCTTACTAGTTCTCTCAACTTCGCGTCTAGGGAAGCTTGTAAGCCACCCACGGGCAGGGGAAATCCCAAGCCCCTCTGGTGGAATAAGGAGATCAGTACCTTGCGAAGAGAATGTAGGAGGGAGTTCAATTGCTCAAAAAGATCTAATGACTGGTCGATGTATAAAACGAAGCTTAAGGCTTTTAAGTATGCCGTACGTAAGGCAAAGAGGTCCTCATGGAGATCTTTCTGTGGTAACGTGGAGAGTCTCAGCGAGGTAAATCGCCTTCGTAAGGTCTTAAGCGCGACACCAAAAGCTATGGGGTGCATCATGAATCCTGAGGGCATTTGGACTAGTTCGAGCGCAGATACTCTCAAAGTACTGATAGACGCACACTTTCCGGGCAATCATTGCCCTCTAGAAGTGGCGTGTCAGACGGAGCAAAATTACAGTTCAATTCCGCCGTTCAGAATATCAAATTCTCAACTGAGGTGGGCCATTAACTCATTTGAGCCGTTTAAGTCCCCGGGCCCTGATGGCGTCCTTGCGGCTGACATTCAGCAGTCCATGGAAGTATCGCTACCTTGGTTCAGGGAGATTTATAACGCTTGTCTACGCTTCTCGTATGTTCCCACCAGCTGGCGGGTATCCAGAGTGGTGTTTATTCCTAAAGCAGGAAAAGTTACGCATGTTAAGCCGAAGGACTATCGTCCAATAAGTCTTAACTCCGTCCTGCTAAAGATTTTGGAAAGGATAATTGATTACCATATTAAAAGATCAATCGATCCTATGCTGATCTCGCAGTCGCAGCATGCTTATACCAAAGGTAAGTCTGTTGAGACCGCTCTTCACGTCCTTATTGAGCAAGTAGAGAAATCTCTTGCTCTAAAGGAATACACGCTTGCTGTCTTCCTGGACATCGAGGGGGCCTTCAACAACGTTAATTCTAACGCAATTGTTGAGGCTCTCTCGGTGCTGCATGTGGATGAACGGTTGGTTGCTTTTATTGTGCAGCTTCTCAAAAGTAGAGTTGTAATCTCTACGCTGGGTAATGCCAGCGTAAGACGAGGAGTCAGCACGGGCACACCTCAGGGTGGAGTTCTCTCTCCCCTGCTGTGGAACATCACGGTGAATACTCTTCTAAGGAAGCTGGACCGCGCCGGCTGCAAAGTGATTGCTTACGCAGACGACATAGCTGTTTCAGTGTCGGGAAAGTATTTATCTACGCTATCGGAGAGGTTAAATCACTCTCTTGACATAATTTCGCGTTGGAGTCGTGAGTGCGGCTTGAATGTGAATCCTAATAAAACGGAGCTAGTGCTGTTTACAAGGAGGTACAAAGTTCCTGATTTTGAGTTACCCAAATTGAATGGGGTCTCCATTAACTTGAGCCAGAAGGTCAAATACTTAGGGCTGATCCTTGACTCGAAGTTACTATGGACGTACAATGTGGCAGAAAGAGCTCGGAAGGCTTTCAACGCACTTTACTGTTGCAAAAGGGCCATAGGGGCGAGTTGGGGATTGCAGCCTCGTACTGTTGCTTGGCTTTACACTGCTGTGGTGGAACCAATTCTGTTGTTTGGGGTGGCGTTCTGGTGGCAGGCTGCTCTTAAGGCTACCTGCAAAGGGCAGCTTGAAAAAGTGCGAAGAATGGCTGCACTACAGGTAACGGGAGCGCTCCGCTCCACTCCTACTAAGGCACTGTTTGTGCTGCTACATTGGCTACCAACCAACCTACTGATCTCACAGCAAGCTAATCTTGCTGCTGTGAGACTAAATTGTATCTCAGCATGGAATAGGACAGAGTTCGGTCATGCGAGGATCTTGGCCGAGGGAGTACCCGCACCAGCGGTTGTTGACTATAACGCCCCTCAATGCATACTGGATTTGGAGTTTACAACTCGCATTCCATGCAGGGAGGAATGGTGTGATGGTATCACCCTTGATAATGGGCTTATCCATGTGTACACTGACGGCTCAAAGCTAAACAATAGAGTTGGGAGTGGTGTATACTCAGATGAGCTGAATCTCAAGCTGTCCCTCCGTCTACCAGACCACTGTAGTGTCTTTCAGGCGGAGGTGGTGGCTATTTATCAGGCAGTCAACTGGCTTCTGTGTAATCGAATATTCGGGGTCAATATTGGTATTTTCACAGATAGCCAAGCGGCTATTAAGTCCCTTGCTGGTCCTTGTACAATGTCCAAGATTGTTGCTGAATGCCGTGCATCTCTTAGGGAGATGTCGAGACATTCGGTTGTTCAATTGATTTGGGTACCTGGACATAGGGGTTTTCAGGGCAACTGTGAGGCCGATGAGCTAGCAAGGCTTGGAACTTTGCTACCTGAGGTCTCTTGCTCCTTTTCAATAGGTATACCGATGACATCGGTCAAACTGGCCATAAGGCAAAAATATCTTGAGGACGCTAAGAAGTCCTGGGCAGATGAATCTTCCTGTGTGATAACAAGGCAGTCCTGGGTATCCATGGATGCGTATCGCACCAGGCAGCTTTTAGGCTTAACTCGAAGCGCCCTTCGTTGCACTGTGGGCGTTCTAACGGGCCACTGCCTCATAGGACGGCATGCACAACGTTTGGGCGTAGAGTTTAATGACTTCTGTCGGAGCTGTGGCTCTGAGGATGAGGAGGAAACCGTCCTTCACCTCATGTGCCAGTGTCCGGCTTTGGCAAGGAGAAGACTGGCGGCACTTGGTGCACCCTTTCTCTCAAACCTGACGGAACTGTCCCTGGTAGAGCTAAAGGGGATAGTCCGGTTTCTCAAAGGAAGCAAATGGTTTCCTGACTTTAGTGAGTAGAAGAGAGTAACTAAAATATTGTGGTATCACAACGGGCCTCTCCTGTGCCTATGTGTGCTGGTCGTCAGGCCTCTGAAGATCGGCAGCCACGTTAACCTAACCTAACCTAAGCCCGAAATGCTCGCCGCGACCTTCTAATGCACCAAAATGGCATGCACAAGGAGGCTGAAGGGTTGTTGTATGGACCTGGAATCGCTACCATAAACTTTAAACGCGTTTTTCTCAAAGTAGTACTTTTTCAACTTCTGTACAAAATATCTCAAAAAATTTTGAATCGATCAAGCTCAAATTTATACCACATCTACAAAAGAGTATCATCTACTCGTTGAACCTACATGTTATTGTAATTTCGGAAAAATTATTTGTTTATGAATGTTTAAAGCATCTAAAATAAATGTAAAAATTTAATTTTTTTAAATAAATTTTATTGGTTCACCTATACATCTCATGAGCATTTTTTTCTCTGAACGTTGCAAGTTCCCCGGAAAAGACGTTAAGTTGTACGAGACAGTTTTTGATGTGTTTTTTTCATTCGCTCGCATCGCCGCCATTTTGTGTTCAAAAATTATTTGAAAAATAGTTTCATTTACTCTGAGACATATACTTTAAGGATTTAATATTAAAAATTTTCTGAATAAACAATTTATATTTTTTAAATCAATCTGAAATAAGCAATTTTTTTTCAATTTTACATGTATTTAACTCCTTCCCGAAAACTTAAAAATCAAGAAATCACGATTGATATATTTTATTTCACTTGAAATATTCTCATGACTAGGTTATTAATAATTAATGAATAAAATTATTAACATGTATATTTTTCGCACCCAAGAAGTGAATTCGCCCTATACTGTGCTGGCAACAGAGCCAGATCACTAGCATTATTGTATTTTACTGTCCATATTCTGTATATTTTATTGACTATAGAACCAAGGACTCTGAAACTGAATGTAACAAAACAACGTTTACACAACGATCCAGGAGTTCAACATATTTTCAAAAAAAAAGATTATCTCAAAAACAAAAGTTTCAAGTATTTAGCTACTGACTATTTCTATCACTTTGAAAAAAAAAACCTTCTATTACAATTCAGAAATTACTCAAGACAGTCAAAATTACTTGAGAGAATTAAAAATCTGCATTTAATACTCCATAATTTTTTTCTGCGCCATAATTCCTCTTTTTCAAGGTTATATAGCAAGAGTTAAAACATTTTTTGCTTTTGAGGTATTAAATAAACAGACAACAATTTATTTATTGATTTAAGTTATATTTTTGTTTGTTTATTTACTCCTCTTCTCAAATCTTACACTAAATATTTTACAAATTTTAAGCGTCTTAAATTTTTATTTAAATTAGCTACGCGGTACTTTGTAGTTCCCAGAGCTTATACTAAAGTGGAATCGTAAAAACGAGCCAGAAAACATCTCGATCAAGTTTTTTTAAAATACTTACATATTTATTCTTCTCAAGTTGACTTCATTTAAGAAATTGAGACTCACCTGCAAAATAAAAAGAGGGATTAAATACCTTGAGACAATAGATAAAACTTAATTGAATTTAAATATTGTAATAGTGTTTTTAGTACTAGATAGTGTTGATATATTTTAATAGAGCATTTACATAATAAAGTCTTGTATAGCTTATATTTGACTTTGATATTACATCAAATTTAAACGCAATGTTCTTCAATTGTAATTCATATTTTTTTTTTTTTATATGCATTAACACAGTGTTTTTTTTACTGTACGAGCACTATATATTTATAGAAAGCCATGTAAAACTATAAAAATTTCCTACAACAGTTTTTCTTATATCTTGCATTATACTTAATGCGTATAATCGAATCGTTATCATATTTCACAGAATAACTATTCATTCACAAGCCCACACTGGGCGCATAGATGTCACTTCGTTTTCATCAACCCTCTATATATAGAAAAGCTTTATATACCGATTTATTCTTTCTGAAAAAAATACGATCACAAAGCATACTAATGCGACTGACCATGAGAATCATTTATCATTTGCCACTTTTTTTTCTCTCTCTCTCGATGAAATAAAAGGACGTCTGGGTGTGTAAATCCATTTCATGAAAGCAGTAGATGTGACAACCTGTCCCATCTTTTTTATGTTAAGATAAAAATGACCATCATATGCTTTGTTCGATGCATACTAAATATTTCATCGGCCTAAACCTTAGCAACAAGAAGGGATTGACAAGAATAAAGCAAATGAATGTGGTACCACGTGCAAACGTATTGTGACAGGAAAAATCTTTAAATTCATGGGATTGAAAGAGAAAAAAATCGATCTTTTGGGGAATTCATAAAGTTTTACTCTTAGGAGAAGTTTAAAAAGCTTAATGGTTTATTTATTTGTTCCGTCCGTTCCGGATTTTGTTTATAAAAAAAAACGATGACCAAAAAGTTCAAATAATCGTTTTCCTTTCCTTTTTACAATCTCTGCAATAAAACTTTGAATATTATCAATCATTGATGAACACAATTTTTTTTAACATATACGCACAGAATGCTTGGCTCCAGCAGTCATTCTCACAAATATGACACCTCTTTACATTTTCGCACTCAATCGCGCCTGAAAGTAAATGCACACTCCTGCAATCCACGCACTCAACCCTCTATCTATATCCTTCAGCATTAAATCGGTTATTACATGTCAAAATTTCAATTTTTTCATCATTTTTTTCCTTCCTCCAAGCGTTTTTTTCCGCTTTCAAATTTACGACATATTACCTAGGACAGATGAGCGACATAGAAAATACGGGAAAGGTTAATTTTATGTTTTTCTCCATTAAACCGGCAGCATGCCAGTCTAGTAGTGACATGGGTTTCACTTTGGGGACTAAAAATTAAGCCCGGCAAGCTCTCGGAGAAAAATAAAATGGAATAGACTACGCTTTGTTGCTTTCAGTAGCAGTACTTACATGAGGCAGTTACTTTTCCCCCCTGGTACTTGTACTGAAAGCTAAATTCAGGAAAAAATAAGGATCTAGCGTTGACCGCATGCTGAAAATAATTCCTATGAATGAGTTCATAAGCTTGTTATATGTCCTTTTTCGGGACGGGAATAGAAGAATGGATACAGCCAGTGGGCAGATTTGATTAAATTTGAAAGAAATAGACCTATAGATACCAACGTGCTTTTTGGGGTGTGTTTCCGGTGTATTCAAAGTTGAATATCTCATGTGTTTGGGAATTTATGGTAATCAGGCTATATATAAGCTAAAATGTTTAATATTAAAGCAATTTTAGGCACAGGAATGTGAAGAAAATAAATACTGAAACGTGTGTAAATAAAACGGGCAGAATATGGATAAAAGCAAGTTGAACACTTTATTTTACAAAGATTCGATGAGAATCTTTTCGTACAATTTTTGTGCAATGAAGTACATTTGTTCTTGTCGAAACCTCTGAAGTGATTTAAAGCACGAAAGAAGAAAATAAGTAAATTGACGACGATGACAATTTCAAAATAAAATATAATAAAGGTATGTATCTACAGCATATTGTTGATATGGGGGTTGAAATACAAATTATAGCGTATCTATTCAGTAAAAAATAGTAAATGAACCAGTCATCGAGTCAATATGTGGGAGAGATTAATGTCCCTAATCACATATAAAGCTGTACCTTTTTCTCAGTTCTAGCGCAATATTTTTTTTTTCGTTCACTTTTAATTTGATTTGAAGCTGCAATTTCAGCGGTAGGAACGAAGAGAATATGTTTGAATTATTTCTAAAGTTTTAATTTTTAGTATTTTTTTCACTTTGAGGTTGTGATTATGCCACTGTTCAATTTTTCTTAAAACGCAACAGTAGAATTATAGTCCATAGAAGCAGGAAAAAACTAAAGCGGGAACGGGAAGAAAGTATCGAAAGGGAGGAAAAATTGAATGGAAGCGATAAAAGATGATGAATGGAAGAAAAGAGTGAAAGGGATTAAAGAAAAGAAGGGATAAAAGAATGGATAAGAAAAAAAACCGAAGGGAAAAAAGAACGGAAGGAATAAAAAAATGGAGGAAAAATATGTTAGTAAGGTAACACGAACGGAAGAAGGGTACCTTATTGAACATACAAGAAAGGAAGAAAAGCATGAAAAGAAAGAATAGAATAGCAAGAAAACCAGGAATAGTAAATCAGAAAGCAATGCCAAGCAATGGCAAGCAGAAAGCATAAGAGAGGAACAGAGAACGTGTGGAAGGATGCAATAAAACAGTAGAGTCGAAGAGATATACATATGAAAAGCATGGACGAAAAGAGTGTAAGGAAAATGATTAGTAGCAAGAAAGTATAAATCAAATTATGGATTGAAGGAAAGAAAGAATGGAGGGGAAAAAGGAATGTTGGAAAAGGCACGTAAAAGGCAAAAGACTGCAAGCAAGGAAGGAAGAAATATAAAGAAAGAATGGAATACGGGAGGAGAATAGTAAAGAAAACAAATAGAAAAAGGAAACTGAGAAATTTAAGTGACATAAGATTGGTAATCAGAATATAATAGAGTAAAAAATTAGTGGGTGAAAGGAATGAAAGGAAAGAAAAAATATGAGGAAAGAATGAATGGAAAGAATAAGGGAATGGCAGAGATGATAGAATGGAAGGAAAGAAGGAATGTGAGGAAAGAAGAAATGGAAGAGAAAAAAGAATGGAAGAAATGGAAAGAATATACGGTGAGAATTATAAGAGTACCGTAAAATCTAGTTTGTCCGATAGTAAAAAAAAGATTGTTTCTATAGTTTTAACGATTTTAATAAATTTCAGAACGACATTAATTTTCTTCTTTACAATTCAAAATGCAAATTGTTCTACTATTTTCTTCAAAAGTTTACATTTCATATTATTTTCAGCCTACTTCTATGTGACGAGTATAGAATTTGTGGAGATTTTTGAATTGTGCGTGGAATGAAAGTTTATTTGTGCAAAAGTATCCACACTTCCTTGTCCGCGCACCGCGAATCAATGCGAGGCATAAAGGCCCCCATGCACGAGCAGTCCAAACGGCCTGCGTCCATTTGGCTTGAGTTGGTTTGGTTTAAGTCCAATTTAGCTCGCCACTCACGATAGAGCCTCAATCCGATCAGTCCATTCCATTTTCTGTCATTAATTTAGAAAAAAATAAAGATAAACTTGAAGAAAAAATTGTATTTAATCTATTAATAGATCCGAAGCATATGGAGGAGTTGTTTGCAATTGCAGCTTGCATCTACATAAAGAATCGAAAACCGAAAAGGAAATTTGGTAAAAGAACTCACCCTTGAGCCTTCTGGTTGTAAAAATTATTTAAGAATGAATAAAACGACATATAATACGTTACTACAGTTCGTCACCCCATTAATCATACGAAAAGGTACGAATCTAAGGTAAGCCATCACTCCTCACGAAACATTGACCGCTACTTCGCGGTACTTAGCCAGCGGTTGCAGCTATGAAGAGCTCAAATTTTCTACAGTAATTGCACCTCAGGAATTACATTTACAGTATTATAGAGTAATTTCACTCCAAAGCCATTCATGTGACCTATATTTTAGGTATTTCAGCGTGTGAAGACTGTTGCGTTGTTTGGACGGAGGCTTCAACACATTCGACCAGTCCATTTTATGGATTGTCAAAACTCGGCCTAATATTTCCCCACACACGGCCGAACCAAAAAATTGTCCGATGGCCTGAGTCCATGGACCTTGGATTGATTGGAAATCTAAATTGGTTGTTTCAGTCCATGAGTCCAACCAAGTTCTCTCACACACGGTGAGATTTTGGCCTGGCCTCAGGCCATTTAGACTGATGGACTGTTCGTGAATGGGGATCTTAAGAGAGTGAGTGACATTTTTGTGGTTCGGCCAACCAAATCTTCTCTTGTGGACTATTGTTCGGTGACAAGGAATTGTAGAAGCGGATTGTATAGTTGTGGTGTTTGTCATATCAAAGAGGTCGTCGATACGTACCATTATGTTGAAAGAAACCTGCTAATCAACCTGTTCATAAGCCTTTTAAGGGCCTGTTAGTAGAAACAGTGACCGATTTCTTTTTGATATAAAGTATTTTTGATTTTGATAAAGTATTTTTGAATGGGCCTTCATACGATCGAAGAAATTGTGAAAGTAGAAGAAGACGTATGATTAAGAGCTCATAAGCCTAAAGGTTTTGGGTGATGCGATGCATCAGCTGGCCGGAATTTCGCAATAGTTGCCAAAAGTTTGAAGGCAAAGTCAGTTTGGCTGAACTTCCTAGGATTTTTTTTTCTCTGAGTAAAGGAGCTGCACCGGTGACGCTATGGCTTCCCTCTGTGCGTCAAAGAACCAACTATGTCTACATGAATGACCTTAAAATGTTCAAACACCATAGGCCAATGAGATGATGTTTTTTTTTCGGCATCGCTTTGCGACTCAGAAGGACTCCGTCTAGGTGAGTTTGTATGTTTTGCATGAGATTATACAGCATGCACTTGTCCAATTAGTGTGAATTTACGAATGGTACAAGTTTCTTGTACGGCCGGTCATACGGTTAAGGAGGGCGTATCAGGGGATCCGTCGCAATGTTTCTTGAGGTGATTTCTGTGGGCACCTCTTCCATATCGGATATTTGGTTGACTTGATTTCGCGTCGGTAGTGTGTGTTCCGGTTGGTTACTCGTTCCGTTTACAACTTAAGATCTATATCGTCAGCATCCGACAAGTACACTATAAAGGTCGGATGCTACAACCGCTAACAGTCCTACTAGTTACATCTGTAGGCTATCAAATTGAGTGGTGGTTGCATCGCGAATTGGATTAGAGCAATCTTCCCTTGGGAAGGTTTGCTCTTTTTTTCGTAACACCGTAACACTGTTATAGTGTATTTCTTATTTACTAAGCAGTTGCATGTAGTGATGGGCGCTTCTGTGGTTTTCAGAAAACGAAAACGAACTGTTTTTTTCCAAAAACAACTGTTTTTTAAAACTTTTTGAAAACTGTTTTCACTCGACCAGCAGCAGATTGATACTGGGTGCTACCATTAGTGATGGACGTTTCTGTTGTTTTCAGAAAACGAAAACTATTTGAAAAAAAAACAGTTTGAAACAAACTGTTTGAAAAAAACAGTTTTTTTCAAAATGTTTTTACTAACTAATTTTCAAAAACAGTTCGTTTTCGTTTTCTGAAAACAAAAGAAGCGCCCATCACTAGGCATGGATTAGCTAATTTTAATTATTTTTTAAGGATTTTCCTAGGTCATTTAGCCTTCGCTATGTTGCGTTTTCTGTTAATTTTATTTGGTAATTTTTTAATGCTGCTGGGTAGTTTAGCATTTTTATAGTGATGTTCTTATTCAATTCTTAATTTGTTCTCTTTTTTATTCTGTTTTTATTCTTATTCTGTTTTTATTCTCATTCTGTTTTTATTCTTATCTGATTCTGTTCTTATTCTTATTATGTTCTTAATCTATTCTGATTCTGTTCTGATTCTGATCCTATTCGGTTCTGAATCTGTTCTTATTTCGTTCCTATTCTGTTCTTATTCTTATTCTGTTCTCATTCTTATTCTGTTCTTATTCCTATTCTGTTCTTATTGTTATCTGAATCTGTTCTTATTGTTTTCTTATTCTTATTCTGCGCTGAATTTGTTCTGATTCTGTTTTTATTTCGTTCTTATTCTGTTCTGACTCTGTTCCTATTCTGTTCTGATTCTATTCTGACTGCATTCTTATTCTGTTCTGATTCTGTTCTGATTCTGTTCTGATTCTAATTTGATTGTGTTTTGATGGTGTTTTGATTCTGTTCTTATGCTGTTCTGGTTCTGTTCTGGTTCTGTTATGATTCTGTTCTTATTTCGTTCTGATTCTGTTATAATTCTGTTCTGATTCTGATCAGATTCTGATTAGATCAGGACTGGAAAACCAGACCTCGACAGGTAAGTTTATTATGCCAGTCACGATTCGTGATTGGTTTGGGAAAGTCTAATCGTGTACAATCTGGCTCAGTTCACTATTCAGTCTTGAACAGTGAATAATTGAAGTCGGAAGTCGTACTTAACAATAAAATTAGCAATATAATATTTAATTGTTTGTAGTATTTGCAGCCGAAAAATTTCATTGAACTTCTCGATTGAAGAATTAGCTATAATATCGTTTATTCTTGGTGTAGAAAATAATATTAGCCACACAAGAAGAAAACATGAGGCAAGGAGAATGTGGCTGTTGATCACAAAACTTAACTGTTTCACATTAACTGAACTGAGCTGAAAAGTTCAAGGAATATCTTGATTATTTTTCAAAATCCTCTTCACAAAGTTACTGGTTTGTCGAAAGCAACGACTTTTAGGAGTGTAGACAATTTTATCAAAGTGAGTTTTGCGGTTTAACTACTTACATAAATTTGAAAGGGGATGAACAAAAAAGAAAACATGCTGAGCAGTGTTATGTGTAGAGTGGTGATTTAAAAAAAAACATGTTTTCTTTGACATTGAAATGATTTGGCGATTTATTGTCTTGTGTCCAAGGAATGAAAACACCTAAGTAGTGATTAAAGGTATATATAGTCAAAACGGAACGAAAAATTATTAAATAAAATAAAAAATTTCAAATAAAATTTAATATAAATTTAATTTTATTTGAAATTTATTGCGGCTCCAGTAAAGGTAATTTCATTTGATGCAACACATTTATACTAGCGGTTTTTCCAATTACCGAAACATTTTTTGTAGACGCTTTCAGATATGGTTTTTTTCCCGCTCCCACGAATTTTATTTTATGGCTTCAATCGATTCAAAACAGATTGGATCGGCCATGGATCGGCTATTTGAGTTTGAGGGAAAAGAAGTCAGGCGAGTTAGAATTGAACTGAATGAAATAAGTGCACAGCTGTTTATGAAAGGGCTTAATTGGGAAGTGACTGATAAGGCGTACATTACAGATTCAAGCAACACAGAGACAGATAGCCAGTGAATAGTTGGAAGGCTGTAGTAGGTCGATATTATTACTGAAAGACTTGTATTATGCATCGTAAACGTCAACACAATTAGCGCGCAGAAAGTAGGCATAAGAAACAATAATGCAGTCAGTGCCAGTTTTTATACAGATAGTAACCCAGTCGAACTAACAGTTTTTTTGAACGGGGAACGAAAAAGGATATGAGCTAATTTTTCATAGTAAGGAAAACTCAATGAAAAATTTGATGCGTAGGTAGTAATTTAACTGTTTGAGCAACAGTGTTTTCATCAATAATAATACGCCAGTCGATTTTCGCTCAATAATCTTTTCATTTCAAATTATTGCGAGCGGGTGGCTGAGGAAATAAGGCTATATAACGTAAAAATATGTTGATAGTGGTAAAAAACAGCTTTAGCTTCATTTTATTTTTATTTTCATACCCCTGCTAACATCCTTTTTTTAAAGGATTTTAGCTCTAAAGCGAAAGAAAATGCAAGACAGGCGATGTGTACCTACATTGCTGGCATTGTAGCATCAATCAGAACCAAACAACCGAAATCCTTTCATTCATCCGTTCCTTTTGGTCATTCATCCGTTCCTTGAAAAAGTTTCCCAGCATCCCCAATGGTATGCATTTGGATGATACAGCTGCTTCCACTCCACTTAAAGTGTGTGAACTTTTTGCTTCTTCCTTTTCCTCTTTCTTCTCACAACAATGCTCTCCTCCTTCCCAAAATCTTACCTCTCCATCTTCTCCAGAATTACACTTGTTTTGGACAAACCCTTAGAAATTGAACTTCTATTGAGCGATATCTATGCCAATACCGGTAAAGGTTCCGAAGGTATTCCAAATATCCTGGCTATATCTCTTTTATCATCGAATTTCTTTTATCATCTAAGTTTGCCTTCGGGCTCTTTCCCCTCTCTTTGGAAAATTGCCAAAATATTCCTTATACATAAAGCTGGTGATCGTACATGCATCTCAAACTACCGTCCCATTTCCCTTCTTCCATGTTTCAGCAAGATCCTAGAGAAAGTGGACTACAAGCAAGTCAGCTCTTATATCTAGCTAACTCTAACTCATGAGCAGCATGGTTTTGTCAAAGGTAAGTCCACATTAAGTCCACAACCTTCCTTTTTTCCACACATATTGTCGCCTCCGCCCTTGACCAACAAAAGCAGGTCGACGTACTATATACTGACTTCTTCAAAAGCTAACGAATGATAGCATAGCTGGCCCTCTTCTTTCCTGGTTTAACTCTTACATCTTTGGTCGTACCTGAATTGTAAAATTGTAACTGTTAATTCCTGTTCTTCAATTCCCTTTTATCCTGTATCGAGTGTTTTGCAAGGATTTATTCTAGGTTTTTTTCTCTTTCTTTTGTCCATAAACGATCTCTTTCCTTTAATCCAATCATCTTGTCTGCTATATGCTGACGATTTCAAGATATTTTGATTGATTGAGTGAGAAAATGACTGTACGCTTCTACAAAATCATCTTAATAGCTTACAGACTTGGTGCTGTGCCAATGCTCTCACTTTGAACATCGCGAAATGTCAAAAAATGTATTTTACCTGTAAAACGTCACCTTTTATGTTCTCCTATTCTGTTTCTGGCTCTCCTCTTAATGTCGTTGATAATTTTAGAGATTTTTGTGTAATATTTGATCTAAAGCTTAAATTTGATAAGCATATTTTATACATTATTGCCAGAGACTCTAAACTATCAGGTTTTATTATTAAAAAGTAAAGCAATCCCACGACAACCCTCGTACGGGTCTAGGGGTTGAAGCTTGTAGAGAGCTTCATTACAATTTATTTAATCATTGTGAATACGAGTGTGGTTTGATTAGTTCCACGACTCACTTTACCCCTGATTTAAATCAGGTACCTAATCAGAGCTAGGTGAACTCAAAGCTTGGTGCGCGGACCCTCGTCCGAACCTGGATTCGAACCAGGGACCCCACACGCAAGAAGCCAGTGCTCTACCCACTAGGCTACTCAAGCTTTTATTATTAGGGTTTTATTATTAGATCCTCTGAATCCTTCCTGAATATTTCCACTTGTGTACACTTTTTTCTCTCCTTTGTACATAGTATCTTTGAATATTGCTGTCAAGTGTGGTGTTCTCATTATGTCTACTTACATACTGCGTTGAAGTCTGTTCAACCCGGATTTACTCGTACCTTATTCTTTAAATTTCAGCTTCCTCACCGTCCTTACGGTGATCGTCTTTCTTTCATAAAT
The DNA here is from genome assembly GCA_963978885.1 of Nemotelus pantherinus. Lineage (NCBI taxonomy): Eukaryota > Metazoa > Arthropoda > Insecta > Diptera > Stratiomyidae > Nemotelus > Nemotelus pantherinus. The sequence goes on from OZ022264.1 coordinate 43,279,328, forward strand.
CTTCCTTGCTTCGAATCACGGAGACTTTTCTTAGATGAATGTCTACTCTTTAAATTATTTTATAGGATGGTAGTTTCTGACATCAGTAACCACGTTTCTGTCCGTGAAGCAGTTCATGGCACACATGCTTCCGTTGTGTTTAGTGTGTCATTTTCGCGTACTGACATTTATTTTTATTCTCCACTGTTGCGGTTACTAAGACGACACAATGACTTACAGTTTGGTCCTCTATCGCCGACATTATATGCTTTCAAACTTTTTAGAAAAGCCATGTTTTGAATACTAGTAACGAGTTGTAGTTTTTTTTCATCTCTCTTTTTAATTTTGAATTTGTACTTCTTTTTTTAACCTGATTTAATTTTTTATTATTGTTTTCTTTGCATTCACTTTGATTTTTTTTATAATAGTGTCTCTTATATTTAGTAATTGGATTATTATCTGTTGAATTTATATATTAAATAAATAAATAAATGAATAAATTTCAGCACACTCATTTCAATTATTTAATTCATTTTGAGCCAGATATACCAAACTTAAACCTCGTTAGCCAAATACGGTCTATTTATACAGCCCATAGCCATGAGAAAAAATACATATCTCTTTTATCGTCCACTTCAAAAGAGGATACCATCACCAGATGATACCATCTTAATATAAATCAACTAAACCCACTCGCAGTCTCATCATTTATTACAATCATCTCCATTTTATTAGAAACCCACTGAACCATTGATAAGCCCACATAAATCCAATGACTCTTCCCAATTTCAGCATTCATTCAACATTCCCGAACCGCTCAATTTATAATAAAACCAACATAAATCATTCGAAGCCGAAGGAATAAAAGAGCAAACTAACGGATCTGATCGCGCATCATGTTGCCGATGACCTTGTGCGGCATCAGGTCATTCGATCCAAAGAAAAGTCAACCCGGAAACAAAATGAAATGCTAGGGCGAAAATAGCGAGGATAAAAATCGATTGTCAGCATGCCAACAAGAATAAGCAATGGAAAAATGTTCCAAAAATCTTTTCAACGAGACAGCTCGAAATCCAGTTGCCAACTGTTTTTCAAATCAGTCTGAGATTGATTAGTCTGGTAGCAGACAGTCTTTGACCAGACAATTTATTGCAGCGTAAATGGAAAATCATTTGCAGAGTATAGTTTTAGGAGTTCATTTGGTTTCGATTAGCGGAAAAGAGTATGAAATACTGATATGTTTGCATAGCTTCTATCAATGGCTACTGATCCTGTTAGCAAGTACTTGGAATAATCCCAAGATTTGAATCATCTAAAAGATATCAGTTAAAAGTACTGAAAAGGACAAAATATAATTGAATTTCGTTTTAAGTACTTTTGGTCTGTTTTTAGTGTTGACTAATCACTCAATTGACCACTTTCTATACTCAAAGCGACTTGCTACATTATTTTGAATTAAAAGTTCAACAATTAGCTAAAAAAAAAACTAATTAATATACACAATTTTCGCACTCTTTCTTTGGGGAAACTCAGCAACAACAAAACTATTCTTACAGGAAACTAAATACTACCAACCATTCAAATAGACAGAATGCAATTAAATAAACTTTTGTTCGAAAACGAGAGAATACTTTCATTCTTCTATCAATTAGCCGAACCGGAGCCAAGACATTTCTCGTCGAAAACAATAAATTGAATCCTACAACACATCTCCTCTACCCACTTATCATTCGAAACGAACAGCGAAAGCGACTTAGCTCAGGAAAAAAGCACGACCATGCATAATGGTCTATTCATTAAATAAAATCCTTGTCTACTAATTCTCACTCCACCTCATCCTTTCGTTCGTCCTTTTGTGCCCATAGGTGAAATTCAATCTAGAAATCACCTCCGACACGCCACGAGAGTCCTTTGAATTCGACCGATTGGGGAGAAAACTGTCTTAATGGTTGCAGAAAAACCACTCAAGAGGAAACCGGTCAGCTTCCGAAGTCGAACGTATTTCAATGATTGAACGAAGAGAATCTGCTGGAACAATACGACCGAGGAAATGTGTATGGCTTCAAGTCATTTGTGTTATGTGGTTCAGAGCACGGGCAAGAAGGGCCGACTAACATTAGTCGAGCCAATGAAGCGAAATGAATTTCATGTTTGTGCGGCCACGACAATCAACGTGCCAGCAAGGAAGAGTGCTTGACTAAAGGAAATTAAACAATTGACGGTTAATTGAGGCTTCAGTGGCATCAAGAGCAATCATGACTTCCTCTAACGCGTTGTGTCAAGCTTTTGGTTCACCCCAGGACTTGGCCGGGCAATGCAATATATAGGACATAAATTTGATCTCGGGGAAAAAGATTGCAACGATTTCCATTAAAGCCATTTCCGCATGGCTGAATATTTGGCTTCATCTACTGATAGTGCTTTAGGGTAGTGAAATGTTTGGTTTTGCTCTTGGCTTTCGTTCTCTTTTCCAATTCGCTTGCTCTTTACATGTCCTAGTATAAGCATCGCGTGCACTGCAACTTTGGCAGGCTTTCAAATACTGCATTCGATTCGGAGTGGCTGAATTTTTTCTCGAGTTTATTGAACCTAGTCTACGTATTTCAAGTGAGAGACGGTTTTTTACGATGCCAAGAATTTAGTAGCGGGTAATGTGGTATATTTTTAAAGTAAAATTTGCTTTTGAAAGCTTCAAAGGGTACACCACAGAGCAGAACAACAGAATTGTTTTACTGCTCTGTAAAATGGTAACTGTAAAATTGAAGTCTGAAGGTCAAAGATATTCCCACGTCTGAGTCATGAAAAAGCTGTTCGCATAAAGCTGCTTTCGTTAACCACATAAAATGAAACCCTTTCGATAGAAATTCTATGAAGATGTGCCCACATTGGGCGCAGTCTCTTTGAGATGAGTTACATCACTTGTCAAAACAACGTCTAGTAATATTTTATTTTCCTGCAAGTTAGTTTTTTATTTTTTTATGTTTTGAATATAAATTATGATTCGTTGCATGGAAAAACTGTAAGTTTATTGTAAAGAACATTGGAGTTAAATATAAATAAGATAAAAAAAGCTTACATTACTTTGTTAATAATGCTTAAAAATCGAATTTCATAGTTAATGTAATCTCCGAAAGCCGAAGAACTAGTTTTTCTTGGAGTTGGTGCTAAGGCACCTTTACTTCACACTTCTGAGTGAGCAGTCTTGCGCTCACTACACTCTCACTACTCCGGATGTTTGCCTCTAGTGTGGATGGTTTGCACTATTTCGTGACTTTCCGGACATGCGTCTCATGTCTGCGATCACGCAGGGATTTCAAAATATCCTCCTGAGATCTAACTTTTTCCTGGTGCGGGCTTTGCACCTTTACTTCACTTTTGCCAGTAAACGATAGTGCACTTAGCTTCAGAATCTAGCCATAATGTAAATTCATAGTACAAGGTGACGTTTTTAACGTGCTATGTGTCTAGTGCTTCCAGGATTCTGAGGAAACTGTTAGGGTGATAATCAATCGTGACAATTAGTTTTAGTCCTAGATCGTACTATATATTGGTCAGTAGTCCCTTCGCTTATTACGTTCCGCATGTCGACGTTCCTCATAAACCATGGAATCCTGAATAACTTGCGATGAGCGATATTTTCATTTGGCTCGAGTGCCTGTTATTTTTGCTCCGTTGTCGTCATGTATTTCATTCGCAAGAATATCAATAAATAACGTTTTTAGTGAGTATTGAACCAACAACAGATGCCATTTTATTTGTTTTCTCTAGGCAGTTTTCGAAAACCAGATTTTCATAGATAATAATGCTCAGAATCTTTATAAAAAGCTAAAAAGCATAGATAATTATGCAGTAGCCAACTTCTACTTGCTGCTAGTTTTCTTCGCTTGGTAATCAGTAGCAGATCAACATTACATAACTACCTAAATTCTTTCATTTGCGAATAGTTTGATCTTATCAAGATGGCGAACTGAAATCACGATGACAGTGTTGTTAGCAAGTCCTGCTACAGTCACATTTCTGGGTTCACGTGGCCTTCGTGTCCTATCTTAAATTATGTTCCATAGCAGTGCTCAAAGACGGATCCTTTCTGTATTTCTATCGCTAAATGGTGAAGCTTTGTCCCTTCTTTCAAGTTCTAACACAAGATTCTTTCCCTGAGAGATGCGACGATTATACGTGCTAAGTAGAGCCACACTCCGTTATCGAATAAATCATTTCTAATACGTTTTTAGGCATTTTTTTACGTTTAGTATTAGCACAGTGCAGTACGCTTTCTCATCTTTGGTGCTCCTGGCTATCTTTATCACCATCCTGGCTGTGTGCCCAACTGACCGCCCTTTTTGGAAACTGAATTGCCGGTTCAATTTTCCCTTTTCGCATACAATTACAACCGCTTATATATGACCACAGATATAAAAGAAAATGGATACGAAATGGCTTTTTTTAATACACGCACAACATTGCTTTGTCACAAAAATTCCGCTCAATGCACCCCTTTCTACCGCACTCACAACCGAAAAGCCCTAATGCTGTGTCTTATTTACGAAAAATGTAAGAAAGATCAGATCGGTGTAAAAGATTGAGACGGGCAACACGAAAAGAAAGGTCAACGTCAGTTTTATTGGTGTCGGTGAATCAGAACATTGACTTTAAGTCAAAATTTCTTACAGAAAATTTTGGAATTGTTGGGCGTGTACAGTGGAAACATAAATCTACGTGAGTGCGCGATAATCTGTGTTGGTTTCCCGAATAAATTACCGGTCGAAAATTCCCATATAGTGCCAGAATGAAGTGCCGCGTTCCAGGATGCAATAGTACCTACAGAAATGCTTCGCGAGGGATATCGTGTTTCGGGTAAGTGAAAGTAACCTATGGCATCAATTTCCTCTTCTTTTTGAGTGAAATCAATGTTAATTTTATTAAAAAAAAAACATTTTAATCTTCAATCGCTGGTTGCGGAAAAGTAAATTGCAAACGTCGTTCAAAATGGCGATCTCTTGTGGTTTTTAAGCTTTAGCGTTGCCGCATGAACTGTGTAGGGCACACACCCGTACCTCATTCTCACACTAATAAGAAGAAAGTCGAAAATTGGACCATATCTCTCATTCGATTTCTAATCTATTCTCTCTTATATCTGTGTATATGACCCCCTTGGAAACTTTTTAGAGCGTTTTCAAAAACTTTGACTTCGCCTCTCGCCAATAGGTGTTTTTCTGATTGGGCAGGATAACCAATTCTTACTGGTTCTACTGCTTGTGGAAACGCTTTCCTTTAGGCGCGATTTCAAAACATTGGCAAAGGCATTTGATATCTCCTGGATGGCAAGTTTTCGCGCCTTGTTCAAGATTACATCCCGGCAGGTGCTTTATTGTCAGTGATTTTCCATATGGCTTGAAGCGCTTTTTCGCTTTTTATCGGAGGCACGTTTTCAAAATCTACTTGAATTGTATCTTTTGGCATGATCCTATCGGAATAATGTTGAGGTTTTTTGCTGGAGCATCCATCTATGGACAAATGCCTTGAGGGGAACTCTTTCCATTAATTGTGGGGCTTAAAAGCTTTGTACGCTCCACCCCATGGATGCGAACGGGCTTCGTTACAAAGATTCATCAACTGTTTCCTCTTACTCCTAGCAATCAAAAGTTGAAGCTTCCTGCGGGCGTTTTTATACTAGCTCAGCAGAATTTCTTACTTATGTCTAGTTCCATGTCCATGCGTAGCATTTTCAGGAATGGTTTTTCGTTCAGCTTTTTTGATCATCGCTCACGCCATTTCTCGGAATATTCGACCGTTCTTGATACGTATGCAGTTTATCGTGACAATTACGACTTGACAGGTAATATAAGTATAGTGTATGCTAACCAAGCATTGTTAGTTCTTGAATAAGACGTATTTTACGGTCCACGAGGCGCTGGTATTTCCGCTTTTCATCACATTATCGACACAACTTTCATCGGTCCTCCGAGTTCTTAAAGTTATTCGCTATGTGTCCGGATTCGATGAATTTAAAAACATTTTCATGAAAATTTCCCCGGAAGCATACAAATCACCCAGCCAAATTGAACTGGCATGTAACTTTGTCAATTTGTTACTTACAGTTTTTACGCTGTCTGAGGTGGCGAAAGGCAGTCTTTTTCGCTCTCTTCTCGTTAATATTTTTATTTCGAATCTAACTGGGATTTCGTTTGATACCACACACCTCTTCTACGCTGATGGCCTGAAATTTTACCATACTATCAAAACACAGTCTGACATAGGTTTTCTCCAATCAAAACTTTAATCTCTCGAACAGTGGTGCCGCCTGAATAAACTAAGTCTCAACGTCAACAAGTCTCAGGTGAAAAAATAAAAAATAAAGTCATATCCAACTCATATTACTTCAACAACATATCATAGACCTAGGTGTAACCCTAGACACCAAAATGTGCTTTAACTTGCAGTGCGACAAATTTTTGACGAAGGCAAACAAAATACTTGGTTTCAATATGAGGCGTGCAAAAGAGTTCAAAAACATTTGGGTTACTAAGTATCTATATACATAATTACTGTGACATCTACTGAAATGCACCTGCATAGTCTGGAGCTCAGCTTTTGAACTACACAGCGGCAGGTTCGAATCGATTCAGATCTTACTATAGGATCTAATCTTTCCTCTTACGAATACAGACTTAGGTCCGCCGCAAATTGAGCCCAGCTCAACCCAGCACACGGATCGCCCACGGGCAACCCATGTGCTTCCCGCACGCATGGGATGGGTGAGTCTCCGCATATTGAACCCAAGTCAACCATGCCAGTTCAGTTAGAAGTCACTATGAATCACAACGTAAAATCAAACCTGCTTCTCGATTTGAAATCAGAATCAGAGGATGAAGATTTTGTTTCCATGTATTTATTAAATAATAATAAAACCAAAAGTGAAAGATATGCGTACCAATTCAATTAATTTCTCAACATCCATTTTAAACAAAAGACACACGAAAAATGAACTAAAATACTGACTCAGCCCACGAAAACTGCGCGAGATAAACAAACAGACACATGCGTGTCAATCGAATTAGTGGGATAGCCGTGGAGTGGGCTCAATATGCGGGCAGCCTGTTCAAACAGGTCTGGCACAGTTTGATCCACGCGTGGGCTAGGCTGTGCTCAATTTGCGGCGGGCCTTAATCTTTAAAACCTAATGACTTTTTCATCAAGAAGAACTTTAATTAGCGCATGCTTAACCTTTGACATTGTTAATGGAACAGTTAGGGTAGGAGCTCTTTCTCTCTCTAACAAAATTACATTTAACAATCAAACACGACGGACTAAGCATACAACTCTCCTTAAGCAATACAAGAACCACATAGTCTATAGGTATAATTCAAACATAAGCCATTACTATTTTTCAGGTATCACTAAATCTATCTTCAAAAATAATTTAACATAGGCCCTGTTAACTTCTAAACTCATTTATTTCCTTCCCGATTCGCCTGAATACAAATAAGTATTAACTGAATTTATAATACTTGTACGATGCCTTGTTTGGCCAAAAATTAAATAAATTCTTTCTATTTTTCACGGGACGTCTACATCAGTTATATCCCCCTAAGCCGTGATAATCATTGCTTTCGGCCGAGGCCATCGTTGCATTTTTACTAAAGTTCGAAGAACATTAGTATTAAAATCGATTTGGCCAAAAATTCATATTTCCATATCTATATAGATAGTCTTGGGAACGCGCCTTCCGATTGAGCTGAAACTTTCAAGATACATTGGTGTATATGCAAAATAGGTCCATGTCTCACTAAATGTCAATTATTGTTAACGCTTTGGCGCCGGCGGCCATTTTAGTGATATTTTTAATATACCTATTATTCCGTACACAAATAATTTTTGCAAAAATAAAGTTGACGAAATGAATTTCGAACGTGTTTTACATGTGAATCGGATAATGTTTTGGAATTTTTTAACCCCATGTGTGCGCTAGGTGCCTAAAAAGAGAACGGGAAAATTTGAAATGTTTTTAAATTGCTATAACTTTTGACAGACCTATTATTATAATCATTACGAAGTTTTCAGGACATATTGATATTATTTAATTCTAAACTTCTGTATCTTTTAATGAGCGTTTTCGCAACTCTGTAGCTAGAACAGGCACTGTAAAAGAAAACCTCCAAATCATCGTCTCTCTTGAAAAAATGCCGCTTCTTCAAAAAAAAGCCAATCATGTGTAAATCTTATGCTTTGTTTACATAGCCAAAGTAAACAATTTGATATGGTACAACGGGCACGCCTGGTAATCGTTGCCCAATTTACCTATATTTTTAGCATCAAAAACTTCTGTTCACAGAAACTCACGATCTTATGAGCAGAATTAATTAAAATATGCAGAATATATTGGTTTTAAGTAGGACCAGGTGTGATAGAAGTGATTTTGAAATGTGGGTGATTCTGTGCCAGTGGTGCCTCCTTGAAAAATCACTAAAAAAAAAGATAACTGCTTTTAGCCTTATAAATTCTGATTCAATCGTTCGATTTTGACGAAATTCACACAGTAGGTGAAACTTACTTTAAGCCGCATTCGGTTGGAGCTGCCAGCTATGATAATTTTTGGTGTCTTAAATTTGAAAAAGTGAAAACATTCAAACCATCGAATATCCCAAAAAATTTCCGTTTCTTACAATAAAACCAATCTGTATACAAATCTTATGCTTTGTCTACACGTTCAAAATAAAACTTTGGAAATTTCATGTCGGACAAGAACGGTAACTTTTTCCCAGTTAACCTATATTTTTAGCATCAAAAACTTATGTTCTTGGGAACTCACGAACCAATAATCAGATACAACTGAAATTTACAGAATGCATTGGACTTAAGTAGGACCAAGGGGGCCCGGTAGCTCTGCTCGCTAAGGCGTCAGGCCAAAAAGCGGTGTGCTACGGGGCCTGCGGGTTCGAATCCCGCCAGTGCCATGGCTGTAAGTGTGAATGCGTGTGATTGTCTATGAGGGTGGCAAATGGGCCCAAACTGGTGGCCTGATGCTGGCCGCGTTCCCGGCAACCCTCTTCACTAACCTAACCTAACCTAAGTAGGACCAGGTCTGATAGAAGCGATTTTGAATTGTGAGCAACTCTGTGCCAGTGGTGCCATCTTGAAAAATTAGAAAGAAAAAACTGCTTTTTGTCGTATGAAATGTGAATAAGCTACCAGATTTTCATGAAATTGACACAGTAGCTGAACCTTAGTCTAAACTCTGTTTGATATAAATTTGGTTGAAAAATTCGATTGGTGCTGCCAGCTATGGTAATTTTTGTGTCTTTGGTTTTGAAAATTCGCTCAGGAAAATAAAACTTTTTACACTATAACTTCCAGTGCAGTCATGAAATCAATACGAATTTCATCAATTGATGGAGCCTAATATAAACATTATTCAGGCCAAATTTAGTTGAAAAGTCACCATAGGGTTACCAGCTATTGTTGGTTTTGTGTTTAAGTGCAATATCTTTATTAAGCGGTTTTATCGTAGAATTTTCAAATGGTAATGATATTGTAGTGACAATAAATAGCAAATATTAAGTTTTCGATTATTTGAAAAAATTCGCTGCAGGTAACCCTAAATTTCTTTATAGTCCTATAGCTTCGAATGTAATATAACAACGTGAAGCAGATGTGATATATTCTTGGCTTTGATACCGGCAAAAGGTTGTCAGCACGAGTCGGTTGTGCTACTTCATGCCGAAAACATTTACAATGAAAATAAATAACCAATGTTTCAATTCCCAAAGTTCTGCAAATTTTTCGGATGGCAGCTCCAAACACCAACTTTAGTTACACTGCTGCAGGCATTGAGCATTTTTTTCATTGATGTTATATGAGATGCTGCTTTCAAAATATATATATATATATATATGTATATATATAAATATATATATATATATATATATATATATATATATATATATATATATATATATGTATATATATATATATATATATATATATATATATATATATATATATATATATATATATATATATATAGATATATATATATATATATATATATATATATATATATATATATATATATAGATATATATATATATATATATATATATATATATATATATATATATATATATATATATATATATATATATATATATATATATATATATATATATATATATATATATATATATATATATATATATATATATATATATATATATATATATATATATATATATATATATATATATATATATATATATATATATGTATATATATATTTATTTATTTATTTACCAAACAAGGTATAATAATAATACATATAAATGAAATAAATATAAAACATAAAAACAAACCAGACAAATTTAAAGAAAAAAAACAGGTTTAAAATAGGTATAAAATACAAACAAATATAATATAAATAAATAAACATTCGATAAATAAATACACAAAGCTAATTTACATGTAGGTCACAATATTAAATACGCAAAACGCAAAAACCGGATTTAATTAATTATCTAATTAAACAATTATGAAAATAGTCCTAAGTCATAAGAAGATACAAGATACTAGGCCGGTAGACTAGGGAGGTTAGGATAAGAGAGCCTTGGTAACTCTATTTTTAAAGGACACTTTGGATATCGTGGGGGAAAAGTGTTGGCTCATACTGTTGAATATTTTGCAGCATCTGTTAATTGGCTCATTATCAGCATATGCGGTGCTATGCTTATATTCAACTAGCATTCGTCGGGATCTAGTGACTCTCAAGGGCTGATTAAGCACAAATCTTTTCTGTATATAGTCGACATTAACAGCGTCTCTAATGACATCGAAACTGAAGCAGGCAGATAACATTAATCTTCTGGATGCAAGAGGTAATAAGTTTAGAAGTCTAAGGCGAAATTCATACGACGGTAAATTGCTAAAATCACTTGGATAGTAAAGACCTCTAAGAGCGAATAGCAAGAATTGCTTCTGAATAGATTCAAATCTCTGGCTGTGAATTTCGAAAACTGGGTTCCAGATAATGCAAGCATACTCAAGAAGAGGGCGAACGAGCGCGGTGTAAAGTGATTTTGTAACCCAAAGGTTCTGAAACTCCCTGGCCCGTCGCTTAATGAAGCCAAGTCGTTTACTTGCTTGAGAAATCATTTTGTCGTAATGAAAATTAAAGCGGAGCTTTTCATCGAGCACCACACCGAGGTCTAAAATATTGTCCACTCTACTAAGTGCCGTATTGCTTAAAAGGTACGTATAATGTACGCGCGTACTTTTTCTAGAAAAGCTAATTACATGACACTTTGCGATGTTGAGAGGTAGGTTATTCACGCTGCACCAATGTTCGAGGGAATTTAGTTTTGATTGAAAAAAGCTGGCATCTGAAGACGACTTTATAGTATAATAAATTTTCAGGTCGTCCGCATAGAGTAGATGAGGCACATCAGATAAAACCTCTGACAAGTCTGATATAAAAATATTAAAAAGTAAAGGGCCAAGATGACTACCTTGAGGTACACCTGAATTGACATGAATTTTTTTAGAAATAAGCCCTTGGAATTTCACATGTTGTGAGCGGTTGTGGAGGTAAGAGCTAAGCCATTTTAGTAGAGAACCAGCAATTTCGAATTGCTGTAGCTTAGAAATCAAAATGGAGTGGTCAACACGGTCAAATGCTTTGCTAAAGTCAGTGTAGACTGCGTCAATTTGATCACCTTTCTCCATTTTACAAAGAACATGGGAAACCAGCACCATTAGGTTGGTAGTGGTAGAACGTCCTTTCCGAAAACCATGCTGCTGTTCGTTAAGTCGAGAATCGACCAGAGGGGATAGTTTAGCACATATGATTTTTTCGAAGAGTTTAGGAATAGTTGATAAAATGGCAATACCTCTATAATTATGAATTGATCTTCTATCGCCATTTTTGAATATTGGTGTCACGTAGGAGGATTTCCAATACGACGGAAAGTACCCAGAGGAAAGAGATGTATTAAATATAATGTGAAGAGGAGTGATTAACTGTGTGGCACATTTAATAAGAAACATTGGAGGAAGAAGATCAGGTCCAGGGCCTTTTTTACTATCAAGCTCCAAGATAGCTTTAGAAATATCATCTCTGGAAATGGTTATAGCCTCAGCGAAAATTGGTCTAGTTACTCTTGGGGAATGACAGGATGATGAAGTACTTGCTGGATTAAAAACGTCTTGGAAGTTATCTGCGAAAAAGTTGCAAATTTCTTGAGGAGAAGAAGACATTGAGGTGTTATAACACATAGAAGAGGGATAGCCAGTTGTTTTCCGTTTCATATTCACAAAGTCAAAAAACTTTTTGGGGTTGTGGATTATATTCTCGCCGGTGGTTTTAATGAATCTGTCATATGCTTCATGAGACTTGTTATGGAATTCTTTGGCCACTGCATTGTATTCTTCTTTAATACGATGGCTAGAGTCGACATTATTTTTTATTGATTTGTAAAGCTTATTTCTATGATTTCTCATACGTCTAAGAGTCTTATCGAGCCAAGGCTCAGAAAGTTTATCCTTTCTCCTAATTTTAGGGACATATCTTTCGACCGCGTCAAACAGAATATTGTAGAATGAATTTACATTGTCGTCAATAGATTGGGATGCAAGCGTATCTGTCCAATCGACATTGTCAAGAGAATGGTGAATGCTATAATAATCAGCATTACGGAAATCGTATACAATGGTATTATTGTACGTTTGAAAGATATTAGAATCAGTAGTGGATAAATCAATAGTAAGAGCAGAATGGTGAAGGCTATTAGAGAAAAGATTCTCCACGTCGATAGTAGGGCTAACCACTACTTTGTCATAAGCGTTTGTAAATATAAGGTCTAACCAATTACCATAACTATTGGGAGTCGGAGCAACTTGCTGCAAATCATTACCATACAAAGTACTCACAAGGTTAAAATCAGAATGATCAAGATGGTTAATAGGAATTAGGTAATTATCAGTTTCATCAAGAACGAAACGTAAATTAGGGCGATTAAAATCGCCAAGTAGAATAATTTGATCCTCAGCGCTACGAGTTGCCATGAAAGTAGATATAAATTCGCATATATAATTGTAAACAGAGTCGTCAGATCTAGGCGGGACATAAAATAAACCGATATATACCGATGTCCTGTCAAATGATATTCGAATAACTTTATGCTGAAACAATTTTTGAGGGGTTATGTTGACAATTTCGCATGAGAAAGTACTGTTAACAGCAAGTAAAACACCACCTCCTCTTGTCTGGCCAGTGGCGACACAATCACGGTCATTTCTGAATATTGTCCAGCTACTATCGAGGATCTCTTCATTTATATGAGATTCATTTAACCAGGTTTCAGTCAAGGCAAGTACGTTGAAATGGCATGATTTGGCGTCAAGGTAGAGTTTATTCAATTTGCCTCTCATACCACTGCAATTGTGGTAAAAAATTCTGAGGCACTTGCGAGAGCACACCTTGTTAGGAGCGATACCTAACGTTATACCGGGGTTTTTGCAAAGAATTTGAAGTCGGATGAATTTCATCCGAAGTTGTATTTGAGAGAGTGGAATTCGGAGGATTATTGATAGAAGACGCCCTGCAGCTATTCGTTAAACTTTGAGGAGATATGTCCGTAGGCGAACGTCTGGACTCAACGCTATGGATATTCTGGACTGGAATATTTAAACATTCAGTGGTGGGAACTACAGATATGGGTATATTATTCTTCTGACGATTCCTAGGAGTTTTCTGCATTATTCGTAATTTGCGGACTGTACAATTATTGGTTACATTAGTATTTTTACTTATATTGCTAATATTGTTGCTGCTGTTGGTGGACTTCCAGGGAGAAAACTTGATGCCTTTCCAGTTGTAGCTCCTGCTGCTTCCGTCAACGTTGGTAAAAAGCCAGGCGTATTTTTCGGGGATCCAGACTTTATAGTGCTTAGATGCTCTATTGTTATGTTGAGGTATGTGCTGAATATGAAACCATCCTGGCGAAATACGAAAATGACTTTTAATGAGTCTTCCAAGCCGAGAAACGTTGGTTGAAATAGGGACTCCTTCGACAAAAAATGGCACCTTTTTTTTGTTTGAGAATGTTGTGTCATGTTGAGAATCGTAGTGACTTGAGTTCAAACATTTGATTTTTTCGATGCGTTTGAACCAATCATCTTCTGACCAGTATGTGCCAAACATAAAAATTTTTTTCAAGGATTTCCCTGCTTGGGATTGAAATTGTAATTTCCGTGGCGAAAAACCAGCATGAGTCTCCGTGCTCGATAACAGCTCTTTAATGGGCGAGGTTGCTGCATCCTGAGTAACGAATTCTTTTGGTACATCAACGAATTCTTTTGGTACGAATTCTTTTGGTACATATATATATAAAATCTTTATACAAGAAATGTGAGAAGGGTGTATCTTGTAGTACTCCAGGCTCTATATACCGCTGCGAAGTGAAATTGGTTTCTAATCAGATTCAACAATTGTTTATCTTCGAAGGGATTGTAAAAGAGAATTTAAATTACCAACAGAAATTAAAATTTTTCTTACATACAAAGTTTCCTTATGTCAATCAAAATTTACAATTTCATTGAATCGTTTTTGGTGAATGTGATTTTAACCACTCAATCCAAAACAGTAAAAAAACAAGAAAAACCACGCGTAGCTATATGCAACATTATTCAAAACCTTACAAAACTGAAGCGAGATTTGTGTGTGTGTGTGTGTTTTTTAGACTTAAATTTAACAAATCATGTATTGATTCACTTAAAGATATTTAGTAATCTAAGCTATGAAATATTTTTTTTAGGGTGAGAAGTATATCGCCTACTCTCAAATAGACGCTAGAAGATAAAATAAAGACGGAACCTCACTTTGTATTTCGTTGCATGCATGAAGCTGGCAATTCCATAAGTTTAAGCTTCAATCCAAAAAAAAAAAAAGCTATTCGCGGGTTCAAACCCCGCCGTATGCTCCTGGATGTAAATCTTTGGCATGTGCTATCTTAAAGACCTGCGACCATTATTCCATCGCTTCACTATTTATGTAAGTCACAACATAGCTTTGTTAATAACTGGGTATAAACCCTGACTTAAGAAATCCGAAACAGAAAAATGTGGCACTTAAATTGCTTTGAATGAAGTATATACAGTGGTGGACAGCTAAATAGAACACTTGCATTTCTATCAATAAAAGGGCATTTTTTCAGTTTTTAATGAAACAACTGAATTTGAACTTATGTATTATTTATTGAAACTGTAAAAGCTTATTTAAAATGTGAAATGATGACTCTATTTGTTTGTAAGTAAAAATATATAAACACACTTATTAAAATACGCGTGGCCACATAAATAGTACATACATTTGCATTGCAGTAAAGTTATAAAAAAAATATTTTTAAGCAACCGTATAACTTAATATTTTGTTGCAAATCCTTTGTTCTTAATGTTCTTAAGCACAGCTGAGCATCGCCTTGGTAGACTCTCCACTAAAGTTTGACAGCGTTCGTTAGGAATAGATCTCCAGGCGATCTGAAATTGGTCCCACAATTCAGCAGCATTTTTAGGTTTCACCCTGTTTATGTGAGTTTCGACATCATTCCACAGGTTCTCGATCAGATTTAGATCAGGAGACTGGGCGGGCCATTGTAAAACGGGGACATTTTTATCACTAAGGTAACCCTTCACAAGACGAGAAGTGTGCTTAGGATCATTGTCTTGCATAAAACGCCATATCAGTGGCATATTTTCGTCTGCAAAGGGGATCATGTGGTCCTCGAGAATTCGTTTGTAGACGTGTTGATCCATTTTCGTGTCTATCTTGATTATTGGTCCCACCCCATGCCAGGAAAAAGCAGCCCACACCATCACATTTCCGCCACCATATTTAACAGTTTTCTGTGTGTATTTGGGATTGTGTTGTTGGTTAAGTGGACGCCAAACATACCTTTTCTCATCTGATCCGAACCTGCAAAACTTGGATTCATCACTCCACAGCACATTTTTCCAGAAAATTGTCGGTTTGTTTAGATGTTCCTTTGCAAACGATTTCCTCATTTTTAAGTTCTTCTTTATCACAAGTGGTTTTTTTTGAGCGATGCATCCTCTGAGATTTTTTTCTTGCAGACGCCTTCTAATTGTTCTATCTGACACAGAAATATTGCTATCATTCAGAAGACTGCTTTTTATCGCTTTGGAGCTCGAAAAGGGGTCGGCGACACTTGCTCTGTATATAACATTGTCCTCTTTTTGTTGTTGTTTTTCTTGGCCTTTTAGCTCTCGGAACGTTTTTGGCACTGCCATAGAGCTCCTTATGACGTAAAGCATTGTAAACTACCCTCCGCGAACACTCCAGCTGCTTGGATATTTCCGTAATTGTTGAACCTCTGTCTTTCATGTTGCAGATGATCTCACGCTTTTCGTCGGAGCAATGTGGCCCTCTTCCCATCTTCACCAATATTTCTTTATATTTAACTTTTTCAAAAAGTAGTATTAACTGTTCTTACTTTCAAATAAATTTGTTATTATTCAAGAAAATTCACTTCGACTCACTAAAACCAAGCGTGTACTATTTAGGTGACCAGATAAAAACACTTCCTTTTACACTGAAATACGCAATGCAATGGGAAGATGCATTGCGTATTTTATGACTATGCTCAAAACTAGTTCTCAGATATGTGAGCATGCGATAAGAAATGTAAACATTCAATTCCTCGCTGCATGTTTCCAGCAAATTTAAATTGAACAGCCTGCGAGGATAGTGTTCTATTTAGGTGTCCACCACTGTAAGTCGGTTTCTCCCACATGTGTCATCTTACTGCCATAGATGCTCCCTACTGCTTGGCCTACTCCAAAGTAGTTCATTCAGTGCAAATTTGTACCTTGCATTCACATAATTTCAGCTACATCTCCATTGGCAAACCACTACGCTCGCCATACTATTTTAATTGCTTTGGAGCTTCGCCAACAATCCAAGGGTCACTTTCGAAATTCCCTTCTTAATTAATTTTGTCAGCATACCCGGCTACCATAATATCCACAAATTAGATTCCAACAGAAATATTACTAAAGCTCACAGAATCTATTACATTACCATGCCGACCATTCTTAAATTCTATTCTCTGTCATAACAACCAGCTGTGACCACCTGTCCGACACACATTTACTCACATTTCGTTCTCGCCTCTTATTGATTTTAGCTTCTGTTTCGTTTTGTCCACCTAATTTGATTGCAGAGCCCATTTATTTCAACGACAAATTATGCAACGATACAATCCTCCTATCGGAGATTGCTGCGAAATTCAATTCCGAAAAATAAACGCTTCGCACAGGATGCGGTAGAATTAATTGAAATTTTTTTGCATAGCTAGAGAGCAGGAAACACGAGAGAGTTCCTTTGCTTGTTTATCTCTTGTGTGTGCCTGGTTCCTGGCAAACGACGTCGGGCTGCTTTGGATTTCCGAAAAAAAACGGAAAACGTAGACTTCCAAACAGCAACCCCGCAAAGTCGGTATGTCTACCTATGTACATATCCTCAAAGTTAATGAATGAAGACTAACCAGTGTTGTCGTTGTACTCCGATCGGAGTATTTGTACTCCGTTTTCAGTTACCGTACTACTGTACTCCCTTCAATTCCAAAGTACTCCCTTTTCATTGGGAACACATTTTATGCTCATACATACTGTTTTCAAATAGCAAATTTGATATATTGTTTGCTTAGTACATGCCATAGAAACCTAATTTCGACGTGAACTTTTACGGCGTCCACTCTCTATTTCTAAGAAGAAGACTAGAAGAATTTAGTTTTGCTGTGTAATGCCCTCCCGCGTGAACTGTTCTTAAGGGGGGAGATACATGTAACTGCTAAAACAAAAACGATTTTTTTTTATTGCATCAAAGTGTTCGAAATACTCTTAAAATATACCAAAAAAAGTTTTGAAGCGATATTTGTATTAGTTCTCGAGTTATAGCCAGTTATAGACAGCGCGGCGTTCCCCAGTTCGGTGGAGCTTTAGAACTTTAAACGCGTTTTTCTCAAAGTAGTACTTTTTCAATTTCCGTACAAGATATCTCAAAAAATATTGAACCTATTCGGCTCAAATTTATATCACATGTACAAAAGAGTATTATCTCATCGTTGAACCTACATTTTCTTGTAATTTCGGAAAAATAATTAGTTTACCAATGTTTAAAACGTGATTTTTTTGAAAAAAAATCGATTTTTTTTTTAAATCAAATATTAATGTAAAAATTTGATATTTTTTTCTAAATTTTATTGGTTCACCTATGAATTATAGATCTCATTAGCATATTTTTTTTTCTCTGAACGTTGCAAGTTTCTCGGAAAAGGCGTTAAGTTGTACGAGGCTGTTTTTGATGTGTTTTTTTCATTTGCTCGCATCGCCTCCATTTTGTGTTAAAAAGTTATTAAAAAAATATTTTCATTTACTATAAGATATGTACTTTGAGGATTTAATATTAAAAATTTTCTGAATAAACAATATATATATTTTAAGTCAATCTGAAATTAGCAATTTCTTTTCCATTTTACATGTATTTCCCCCCTTAATTTTCATTATAAATTATGTGGGAATCCACCGACGGTGCGATAGCGATTGCTTGTTGGTACCCTCTGCTACCATCCGTCGTGGTAGGATGAGGTAGAGGGCTTTGGCGTAGAAATAGTGAAGTGATTTGAATCTTTCTTTATTTTTTGCGACACCATTGACTCATTCTTTGCTTCATCGCGTTAACTGTTTTTCCTGAAGTATTTCGAAAATTTAAGTATTTCGAAAAAAGAATATTTCAGCTGCCTGTTTGAAGTGAATGATGAAATCAACGGTAAGTTGAGAAGATTATTGGAAGCAAACTTGCAATGAAATGCTCGAATTTTCGGCTTGACTTCTACTTGTTGTCTCACAGGCAGCAATTTGTCTACATAGCTCACGTCTCCGATTTCGTCTCCGAATTTTTTCGAATATTTTAGCGGTATTTTGAAAAGACTATTATCACAGACTTGAGATAAAATGCTTTAATTTTCAGTTTCATGACACAAGACATTTTTGTCATCACCAAACACACTGGTAATTATATTTTCTTGGAACAAACACACTTTTAACAAAGCAAAGGAACGGTTGGCTTATCAAATAACTCTATTTACTAGGAAGTTTAGTTTTACCGTTTCTTTGATTAAATTGGATAAGAATAGAACTTAAGGGCTCACAACTGCGATAAATATGAAAGGCAGTGGATTAATGATACGATGGTTAGCATAAAGTTAGATACTGACGATTCTACTTCAGGATCCAACTGCGAAAGAAAACAAATTTACATTGAAAATCAAAGACGATATCAAAAGTTTCGGAAAATTTAGCTGGCTTTGATTTGCTTCAAGCAAAGAGTATATCTTCTACTTCAAAAGGTAGATATGAGAAAACATCCTCTTATCAACATTGCCAAAAACTGGTAAGCAAAAATGTATCAAATTTATTGCAAAATGAAAAAGTGAATCGCCCAAAATTGGAGTCAGCCGCTAAAATCAACCAGAAATTCCCAGACAAGCAGCAATTGAATCATTCACTAAAAAATCCAAAAATATTGAAATGGAAAAAAAATTGGAATAATTACATTTTTTTAGAACACAATTTACCATTCACACTAATCACAACAATGCCGAAGATTCTGAAATTGGAAAATTGTTGAATTCGTTAGACTCTGAACGTTAAAACTCTGCACAACTAAAAATGCTCGACTCTGGATATATTTCAATTATAGCTCTAAAGTGAAAATTTCCAATACAGGGAATTTTAGCTTGGAATGTCACAAACGAACAATAATAATTTTCCATGATGAATGCCATCTGTCAACTAACTCATTCAAATTTTGAATACGTGCGGGAAATCACAGATTATTCTAAACCTATTATTATTACTAAACATAACATAATTTTTACTGCTACTTGTTTTCGCCGGCACTCTCAATGTGATGCAAAGTCAATATATTACAATTTGCCGAAGTATTTCAACGATTTAAATATTTCTTTGAAAAACTTAGTGAAATTCGCTTCAGACGAAGCTTCGGTTATGATGGATAATAAGCAAGGTGTCAAATCCTTCCTTAAAATAGATTTTCCAGATTTGTGTGCTATGACCTGTATATGACCAGCGCCCGAAAAAAAACTTCCCCAGCACATTGAAGTCTTCGCCCGCAATATTTATATTTTTTTCCACAGTTCTAAGCGGAATACAGCCAATTTGAAGAGAGCTTTAACGTTAAAATCCATAAAACACTAAAAACATCTGCGACCAGAAAACATTGTTTCCAAAATCTTATCTTACCACCACTTCACGTACGGACAGCTCATAGCAATAATTGAGCAAAAACTTGCCCAATATGCGTGCCACTTTTCTGGCAGTTCCGAAATTTGTGTTTGGGTGCAACATATGCTTTGCATCGCATGGCGCATATACGTCGCGTAACCAGTATAACTGGTTGGACCTTTATTCATCCAACTTACGTGAAACCAGCAAGTCTAAACTCATAGTCTCTGTTTGACTAGCATCACATAAAAAACTATTGTACTCCCTTTTAATGTAAAGTACTCCGTTTGGATTAGGAAATATAATCCCCTGAAAATTTTCAAAACGACAGCACTGAGACTAACCCGCTCGCTGCCGGCCTCAGTCATGTCGCCGCGTTTTGTAATTACGTCGATTTACCGTTTACCTTATTCTCCCACAGAAAATAAACAAACTTGCAGGCCGGCAAAAAACAACGTGCACCAGCTTAATAAAAGTAATGGCTGCCGAGGCAATCTGTTTGTTTGATATGCTTTGTAGGGTGGTGAGGTTGCTCGGTTGTCTGCACTGTGTTCTATCTGCGAGCTCCTTGAAGAGGTTTTGATGAGGAGTATCAGATTCAAGTTAGATGAAAAGTGTTATGAATCTTAGCGCAAAAAACTGAAGACAGGAAAGATGAGACGATAAAAAACTGAAGCGAAGATTTACCGTGCCGAGAACTGGAGAGTCTAGTTAATTAATAGAATTTGTTTGTCTTTACTTAAATACAAAATGATGAGGTGAAATGTTCACCGGAGCAGTATTCTTGGAAGTACGGTAAAAAATTACTTTGGGAATGTATCGTGAAGCGGCTTAACAGTTTTGGAAGAAAAGATTGACGAACTTTGCGGGCACAGTTAATAAAGATCTAATTAGGAAATGAAAATGGAATGGCTGCACTCGCAAAAAAAAAAATCCAGAAGAACACTAACGCTAATTATAATTTTGCTTGGTTGTAATTAGTTGAATTTTTTAATCGCATTCACAGATGAAATTAAGTTGTAAGTTGAAAGCCAGACAAATATAAAAAATGCTGTTACTTTCTGTTAAGAAGTATGTTTTGGATTGAAAAAGTAATAAAAACTGAATGAGTTCTGTTGTATATTTTAGGGTATTATATAGTCAATCTTTTGTGATAAGAGTAAATATAAGTATGAAAAAAATATATTTGAAAAAATGCAATTGAAAAAAATTATGAAAAAACCCCCAGAACAGCATTTTCCGACAATTTTTCAAAGTTATTTCAAAGCAAATGCAACTTTTTACATATTTCGCTGGTTGACAACCGATAATTCTCTCTGTTTTAATCCAAGCATCAACTGAAATTTGTTTGAATAATTCATTATTTTATCATCTATGATCGGTAAAACGACTGACTTTGCCACACATATATGAACTTTTGACTCTTTGATGGCATTGGAAATTCATCTGTTTTCGTTAGACTATCTATCACGTTTTAACACGCAACATCAGGTTAATCGATTTAATTACTTTTTTGTGTGCTTGGAATTGAGGGCATGCTGTACACTCAAATTAATTAGTCCCTCTCAATTTACATTGAATGTGTAAACTTTGTTATACTCTTCCTTTTTTAGGCAATACTAAGTCCAAGTCAAATCAATTAACCTTCGAAAACTCCACATATTTATTCACTTTTCGATAATATTAAGTTTTGACTGAAATTTGTCGTCTCGATGATATAGATTTTTTCGTACACACAGTTCACTTCTTTAACTCTAGAGCGGTAACGCCATTTTCTTCACCATATTCTGGTAACTTGGGGTGAAAAAATACCCCAATTTGCAAAAATTCGTATCTCACACCCATTATGACTATGAGAGTCCGATGGGGGCTCATTTTTTTTCGTTTTTTAGAGTAGAATCACGTGACATAAAGATTAGTTTTTCAAAGTTTATAGGATGAGAGAAATATGAGTATGAAGGACGAGAAATGTGAAAAATCAGCAAAATGACTTTTTTTTCGTAAATTTACGATATCTTAATCAATTTTCAACCCAATTGAATGAATCTACCGGGATTATAAAAGTAGGATACTATGCTTTTTGTTGTTAAAAAAAAGGTTGAAAAAACAGGTATTTATTTTATGAAATCAAACATTCACATCATTCAGTCATATCATTCAACAAGTATCAACCGTGGGATACAGTTCATACAGTGCTATAAAAAATTATAAAGTATTAAATATGAATGTGAAAAATTTAGTTGAAGACATGCAAAATGCATTTATCAATGCTAAAAATAACCGCGAATTATTGAGCTTACGTAGAGAATTACTCGGCTTTTTATGTACGGCACTTATTAATTCGCGGTTATTTTTAGCATTGATAAATGCATTTTGCATGTCTTGAACTTAATTTTTCACATACATATTTAATACTTTATAATTTTTTATAGCACTTTATGAACTGTATCGCACGGTAGATACTTGTTGAATGATGTGACTTAGGATGAGGTATGCTATGTATAAGCTTCCAGTTAATAATTAAAAGTGTAAAATACAAAGTATATATGTGTTTTGAGAATACATTTACTTATTAATTGCATTAATCTACAAAATTCTATAAATTTAATAATTATAAATACTTCCTTTCTGAGGTCAGTCCAATACTATAATAACAGGAGCATGAATGCAATCAATTTCATCTTGATTCGTATATTTTTGTTCATATGCATTTATTACTGTATTAATTTACAACCTCAGAGTCCAAGGTGCTTATGCATGAAAGATACGATCAGACACATCTCAAGCACCTGCAAATAAGTAACATCCAATCAAGATATTCACGGAATTCCCTGACGTCATTGACTCTTCGCCTTCGTTATATCTTTGAAGGAAAGTTATGCATGCAAAATTGTCGTCCATTCATAAATTGCTATAAACGCAACGTACGCTATGCAGAAGCAACGTTTCAGCCAAATAAACCAGCAAAACAAGTTCTTCTTACTATCTGCACAAGAGTTTTGTATAAGGAGATTGTCATTCGTTTGGATTTTCAAAGATCGTGAGTCCGCTATTGAATTCTAATTGCTTGTAATAGAATCTGATCACCTAGTAGCAGGTTTTAGTCTTGAGTTTGTTCGCCATTCAAGTGAATGGGAAATGTCTAATTTTATTTTTATAAATTTGAAGGGAAATAGGTGCGGGTATTTCGCAACATTGCATAATGCAGCGATGAGTTATTCTTGAACCTAGGGGGAGGGATTGATTCAAGTTGGAGGCGGGAGTGGAAGATGTTCTTCTATGACACCATACCGATTTCCATGTGTGAGAGTGAGAGAGAGGCAAATAGAGCAACTTATATCATGCTATCTCTTTTTATCAATTTTATACACACTTTTGAGAATTTAGAGGCCCCTTTAAAAATAAACAGGAAATTGCGCTAGAACTCCCATAGCTTATCTATTTCGATATGTTATTAGTTAAGGATGAACCCGAAATATTTTGACCTATGATGTCCTAGATTTCATTTTATAGAAATTTGTTTGTAGAAATTATGTTCAGTGACGAAGTTTAATTTAAAAACACACGTCAAAATTAAAGAGATTCGCATGTAGTTGATATATCCTGTACCATCATAATAAAAAAAAATCTCTGAAAAATCAATGCACTCAAATATTTACCTCTGTTAAGCTTTTCTTAAATTGAAGAGGTATTATTTGGGTTCTTTTTTAGGCTCTTTTTAGGTATTTTCAGATACTTTCTAGGTACTTTTTAGGTATTTTTGAGTTTCTTTGGTCCTTTACCGTGATCGCATTTTGATATTTATTATAAGTCAAATTTTGTAATGTCCGAAAAAAATCATCAGTGGTGAGAATTTAGAGAATTCGGTTGGCTTGAGGTGTTAGGCTTATTCAGCTCAGATATATGTAGATATACGAAAGAAAAAATAACTGCCGCCCCAAAAAAAAATCGAAAAGTGGCCGCTCTAAAAAAAAATCGAAAATTTGCCGCCCTAGGCCCGGGCCTACCGAGCCTAGTGGCAAATCCGCCCCTGTCAGTGACATACAATAGCCGTCGGTCGTTGAAATAGTTTGACCAACCATGACCAACAAGTAGCTAAAAATCCGGAAGCCATGCTTGAAGTCCCGATGCTCCTTTGTCTACCCTGCCTAATGCAAGCCATTTCAAGCATTTGGGGTCACCAGCAATACGGCCGGTCTGACGCTGTCGAGATAATATAAACAGTTGAATGCCCTTTCGAAAGTCGAGCTGTCTGTCAGATAGCAATTATATCACCAGCTGATATAATTGTTAGCATCAACCGCAGCTTCACAAACCACACCCAGACGTTGCTCGCTGTGTGATGCAGAATGGACGATAATGGAGTAACTTTCCACCGCGGTTTACTTCTAGCCTGGTTGTACTTACAGTTACTTCTAGCGTGGTTGTAGCCCACACACTGAGAAATACATATAGCTTTTGCTCACCTTCTTACTCGGCCGCGTATCACCCGCACCATGACCCAACAAACCTTAAGGGTTATGGGAGCTAGTATCTCATCCAGCTCCACTAAAGTCCTTCTCTGTTTCCTGAAATTCGGTAAGAAAAGAGTGAATTTGACCTTGTTGGCTTTTTTCTTTTTTGCTACTTGCCTTATGACTGTGGCAGCCTACTCGCTAGCTACGAGGCAATCAAGGTCAATTAACAAACTTTTAACTCTAAGAGCCATGAGCTCCACACCTGCTTGAACATCTACGAGTGCCCGTATCGAGTCCAGTAGACTACCGACATCTCAAGTTTTCTTAGGGCTTGATTTTGCAGCCCAATAAAGGCGTTTCTACGTGAGCGAGCTGATACTCAATTCGCACTCGCTGCAACTCAATATTCGCTTTTTTCAAATTTGTCCGTCATGGGAAGATTACCTCGACTGCTTCCTCTATTTCAATAAACCCTAACTTTTATGTGCTCCAACAAATTCTTTTATACGTTGATGGCTTGACACATCTTGTTAAGGATCTCTCGGCACTTGCTCAGTTAGCAGCAATATGTTCAGTTTATTAGTAATAGTAGCAAAATGTTTCATTCATTTATGGAAAAAAAAACTTCAGTACAACCAAGTTTTTAAAGAATGATCGAATTTGTTCACGTGAAATGAAGACAATATTTTTAATTAACACTTATTAATTTGCCTGCTTTATAGAATCTGATTTAGCATTTTATTACAATTTTAAGATTTGAAATTTTTAGAAATCACGCATTCTAATTAACGCTAGAGTTCTATGTGATACTTCTTTTTCTCTGCTTAAAAAGTTATACAGTTTCGATGCTTCACCACATATGTATGTTTTTGAAGCAGCGCAGACCTATTTAAATAAGAATAGTATGCAAACAAGTTTTGAAATTTTAGCACATTTCTACGCATCAATTACTAAGTTAATCCGGTTATGAAACAATTTTTTTTCGGCAATGCCAACACAACAAAATAGATTTACCATAACGTAATTCTTGTCCCATTCAATTTGAAAATATTTACAATGGTGTTTATGGTGGTTAAACAAGCCACTTTTACCGAGTTTGAATGAGAATTTTTTTTTCTCAAGTGCTGTAACAAAAAACAAATGACAAATGATTCAAATCAGAAAAGTTTAGGAAAATTCTGAATACAGAATTCATTTTTTTCGCAAACCAAACAGTATCCATACCAACTGGAAAAACAACTTTTCAAGTACTTCTGTTCACAATCTATCACTGAGCAACCGTAGTCTCTTTTGAAAAAAAAACCTCCATATCATCGTAGCGAT
The DNA here is from genome assembly GCA_963978885.1 of Nemotelus pantherinus. Lineage (NCBI taxonomy): Eukaryota > Metazoa > Arthropoda > Insecta > Diptera > Stratiomyidae > Nemotelus > Nemotelus pantherinus. Next base: position 43,305,400 of record OZ022264.1, read on the forward strand.
TCCGGATATAGCATAAAATAGTCAAATACCTTGAAGTGAACAACAATTTTTCATTCGATTTTCCATTGTCCTGACTTGAAGCAAGTCGATCTCGCACATGCCTACATGCATATAAAGTCTTGGAAAAATGAAGAAAAAAGCAAAATGGCTTACGAATGATATCCATATCGTTTTTCGTTTATTTTTCTCTTTAAGCAAGGTGGTCCTTTGATGTCGTATCGGAGCGTAGTATGCTATAAATTTTCTTCAATACAGGTTCGTTTTCCTTACGGTCTGAATGTTGTGAATTGAGAATATTTGAAACGTTTGAGCGTAACCTTATCATTTGTTGGTTGACGATACGTAGGTGCACGTACCCATATAGATGGCTTGAATAGACTGTTGCTTTGACAACCGTAAATTTACCATACTGAACAGGTTGCTGAAACCAACAAGCAAATTGACGATTGAATTGACTGTGTGTGCTATAAGAATTCTAGAAAATGGAAAAGAAGTGTTCCTTTCGCATGAAATATTTTTTCCTTTTAATGTGGTTAAGTTGATTTGACATTTTTTTTTCAATTGTATCTTTAAGGTTTGAGAAGGCTTTCTTTGGGTAAATATTAACTTTGGGTAACTAATACTAGTACTATTTTATCAACAGAATGCTTCTTTGGAAAAATGTAACATCTTTAAATCACTCTGCAAAAAACATTTGGGACCAAGTACTTTAATATTTTTCACCACGAACAGGACACAGAAATAAAATTAATTCTGCAGCTCTTGAACAATAAGAAAATACCATTTTTTTTTTCTGTGATCACAATATCGCCGGACACAACATTTCCAACCGTTTTTTCAAGTCTCAACTCTTCGAAATTCTTTCGAAATTAAATTTTATTGCTCTCTTGGAATTTATATTGCGTTTGATTACTGCGCAAACATATCAGGAAAGCCTAATCCTTTTCAAAGAAAATCATATGAATCGCTGAATTTTCGCTTCCGGCCGGCCTCCTAGCAGACAGTTTCAACATGGGAAAAGACTAAGAGAGAAAATTCAAATCGTTGATAACACCATTATTAAATTCTTGAAATCTTTTAATGTTTTTCACTGGTACTTTCAGGTCACCATTTTGCCCTCACTGAGGATAGTCTCCGTTGTAATGGTGCTCGACACATCAACAATTGCTATGAATTTCATTCCTTTTGAAAAAATACTCCTTTGAATTTACATAGATCAATGGCAGTTAAAATGTTGAATTTGCAACTGATATAGTTTGAAACTGATATAATTTCCTTAATGGCATGTTTTTTTAATCATTTGTTTTTTGAACAATACTTGTTTTCAAAAGTCGCATTTCTCTTACAAAATATTTTCAATTATAGTATCATTATTTCAAAATAAATACTACAATTGTTAGCTGATTGAGCTGCCGACTAAACTTTTCTCTCTTAAAGTCGACAGAATTTGAATTGTTTTTAGATTACACTTGAGAAAATACTTGAGAAAATACATATTGTATCAAGTTGTTCCCACGTTGGGCGCTTTTCTTTTGCAATTTTTTTTTTATGTTATTTCATGCTATTTCAGCGCAGTATATTTATACAAGACACCAGCATGATACTCTTACCCAGCGGGTCTTTTCCTACCCGACTAACTTATAGTCCAGTGAAATCCGACATAAAAAAGGCGAAACTTCGGAAAAATTAGGGGAAAGCTGAATTTTGGTATACACCTTGATACTTGAATAAATCTTTCGCCTTTTTGTTGAACAAAATGTCAAAAGTCCCCATCGATCCATATGCTGTGTTACTTTTTATACGGGATCAAACGTCACCAAAAGTGACCTTTTATAAATATCTGAGCAACGGTCACGTGTTCAAAAAAACCATGTATGACGAATTTGTAGCTTAAAAAATTTCCAACAACTTGTAACCATAACCGTTTTTGAGATGTATTGATCTAAACATTTGCTACTAACAGTATCCTCTTTCTCAACGGCATTTTGATATTATCCGATTTTGATTACGACTTGGAACTGTTTTTGCGGGATGATTAAAATTGAAAAATTTTATTGAAATTTTTAAATTTTTATATCATTAATTTTTATTTCCGTTAGTACTGACAAATTTTAACATCTCCGACTATCAATTATTCCGAATCGGGCTCACATATAGCACAAATCCAAAAACTGCGTGTCATATTGACACATTTAAGATGCACTTCACGTTTGCATTCCATGCATGCGATTGTATTAAATTTTGTTGATCTTTTGAGCATTGCTTGCAGTCAGATGATGCAGAAGTCCTCTTCTGATTCAGATGATGTTGTAGACGGTTCCTTTCGCTGACTTTTTTTTTGGCAATTGTTGATGTTTTGATTGGTTTTTTTCTGGCTGGTGTGAAAGACCGTTACCGTTTCTTTTCGATCAAATTGCTGAGCTCCTTTCTCTTTTCTGTCGAGGTTCTGTCGCCTATGACGTTTTTCGTGGCGTACCACGATGAATCGGTCTAATTTGCTCAAGATAACGTTCTAATGAAACACGAGAAGTAGAAGCTTCCTCTGAAATTGAAGTGGTGCCTTCTTGAATATTTTCACCCGAAATCGATACCAATTGAAAATCTTCCTCGGTGAAAATATGAGAATTTGTTCGGAAAATTCCAGTTCTTCGAAAACCGGATTTTATATTTCTCGCAGTCAATTCTAAATCCAAGTATTTGTGGACAATTTCCGGAATGTGTTGGCTTTCTGGAAGTTTGCCACCATGATTCATCGTCCAAGCGTCACATTGAGCCTTATAAAAGGTTTTCAAAGAACCAAAAACGCCAACGTCCAACGGCTGCATCCTGTGGCGACAATGTGGCGGAAGGGAGAGCATGACAATTTCATTGTCAACGGCCTAGTCCATAGCTTCGATGGATAAGTGAGAATAGTGTTGGATCATTTTTGGTAGCCGAACTATATTTGATGAGTATATTCCTATGAAATCATCATGGGTCATCTAACCGCTTCCGATTGCATAGCCAACAGCATTCGGTGTAGCATGACTCATGAAGCCAGATCTCATGTTCAAAAGATAGAATGGTGAAATATAATGACACACAGCGTTTATTCCAATTGCCATAATGACGTTTGTGCCACTTTTTTGAGCTGCACAATTTCCCTTCCAACTTCGAACCAGTTGCAGTCACAGGTTTTCTCGGTTTCGGTGGAACTTTACAGAACCCTGTTTCATCAACGTTCCAAATTCGATTCGGAACATATGAATTTGGTGGTAAGGCAATTTTGAGTTGGTCAAAAAAACCATCCACAGCATTCTTATTAAACGCCTTCATTTTATTCGCACTTACGTTTGCGAAATGCATCAAACCAATCATAGTTAGCGGTTTCATGTTCAATCTATGACTGTGGAACAGATGCATTTATTTTTTCGGCAAACTCGAAGGCCAAACGTCTGACTTCTTTTCGGTTCAAGCCATAACAAACAGAATTTGCTTTCGTTGGATTTTACTTTAGGACATTTTTTTGTTCATTAGAAAAAACCTGGAAACAAATCCACTATTAGCAATAAATTCACAAAAACAAAGTTGAAAAAATTCTATTTTTGTTGTACCAGCCGGAACCGAACTCGAAAATTCAGTCAATTGCTCATCAGCCACAGTTGTGAAATCGGAAAATTACTTATCACTCGTCCCTAGATGACGATATAATGTCTTTGCATACATTTTATACTGACCGGATACAGCATGCACCGATTTGCGATCTCTTTCAATCTACCAAATTCGAAACATCATTTGGTGCTGCTGCGATTTTCCGTATGTGATTCCGAGCAATGATGACTAAAAATTAACAAAATGCATTAAAAAACAGTTAATCCCAGTCAAAACAATGAAGAAATGCAATAAAATTTCACCAAATTGCAACATAATAAGTTTTCTGTCATGTGTCAAATTAGCTCACAAATTTTGTGTAGGATTACACCGAAGCAATATTTTCGCACGAATATATGCGTCATCACAACATACGCAAAAAATTTCACGAATCGAGTGTGTCAAATTACCCCATGCTTATGTTTTCTAAAAGCAAATATATCGGTATATTGACAGCTGTATGCAAACAAATGCTATACTACATTCACATAACATTCGTGGGGACTACCTACTCGGGGATGTCTCATCAGCTGGTCTAAAAAGTGAGAAATGAATGTACAGATAATTGCCTCTAATTCATCTAAGTTGTTGAAGCTTTTATACGAGTTCGAAGATTGTATTGTTGAGATCATTTGCCAGTTTTGTCGCAACCTTATTATGGGCCAATCGTATACGAACATAGTTTGATGTTAGCAGAACCAATTCGTCCTCAAAAGCTAGTAAGTATTTTGATAAGGTAGATTGAATAAAAGACCGATTATCGCCACCTCCCTCGTACAAAGGAGCGCGAATGTGGCATTCAGTAGGTCCTAACTGCAAAATTCATTTCACTCTCCCGAAGGGGGCCACCATCTATCAAGCAGAACTACCAGCCATACTTAGAGCCTCACATAATTTTGAAAATAAGGAACACTAAAAGGGTCAGAATTAGAATCCTCTTGGATAGCCAAGCGGCATTCATTGCTATCAATCGTGATCAAATAGATTAAGCTATACTCTTAGAGGTGAGAGAAGCCCTAAATCAAATAAAGGCACATATGCATTCCCGGTCATGAAGGAAAGGGAGGGAAAACAGGAAATTACAAACCCAACGAAGTAGCAAGAATGCACTTCATAGGTCGCTCTCCGTACTGGGGCTTTACAGAGGCAGATACGGACAAGGAGATTAAAAAATGGAGCAAGAAAAAAATCGAAAGCTACTGGCTTTAAAACACTCAAAAATATAACTTGGCTTCGATAACAAAAAAGAAAAAAACAAAAGAAGCAATGGCTCTCGGTAAAAGTGGCATAAGAGCCCTTGCGAAGCATTGCCAGGCCATCTTCACTGCAAGAAGTATCTCCACAGAATAGGTGAAGAGCAGGATGACCGCTGCAGATACTGTGAGAAATCGCCAGAGTGTGTAGAACATCTTCTCACACTCTGTCCAGCACTAGCGAGACGAAGATTAGAGCTCTTTGGCTTTCCTCTTCCCACAATCTGGGACATAGCAAATGCCCTATCAAGGAACATATCCAGGTTAGTTGGAAGCCTGGACATCCACTAGGGCATAACACAGAGAAGAAAGAATATACGCAGAAGGTCGGGGTGCTGGGGGCTTTCAATCAATCAACGCCCGATTTTCCACTAAACCAAGGCAATCTTAAAGACGTTCGCGATTATCCTGAATCCGTGCACCTAAGAAACGTCTAATATCTAAATCTGTTTTAAACGTACTAAATCTTTCTGAAAATTCTGATTGTAAGTCACTCCGTGAAAGCGGAAAATTTGACAAGCGGAACCGCCAGTACCAATCTACTGCCCGACCTTTCTTCGTTTTTCCGAGGACCAATTCAACCTTGTCTGTGGAATGGCATGTAACTACTACAGCCGTGACGCATTATGGTTGTACTCTAACTACCATATTATTGAATTTCAATCAAACTCAATCCTACTATGCATGAAGTAAGACTACGAAGAACGAAAAAAATAAGGAAGCAATTGCAAAGACATTATCGACTAGTTTGCTAGACTTTAGTGCTTATGAGTGCAACTTGATCAACGTGTACTGATAACTTTACGGTTACGTGACACAGTCAATTTTAGACCTCAGTGAACTCAATACACCATTTAACTATGTCACTAAAAAATATATGAGAATATAGACGAAAAGCTATTGCACTATAGTGAAGTCACGTTTGCATCGTAAATCTTCTTAAAAAAAAAATAATCAATATATAATTCATCGCCATCATGGCTATCATTTGCTTCTCTATATTTATATATCAGTCCATTAATACTGTTTCCAATGTATTACGTAAGCCTTTTAGCTTTGGCTTCGGAACAAGGTATTTAAACTTTCATTTCAAAGTCAACCTACTTTCCAATAATTGCATTACATGCTTCCTGTTCCTGCACTTTCCCGACAGCCGTCCTGCTTGTTGGTGCGTGCTACCCAGTCTATTCACTCGGCTCTCTGCCGCCACACATACGCTCCGCAGTCGATTTTAATGAGGAAACTTTTCATAAAGGCATACCGTCGATCGATTTCCTATCCGGGACAGCAATGCTCTTAACATAAAATCAAAACACGAGCTTTCGAATATATGTAGGTTCGGGAAAGAGGTGAATGAGCAGAGAGTGCCTGCCTATATGCTTGAGGGCTAAATTCGGTTTTTCAAGTCGATAAATAATGTAGGTGGAGGTGTTAGAATCCTACAAATGGTAACCTCCTGGCTGCGTTGGCCTTTATATGGACCGATGAATAAAAGCGACTGGAGTAGAAAGAGGGAGCGAAAGGTAAGATATAAGAGAAGGAGTGACGGTTTGCAGAATATAAGAATGACGGTTTGCAGAATGCAGTATATGTAAAATCCATTAAAAATGCTTTAAAACACACGTTGCAAAGTTGGGTCGAGTCGGTGCATCAAAGAAATTCCAGTATGTAGTAATCGATTTTCAATAAGTGACATTTAGAAGTATATTAATGCAGCAGTTATAGAACGGAGAAATAATAGGTTACTTTTATGTATGGATATAAGTATGGATACTGTGAATAATTAGTTACGTTTATTTTATCCTAAAGGTTATGGTCAGAATTAAAATTTGAACCTTGTTGGCTAACATATCATCATCATCGGTACTACAACATTCCGAGCAAATTTCTCTTCGCTCATACGATCTAGGAACCCTGCACAGCAGAGTCTACCGAGCATTGTCTTAAGAAGTCAGAGTGCTCAAGCCTCGGATGTACCCAAGCTTCGAATGCTGGAAATACCATGGTCTTGCACAGCATTTGAAGAATCTTCACAGACTCCAGCAAACTGCGTATTTCTTCCTCCGTATTGTTATCGGCTGCTACTATTGACCTAAGGCAGCTGAATGATGAATGCACTATTTCAAACTCATAATCCGCTACACTGATGGTTTGATCAACTCAAGGTGTTTTTCCTGCAGATGATGCCACCATTTACTTCGTCTTTCCTTCATTTAAGCGTAGCTCCGTTTTTATCCCGCTCGCTCGATCTGGATATAGGATTCTCGCACATCTATTTTAAATCTTCCAATTATGTCAATATCATTTGCATAAGCCAGTGTTCTGGCTAGATCTGGTAACGACAGCCCCTCTGTTTGAAGTGCTAGAGTCTCAGATTGCATTTTGCAATGTCAAGTTGAAGAGGAGACAAGCTAGACTATCGTCTTGATGGAACTCATTGGAGATGTTAAATAGTCAGGATAGCAATCCGGATATTTTCACTTGGCTTGCTACGCTGGTCATGATCAACCTACACAATCGTGTAAGTTTGTCTGGATTTTTTTTGATCTGGTTTTGAAAAACCTTTATAAGGTTTCTTGCAGACAATACAGGATTATGCGACATTCTTACTCATTAAAAAACATACACCGACCACGGAAATCCAAATTGGAACCACTTTCGCGTTATTTCAGCTAGGCCGTTCTGCTAGCATCTTGCAGGTGCCCCATCGGCTTAGTTTACTTCAGCTTAACTCTCAGGAGTCTATGACGCATCCGTTCTCTTGTTTCAAGCACAATATCAATACCTGACACAGACGGTAGTATCATCTTCAAAATTGTCTCCGGCCTCGCATAGCCAAATGTAAAGAAAACCGTGTGTCGTTCTCTTCTGAAGCAGAAGCAATGAGAAGAGGTAAGCGAAACGTCATCACTTGCGCTAACACAATACTTACAGAGCGCCGTCTTGACTTTTCTTAATCTGTGGAGATATTTCCTGAAGTAGGCCTTACCCGAGAGGAACTGTCTTAGGTATAAATTTATTTCACCGTGGTCGCGATTAAGCCAAAGTTTTATGCGGGAATAAGCCTAACCGTCTATGCCCTTTCGAGCTCCTATTGCAGCGCTACTCTTAAAAATCAAAGAACACCTCTTTGCATTCGTTCGTCAATAGGTCAATTGCGATTATTCCCGATATGACTAACACGGCGTTACCTTAAACTGTTCTGCAGCACACCCCTAGCGTAGATAGAGAATACCAGTTCTGAATCCTCCTCCCCTCCTCTGAAGGAGGATGACGTCACTGTGGAAGATGACGTCACAAATGGATGATGACGTCACAAATAATGTAGAGGATGACGTCATATTATCGGTCTGCGCATGACGTAAGCGATGGACTTTGATATGATAAACAGTTCAGTTAAGCTGATAACAGCCCAGTTGAGTTGATAAACAACCCAGTTGAGCTGATAAACAGCACTGTTAAGCTAATAAACAGCCCTGTTGAGCTTTTAAACAGCCCTGTTGAGCTGTTTATCAGTTCAAAGATCATCGCTTACGTCATGCGCAGACCGATAATATGACGTCATCCTCCACATCATATGTAACGTCATCATCCACTTTTGACGTCATCCTCCACAGTGACGTCAGGAGGATCCAGAACTGATATTCTCTATCTACTCCCTAGGTTCGATTTTCCTAGTTCGATTTTGACCATCCTAGTTCGACAGCGAAGTCGAGTGACGGAAGAAGTTTAAGTTTACTCGCTATAAGCTATCACATGCTATTTGGATGTGCTTTTCGGATCCATAAACAAGCCTGGAGTTCAACATCACTCAAAGATACATAGCCGATTTTCTGGTCTCAAGTGCATGGGAGCCAACCGTCACGGGTATAATGGTTTTTTCTTCTATGATAATGCGAAAGCTCAGGAAATTATCTGAAGCGAATGCTTAGCTACGGCGATTGGGAGACACATATGGGAGAAGTCGATATCAATTATTCTATTATTCTTTTTTCCTTATTTTACGAAGCGCTGGTAATATATGCAGTCACCGTCTCTTAAGACAATACAAGACGAACAAATGCAATCATGATTTGAGATGATATGAAAACCAGGATTTAAGCCCGCGGGCAGTAGATCGCTGCTTCGGACTGGCTTTTTAGCCAGCAGAGCTGCCAACCTCTCGTTGGTATCATCCTCTTCTCAATCTCAAAAATCGCAATTTTTGTGATCTTCAACTTGAAAAGCGTGAGTTTCTACTCAACATTCGACTGGATTGAGTTTGAGTTGGGTGAAGTGAGGATTTTTAGATGTTATAGCGGCGACTACACCATCAACCTTACCTACCAAAAGCAAATGTTCCGGCATTTCCAGGCGCAAGTGTTCATCATACGAAACATTCAATACGTCTGGCCCAAGTGTGGACCCTTGTGCTGCTCCAGCTGTAATAGTAGTAATAGTTTTAGGGAGATGTACCCTAATTCATCTCATATATCAAACGCTGATCTTTCAAGTGGTCTCGAACAATAGCTAGTAAGTAGTCTTCTGTCTGAAAATATCGCTGAGAAGAGTCCAATATGTCTGTCCATCTCGCCGAATTTAAAACGTTATGGGCGTCCAGCGTTACCAAAAACACAATAAGTTTAGCCCGATGCTGGCCTTTGTGCGCTGTATTGAGCTTCACCGATGGCATTTATTGTTTAGAGGCAACTGCGGAACCCGTTCCGATCTTTGGAGAGATCGCCCGCTCTTCGTTTAACTACCTTTAGTCGAGGCTTCTAGAAGTTTCTCTGCTGTATCAAGCATGTAAAGAGGTCTGCACGCTGATGGTGTGTTACCGTCTACCTTTCCCTTTGCAATCGGGGGTGTGTTCAATGTGCATGCTATAGCCGCTATTAGCTGCTATTTTAGCAGCTCTGGCTGTCCAATGTCACGAAATAGCTACTTTCTGATGCTTGCTATTTGACAGTCGGGCTATCCAAGATTCCGGCATAGTTGCTAAGATAGCAGCTATTTGCTGCTCGCAGTCTGGAGGATAGCAAGAAAGTAGCTAAGGCAAAATGGCCGTGCGTACACAGCTGTCATGCAGTTTAAACGTCATTTTCAATTGGAAATTGAAATAAAAATAATTTTTTGCGCTTTTGTGACACAGGAAATGAGGAATAAATTTGAAAATAGTGACAGCATAAATTAAATACGGGCTTTTAAACACTTCAACTCAACTCGAGTTAAGTCGGCTTTCACACAGTGCAAGCTCATCTTCAGTTTTTAGCAGGCGAGCATGAAGCGCAAAAGGCCGAGTGCACTGATTCATGTGCCATCAAATTTTCAACGATTATTTTTTGCTCTTTTTGACAAATATAGCGTCAATAGCCGGAAATAAGCGATACGTTTTAAATATGTTAGGAAAATTTTAATGGTTTCTGCAGCTGTACGTTGAAAACTCCTAAATTTTATACGATTTCCAAAGTGCAATGGAAGTATTGAGCTAATCCACGAAAACACAAATATTAAAATAAAAAAAAAAATTTGGAAAAAGTATTTTTGAATTTGCTAACCTTCGTTGCAGCTCTTGGCTGTCCAATATCCATAGCTGCTTCACCTAGCTACTTCAAATTTTGACACTTGCTAAAGTGATGCTTTGCTATGCTTTTGAAGCAGCTATAGGATGCACATTGAACACACCCCGGATCAAGTCACACCACTTTCCAGCGAGACGGAAAGACACCCGCCAATAAATACGCATGCAATAGCTTTCAGAGCTTCAGCTGGGATGTTGTCCGGGCGCGGGACTTTACGGTTCTGCATTCTGGTTACGATACTACGCAGCTCTTTTTCAGTGATCAAAGTGACATATTTTTGGCGGACTGAGTGATCGTTTTTTACTCTCACGTCATGCGCTGGAAACGGTGAATTTAGAATATGCATCACGACATCCGTATCCAAGGATGCCTACGCGGCCGAGTCTGCCAGATACTATTTTATAGTCTTACAGCCTCTGGCGCTTCTTCATAGACAGTTTACCACATTTGCTTTTTTTCTCCACTTTATGGGACTTAGTGCTTTCTATAAATTGTATTAAAGAATTTTATAATTTATCATTAATGTACTTGTTTTTAGTCTTTTAATTAATTTAATTAATTTTGGTAGAGAGTTTTATTCTTGCTCGTGTGAATTATTCTTATTCGTAAAATTTACGAAATTAAGATATAGTAATGTCATTTTTATATTGGTAGAATATGTACCACCAGCCGCGGCTATACATCAAATATAAAAAAGTTTTATTGGTGTCATTATAAATTTGTTACATAATTTTTGTTATTGTAATTTTTGGATTAATTAAATAAGGTGAAATTTTAAATTAATGAAATTTGTTATATAGTTTATTGAAGCTAAAAAAACTTAAATTACCCTATTATTCAGAATATAAATAACCTGAGCAGTAATAGTTAAGGTCTTAACTTAAAAAAATTGGCGGTATTTTAATCTATCAAGAGGAACCTGGTCTGTAATCGATAATCCACGAGGACTTTCCGTAGATTTGTAATTCAATTTATACACCACTGTTTTAGATTAGTTTATTAGAGATTTTTTTTTTAGATTTTTTTATTAAAAATATATCAGATCAAGGTGCAATTAATGTTTAAGAAGAAAATTATTTGTTACAAAATATTTATTTAAACAGAAAAATCATTGAAATATTGTTCAAAAGTAAAATTATATATTTTGTCAATTTGTATTTAGCTCTAAAATATATACACGTCGCCCGTCGCTCTTATTTATTAATTTATAATATAAAATAAATGTACCGTAACATAGTAAACTTACTGGGAAGTGATTTTAGAATGAAAATTTAAAGCTTATTTAGTAAGGTATTTTATTTATATTGAAATATAAGTTGGTTATTATTTATTTATAAGTTTATTATTTTAATGAAACTAATTAAAAAAATCAATGTTTAATAGTTTGTAAGTACTGTCAAAGAATTTTTTTAAAAAAATATAACTTATTGTACCTTCTGTACCAAGGTTTATCATAAAGCAATTATTTATTTTTTTATTTATTTATTTATTTAAGAAACTATTTACAAGACAGCTTTAATTTGAAAATTTGAAAACATAATTTATAATTTTTTATTAGAAATGTATCTAATATTTCAACAAATAAATATATTTATTATTATGAGCAGTAATTTCTTTCTTAGTAATACTTTTAACTAACAAAAACAATTTATGGGATAAGCTGTGATCTAAACATTCAAACTGAATATTTTTAATTTTTTACAAATAGCAATTATTGGTAAAAATGTTACAATGTATTTTGACAGAAGTTTATTTAATATTTGTTTCATTTTATGTTTAAATATTAATTTTAATAACAAAAATTAAGAATGAATGATAAAATTAATATAATTCAATTGTACTTTAAAAATTATTTGATAGATTAAATAAATGAACTCGGCAAATTATAAATATTCTGTTTAAGAAAAACATTTCTTTTTGAATTAAATTTAAAATCTGACCTGCCCACTGAAAGTTTTTTCAATGGATTAGTATATTAACTGTCGAAAGGAAGCATAATCATAAGTCTTTTAATTGAAGGCTTGTATGAGTGGTTGATATCAGCTGTATGAAATTAATTTTTTTTGTAGAATTTTGTTTTTAGTCAAAAATCTAAAATTATATTAAAAGATTAGAAGACCTTATAGATCTGAATAGTTTATATATTATATTTAGAAAGAATAAGTTACCTTAGGGTTTTAGAGTAATTTTTATAGAGCGATCTTATTGATAAAAAAAAACATTACAACCTCGATGGTGAATTAAGAGATACTTTTGGGGGCAGCATCTTAAATAAGCAAGTCTGATCAATTTGAAAATTTTTACATGATCTGAGTAAGCCAGGTTAGTTATTTAGTTAGTTAGTTATTTAAAATATTTTAGTACGAAAGGCCCAACAATTTGAGTATTTTTTTAAATTATTGAATGCATTTAATATACTATTTAGGCAGATAAGTGCAATAAATTTAGAATTTATGTATGTAATTCAAAATATACAGATAGTATATGAATATAATTATAGAATTGATTTAATCTTGTGTTTGTTTTGTTTTGTTTCGCAGTTCTTATTTGCCTATTAATGCTTCCCGGCAAGTCACGACGCTTCCGGTTGTACAATAGAGCGGAATACCTTGCGCTAGTACGGTAGAGCTCTTCGTCTTTGTTCCGCTATCTCCTTGTAAACCTTCTATTTCTCCGCATGATCACCGAATTTCACCCATGGTGAAATTCACCACAGTACCTATTCGAATTGCTACTCATATTTGACCTACGCTGCCCTCGCTCGTAAAGCTAATGACAAGTGACTCAAACTGTTTTTTTGTCCAACTTCGCAATATTCCAGACAAGTATTTTAAGTCTTTGGAGTTCTGTGGGGCCGGGCTTTTCTCAAACAGCCAGAAAATGATATAGTTGTATTCGCCACCAGGGTATTCCTCCATCTCTTGCAATTGCAATTTTCGATTTTCAATCCACACATATCCATCGTCCCGGACTTTTCAAGTGTCTGCAACTCATAAGGCTGCATAGCCCGAAGAATCTGAACACCATGTTTTTGGATTTTTCCGTCGATATGGTTCACTGATCATTACAATTTGGTCTCTGGATTCAACAATTGGATAAACATTCTGGATCTGGACTCTGGATAAACAAATCGTTCTCAGTGCGGCACCTTTGCAAATTAGCTTCAATAACTTCTTCAATGCATCGAGCGCTGCTCGGAAAGATTTGCATATTCCTGAACCCAGAACATGCAGAGACTATCCTGTTTTGCCTTTGTCCTTGCACAGCAAGCAGAGTGACTCAGCTGAACATCCCTTTGTAAGGTGTTCGAAATGTTTCTGGTGTGGTCATTTGCAGTCCTTTTTTTGTATGGCAAAGCATGGCATGCACTTGAAGCAATGCAATACTTCAGGCTGCGTCCAAACTCTAGCGTAAACTCAACCAGTTCTTATTCATCCAACTTGGTTCAAAGCTTTGGCTTCATTCATATCACAGCTTTCCTTTGTTTCCTTGTATTGATGATGAATAAGCAAATTTTCATGTTCTCAATCCCCTTCTCGTGAATCGTTGCATTCACTTTTTCCTCTTTCGCAGGATTGTCAATTTTTATTTTTATTTTGGCTTTAAAGACGAGCGTTTTTGCTTTTACAAAATCCCGCAAAGCTGTTTGGTTTGCATCGTCAAATTTCGCGACGTCCTCACATTTTGCCAGTGTCAATAGTATTCTATCATCTGCCGTCCTCTTACTTTAGCAAACTTGTGCCCCCACTTTGCTTAGACTCACCCCTGCGCGGATATACTGAACAACTTTCACATAACCCTTACCTTCGGTAGGCTTAATTACCACAGCCTACTTTTTTGCCCTGAACCATTGTGTTTTCTGCCACTTAAGCTTTTTTGTTTTTAGATGAACCAGGATTCGTCAATGTATTTTGCAACACAGACACCCACGGGCGCTGTTCAGTGATGCCTACTTCAGTTCGTGCCCTAACGATGTTTTCTTTGTTAGGGCTACATTCCGGCATCCTTGCCCATTTTCCTGCTTGGTCTTGCAGACTGCATGGAGTTTCGGCACTTTCTTTGCCTTGTGTTCATTCGACTGGGCCTATTATGTTTTCCTCAGATTTATCTCAGCCTTCGCTTAAGAGATGCGTGCGAGAAGGTATATTTCACTCTAATAAAGACGAGTTCTCTTCTTTTGGCTGGTTTAAATTGTCATTTTGAAAGACATAGGTGAGATATTTAACTGTTGTTTGTTCTCTTTAATTTTTTTGAGCCTGGTCTTTTTCGTACTAAATCTATGTAAATCAAACGTATTTTATAGTCCCTCGAGTAAAAAAAACGAACACATCTCCTTTAAAAACCATATTATCTCCGGGAATAGTAACTACCTCAACATATCAACTCAATGTAAACCTGCCATAGCTTCCTGAACGCAAAGCCATAGAAGCAAGTTTTTACGCAGCTAACCGTTAAATATATCAAATTTCAAATCAGACATACTAAATGGTGTAGGATACGTGGTAGTTACGAACCGGCAAGCATTTATACCTGTCTCATGCTCGGTGATTACGATTCAAGTATGGACTTAAGCTCCCGGAAACGTGTCTGGTCTCAGAGCTCCAGCGAAAGCATAATATATTTCTCAGGAGTACAAACTACTTTTGTGTCCTCGCTATTCCATTTGTTTTTGATATTATCCATTTGTCGTATGAAGCTGTTTTTGCTAGATGCAGTTATAGTTTTAGTACTTTTTCGCTTTTGAAACAGAAAAATAAGAGTCCTTAATGTTGTGAATCATAAGAGTAGCTCAAGAACCAAGTTGGTAGTTCGAGTTCGGTGAATGGATAGAATTTCCGACGTAGCAGCCCAAGTCACGTGAAAGTGCAGTGCAGCTAATGGCCAGGAATGGTAATAATAATGATGGCGGAAAACTTCCTCCGGTAGAATCGTGCTACTTATTAGCTAACTAAATCGCGTACGAAGATTAACTGAATAATTGAATGAGCACCGACTGAATCTCGACTTTGGCTGGGCTGCTGAGAACAGCTGCTGTTTCCGAGTAGAGGAACTAATTAGTTTTTAAAGCTCGGAAAAGATGAAGAGCAGTAGTGGCAAAACTTTAAATGGGTTTCAAGAAGTAATTGAAAAAAGGATTACTGACAAGGATTCGTGAGACAGTTATTGTCAAAATATGTTCTTTGTTTCCGTTGCTTGTTGAGTGGAAACTGAAGTAGCTAGAAGGATTTTGTGGTCTTGCAGTATAAACGGTTGCCATGGCAGCTTTTGTGTGTTTGGCATGTATTTCGAACGCATTCCACAGGTCACTTGAAAGAATATTTGCCTTCTTTGCAAAGGTTGTCACTTGACATTTTACAGATATTGCACAACAATTGTAAATTCCTCATTGGATCATACTGCTCTTTTGCTTAAAATGAAAAAAATTCTTTCAATCTCAATGAAGTGTTATACCAGTGGCTCATAGGTTTAGTTTTTCTTTTGATTTGTTAGGTAAATACCGGATCAAAGCAATAGAACAACAAAAGAATTGCTCTGATTGAACTTGACTTTTGCGATAACACCATTTTTTCCGAACTTTTCGCTTAGGGACATGCCATAAACCTCATATCGTTCAGGTTACCGTAGCTTGTGAATTTGCGAGCATCGTGAAACGCAATACTATCGAACTCCAACACCCTTAAGGCCATTCGACAACTACATAGCTCGGACGGACGCTAGACAACTCTAGTTTACTCTAGTGGCTTTGTACTAGGGCTGCATATGTAGGATAGAGCTTGTATTTGAAAACGACGACAAACTTTTCAATGTAACGTAACTGCACTCTAAAAACTTTCGACACAGCAAGTTGTATGAAATGTTCTGGATGAAAAATGTATTTTTTCTAGCGTATTTTTTGTTGGTGTTTCATTGCATAAGACAGACATTGTGGATTTTGAATATATGATGTTGGAAAGTGTCGCCGTTTTGATTTACTTCCGTTTTTTATAAGAAAATAGCGCTCCCAGTTCTGGTATAGGGTTTTTTTTGTACACTTATAGTTTATTACATTTAAGAGAACTGAAGCAAAACTAATAAAATGAGTAACATTTTAAAAACTGAAAGGATGCCTGAAACTGTGGTTTGTGTTGTTAGTTGTAATTAGGATGATAATGTCCAAGTTCAAGGGGTGCAAATATAAAATTAAGTTTTGTTCGAGTTAGTTTTATTTGCTTGGTCTGTATTGGTTTTCTTAAGTACTTCAAGATATAACTTTCGGCGTACTACGGTTTCGAAGCTAAAAAAACAAAAAAACCAATAGTTAAGATCAAACTTGACTGTGAATAGACGTTTCAGTTTGGTGATATGAACGAACCATAACACAATTTCATCTACGAACGGCTCATCATTTCGTGTCCGAATGTCTCACTATGTTTTATATTAAATTTTTGACTACTATTTCTGTCTCCATTAGTGTCCACGTCATAAGATACGAATTACGACAAAACCTAATGTGCATGCAGCTCGCCAATTATTTAACAAAAAAGATCGTGGTGAAATCAGTATCAGTATTGCACTCAAAATGAATTAAAAGGAATATTTGGCATAAAGTCTGGATATCGAACACCATATTTCTATGAATGAACCAAATGAGCCGCGCCGACTCCTTTTTGGAGGTTTCGTTTTTACGAGTGAATTGTTTTCTGAAGAAATCCTAAAAGAAACTTCGACTACCCTAAGGGAAATTCCTTTTGTTTATATGTTAGTTTTTTTATTTTATCAGAAATAACGTTTCTTTTAGATAATATTTTACATTCAACAATATTATGACAAGCTAACTTTTTATAATTAAACAACATATTAAATTATTTTTTTGATAATCAACTTTTTCATTTTTTTTTTAAGCCTACTTGATTTGTGATTTTGATGAATGTGAGTGAGATAAGTGTGTGTGTTTGTTCACGTTGAAAAAAAAATTTTAAATAACATTATAACCTGACCATTTTTTTGAAACGGCAATTGTAGTTTTCAGTTTATTAAGGCTCATACAGGCGATTGAAAAGTATCGAGACTTTTGTTGTTATAACAATTTAATCGAATCTTCTTTAAAATATAATTAATATTCTTCGAAGTAGGTTCCTTGGGCTTCGATGCACCGGCGATAGCGGTCCTTCCAATGTTCATAGCACTGGTTGAACGCGTTTTCCGGTATGGCTTTCAGCTCGTCGGTTACACTTTTTTGAATGTCCTCAATCGATTAGAATCGCCTTCCCTTTAGCTTTTTTTTGATGAGCGGAAACAAAAAGAAGTCCGGGGGAGACACGTCTGGGCTGTAGGGGGGGTGGGGGAGCACTGCGATGCCCTTTTTGGCCAGGTAAGAGGTGCAGAGAAACGCTGTGTGTGAAGGTGCGTTGTCGTGGTGAAGCGCCCACTCGCCAACAAGCTGCGGCCGACACCGAGCGACCCGATTGCGGAGCCGAACCAACACTTCTTTGTAAAAAGCTGCGTTCACAGTCGTCCCAGGTGGTACAAATTCTTTGTGCACAATTCCTCGACAGTCAAAAAACACAATCAGCATTGTTTTAACTTTTGATTTCGACATGCGTGCCTTCTTGGGGCGAGGTGACGTGCTTGTGTGCCATTCCGTACTCTGGGCTTTCGGGGTCGTATTCGAAGCACCAAGTTTCATCACCCGTGATAGTTTTATCTAAAATGTTTTCCTGTCCGTCACTTTCCAGCACTTCACGAGACAGTCGCACAGGTGATTCCTTTTGCTCGTCGGTCAAAACCTTAGGGACCATTTTCGCGCACACTTTGCGCATGGCTAGTGTTTCCGTCACAATTTGTTGCACGTTGTAATACGTTAAATTTAACTCTTCACTGATCTCACGGAGGCTTGTACGCCGGTCAATGTTCAAAAATTCACGCACTCTGTCGACGTCTTCGTCCGTTTTCGACGTCGACGGCCTCCCTGAGCGTTGTTCGTCTTCGAGGTCCTCGCGGCCATCTTTGAACGCCTTGTGCCAAGCGTGAATTCGTGCTCTGGACAAAACTTCATCTCCATAAGCTTGCTTAAGAAGATCCTGGGTCTCAGTGAAAGTCTTGTCGAGTTTGACGCAAAATTTTATTGCGTATCGCTGCTCTAACGATCGTAACATTTTCGTAACTCGGAGAACCTAACCAAGCGCCACGCCACGCCTTCACGCACTGGACGATATTAACTCAACCGCTGTTGCCAGCGAACTGCGAAGTGTCGCGTTTGAAAGAGTAAGGTTCAACGCACTTTTTCCCCCACCATCTGATATTTTTGGACGCCTTGAAATCGTAGCGCGACAAAAGTCTCGATACTTTTCAATCACACCCTGTATGTATCCAACTGCTTGGTAGAGGACAAATTAAGCTACTAGATGACTGGGCTACTAGACTAATAGGAGTACATAAGAAAACCGCATCTATAATGTGTGGTAACCCACAATAATTTCATTAAGCCATGCTCAACAGAATAAGGTTTTGAAGTTCAATAATTTCAATAATTATCTATATGCTGTATCAATAATCAGCTTTTTAAAGAAGGTCTACCTCTTCCTCAGTTTTTAAATTTTTCTTTAAAAACCTTTTATAGATAGTTTGTTAAGGGTCTATCACTATTCTATGTATTGTTGAATCCTTCAAAAGTGCTAAATAGCAGCAGTAAATATTAAAATTTTGTAAAACTTAACTAGAAACAGTCTATTCTCGGACAGGTTTCCGCACATCCTCAGTCAGCTCATCGGGTATGCTCTGGAGCTGGTTGAGGAGTGGGCGAGCACCGTGGGCATCGATATCAACTCCAATAAAACTGATCATGTACTTTTCACAAGGAAGTACAAAATTTCTGAATTGGCCCCAAGCAGGTTGAGCGGCGCCAGGTTGAGTCTCAAGTCACAAACTAAGTACTTGGGTCAGCAAGCTCACCAGCAAGGTCACCTGAACAGCAAGCTAACCTGGAAGGTGAATTTAGAGGAGAGAGTTAAGCGGACAAGCAATGCGACATACGCCAGCAAGAGAGTGCTGGATAAAACGTGAGGTCTAAGCCCTTCTCTAACGCACTGGATCTATATCTCTGTTCTTTGAGCGGGAATATCAAGCGACTGTGGGGGATAGACAGGAGTGAAATCAGCAAATGGGTACAGCAACTCTTAGCATCTACACTGACGGCTCTAAGACAACTACCGGAGTGGGTGCTGCAGCATTTTCTGCAGATGCAACGATGGAAGCAGCTTTCAGGCTTCCTAATTACTGCAGTATTTTTCAGGCAGACCTACTACATGCCAGAGATACCAATCTCGCAGCGACTAAGTACCTGCCCGAATTAACGTGGACTGATTGGAAGCGGCTGGTCGGCATCATTACAGGCCTCTGTCTTGTAGCAGCACATGCCATGAAAATGGAACTCCTAGCCAGCGACACCTGTATGAAGTGTCAGAAACAATCCAACACCTTTTGTGTCACTGCCCGGCTTTGGGGAAAGCCAGCCAGCGCTGTTTCGGTGAGCCCTGGCTGGTGGATCTTTCACGGGTGGCGGAGCAAAGGCGGAAGGACATACTTCAGTTCGCAAAAAAGGCTACTACTTTGTTAGACATACTCAGTAGTTCATACTAGTACTGCCTGTGAAAGCATTGTGAAAACAATTTTGTCAAATAAGAGTTTATTTCGCTAGATTTATTGACATAAAAACATCTCCGAGTGGCTTATATGTCATTATTCGAAAATCCAAGCTGTGTAGGCTTTGATGATTTCTAAAAAAAAAAAGCAGCTATAAATCGATTTCAAATAGCTGAAACTTTATTACATTCCGGCATATCTTTAATATGGATTCCTTATAATGACCCTATAATGGATGACGAAGTGGTCGCGTAGGTGAACACTGCGGACATTTTCAATGAGGTGAACGAAAAAAAAGACAATAATGAGCCGGACAAAAGCAGGCCGGATCAAGGCAGCCCCGGCATTGGCTATTCAGCAATTTAGCATTGGTTACCAATCAGGTGGTGCATTTTTTTCTATATATCATATTATTAATTCTTAAAAACTGTGCACTGATTACTTTACATAAGGAAGATTAAGCATGAAAAAATCTTAAATTTAGCGGCAATACTATTTTGTCCTGCTGGCTTTTCATGTATTGCAAATTATTTAATATAACAAGAATTTGTTTTGCTTCCACTTGCAAAATATTACCCAGGTTACATATTAGCTGAGATTAGCGTAGCTACATGTTACTAAAGAGCTAACTTGATTCACTACGACAAATTCAGCTTTTGTCTAACTGCAATTAGCTTAGCCTAATTAGACCTAAACTCATCCCAGGTCTTAATTATCCCCTCCGATTTATTGCAACATAATTTAAGAATTTCCATGAGACATAATTGCCTTACTATATCCGCCAGACGTATATTTTTTTGGCCTTTCTCACCTCTCATACTTTGAAGAATGCCTGAGCACAGCCAGCTCTGCTTTGCTATTTAGTTTGATGCCCCATTCATCAAAAGAAAATCTAAAATTGACCAAGCTCTCTTCTTGGTTCCTCGCAGCTTTGAGCCTGTCTTGGCTCGAAGCATATAATAGTATGTCATCTTCATATTGCAGGATTTTGACTTGAAGCTTACCCACTAAAATAGGGAAATTAGCAGTGAAAATCGTGTATAAAACAAGTCCGGTGACGGAACCTTGTGGCACTCCTGACGTCACAGATCCATGAAGTGAATTTATGCCCTTTGCACTTACCGAAAATTTTCTGTTGCTAAGGAAGCTTGCGGGGAGCCGTATTACTACTTCCGGAAACCTGAGCTCAATCAGCTTATAAAAGACACCTCCGTATCATATTTATTTATTTATTTCTTTATTTATTTAAATCCATTTTAACAGGCTTTCTGCCCAATTACAAAAATAGAAATATTAAATAAACCCAAAAGAGGAAAATAGAAAAAATTAACAAATAAATGAAAATATTAAAAATATACATATTAGAACTTCAACAAATTAAAGCTAATATACAATTTAACATTAAAGAAAGTGCAAAATTGGTAAAAAAAAAATTAAAAAGAAAGTCAAACATTTTAAGAAGCATTAAGAATTATATCTTTAATTTGCGACTTAAATTGACAGAACGTTAGCGAAAAAGGACCAAGTTGAAGATCGTTATGCTTCCTGGGCATACGCACTAGGGGTGAGTAAAAATAAACGTCAAAACGCGCGAAGTCAAGAGAGAACATTAATTGGGATCTATCTGATCGATTGACGTTACGTAGACACAGCATATAACCAACATCGGAGAGCCTAGGGCAATGGAGTAGCTTGAGAAGTAAACACTCGTCAAGGAACACTCGTTGGGACTCTGATGAACGAATTTGGAATAATAATCGAGGGACTTCTAGATATCAAAGACACAAATAGCCGTTGGAGTATTTTGCTCATTCAGGTGCAACACAATCTGATCGTGCAAATACAAAATACCATACTGGTTCCCATGATAGTCAGGTATTATATTAGCAATAGGTGAAAATCATTTTGAATCAAATCTCAAACAGCTTCCCCAAATTAGAAAGCAGAGAGACTGGGCGGATATTTTTGGCGCTATTTTTTCCCCTTTTTAGTATCTTAGCAATTTTTTATGTGTCGCGAATGTAGCTGTTGCTCAAGGTATTATTGAAAATAGTGATAAATTTTGAGAGTGCAAAAGTTGGGATATGTTTTAAAATAAAGCTAGACACGCCATCGTGTCCAGATGAATATTTTACAAAACCTAGCGTCTGGACCGGCCATTAGTTTCAAATTTTACGTTTTATTTTTTTGAATATTACTCATGACTGTCATATTCTCGGTCTTTTATATTTTTTTTTTCAATTAATTCTATTGGTTCTTTACCATTATTTATCAAATCATGATTTTTTTTTATACTGCCACTTGTTTAAAGCAACTAAATGCTCTTTGTATTTCATTCGCAATTTCCTACAGCTCTTTAGGAATTATATAAAATCGCATATCGTCAAATTGTATAAAAATTTTATTTATTTCTTTTGAATATTTTAGCATTAGGTGCTAAGCATGGTTGTACCTTTAAGTCACTAAATTTTTTGTTTGCATTTATTGTCTAGCTGAAAGTCTATGCACATGAACTAAAGATAATTATTATTATTATTATTACTATTATTATTATTGTTATTATATACCAAGGTTGGTCATTAAGTATGCGGAATGAGTAGGTATTAATGACCTTCCTACTCATTCCGCAAACTTAATGATTTGGATGGCGAAGAAGAAAGTTGGGCGGATTTGATTGAAAATTCATTAGAAATTAAGTGCAAGTTAAAAAACATAAATAAAGTGAAAGTAAAAAAAAAATCGTTGGAAGCAAAGTGGAAATAAGAAATTTTAAGAGAAACAAAATATAGCTTGATGTGAGGACCTTGTTAAACGAAAACAGAATTTCTGCCCATAAAAACTTGAACAAGGCTTAATACGGGAGACGGCGAAGAAGTGTTCGCTGGTGGGTTAATGCATGACGAAACGGAACCGAGTTGGTGTGATTGGAAATCCCAAGTGTTGGTTGAAGCTCCAGATAAGTACCTTTCACAAGTACATTCTTTTTTGTCCAATTTGCGAGACAATTTTCTAAAAAAAAACATTTGATGAATACGAACGGGCACGGGGCGCACTGAGGTTTGCCATGATCAGACAGAAAAAGTGATATTTTGAGGATATTTTGGATTTTATACAATAATTTGATTTGGGTTCAATATAAATAGTTTCTTTAGAGTACATTTGCTATTTTTACTGTAAAGCACCCCCTAAACGCTGAATATTATTGATCAATGTGATTTATCAATAATATTGAAGGTAGCTTTATGCGCTTCAATATGGCTTCAATATGCGAGCTACTCCAATACGAAGCTTGTTCATTTTTGATTCGTGTCGTTCATGTCGTTCGTGTCGGTTGTGTTTGGAAAATTTGCGATCTGTTGTGCAAGTGCTAAATTTTACTTTTTGTGTTTCTCAATATCAAGTAATGGTGTCCCATAGAGAAAACTAAGCAAGAAAAGAGAAAGGCGTTGGTCAAAAGAATGGTACAAGCTGAGAGATACCTTCACACACGAACGTTTGCTGAACTATCTTATAGTTCATAGTTCCGGCGAATCACGATAAAGCATAATTAACAACAACACAAAATCACGTTCGCACTCAGACATCATGCATCTGATGGCTATTACGCACGAGTACGTGGTAACGCGTCGATATTCCGCACAAAAATGATGCATTATTGATAAATATGCCTCATACACGTCAATATGCGCATCAATACAGCCTCTATCAATATGTTTCAATAGGAATTTCCATCAATATGCTTCAATATGCTGTCAATATGTTTGAAGCTCTTCTACACGTCAATATAGCCCTTCAATACGTATTCATCAATGCATATTGATCAATAATATTGAGCGTTTAGGGGGTGCTTAAGGCTCTTCAAATTTATGGTGTGGGTTTGCTGTATTTTGATTTGGTTGTAAAGTGCACATTATTTTTCATTTATTTATATATATTTGAATTGGTTTATCCGAAATACTATATGCTTGTTGCTGATCCCGGCCGGGGTTAAGTATTGATATACCCACCCAAGTTAATCAACTATTCTTATGAGTACATTCCTTTTGATTATTCTTTGAATTAATTATTTTCTTTTGTTAATACTTGCATGGAACCATCCTATTGTCTTAGGCTTTTTCTACAGTACTGCCGGTAATACTTAATTGTGAATAAATTCTAATTCTAATGATTCTTGCGGACTCTCTTTGCTCCTTTCTCATTGTATTTGTTTGTGTTATGTGCGTTATAATGTTATAGATTTCGTGTTGCTGCGTGCCATAGCACGTAGAGATCCTTCCGCTCACTAAACCCCCGACAGGCTTAGCCTGTCGGCTGGGAAAAGGCACGCCGGTCAAGAACAGGAAGGTCTCTAAACAATATATGCTACACTGACGACAGCTCGACAGAGCTTTGTCAGTCGCAACAACCCCTATTCCACGAAGTTAATGACCCACCCTCGTAGTCTTATAGTTGTTTAGAATATAAAAAATATTTAACATCAAAAATATTTAACATAAAAATGTTCTAACATAATCAATATTTTGCATTACTGTGCCAAACATAAGATATTACTAAAACTAAAACCTTCAAAAACGAAAGCTTGCAATCAGTAATCTTTTACCAAATGCGAATTATTATCACAAAGTAAATTACGTCAGCAGGTTTTCCAACTTCACGATATTTTTGGCAGATAACTCATAGCTTCTACTGACAAAATTTTATTTCATAATTTTTCGCAATACTAAAACAAACAACTCAATAGTTATCACTACATATCAGTGCATTGACTGATAAGTCATTGTTGATGTGTTGTAAAATGATAAATTTTGCAATTTTAAATTCTAGTCAAATTTTAGTTTTTCGCGTCTCTTCACAAATACTCTTACAGGATTCAGTATCTAAAATGTGAACTAAAGTAGAGGACTAAATATTAGTTTCAATTAAAATTATATGCATTTTCGATTTATTGCAGGAGAAAAGTTAAAATTAAATATAAATTGTTATTTGATCTCTACAGGGAAAAAATACAAAATAATGGCTCTCCATTTCGGACGTCAAATTTTCGGCGTGCTACATATGATCACAGACTACTATGTACATACGTACTCATAACAGGAGTGGTAATTACATTAAACGCAAAACAAATAAATTTAACGGTGATTAAAATGAGCCTTTGCACACATTTGAACTAACACTCAGCTGGCATCAATTTTAATAGCATGGTAGTAGAAGTAAATTTTTTTAGATCCGTGGCCGATTTCTAATTAATGAGCATTAAAATTCGATTCGGCTTGTAAACTGGCCTATATGCATAGTTTTATGTTGACTTGACCATGAATCTACTTGTTCGTTTGAATTGTCTACACTTATTTATCGAATGAAGTGTGAAAATTATAAAATTAGACAGGCTTTTCGCTCAGTTTATGACAAATTACATATTGATTTCTTCATGATTATGCAAACAAGTGATTCATTGAAAGTTGTTTTGTTGAGTTTGTTTTTGAATGTGAAAATATCTGACAAGACTCACTTACCTTTCCCAGATTTATGAAGCCATGATCTCGCGCCACCCGGTCAGCCTTGCCATCGACGTCGCCATCAGGTATGTGAACCGCCCACGTTGGGGTGTAATGCCCGATACCACGATCAACTTCACTCCCGCCATCACTACTATCACCGAGATAATCAAAAGCATCATTATCTCTACTAGTACTAATATCAGCCGCAATATTTGCAGAAACAATCACAAAACTACTACTCAGCGCACACGCAACTAGTAAATATGAAAGAAATACGCTCTTGGACGTCAAAAACGGACCGCGCCGCGATTTGCATACGAATTGCATGATTTTATCGATCGCAGATACCGCTACCAGGTGTGAAGATAATTGTCTTGTCTTAATAGTACTGGACAGACAAAACAAAAAAATCGTTAAAAACTTGCTAAAACTACTAAGACTCGATAAATACAGCTGCCCAGGATTTCGTCGTCGTCGTTGTCGATCAGGAGATCCGCATTGATCGTCGACAACGGCGAGATGTGAATTGGTTGCACTAGACGAACTACGAGATTGTTTGAAATTTGCATCCGAGTTAGCGTTGTTTGTCATGCTAACGCTGTAAATTACATTTTCGCCACTTTTTATGCTATCAGTATCAAACCAGCTACCCGTGTCAACTGGCTTATCAAATGTCTCGATTCGCTTCCATCGAACTGCGTCACCGGTCATTTTCGTGACCTTTCGAAAATCTTCAAGTCTCTTAAAATCGCTTAGAAATCACAAGTCCACACTTAAAATCCGTACTATGAAGCGTGGCCGAGCGATAGTGACCAACACGGCATAACAACTGACCGACCGATACTGCATCTACTTGCCGACGTCAAACAAAACCGAGAATTTTAGGAAACTATAGATCTACGAATAATTGATAATAATTTACAACATAAATATCACATTGGGTGCCGTTTTAGCTACTCAGCTCAGCTTGCTCGTACGAATGGCCCACTACTACCAGCACAGTGTGACGTCAGGGCCAGGGTTAAACAAAAAACTTCGCAAGACGATTATCTCGATCGCGAGCGAAAATTCCACAAAATAAAATAAAATCCAGAGATCAACACAAATAAACAACGCGCTAATGTACGATTGGTCGTTGGCTTGACTCTGTGAATTTTACATGATCTCTCTAATTGGAATAATTACTATTAGAATATCTGCTGTACGCGCGCGGTTTTTCCAATACTAGGTCGCGATCGAAGCACAGATAAGTATTCTGTCGAGAACTTAGCCAAAGGTTCATGTTCTTCGCGTTGGTTCGATTTAAATGCAATTTAGATACTAATTCCGTGAGTAACGGTTATTCGAATTAACACCACTTGTACCGATCACGATTTTCTGCATAAACTTCCGATCTGGACGATTGCCGCGTGCTTACTACTTCTAAACTGAAATTTAAAATTCTCCGGCGATAATAATTAAGTCATAGCGATCCGTTTAGATGTTGGGCTGTTACTGCTGCATAGAGTCGTATGTTTCAATTGTTTGTTGATAAGCAATCAATTTTCTGTACATTCCGGAAAACGATGACCATTCGGAAACTTTTTTGCTGTCGTTTTCATTGTAATTAGTTGATTTATCTGAAAGCAAAAAGATAGGAATAATAAATTATAGTGTGCACAGTTTTGTTTCGTTTTTTTCTTCTTAAATTTAATTGGAAAATGCAGTCGATAAGAAAAATAATGAAATAAATTGATTGAACCTGGAAAATCAGGTAATTATTTTATAGCAGCAGAATCAATATTTTTATGATGGAAAATAAGTGTTTACAAGATAAATTTAGCATAACGATTCAATCCGCTTGTATGCACATTTTGCACCTGAAACGGTGTCTAGTATATTTACAGTTTTTACGTCGACTACTAACACAACAAAGCACTTCAATTCTTGACTTAAGTTTTCGGGAATTTCTTGTCCTTAATTCATACCTGCGCTAAATAAAAGACAAGTGACAGTCATGCACACGTCAATATGAAAATAAATTTGCTGCAAATGGATTATGTTCTTGGCAAGTTTTCGCCTTCAGACCAATGTAAATTAAAGCGATTTCAAGGATTATGTTTGAAGGTGTTGTTGTTTAAATGCTGCTATTCCTATAAATGATAATTTTGATACGCAAAAATCCTTGTTTTCTAAAATTTTTGCTATTTATTTTCAGTAAGTGTTCCGTTTGAATTTTGACATGAGCACATTTTAGATTCAGGTCAATAGGGTAAGAAAAAGGTAAGGTAAAAGGTAAGGAAAATTGGTAACTAAAATTCGCAACAATATCAACAAATACAAAACATTTATTTTGCTGAGCTTTATTTGATTCTTAGTTCTTCATTGAGAGCCTCACAAGCATAGCGAACAATGTTGCTAACAGTCTTTGTAGATATTTTAGTAAACCCTCTCACCAGTCTTGGTAAACAGCCTGTTTGAAATAAATCGTGCTTGTTTTTACATATTAATGCTCGTATACACCAAAGCTCGCGCTCACATTTGACGTCATTGATGCTTGTACACGAGCTGAACGCGAACAATGTACGCGCTCTTCATCCGCAACGTCCACATTAAGTACGCAAACAGAAAAGTAGCTTGCATGCGAGCACTTTAAGTGTCCTATATAATATTGTGCGTGTTCTGTACGCGCACTTTTTCTTTGCTTTCTGATCAGAGTTTTTATATCAGTACATCTAAAAACAACTTTCGTGAATGTGCAAAATGGATTTTTATGAAGACGAAATTCTTATTCGTGCAGAACCCTATATAATATTGTCTAGGTTAGGTTAGGTTAAAGTGGGTGCCGGTCTACAGAGGTCTGCCGTCCGACACACATAGGCACCTGAGAGGCCCGTTGTGATGCCACACTAATTTGCCTAATGGCCAGTTTGACCGATGACATCGGTATACCTATTGAGAGGGAGTAGGAGACCTCCGGTAACAAGGCTCCAAGCCTTGCTAGCTCATCGGCCTCACAGTTGCCCTGAAAACGCCTATGTCCAGGTACCCAAATCAATTGAACCACCGAATGTCTGGACATCTCCCTAAGAGATGCACGGCATTCAGCAACAATCATGAAAACTGTACAAGGACCAGCAAGGGATTTAATAGCCGCTTGGCTACCTGTGAAAATGCCAATATTAACCCCGAATATTCGATTACACAGAAGCCAGTCGATTGCCTGTAAAATAGCCGCAACCTCCGCCTGAAAGACACTACAATGGTCTGGTAGACGGAAGGACAGCTTGAGATTCAGCTCATCTGAGTATACACCACTTCCGACTCTATTGTTTAGCTTTGAGTCGTCAGTGTACACATCGATAAGCCCACTTTCGAGGGTGATACCATCACGCCATTCATCCCTACCAGGAATGCGAGTTGTGAACTCTAAATCTAGTAGGCATTGCGGAGCGATGTAGTCAACACCCGCTGTAGCGGGAACTCCCGCGACCAAAATCCTCGAATGGCCGAATTCTGTTCTATTCCATGCCGAGATACAATTTAGACTCACAGCAGAGATGATTAGCTTGATGTAAGATAAGTAGATTGGTTGGCAGCCAATGAAGTAACACGAAGAGTGCCTTAGTAGGGGTGGAGCGGAGCGCACCAGTTACAAGTAGTGCAGCCATTCTCCGCACTTTTCAATCTGTCGTTTGCAGGTAGCCTTTAGAGCAGCCTGCCACCAGAACGCTACCCCAAACAATAGAATTGGCTGAACCACAGCAGTATAAAGCCAAGCAACAGTACGATGCTGTAGTCCCCAATTCGCTCCTATGGCCTTTTTACAGCAGAAAAGTGCATGGAAAGCCTTCCCAGCTCTTAGTGCTACATTGTAGGTCCATAGTAGCTTCGAGTCAAGGATCAGCCCTAAGTACCTGACCCTCTGGCTCAAGTTAATGGAGACCCATTCAATTTGGGTAACTCAAAAGAAGAAACTTTGCACTTCCTTGTAAACAACACTAGTTCCGTTTTATTAGGATTCACATTCAAGCCGCACTCACGACTCCAACGTGAAAGTATGTGAAGAGAGTGATTTAGCCTCTCCGATAGCGTTGATAAATACTTTCCCAACACTGCTACAGCAATGTCGTCTGCATAAGCAATCACTTTGCAGCCAGCCAGAGCGGTCCAGCCTCATTAGAAGAGTATTCACCGTGATGTTCCACAGCAGGGGAGAGAGGACTTTACCCTGAGGTGTGCCCGTACTGACTCCTCGTCTTACGCTGGCATCCCCCAGGGAACCACTTGTTGTACACGATCACTGACTAAATGTCACACTGACAAATGTCAACAACCAATTGCACTTGTCTTGCCTGCCCTGATTCATCTGCTCAGCCGACCTTTGTCGTTTCTGAGCTGAAGCTCCAGGGTGTAGAGGGAGCGGATTAGGGTGCTCCCCAATGAATAATTTTGCCCACCGAAGGGACTTTTTGTCTTTGCCGGACATAGTATCAGGGGGGGACATTTTCAAACTTCCTCAGAACTTTGAAGGCTGCCCTTCTAGTTCCATAAGCCCAAGATTTTTTGGCGGAGGAGCTTTCCGTGCCTGAAGAGGAAGCGGCACCGGAGGTAGCGCTTGTTAATGGTCGGGCTGGCTCATTCACCCATACTTTTCCATCACACTGGCCACAAACGGACTTCTTTGCATTCGCAGGGCCAGGCTTAGTGACCTCAGCCCCGGAACCACCTGAAACAGGGGTTGAGGAATATTTTGAAGGCACTGGAGCTGACCCACTCGTCATGTCTCCACTACCTTGCTTAGCCGCTGTGCCAGGCACTGGAGCTGGCCCACTCGTCATGTCTCCAGAGCCTTGCTTAGCCGATGTGCCAGTAGTCAGTGGAGCTGACTCAATCGCCATGTCTCCACGAATCCCTGCAGCCTTAACCTCAGTCCGCAGAGCTGGCTTATTCACCATGTCTCCACTTCTTGAGGCTTTAGCTGCAGCCGACGGCGCAGCTATCTTTGACCTTTCCTAAATATCTCAGTAACGGTCACGTCTACCGTTTTGTTTTTTTTTATAATATAGAAAAACAAACTCACACACATTCCAAGTCGTAATCAAAATCGGATATTATCAACATGCCATTGAGAAAGTGGATACTGTGAGTTACAAATGTTTAGATCAATATATCTCAAAAACGGTTATGGTTACAAGAAAAAGTTCTATAATCTTTTTTGTTGGAAATTTTTTAAGCTACAAATTTGTCATACGTTGTTTTTCTGTAGACGATACCTTTACTGAGATATTTAGGAAAGGTAACTTTTCGTGATCTATGACCTCGTATAAAAAGTAACGCACCACTCGGATCGATGGGGACTTTTGACATTTTGTTCAACACGCCAGTATCAAGGTTCACACCAAAATGCAGCTTTCTCCTAATTTTTCCGAAGCACCATGTTAAATTTCCCCGGACTACAATACATTGGCACCGACCAGAGCAGACAGTTTGAGTCAGCGCTCCATGCTAAACCTGGTCAAGAGTCGACTAGAGTTGAGAGAACGATTTCTATTGGTAAGTGTGCAATAGAGGTATTTGTGTATACTGGCATTCAGCAATCGATTTGGATTTTGTGTGCCGAATTAAAAAACACTCCTTGCATTCAATTGACGGTTTTCATCAGGTATAGTTAGTAAGAAAAGAAAATTGGAAATACCAGTGCATCCAAAGGGCACACCTCTTCAAATTTCGAAGATATCAAATACCAAGCAGCAACCTTGTACAAACAACTTGCCTGGAAGAAATATGTGGGAGTCAAAGTAGAGGACACCAAATGTTTGCATTTCATTGAGTATCCTTAACTCGTTCGGTTTTTTTGACTGGCTTTAAACTACCATTTGTGTCTTGGTTTGACCTAATTATCGAGGAAATGTTATCATCTGCAAATAGATGATTTTCTACATTAGAACTTAATGTAGATGATAATTGTTGAATATGAACCCACTGAAGGGAGCATGATTTTCACCATAGTTGTCTCATTTTCGTTTATTGGAGTAAGACCTAGCACTTGTAAAAAAAAATTGTCTTACTTTATAGCTAAGTATTTCAAGAATAAAGTCCCAAAATTTGAAGTTAATCAGAGCAAAAATCTCGAAGTTATTGAATTCGAAGTTATTGTAGCTCCGACAGCTCGGAGTTTAGTAGCCATTTTCTCAAAACAATTTTTTAAAAGACCGTATTCACTGCCATTTTAAAACCACATTACTGATTTATTTCAAACTTGGCGCATAACGATAAGTTTTTACATTAAGGGGGCTTTCCAGCTAAAAAAAAAAGGCCAATTTTTTTCGTGAAAAATAGCAATTTTTACTTCAAATGACCAAAAAAAATTTATAAAATGAAAAAAAAATGGAAATCAGAGAACGTGTTCTGGGGAGAATTTGATGTAACTTTTACAAAATTTTAATGTTCTTTGATTTGCGATAATTTTCAGCTGAGATACAATGAACACCGCAATCGTCTTTTTCGAAAGACGCTCTTGAAAAACCTTTGTCATCGGTTTGCTTGTCGATATTTTTGCATAAAAAAATTACACAATGTTATTGAAATGATAATTAATAATGTACAAAAGGTTTAAATAAATTTTCTCTATCCATATTTCTAAAAAAAATTCGTAAAAAAGTGCTTTTTTTTACACTGAAACCCTTACCCCTTCCTTAAGGCGGACTAAATGCGGTGTGTGTGTGTGTGTGTGAGTTGGGGGAGAGGTGCATTGGCACCTCTAAGCACTCAAGCCAAAGGACCCATTGTACTCATTTCCCCCTGCCTACCATAGTTTCCCAGACTTCTTGATAAAGTCTAGGATCACTGATAGGGGAAAACATGCTATCTTCTGCATGCGTGCAACATCCCAGTCAAAGCATTGATATCTGAGACGCGCAAACGCTGGGCATTCACAGAGCAAATGCTCCGCAGAGTCAGCCTCTTCAAGGCAGGATGAACAGAGGTCATCCTGTACAACACCTATTCGGTACATATGTCTTCCTAGGCAGTTGTGTCCAGTCAGAATACCTACCATGGCCCTGCAAACTTTCCTACTCTTATTGAGCAAGAATCCTGCAGTCACATGGTTGGGTTCTGATAGGAAGACCTTCGTGTGCCTGGCCACACCAGCAGTCGTCCATTAACTTTGTGAGCATCATCTACCCACTTTCGAAGAATGGCACGTGCAGATGCGGTCGGCACACCCAAGGCGGGTTCAGGGCCCCGTAGTGGAAGTCCCGAACCTTGCTTCGCAATGACGTCAGCAATTTCATTCCCCTCAACACCACAGTGCCCCGGTACCCAGAGCAGATGCACCCTATTGAATCTGGCGACAGAGTTCAATCGTGCTCTGCACTCTTGGACAATTTTCGAGTTTGTCAGGGGTCTACGCAGCGCCATCAGTGCAGCTTGACTGTCACTGCAAATAGCAATGCTCTTTCCCCTCCATCTTTCTTCAATTGCCCAACAGGCAGCACTCAGGATAGCAAATATTTCTGCTTGAAAAACCGAAACGTGCTCTCCAAGAGAGAAAGCCCACCTGCCATTCGATGAATGTAGATAGACACCAGCTCCAGATCTACTATCTGACCTCGAGCCGTCCGTGAAGAAAACCTCAGAATATCTCCTCGTACACAGATCTGGATCGTCCCAGTTACTTCTGCTTAAGAGGATTACTTCGTACCTTCTTCTGAAGTCGAGGAAGGGTACCCGAGCGTCCGAAGGCATAGTGAGAATCGGAGAGATCTCACACATCAAACCCCTAATAGAGCAGTGCTCCACATCGTCTTCACCTACCCATAAGCCAAGCTGAGCTAGTCTATGGGCAGAGCTCATCGCCACACTCTGAACTTGAATGTCGAGAGGAGGCAGATTGCGGTAATGCGGTATGAAAACGGTTTCTGAGTTATTTTTTGCTAGCTTGATTTAAAACTTATTCGTCCCTTGATTATGAAAAATGGTTATTTGTATACCGAATGGTTTTTTTAAAAAAAAGGTTGCAAACTTACAACTTTTTAAAGATCGATTAAAAAGTCGCAGGATATTCGTAAAACGTGATCATGTTTGAAGAATTTATATAAATTTTTTCGATAGCAAAATTCGTAAAAAGATCTGATAGAACTCCATTTGACATTGAGTATATACCAAATAATAAATATGAAGTTTGTTTGGCTTAGGCAATCTACTTACTGCATTTACTTTTGGTTATAGAAAACACCTGTTTCGGAGATCTTTAAGGGCACTTACATGACACTTCGAAACTTATTGAGCGGCAGTAATATTATGAAGCAAATCGCCAAATCATCTATTTACAAACCCTATAATTCAACTTCGCATTTGTGCGCATATCTGACACATGCAAACATCTATGATAGTTTTCTTCAATTCACAACTGTCATACACATTATCGAACCGTTGTCTTTCGATTCACTCTACTTCCAACAATTTCTATGCCATGCACTCGACACATTTTTCGGGACATATTTGCACATCCTTTGCAAAAGCTTTCTTTTCACACTAACACTTTCCTTGAAGCAGACGAGAGCAAGTTGAGTTCACGAGACACAAAAACGTATCACAGTGGCTATGTCGACACTAGCGCTTAATAGAATATCCATGTCTTAGCAGAACAGGAAGCAGACGACAAAAAAGTCAAATGGAAAAGCAAATGTCTCGTGAGGGCACACACCAGGAGCAAAGAAGAGACTTGAGAAACGGGACGTCAATCTTTGCGACGCTTAGGCAGATTTCGTTTGCCTTAACTCTTTTATTCGGTGACATGACTTAATGCACTTAACCTTGTTACATTCAATACGACAGTGAGAAAAAATCTAGGCGGAGAATATGGAAGATCTAGGTTACGGCTGAATGAGAGGAAGTTGAATGGCATTGTGCTAATGCGCTTGATAGCTTTACGGGTTAGATCATGTTAAGAGTGCTCAAGTAGGAATCACGTCGCAAGTTTGATGAAATTTATAATAGTTTCAGGAATTATTCCATTTAAAATTAAATGGATATAATTGTTGGTAGACCCAAATTATTTCCACCAATGGTCTAGTTTTCATTTCTCAATTTTGACGTTCTATGGACCGAGAGCAAGTTTGCATAGCTCTGTTCTTCATTGAAATTCATTAACATGCAGACAAATTTCTCGACAACACTTTCATCTCCGTTGTTTCCGTTTACATATGCACATAACTCAACCATATCCTTTCCGAGATCCTACAACGTCGAGAGGCGTTCTAATTAAGTTACCAACGAATATAACACTGAACAACAAACGATGTCTGCGTGTTTGTTCAGTTTAGTTAGACAAGTTAATATTCTAATAGAGCTCAGAACAATAGAATAATTCATTAGTCATACCGGTAAACAAGTCATTCTTGTCTTCGTTATTGTTGTGGAAGTAACGTCAAACTACATGCTCTTGTTATTCTGAACGCATGGGCTTCCTACATTCGGATGTGTTTTGTAATGTTTTAGCGTTTTCTCAAATAAAAGGTGAAGTGTGGAACAGCTGTTGCGTTAATTTGTATTCATTTATATAGGGAACAAGCGAAAGATTTAACAGTTCTTGACTTGGATTCATTTCCACCAAAAATCTTTCAGAACTTACAAACAAGCTTGAATAAACTTGATTTGAAATACACGACTGGTATCCAAATGTAAGATTTGTAGATGCGTTTGATCCATTCACTATTTTGATCCTTTTAGCTCAAAGCATGCTAGAAATATAGGCTTTGAAGGACCTAAAAGATTAAGTGCTCCAGCCGAATTTCCTCTCGCACTTTCCTTCATCAAT
Organism: Nemotelus pantherinus; assembly: GCA_963978885.1. Classification (NCBI taxonomy): domain Eukaryota; kingdom Metazoa; phylum Arthropoda; class Insecta; order Diptera; family Stratiomyidae; genus Nemotelus; species Nemotelus pantherinus. The sequence continues at coordinate 43,340,768 of OZ022264.1, forward strand.
AAATTAGTTCATTACATGCAATAACTTTTTCCACCTAACCGACTTCCAAATCGATCCTTCGAAGCTTTCTAAGCTGACCGCCTTAGGACCCTTTAGTGCTGGTTGAAAACTAAACAGTACCATTTAAACCTTTCACCATAAACTTCGAACCCTACATATATTCGATTCCACACTTGCTTTCCAACTACAACTCATCGCCTTCTCCATACCAGAGAGGATTACTTCAAATAGGATATGATAATAGTCTTAGGCCATCATCCCTACCCGGAACGTAGTCGGGGCGGCTCAATGAAACTCGAAGATGTGTCCAATAAATGGGATTTAGATAACAAGGTCGAATGCTGGAAAGAGGGTCCGATGTATATTTACATTTGATGTCTTCCCACAAGACCCTGGCTCGATACACATTATTTTCGAAACCTACTTTGTAGTCAACGAGAACGCAAGGAAGACTTCGATCGAATAACTAATGATATATGATGCCGTGATTATGTGCGAAATCCGACAAATCCATTGCACCAACACACCCGAATTGCTTTTCTTTTTTATATGTACATATTTATTATGTTCGATTTGGGTTGGTTTTTCCAATTTGTCTTAGGAAGTATAGTGGTGAAATTTTGCTTGTAGATAGTAATGTAATTTATCGCTATCGTAGTTTGAGTGCATCGAAGCGAGTCTGTAAATACGGGCAAATAATTTGCATTGAAATCGAAATTGAATATGTGCAGATGAGAGTGTGTAGATGAGAGTTTGTCCAATTACAGCAAAAAAATTGTGATTAATTCACTAAGAAGTCAACAAAATAATCTGGCTATTAGTTGAAATCCAATTTGCGAATACCATTTGTTGTCGTCATAACACTACAGCCACTGTCAGGCCTTGGCTTTGTGCCGAAAACTCCTTCAATTTTTTTGGTCCAACGACCGCGCCCTTCAATGACAAAATCTGAATAGCGATTCGTTGTCTTTCGTTGTCGCGTTGTACTAGATTTTCGTCCATTCTGTGCGTATATGACCAGCCCATTGCAGCTTTTGCAGTTTGATGACTGTGACAACCTTTGGATCGTCAAATATTTCATTCAGTTCACTTAGGGATCCGTTTTTCCAAGGCTTGTGGAGACTTGTGCGAGGGTCCATGTACCGCATTCATGACGTTGATGATGCTTTGTGCAAGTTGTATAATTTCTTATCAAACCTTATTCCACTATTCACATCAGCTAATCATCCTAATAAACCGAATCATGCTCCATAGTTCAGCAGTGAAGTTTCAGTCGCACTTGAAGCCAGAAATGCAGCTCGTTACTTATATAAAATATCAGGTTCATCTATTGACCTTCTTTTATATAAGGATCTTCGCTCTAAAGCGAAAGATGTTGTCAGACAGGCGATGCGCTCCTACATTGCTGGCTTTGAAGCATCAATTAGAACCAATCACCCAAAATCCTTTTGGTCATTCATCAGTTCCTTGGAAAATGGTCCTAGTATCCTCAATGGTATGCACTTGGGTGATACAGCTGCCTTCACTCCACAAGAAGTGAGTGAGCTTTTTGCTTCTTACTTTTCCTCTTATTTCTCACAACAATGCTTTTCAAATTCCTTAAATGTTCCCTCCACATCCTCTCCTGAATTGCGCTCATTTCGAACGAACCCTCTTGAAATTGAACTTCTGTTGAACGATATCGATGCCAATACCGGTAGTGGTTCCGACGGTATTCCAAATATCCTGGCTAAATCTCTTTCATCATCTCTGTGCGTCCCTCTTTCTATCTTGTTCAACTTAAGTATATCTTCTGACTCTTTTCCTTCTCGCTGGAAAATTGCCAACATCTTTCTCCTATACATAAAGCCGGTGACCGTACATGCATCTCAAACTACCTTCCGATTTCCCTTCTTCCTTGCTTTAGCAAGATCCTTGAAAAAGTGGTTTACAAGCGAGTCTACTCCTTTATCCAGCCTACTCTTGCTCATGAGCGGCATGGTTTTGTCAAAGGTAAATCCACTTTAACCAACCTTCTTTTCTTCACACACACGGTCGCATCCGCTCTTGACCATCAAAAGCAGGTTGATGTACTTTACACCGACTTTTCCAAAGCCTTTGACTCCGTCAACCATAACCTCCATCTTCAAAAGCTAAGGTACGATGGCATTGCTGGTCCTCTTCTTTCCTGGTTTAACCGTTACATCTTCGACCGTACCTGTATTGTAACTGTTAATTCCTCCTCTTCAATTCCTTTTTATCCTGCATCAAGTGTTCCGCAAGGGTCTATCCTTGGTCCTCTTCTCTTTCTTTTGTTCATAAACAATCTCCCTCCTTTAATCCATTCTTCTTGTCTTTTGTATGCCGACGATTTCAAGATGTTTCGAGTGATTGAGTCACAAGATGACTGTATGGTTTTACAAAACGATCTCAGCAGCCTACAGACTTGGTGCGCTTCCAATTCTTTCACTTTGAACATCGTGAAATGACACAAAATGTCTTTCTCTTTGAAAATTTCACCTTTGTTGCTCTCCTACTCTGTTTGTGGCTATCCTCTTAATGTCGTTGATAATTTTAGAAATCTTGGCGTAATGTTTCATCCTAAGCTCAAATTTGATAAGCATATTTCTTATATTACTGCCAGGGCCTCTAAATTATCCGGTTTTATTATTAGATCCTCTAAAGATTTCGTTAATATTTCCACCTGTGTACACCTTTTCCTCTCCTTTGTACGTAGTATCTTTGAATATTGCTGCCAAGTTTGGTGTCCTCATTTTGTCTACTTAAATACTGTGTTGGAGTCGGTTCAACGCAGATTTACTCGCACCCTGTTTTATAAATTTCAGCTTCCTTACCGTCCTTTTAGTGATCGTCTTTCGTTCCTTCATCTACTTTCCTTCGAATCACGGAGACTTTTCCTGGATGAGCGCCTACTTTTCAAATTGTTCCATAGGTTGGTAGATTCCGACATCAGCAGCCACGTTTCTGTCCGTGTTGCAGTGCATGTCACCCGCTCTTCTTTTGAGTTTAGTGTGCCATATGCGCGCACTGATATCTTTTTTTATTCTCCGCTTTTGCGATTACTGAGGCAACATAATGATCTACCGCCGACGTTATACGCCTTTAAAACTTTTCTGAAAAATAATGTTTTGCTTACTACTAATTCAATGTAGTTTTTTTCCTTTTCTTTTTTTTCTCTATTTTTCTTATTTTGAATTGGTACTTTTTCACTTGTAACGCCAGCGAGAAATGAAATGAAATGTAAAGAATTTGAAATGTAATGTAATGAAATGAAATGAAATGTAATGAAATGAAATGTAAAGGAATTGGAAATGTAATGTAATGAAATGAAATGTAAAGGAATTGGAAATGTAATGTAATGAAATGAAATGTAAAGGAATCGTAAATGAGGTAAATCAAAGGAAATCAGGCGCTCCACCGATGTGAGCGGGTACTCCCCACCGGGTCAAAGCATCGCCGTTGACTTAGATTAAACGGCCGACGATTACCCGTACCCGGGAACGAGCGACCCTTAGCGTAGTTAAGGAGCCAGGAATGCCGTCGGAGAAGGGAACGCCGACTCACACACTCGAATGAAAAGAGGCTGAAAATGCCCGGTGAAATGGGGCGCACGTCCGCCGTTGACCGTTTAGGCGCGTCGCGTGAACACTCCGCTATCCGCTAGGCAGAATTCGATGGAAACACTACACAACCTAGTTAAATTTACAATCTTGTCAACATCGTTCGTTGACATAATGGAGGTAAACATCACTGACAGGATGCCCGAGATGTCAAGAGACGATCGAACCGCCACCACACGGCAAAAAAACGAAAAGGTGCGCGAAATTGCACTTTAGCAGGCGCGTGTAGCGAGTACAAGGGGCCAATGCACCCGATCGAACGATACTGCGAATGAAACAACCAACGGTCTGCAAAGATACCGCAGAAGCGGCACGGGAAACCTCTATGCGAGGTTTGCTGGCCAGTGGACAGGCTATAGATCTTTCTATTCCCCCAGCTGCCAAGGTGAGAACCAGACGTTCCGAAGCGGAGTCAGGAACTAATTCCACATAATTTGAATTTTTCATGGTATCGGATTGGTGGCGTGCGCTCGAGTAACCTGGGGCCAAGCGTGTGAAACTCAAAGAAACAGCGAAGGTGTACACCGCACGAACGTAATGAAAAATTGTGGAGCCGGTGGAAGTCGAATACGGGTGGAAGAAAATTAGGAAGAAGCAGCGAACTTAATGATCTGGGGAAAGTTGGAAGTAGCGGCGTAGTAGCGATTCGAGGGCGAATATCTAGTGGGTCGAATGCGAAGGCGTTAGGAGAACGATCAACGGCGGAGCAAGCGCGAAGAAAACGCTGACTTGCAATACGTGGGGATTTCCCGATTAGACGACCATACGACAGTAGCGAATCGACGAAGCAGATTATTCGTAGTCACAGCAGGGTTTACACAGTAAGTTTAGAAATAGGTATTGTTGTGAAATAATTTTAAAAATCAATAAGTAGTGTAACGCGGCGCCGTCGATTGAAATATTTGATTGAAGTGAATAATATAATTGTGGTACCAATTGTAACGCTGGCGTTATTATTGCCGCATCGGCTATTTTTTTACTAAAATACGTGTTCGGGGGTGTAGAATTGATCGTCGCCGATTTCTCGCTTCTAGGCGACGGTTAGTAGGCAATTTCGGTGAAAGTCGAAGCGAGTGGCGCCTAAAAAACTGACTCACACCAATCTCCGCGTGAGCTAAGCCACCCGAAATTGCCCCCTTTTTACTCCAACGGGAGGTAAAGGGAACGGAGAAGATTTTGCGCATTGGCGGGTAACAAATTGGCGCCCAACGTGGGGCCTAACGGTGATAACGGTACGAAACGGTGCGCGTGAAAAGTTTCATATAGCCAAGTCCCAAATTGTGGGAGGCTCGGTAGGCGCGGAAAAAAAAAAATTCAGGAGGGGCGCCCTAGAGGCACCCGTAGAAGTGCAATATTGATTAACTAAGAAGAAGTGCAGTATTGATTACGTTTGCAATATTGATCAATCCGGCTGGTCGTTCTGCGAGAGTTTCGAACCGAAATAATTTTGCGTTGACATATCGTTGCAGATATTAATCTTAGCGTAATTAGTGTGACTATAATATTAGAATTGATATTTCGCACTGAATTCTTAATTTTCTCGCATAATAGTATTCGGATAGATCATTGAAACACATATATTATTATTGAATTTTTGAAATTTATTCGAATATGAATATTTGCGTATATACATATCTATATATATATAGATATATATGATATAAGTCTACATATTTTTTATTTTTGGTGAAAACCTATTTGAATTCTAGATTGTTGGTGTGGAAGTGTGAATGAGTGGATTTAGGTTGCTTGTGTTAAATTCGATTATTGGAAGTGAATAAATTTTGAAGTGGTGGTGTTAGTTTTGGCCGGTGGAAATCGTGACGGTTGATAGGTACTTCTCTGGTGTTAATTTTTGGAAGAGCATTTCAGGGGTCTGATAAAATAGAAAGATTATCTTCTATTTCATAATGAAGATTCTAGTAGACCGCCTGTCGAAAGACGAGCTCACTTATGAGCTCGCCATCCGGGGTTTTCCGGCGGACACGGTAGAAGGTATGAGGAAGACGCTGAGGGCAACACTGAAAGCGGAGTCTGCGCAGAATACCTCTTACGTAGAGACAGCGTATCCCTTTGACTACGAGACAGATTACGCGGAATTGTCAGCGAAGGCTTCAGAGGTGGAAGATTTAGTGTCGAGGGTGACGGGGGACAAAGCCACATCGGAATATGTGAAGACCAGGGTAAAGATTGAGTTCGCTTTTCGCCGCCTGAGTAATATGCGGGCGACCACACCCGAACAGTTAGATGGTGCAAAAAAACTCCGTAACCGGCTCATCATTGCGATGGGGACCTTGGTGTCCAAAACGGAGGAAACGAGTGGGGACGAAGATGAACCTGCGGCTATCGAACGGGCAGCGGCCGCTCCGCCAGAGGCGAGGCTACCAAACTTAGCGGAGGTGGCGAAGTGGGGCCTCAAGTTCAGCGGAGACTCCTCGGGTTCCGTGAATGCCTTTCTGGAGCGGGTAGAAGAGTTGCGACAGGCGAGGGGGTTGTCCAAAACACAACTTTTCAGGGCTGCGGTAGACCTGTTTGATTCCCGGGCTCTGATTTGGTTCCGAGCCAACCGCGGTCTAGTGAGTAACTGGGACGAGCTGGTGGAGGAACTCAGAACAGAATTCCTCCCACCAGACTATGAGGATCGCCTATGGGACGAGATCCGGAAGCGGACCCAAGGAGAAAATGAGTCCATGGGGGTCTACGTGGCCGTTATGGAGCGTCTTTTCAGTCGCTTGAAGACAGGTTGCTCAGAGGAAAAGAAGCTGCGTCTATTGCGGAGAAATATCGCGCCATTCTACCAGCAACAGCTGGGCCTAACCTCAGTGACATCTATCGCGGAGCTGGTAAGGATGGGCCGCACCCTGGATGCAACTAGGGCGTCGGTGGCGGCGTTTGTGCCTCCCAGCACCCGTTCCAGACGCTGTCTAGAGCCAGACCTGGCATATGTAGGGACGGGAAGTGCGGAGCGGGTTGCTGCAGTGTCCGAGCGAAGCCAAATTCAATGTTGGAATTGCAAGCGGGAGGGACACTTATCGAGAGCATGTACTGAGCCAAGGCGGTGTTTTGGGTGTGGACGTCTAGGGGTCATGCGGTCCGCTTGTCCAACTTGTCGAGTGAGGGTCAATAACCAGATGGATCGAGGTCGGTCAAGGGTCGAGGAGTCGGGAAACGGACGGCGTGCTCGCTAGGCGGCCAAGCGAGTACTGGGCCGAGGCCGCAACAGCAACGTCATCAGCCGAAGGTAGATTATGCTCTGGTTAGAAGCGAACATGACTGTCGTCCGCACTTACGGGTGGAGATCGAGGGCACGGTCATGGAAGGACTACTGGATTCGGGGGCCAGCCGCACAATCCTAGGAGGAAAGGGGTGGTTCCGGTTGGCAGAGAAGGGTGTGACGTGTAGTCAAGGAGGAACAGGGCAAGTACGACTTGCCAACGGGGCAATGTGTTCGGTGGACGGGGAGGCACGGTTGCGTTTCGCTTTGAACGGACGTGAGCACGAAATGGAGGTGTTGATCATTTCGTCGATTCCGCAGGAGGCGATATTGGGGATCGATTTTTGGCAGCGTTTCGGTGTTGTCCTGGATATGCAGGGTCAGCAATGGACGTCGGTTGCTTCCGCGGAGGCGGTGGGGGGTAGTGCGCTGCGAAGTCGGACAGACTTATCGGCTGGAGAAGCAGAGACCTTGGCTATGTTGTTAGAGGAGCAGTTCGGGTTAATGGGCGAGGGATTGGGCTGTGCGAAAGCAGTTAAGCATGTCATTAAAACTTCGGCTCTCCCGATCAAGCAGAGGTATTACCCGGTCTCACCCGCTGTGCAGAGACAAATCAATGCTGAGTTGGACGATATGCTTCGAATGGGAGTGGTCGAACCGTCGTCAAGTCCTTGGTCGTCGCCGATATTGCTGGTGCGGAAGAAAGACGGGACTTATCGTTTTTGCGTAGATTTTCGAAAAGTGAATGCGGTGTCTGAGAAGGACGCATACCCTTTGCCGTACATTTCCGCTACTTTGGACAAGCTGAGGAATGCAAAGTACTTGTCGACGCTGGACGTCAAGTCAGCTTACTGGCAGGTACCGATGGCAGAAGACTCTAGGCAATACACCGCGTTCACCGTGCCAGGAAGGGGATTGTTTCATTTTCTCAGGATGCCTTTCGGACTTCACAATGCGGGGGCCACATGGCAACGGCTGATCGACACGGTGCTCGGGCCTGCATTGGAGCCTTACGTGTTTACATATCTCGATGATGTGATAATCGTGACCGAGACATTTGAGCGACATATAGAAGTCCTGCGAGAAGTGTTTGTTCGACTGAGAGAGGCGGGTCTACGGTTGTCACGTGAAAAATGCCAGTTTTGTAGGGCGCAGTTAAGATACTTGGGTTACCTAGTTGATGCAGAAGGCTTGCATGTAGACCCTGAAAAAGTAAAGGCGGTAAGCGAGTTTCCACGTCCCGAAACAGTGAAACAGGTTAGACAACTCTTAGGTATGGTGTCTTGGTACAGACGCTTTATTCCGGACCATGCAACGATGGTGGCTCCCCTGACTGAGTTACTAAAAAAGGGGCGCAAGTTTGTGTGGAGTGACGAGTGCGCGCGCGCGTTTGCCTTGTGTAAACAGAGGCTCACTACGGCACCGGTACTGTCGTGCCCTGACTTTGACCTCCCATTCAAAGTACAAACGGATGCGTCGGATGTGGGCATCGGGGCGGTGCTGAGCCAGGCACACTCATCGGGAGAAAAAGTCGTGTGTTATCTCAGCAGGGCGCTCTCGAGTAGTGAGAGGAAATACTCAGCGACGGAAAAAGAATGTTTAGGGGTGCTATGGGCAATCGAAAAGCTGCGCCCATATATTGAAGGCACTCATTTCATCGTCATTACTGACCACCACTCACTCGTTTGGTTGAATAGGCTGAAGGACCCCACTGGTAGGTTGGCTAGATGGGCGGTTAGGCTCCAGCAGTTTGACTTCGAGGTGGTTCACCGCAAAGGGAAGGAGCACTTGGTGCCGGATGCACTCTCCCGGGCAATTAACCAGGTATACAGTATAGACACCTCACTGAAATTGGAGACGTGGTACGAGAAGATGTTGGCCAACGTGCGAGGAGATCCAGGGAAATACTCAAACTGGAGAGCTGTGGATAACACCCTGTGGAAACGGGCAGAGGGGTCTAGGTTAGAGGCAGGAAACAAAACTGACTGGAAAAGAGTTGTGCCGAGAGCTGAGAGGGGAGTCGTTCTCAACCGGTGCCATGATGATCCTACAGCAGGACATATGGGAACTGACCGGACATTATCCCGAGTTGCGCAAACCTACTATTGGCCAGGGATGCGGGCGGACATTCGCCGATACGTAGAGAAATGTAAAATTTGCCAGGCATGCAAAGTCGAGAGGAGGGCACCGATTGGATTGATGACCACCAGGGCCGGCGAGGCTAAAGACCCCTGGGAAATGATCTGTGTGGATCTAGTGGGACCGCTGCCTAGGTCAAAGCGTGGTCACGTTTATATTTTGACAATATTGGACTACGTCACCAAGTTTTCGATCTTGCTACCAATGCGAACAGCGACAGCTGCAAATGTTTTCCGACTATTGGAAGAAAACGTACTCCTGGTGTATGGTGTACCAAGGGTTTTGGTATGTGACAATGGCGTGCAATTTCGGGGCAAGCAATTTAAGTGTCCGGTGGAGAGTTATGGGGTACAGATTAGGTATACTGCGCTGTACCACCCCCAGGCCAACCCGGCCGAAAGGCGCAACCAAGATGTGAAGTGCATGTTGCGCTGCTACGCCTCGGATAATCAGCGCACGTGGGACGAGTACTTGGCAAAGATTGCATGCGCCCTGAGAACCTATAAACACGAGGTCACCGGTTACTCTCCATATTACCTAAATTTTGGCCGGGAGATGGTTACGTTTCAAGAGGAAACAGAACCGCCCGAAAGCGGGGATCGGAGTTTTAGCCCTTTACGGAACGCGAGAGCTCTAGATGAAGTTCGACGAGAAGTGATCCAGAGGATGGGGCTGGTGGCTTCATCAAGTAAAAAACGCTATGACCTCCGGCGGAGGACGGTAGATTTCCAGATAGGTGATAGTGTATGGAGAAGGAACTATGTATTGTCAGATGCCAGCAAACATTTTTCCGCCAAACTTGCTCCTGCGTTCGTTGGGCCTTATAAAATAAGGAAAAAGACTTCAGCATGGACCTTTGAGTTAGTTGATGAGAGGGGGAAGTCTGCAGGAAACTGGCATGCAAAAGACCTTAAACGGTATGTGGAAGGCAATTCCGAACCTGATTATAACTAGGAGTCAGCGACAGCGGAGACCGGCGTCCAAGTGCTGTTTTTTTTTACCATATGATGTTTGGATAGGTTACTTTTAATAGCAGTAGGATAATGGAGTTAGGTGCCTTGAATAGGTGCTAACTCAAAGACCAGATCGCGAGGTGTGACATATAGACTTTTGGCACTTAACGGATAGGCACAAGATAGATTTTAATTAAGAATAAGATAATAAATCGTTAGAATAATTGGGCGGTGGTGGTTAAATTCAGGGAATCATAGTTAAAACAGAAAAATAGAGCATAGGGGATTTGATATGAGAGAATAAATTGTTAGGGTAAGCTGGTGGTGGGTATTGAAGTAACTAATAGATTAGACAGGTAACTTGGATTAAAACCGTAGTTAAGATTGGATTTACGGATAAGCTAAGAGAGTAATTTTATGTAGTAATATCATTGGGGTTATTAGAAATATAAAAACAATACCAATTATTTGGTGGTGGGTCCGTATCTGCTCATCTTTTTTTTTCCTTTTTTTTCCTTTCTTTTAGTTCTTTTTTTAGACTTTTGTTATTATCTTGTTTTTTTTTCATTGGCCGTGGCAGGGGTAAACACCCTAAAAAGAAACAGTTTGTTTTGCTTTAGAATTTGAAATAGGAATATATTTACATATGGTTGTTTTATGAGATAATACGATAAGGATTATTAGGAATATAAATACAATACCGTTCATTTGGTGGTGGGTCCATATCTGTTTTTATTCTATTTTTTTTTTCTCCTTTTTCTCTTTCCTTTCCTTTCGTTTTTTTTTTTCTGATATTATTTCGTTTTTTTTGTTAAATGTGGTAGAGGTAGCCATCCTAAAAAGAAACAGGTTGTTTTGCGTCAGGGTTTGATACAGTCGAGATATATATATCTATAGGGTCGACACCACTGTACAAACCACGAGACAAAAAAATTACAACACAAAATCTCTGTCGGAAAGAAGAGTAAATAGCGTAAGTCTGGCGTGAATGTGTGTCCCAGCATCAATGATCGTGTCGTACCATCTAGAATTCAAATAGGCAAGAGCACGAAGATTGACTACTAAACACTAAGACCGGGGCGCTGGTCGCGGGAATTTTAATGAAATACTTACCTTCGGCGTAAGATCGAATACAGATACCAAAAACGGGTCGTGGACCGCCGCGGCAATTAGATTTCGAAAGTTTCCGGGAGTCATAGGGGCGCGCGCAATTCGCGGTCAGTTCGTCAATTATTGCCTCCATAGGCAGAAAGTTAGACAAGAATTACTTAGTAATTCTCTGGGGAAGGGGGAGATGTAACGCCAGCGAGAAATGAAATGAAATGTAAAGAATTTGAAATGTAATGTAATGAAATGAAATGAAATGTAATGAAATGAAATGTAAAGGAATTGGAAATGTAATGTAATGAAATGAAATGTAAAGGAATTGGAAATGTAATGTAATGAAATGAAATGTAAAGGAATCGTAAATGAGGTAAATCAAAGGAAATCAGGCGCTCCACCGATGTGAGCGGGTACTCCCCACCGGGTCAAAGCATCGCCGTTGACTTAGATTAAACGGCCGACGATTACCCGTACCCGGGAACGAGCGACCCTTAGCGTAGTTAAGGAGCCAGGAATGCCGTCGGAGAAGGGAACGCCGACTCACACACTCGAATGAAAAGAGGCTGAAAATGCCCGGTGAAATGGGGCGCACGTCCGCCGTTGACCGTTTAGGCGCGTCGCGTGAACACTCCGCTATCCGCTAGGCAGAATTCGATGGAAACACTACACAACCTAGTTAAATTTACAATCTTGTCAACATCGTTCGTTGACATAATGGAGGTAAACATCACTGACAGGATGCCCGAGATGTCAAGAGACGATCGAACCGCCACCACACGGCAAAAAAACGAAAAGGTGCGCGAAATTGCACTTTAGCAGGCGCGTGTAGCGAGTACAAGGGGCCAATGCACCCGATCGAACGATACTGCGAATGAAACAACCAACGGTCTGCAAAGATACCGCAGAAGCGGCACGGGAAACCTCTATGCGAGGTTTGCTGGCCAGTGGACAGGCTATAGATCTTTCTATTCCCCCAGCTGCCAAGGTGAGAACCAGACGTTCCGAAGCGGAGTCAGGAACTAATTCCACATAATTTGAATTTTTCATGGTATCGGATTGGTGGCGTGCGCTCGAGTAACCTGGGGCCAAGCGTGTGAAACTCAAAGAAACAGCGAAGGTGTACACCGCACGAACGTAATGAAAAATTGTGGAGCCGGTGGAAGTCGAATACGGGTGGAAGAAAATTAGGAAGAAGCAGCGAACTTAATGATCTGGGGAAAGTTGGAAGTAGCGGCGTAGTAGCGATTCGAGGGCGAATATCTAGTGGGTCGAATGCGAAGGCGTTAGGAGAACGATCAACGGCGGAGCAAGCGCGAAGAAAACGCTGACTTGCAATACGTGGGGATTTCCCGATTAGACGACCATACGACAGTAGCGAATCGACGAAGCAGATTATTCGTAGTCACAGCAGGGTTTACACAGTAAGTTTAGAAATAGGTATTGTTGTGAAATAATTTTAAAAATCAATAAGTAGTGTAACGCGGCGCCGTCGATTGAAATATTTGATTGAAGTGAATAATATAATTGTGGTACCAATTGTAACGCTGGCGTTATTATTGCCGCATCGGCTATTTTTTTACTAAAATACGTGTTCGGGGGTGTAGAATTGATCGTCGCCGATTTCTCGCTTCTAGGCGACGGTTAGTAGGCAATTTCGGTGAAAGTCGAAGCGAGTGGCGCCTAAAAAACTGACTCACACCAATCTCCGCGTGAGCTAAGCCACCCGAAATTGCCCCCTTTTTACTCCAACGGGAGGTAAAGGGAACGGAGAAGATTTTGCGCATTGGCGGGTAACACACTTTGACTTTGTTTATTATTGTTCTTTATTTTGTATCATTATCATCTCATTATTATTTTGTTCATTTTTTCATTCTTTCGTTAGTGAATTATTTGTATTTTATATTTTCTATATTCAGTAATTGGATTTTATCTGTTAAATAATAGTAAATAAATAAATATATAAATAAACACAGGTCTTATTATTGATTTATAGACTTGGAGCTTTGTTTCGGTCTTCAGTATAGTCAAATCGTAGAAAAAAGTTTTGTTAGCGAGCTGTATCTTTCGTTTTATTTCATCAGTTTCATTACCTTTTGTTGTCAATTTCACCGCTAAGTATACAAATTCGACCACATTTCCTAAATTATAGTCGTCAAGAGTTATATTTTGCCTATTGGAAGGTCTCTTTCTTGTTTGCGTCATGGTTTGAGGTTACGTCAACCACACTATACATTACTGCAAATATACACTTCACCAAATCAACCATTCAATAAACCAACAATAAAAAAAAAACTAATAGTCAAAAGATGAAAGATGTTTCCAAGGCATGTAATATATCTTATATCTCAATTTTTGGCTCAACAAAACTTATATGTAGAAATATGAATAAAATACAAAACAAAAAAATATTGCAGGACTAATAAAATTCCTTAAAAATGTAAACGTAAGTTTTTAGCATCATATCCTGTAATCATAATCACCACAACTAACACAACTGTTCCGCAAAAAAGTAGTGAACAGTTAAAAAGCATGAACAAAGAGCAATAACATTGGACACTGTTATTTTAAAACCTTTCTGTTCTAAAACAAAAAAAACGAGCAGTGAGCAACTGAACAGCACGAGAATTTTCACAATAACATTGCTCACTGCTCTTTCCGAAACTATCTGCTCTGCAAAAGAACAGTGGATAATTGAGCAGCATGAGCAAAGAGCAATCATACTGCTCACTGCTCTGTTCAAAGAACAGTGTGATTAGTAGCAGTGATCGCAGGAACAGTCACATCATTAGTACGCCAGTTCGGCTTTCCAAAAAGCTTTTTTTTAAAGTAATGAAGCTAAAAGCTCAAAATTTTCTTTTATAGAAAGCTTTAGACCTTACTAGCCTAAGACATCCCACTTTTTAAATAAATCGAACCGGGTATGGATATGTAATGATTCTATGCAATATATACTTACGGACTAACGCATTAATTGCTACATTACTGTTACTACAGTTCACATTACTATTACTACAGTTAACGCATTACTTTTCCCGTTAGCTGGAGACTTGACCTACGCAAAACAAGTGGGTAGTTGAAGTAGTGACTTATTTTCCACCAATGAATAAATGAAAATAACTAAGGAGCTTCTACAAAAGCTGAGAGATGCTCATAATGAAGAAGAGCAACTATTAGGAGCAGCAGATATAGTATATACATATTTAAATGACCTATAAAAGCGTAAATACACATTTATTTTACGCACAAAAGCATCAACAAAAAAGCTATAGATCTAGCAAACTTTCTAAAACATTGTAAATTTAAATTTACCCAATATCAGGAATCTGGTTGAAGCTGAAAACTAGGTTCTGACTCGAATTATTAAAAATTTATAGAAATGATCGAGCATGATTGTACCCGTGGTGGATTGGCAATACTAGCTTGAAATAACCTAAGACATTTGGTTTTGCTTCATATTGCAATCCAAAGCGTTGAATAAGCGTAAGGCACTCCGCACACGGGTCGTTAGCCATGCGATACGTGAGAGATGCGTTTGACACTTGTCAAGCTCGCGAGAAAACGAGTGTCGTCATCCACGTATCATGTCCGCACACGGGTCGTCAAGAAAACGTCAGTATGCGTCGTAAAATCATACAATTCGGGGCATTTTCCCACCTCCCCCACGAATTGTACGTTGCCGTCATCCATCGCGCTTGCAAAAACGACTACTCATTCGACTTGAGGCCTGCAATGCACAACGCTTGAGACGCACTCAACGTGAACCGACTACGCTTCTCACTATTCACGATAGGCTAACGCTCCGTTAGCGGTCACCCATTGATTTACATAGGTTGTGACGACCAAGCGTAGAAATATCGCATCTACGACGATAGCTCAACGACCCGTGTGCGGATTGCCTAAGAGCCAGTAGAACAAACGAGCGGAGCTATAGCTGCGTTTTCACGCCGAAATTTTGGTGTCAAAAAGAATCGTGTCGCGGTAATAGCACGTAACAAAAGCCAGTGGAAATCTTCAATTTGTTGAACCCGCTTGGCATAGCCAAACAATTTGTCTATCAAAAACTTCCCCGAGATTTTATCGGTCGGTGATAGATTCAGATGCGGCCACACTCCTGAATCAAACACACCAGCAGTGATAAAAGCCGTTGCCAAGCGAATTCGGGGAAATTCTCTCCGAAAACAAAAAAATCATGTCGAGAAAGATGAAAATTGCACCTAGAATCATGTCCCGTATCACAAGAAAAGACCTGTAGCAAAGCGCTTACCGACGAAGTACTGGACAATACTTGACGGCAGCTTTGCACCACATTAGAGCGATCAGACCTAAGAAGTTGTGACAGCAGCACGCAAAAGATAGTTATCGGCAAATTCTTATTACGGACGAAAAAAAATTCATCGTAGAAGAAACCTTCAACCGCCAACTCAAAACTCAAGAGAAGCTTCTGAAAAAGTTACAAAGGCGGAAAGAGGCCATCACCCGCGGTCGATCATGTTTTGTGGGGCATGTCGTATGAGGGGCTAACAGGAGAGTGGCGCAGCTATCAGACGGATATTTTAAAATCCATTGTTAATTTTCCAATAAGTATTAGATATTTCAACAGGACTCAGCACCTGCACACAAAGCGCAAATCACGCAACGTTGGTTAAAGGACAATTTATCCGATTTTATTGCCTTTGAAGATTGGCCCTCTGGGAGTCTTGACCTCAACCCATTGGATTACAGACTATAGGACGTTTTAGAGCAGAAAGCCTACTCGAAGCCTCATCGAAACATTGAGTCGTTGAAGCGTGATTTAGTGGCAGTAGCGGCATTGACACCTCTGGAATCAGTGAGTGTGGCGATAGACGAGTGACTGGATCAATATAAGCAGTGTGTTAAGGCAAAAGAGGGCACTTCGAATGAATGTTGCTTGTAATAATTAAGTAGGCAATAAAGAACATATATAATGAATTTTCTTACATTTTTCCTGTCTGAATTTTAAATTACACACCATTTTATGACAAATTTATGACTAGACTAGGTATTAAACAGTTTTCTAATTGCATTATCGGTAGTTATTTGTTAGAGATTCAATGACAATCCACATTTACTCAAAGTATTAATTTCTGAGAGATGCTATTTAAGGCGTCAATGGCAGAGACCCCAAAATTATAATTGCCTGAGTTCAATAAAATGTCCTCTACGATAAATGGTGCATTTTGTCACTGAGAAATCAAAACTAAAGTGCTAGAAAAAGTTCTTTCGGCAAAAACAGCCAACCAATTTTTAAGCTAGCAAAACTTTTGCAAAAAGAGGACAATAGTCTCCTCTTCTCCGAATAAGAAAAGATCAACGCAGTTGCTGTTCACTTTTCTGCTGTTCATGAGTCTACATCTCAGTTAAGAGATAATCAGATTGAATTTGAGATCTTCAGCAGCATCCAACAACTGGTATCTATATCCTTTTTCATAACAAACGTGTAGACATGCACTGTCTGATCTGTTCACTGAAGCATAAAAAATATGCAGGTGCAGACAAAGTTTATAAGTGTCAGATACTATCTTGTTTCCCCAGTCCGTGGAATATTAAAAAAATCAACTCAATTTCGGAGCCTGTCAAAGACAGTACTGTCGTAGGAAGCTAAAGACCGATTAGCTTGCTGAGTACCTTGAGCAAACTGCTGGAAAAACTTACAAATTTATTTTATTTATTAGCCAAAGTGGCATATTCAATTTTCCTGACCGGAAACATATTAGGCGTGTTTTTTTTTTTGCTCCGATACAGAACAGAATAGAACAATGACGCAAAAAAATGATCCATCACAAAACAGCTGATGCTTTCGCTAAGACTGACATAGGTTGCTGTATTTGCTGTGGTACCACTCAACAGCTCAAAATAAACGGAGAAAATAACGAATATACACTACCACAATCGATAGAAAATAGCAAAAGGACTAACAGAAAATTATCTCTTTTAACTTTCTACACATTATGCGAGCTTTTTTTAATTTACTAACTACCAAAACATTCAACTTAACCTTCAAAAAACCAAAGCCATCTCACAGAAAAAAAGACAACTTCGTATGAGCTTTTCTTTTTTCTATCAGCACATTCTATACTTCAGCACGTGAACTACCTATGACGAATACAATTTCTGTACTAGTGAATTCACTGGTGCAGGAGTGTTGTTGTTTCCAATGCGTATATCCTATTCTCTACTGGATAGAGGAGCTAAAAAACACGCCTATTATGTCAAATGGGAAGTTCCGGTTCCGCAGCAATCGTAACACAGTTCATCGGCTGAAGAGACTATCCAACTATATCTAACGTAATTTAAATGAAAAATAGTTTACTATCGCAATATCCCTCGATATTCTCTTCATACATTGATGATGATGATAGCCTGGAGTGGATCCAGAGGGACCCTAGCAATGCGACCTCTTGGGTCTATTGTGCCTCCTTTGCGTTATGTCCTATAGGATGTCCACGCTTCTAATGAACCTGAATATGCTCCTTGACGGGACATTTTTGATGTCACTGATGGAAGGAAGAGCAGAGCCAAGTAGCTCGAATCTTCCTCTCGCTTGTGCTTGAGCAGATGTTCTACACACTCTGTCGTTTTCGCACAGTATCTGCAGCGGTCGTCCTGCTTCTCACCTATCCTGTGGAGGTACTTTTTGCATTGAATGTGTCCTGTCAATGCTCCACATAGGGCTCTTATGCCACTTTTGCAGAGAGCCACTGCTTATTTTGCTCTTTTATTATAGAAGCCAATTTTTTTTTTGTGTGTTTTAAACCCTCAATATTAAGCCAGTAGTCTTCGATCTTTTTCTTGCTTCATGTTTTGATTTCCTTTTCCATATCTGCCTTTGTAAAACCCCAGTACGGAGAACGACCTATGAAGGGCATTTTCGCTCCTTTTTTGGCCCTAGTATCAGCTTCCTCGTTTCCTCGGTGCTCCTCATGGCCGGGGATCTATATCACCTGGAGGCTGTTCTGTGCCCCTATTTCATTTAGGGCCTCTCTCACCTCTAAAAGAATAGCCGAATTTATTTGATCGCGATTTATAGCCATGAAAGCCGCTTGACTATCCGATAGGATCTTAATTCTGACCCTTTTAGTGTTCCTTATTTTTATTGGTTGTGAGGCTCTTAGTATGGCAGATTGTTCTGTTTGATAGATCGTGGCCTCCTTTGGGAGGGGGAAAACCATTTTGCACTTGGGACCTACGATCCCTGCTCCTACTCCACCTTTGAACCATCCGTATACCATATTTGCGCTCCTTTGTACGAGGGAGATGGTCCATCCTTTCATTTGTCCCTTCATGGAATTGTGACCTTGAACCTCTTGTAATCAGCAGGCAGGCCATCCTTTGAAGCTCGTTGAGCCTATTAATAGCAGTTTTTTGTATGGTTTTCTTCTACCACACTGCAGCTCCATATAGGAAGATAGGTCACACCATTTGTTTGTATGACCATAGGGTCTGCCTTGGAGATAGTCCCTAATTGCGTCCAATCATTTGTTTTGTCGCGCAGAGTGCCTTAGTGGCCTTCATTGTCCATACGTAATTATACATTAAATGCCGCAATTTAATTTCGCTACACATATGATCAAAGCGGTTCGTCCGTTTTTTCTATTATTACGTTAATATTACATTGAAATACAGAATCAAAAATAATCACCACATCTACCGGAGATCGAGAAGGTTCAGTTTTTGGACCCACATTACATCTAGTTTTCACGAATGGTATTCATAAAAATCCCGATATTGCGTTAGGGCTGCTAAACTTATTCACACTGCTAAAAATTACATTTTTCAACTGTCTCAGTACTACACAAGAAGCATAAAATTGTAAATATTTGCATGTTTGTGAGCTTTTGTAACAGTCTCATCAATAGATTTCAATCTAGATGCAGCCACCAATCCTTTAATGTACCTCTATATTCATAGTATGAAGGTGTTGAAATATGATATATATTACTCATCTATGAATACGTATGTATATGTATAATAACTAGTAATATGTATTACTTTTTTGATTAAGCCAGTTCAAGTAGTTAGCTCATAAGCCTAGTCCTTTGCATTCGTAGAGACGAATTTATTATAAGCCTCGCAAAACTATGTTTTTTAATAAAATTTTATGTTGGTTGAAACTAATGGGGTTAAGAGATTAAGGGATAATTATTTTAAATGAGTACCTGCACAATTTGTAATGAAAGCAAAATATTGGTATTAAGTAGACATTCGTTTAGACCATTATACAATATTCTGCATTCATTTCAAATTGTGCAGGAACTCATTTCAAATAAAGCTCGTAATATTACAGCTCTTCCATCACAAGTAGATTTATTCAATTAGCAAGAGCTACGCGGTACAAAACCTACATCACTTACCATCTTTCTACTCAAAGCAAAACTATTTGCTATCAAACTCTACTGGGCCTTCTGAAAATTCGCATGATGCTTGCACACTAAAATCTATTGTCGACCACGCAAAAAGTAATACAATTCCAACACCCCACAGCAATCCTCAAATAATATCGTGAACATAGTGTGCTATACAAGGACAAGAGCTCCAACAAAATATAAATGGGAATTACACACGTATTCTAGATTCTGTCTAGATCCAAAACAAATCCAAACAACTCAGATTTCACTAATGCATGAAACTGTGAATACGTTAAGCTTAACTTAAGTTGGCTTCTGCGGGGCATCATCCTCCACCTTCTCGACTCCTGTACCCACTATTACATATTGCAATGTTCGCCTGCATTCCAACTCACATATAGAAGCACTGGTGTCAGGTCTAATGTGCTTTCGAATTTCCACTTCAAGTATTTTTGCAAAATTCTACGGTTAGCTTTTGACTATGCATGCCTCCAACCGAGAATCCTACTTATGGTCCACATGAGGAACATTTTTGATTCAGCGTCAGTTATTTTTCCAGCAGAATGATAGTTTCAATAAAATAGATTTTTGTTTTTTTTTTATAGTTGCAATGTAAAAGGGAAGTTTGCTATTGTGCATGTGAAATTACGTTTAATATATCACTGTTATTGGCATGAATGCATTTTCATCCTTTTAATGATGGTTTGATGTTTGATGAGTTTTCATTACGATAACACTGACTAAAATTCATCTAAAACTACATTACAACCTTTGAATAATTAATTTGAAAGACAGCTTTTCAAAACGGGTAAACAAACGTCAGACATAAATAAAAAAAACTTTACTCCTTTTAAATTATCAGAGTGTAATAGGTTCTTTAAAGTACATGAGCTGCGAGCTTATTTCTAAATTATTGACTATATGTTGAATAGAATTGATTGCTTTTAACTTATTTACTTTGCCTAACTCCTTTTCTTTTCAAAATATATCGTATTTATTAGTAAAATATGCTAATTATTTTTCGCGCCCAGTGTGGGAAAAGTTTATATTGAAAATCTATAGGGATCAAAATATGATTTGGGATTAAGTGTCAAAATCGATAAAATAAGATAAAGTTGCCCGAAATAGCTTTTTGTCAAATTAAAATAAATTAACTGAAATATTTTGATAATTCAGGATGCTATCCTTCTGATAAAAAAGGATTTGACCATCGACTTTTTGGAAGATTTTATAAGATTTTAAAAATTCTAAAGACATAAAAAGTTAAATAAAAATAGCAAAAGTCAGAAGGCCAAAATAATAAAGCCATTTGTTTATAATTTTTTATTGTTAATAGTACTTAAGTTAAGCTAAAAAGTGCAGAAGTGATGGAAAAAACGGGCAATTTCATAAATAGTATAAATCGTGACCTTAATCTAATGCAATCGCTATTAAAAGCAGGTGATGTTAAACTGAATATGATTCACTAACAAATTAGATGCTAGGAATGACAAGGAGCGTCCAGGATCATTCGAAAATCAGACTTCAAATTTTCTTTTCGATGAAATGCGTTCGAAATTATTCAGCAAGATAGCATAATTTAAAGGATGAAGAAGACCTTCGAGCCATACAGGATCGAAAGTTTTTTCAATATCTAAACCACACAGCTCCGTGACAGTGTTTCGCTTATCCAATAGGGAACGTAGACGTATGAAATAGAGTGCAGTGGTGCATGACAAGAATCTCAGGATGAGAATTTTCATGCGTCATATGACCTTTGTCCATGGATTTTCAAGCTGCACATTTCTTAAGAACATGTGTGGCAAGAGCGTACGCATTAAAACGATATTTTTTTGAAACTTTCAATGTTTTGAAGTTTTCATGACATTTGAAAATTTTATTTGCTTAAGTTTTGGTAAATATTTCAGTTTTGACTAGATAAATTCTCAATACGAGGGTTGATCCCAAAGTAGTGATAATCGGCTATTTGCAGATCGTATAAAATTAGAAAATTTTTTTGGTAATTATGTCTTTTAGCTTACAACTCGCGGAGGGGGATGACCTTGGAATATGTCATTTTTGGGGCTATTCTGAGCACGCTGATGTAATTTCTTAAGCGCGCTCGCGCCTCTTACAATTTTTTTTTTTTTGTGTTAAAAATTGATGATTTTCATTTCTCAGTTTTAAACATCATACTCATTCTTCATCTTCTAACATGTCTTTACCATGCATTGTCAGGCATTCCGCACATTTGTAAACACAGTCGATCACTGTTTGCATTTTACTAATGCGTACAACACTCATTTGTATCGCTTCGATTTATTTTTTTTTCTGCATTTCTCATGCATACCCACCGTTGACTCTTCCTGGAATTCCTTATTTTGTGACTGTATCGATCACCTTTCGTCACTTTTCACGTCAGTTGCTCTGATTTATTTACTGTGTTAACACCTCATTTCGTTAACTTCTTATAATTTTTACCATGAAATCCCGCGATTTTTATCGTTTGTTCGAAGATAACGATAGTTTGATCAACTTTTTGGCTGATTTATCAGTGTTACGCTCCGAATTGATTTGTCGCGAGTGCGGTTCATTGATGAAATTTTCACGCGAACGTCTGCAATTATATTGCACATCTTCTCAAATGATCCGCCACCGACGACAGAAAATACGGCGAGTTTGGTGTAATGAGCGGCTATCTGCTCTACATGGCTCATGGTTCAATGGCACTCGTTTGGCGCTCCCTACACTTTGTCAACTTATCTTTATCTTCTTGAGCCATCGCCCACCACATCAGAAGAAGTTCATGGAAGACCTTGGCATACACGATCGAGCTGCAAACAAATGGATAACGCGTTCCCGCAAGGTATTTTATTACTTTTTACTCTATTATCTTGACTTATTTACTATATTATTCTTACTTTTAACATTTTTCGACATCATATCTTAACTCTCTCTCTCTCTCTCTCTCTCTCTCTCTCTCTCTCTCTCTCTTAGATCTGTCTTAAATGGGTAAAACGTACATCTCACCGAATCGGTGGCCCTAATCCCACCGTCCACATCGATGAGACCAAGATTGGCGGCCACCGTAAATACGGTCGTGGTCGGTTGCTCGGAGGGGACTGGATTTTTGGAGGGATTGACACCGTCACCAAGGAGTGTTTCATGGTGCCCGTGCCCAATCGCTCTCACCGTACTCTCATCAGATTCATTCAAGAACACATTCTTCCTGGTACAACGATTATGTCGGACTCTTGGCCAGGCTACCGGAATCTTCGGAAACACGGTTGGTTCCACCTAACGGTCAACCACAGTGTAAATTTCGTGGGTCCTATAACACGAGCTCACACTCAAAATATTGAGAGATTATGGCGGGATCTTCATGATAACATACCTACGTACGGGGTGATTCGCCATCACTACCATTTATATATTGCTGAATTCCTATTTAAACGCGCCTTTTCATATTCTGAACGTTTCGAAGCGTTTCTTTCGGAAGTCGCTCGTCATTACCCCGTCGCTATAGATGATTTGTTACAATCATAAATCATGATTTGTTGAAGACATAATTACCAAACCTTATAATTCGCTTTTATTATATTTTTCTATTG
The DNA here is from genome assembly GCA_963978885.1 of Nemotelus pantherinus. NCBI lineage: Eukaryota > Metazoa > Arthropoda > Insecta > Diptera > Stratiomyidae > Nemotelus > Nemotelus pantherinus. The sequence goes on from OZ022264.1 coordinate 43,363,754, forward strand.
TCATTATATTATTAATAAACTTCTTCTCCAATTACTCGTTAATTTTATTTTTTTAACATATGTCAAGATCACCCCTCCCCTAGAGTTGTAAGCTAAAAGACATAATTTCTAAATTTTTTTTTACTACTCCATATACCCACTAAGTAAGCATAAAAAAAAAAAATAAATAGACCACGATTCCAGCGAGAGAGCATCAAAATGGAGAAAAACGAAATTAGAGCTGTCATTAAGTACCTGTGTTTGAAAAAAACGTCGACCAAAGATATAGACAGCGACTTGGTGAAAACATTAAGGGACTTTGCTACTTCATATTCCACAGTAGCACGTTGCGCCAAGGAATTTAAGCTGGGAAGAACAGCCACTGAAGATGAACACCGCGAAGGACATCCATCCACGTCTCACACTGAAGACAACATGGAAAAAATCGGAGATGTGTTGGCAGATCAAACACTGAGCATCAGGCATACAGCTGAGGTCACAGGGAGCTCGTATGGCAGTGTTCAAAGAATTTTTCCAACGAACTACATATGAAGAAGGTATTTATTTATTTATTTATTTATTTACTATTATTCAACAGATCAAATCCAATTACTGAATATAGAAAATATAAAATACAAATAATTCACTAACGAAAGAATGAAAAAATGAACAAAATAATAATGAGATGATAATAATACAAAATAAAGAACAATAATAAACAAAATCAAAGTGAAAAAGTACAAATTCAAAATAAGAAAAATAGAGAAAAAAAAGGAAAAGGAAAAGAAAAAAAAAACTACATTGAATTAGTAGTAAGCAAAACATTATTTTTTAAAAAAGTTTTAAAGGCATATAATGTCAGCGGAAGAGGACCAAACCGTAAATCATTATGTTGCCTTAGTAATCGCAACAGCGGAGAATGAAAAAAGATATCAGTGCGCGCAAATGGCACACTAAACTCAAAAGTAGAGCGGGTGCCATGCACTGCAACACGGACAGAAACGTGGCTGCTGATGTCGGAATCTACCAACCTATGGAACAATTTGAAAAGTAGGCGCTCATCCAGGAAAAGTCTCCGTGATTCGAGGGAAGGAAGATGAAGGAACGACAGACGATCACTGTAAGGACGGTAAGGAAGCTGAAATTTATAAAACAGGGTGCGAGTAAATCTGCGTTGAACCGACTCCAACGCAGTATTCAAGTAGACAAAACGAGGACACCAAACTTGACAGCAATATTCAAGGATACTACGTACAAAGGAGAGGAAAAGGTGTACACAGGTGGAAATGTTAACGAAAGCTTTAGAGGATCTAATAATAAAACCGGATAATTTAGAGGCCCTGGCAGTAATGTAAGAAATATGCTTATCAAATTTGAGCTTAGAATCAAACATTACGCCAAGATCTCTAAAGTTATCAACGACATTAAGAGGATAGCCACAAACAGAGTAGGAGAACATCAAAGTTGAAATTTTCAAAGAGAATGACATTTTGTGACATTTCACGATGTTCAAAGTGAGAGCATTGGAAGCGCACCAAGTCTGTAGGCTGTTGAGATCGTTTTGTAAAACCATACAGTCATCTTGTGACTCAATCACTCGAAACATCTTGAAATCATCGGCATACAAAAGACAAGAAGATTGGATTAAAGGAGGGAGATCGTTTATGAACAAAAGAAAGAGAAGAGGACCAAGGATAGACCCTTGCGGAACACCTGATGCAGGATAAAAAGGAATTGAAGAGGAGGAATTAACAGTTACAATACAGGTACGGTCGAGGATGTAAGAGTTAAACCAGGAAAGAAGAGGACCAGCAATGCCATCGTACTTTAACTTTTGAAGAAGGAGGTTATGGTTGACGGAGTCGAAGGCTTTGGAAAAGTCGGTATAAAGTACATCAATCTGCTTTTGATGGTCAAGAGCGGATGCGACCGTGTGTGTGAAGGAAAGAAGGTTGGTTAAGGTAGATTTACCTTTGACAAAACCATGCTGCTCATGCGCGAGAGTAGGTTGGATAAAGGATTAGACTCGCTTGTAAACCACTTTTTCAAGGATCTTGCTAAAGCAAGGAAGAAGGGAAATAGGACGGTAGTTTGTGATGCATGTACGATCACCGGCTTTATGTATAGGAAATATGTTGGCAATTTTCCAGCGAGAAGGAAAAGAGCCAGAAGATATACTTAAGTTGAACAAGATGGAAAGAGGGACGCACAGAGACGATGAAAGAGATTTAGCCAGGATATTTGGAATACCGTCGGAACCACTACCGGTATTGGCATCGATATCGTTCAATAGAAGTTCAATTTCAAGAGGGTTCGTTCGAAATGAGTGCAATTCAGGAGAGGATGTGGAGGGAAGATTTAAGGAATTAGAAGAGGATTGTTGTGAGAAAAAAGAGGAAAAGTAAGAAGCAAAAAGCTCACACACTTCTTGTGGAGTGGAGGCAGCTGTATCACCCAAGTGCATACCATTAGGGATACTAGGACAATTTTTCAAAGAACGGATGAATGACCAAAAGGATTTCGGGTGATTGGTTCTAATTGATGCTTCAACGCCAGCAATGTAGGAGCGCATCGCCTGTCTAACAACTTCTTTCGCTTTAGAGCGAAGATCCTTATACAAAAGAAGGTCAACAGGTGAACCTGATCTTTTATACAAGTTACGAGCTGCATTTCTGGCTTCAAGTGCGACTGCAACTTCACTGCTGAACAATGGAGCATTGCTCGGTTTATTAGGACGATTAGTTGGTGTGAATAGTGGAATAAGGTTTGATAGGAAATTATACAACTTGCACAAAGCATCATCAACGTCAAGGCCACGAAAAAAGAAAATAACTAACTACATATGAAGAAATGAGTCGACATTTCAAGGATGAATCTCGAAAAGTTTCACGCAAATCTGGAGAAAATTTTGTCACATCCGGCAACCATGGATGAGACCTGGATCCACCATTTTGATCCAGAAACCAAACAGCTATCGATGACTTGGGAGCGAAACTCTTCAGTGACGCCAAAGAAATTCAAAGTGTCTAGCTCGGCAGGGAAGGTTATGTATCAGTTTTTTGGGACGCTGAAGGAATTATTATGATGGAATATGTGGAAAAGGGAGCTACTATATCAGGCTGTTACTACGCAGGCTAAATAAGAAAACTGCGGGAGGCTATTAAGTAAAACAGACGCGGCAAACTGCGAGCCCGAGCCCTGTTTCACTGAGACAACGCACCGGCTTAGAAGGCTGCAATTCAAGAAACAGGATTCGAACTGCTTGACACAAACCAGATCTAGCACCCAGTGACTTCTCGCTGACTTTTCTCGGCTCAAGGAACAACTTCGGGGTAAAAAATTTGAAGAGGCGTTTTGGGAGAGTAGACACAGATAATTTTTTTATAAGGGTATCTTGAGTTTGGAAAAAGATGGACTAAATGTGTTAGCTTGTTAGGAACCTATGTTGAAAAATAAATATTTATTTTAAGTTTTATCACCTCGGTTTACATTGATTATCATTACTTTTGGGATCAACCCTCGTTTTTGATTTTTCTGAAGTTCTTGAAAATTATATTAAAGAATCATATCCAATTAAACTACGTTCTTGGCAAAAAAAAAAAATACGCAAATAAAAAAATATGAAACTTACGCTTTAATTCTTAATTAATAATATTAAAAATAAAGAAATTATTAACAAATTACTGATTTCTGTGGCAATTATATGCCGTAAAGACCAAAGTCACAAATTGAATAGCTAAGCTCAAAGCCTTGCGGGGAAACTATTGTAAAAAAATGAATAAAACCCCTATGAATTTATTTTCAACCTAGGAGAGCTAAACATCCAACGCAGTGCCGCAACTGCCAAGCCTACGATCACAGCACATCATTTTGCTACTTGCCTACCAAATGTTTGATTTGCGGGCAAGCACATAATAAAACAGATTGCCCGTCCAAAAATATAAGTGACATCAAATGCGCACTGTGCAATGGACCTCACTTATCAAACAGTCGCATTTGTCCCAAACGAGACGATTATCTCCGCATACGTAGTCTGGCATCCAAGCGAAACTCAAAGAAAGTTATCAAACATCCAGACGTTAGGCATGAACAGCCTCCTAGCCGCAATGTCACAAACTTTCCGGCACTACCAGGCAACGGTCCAGATATTTCAAAAAACATCAACACCCAAGGCATGCCACTACCGTTCAGTGCAATTGCTCGCGGCGCTCCACTATACAACGACGAATGCTACAATACTAGCTCTAAGTCAGATAATGTAGGAAATTTGTCTTCTTCTTCTAATCAGCTATTCTCAGCGGCAGAGCTCATAAGCTTAAGTCACGAACTTATTACAAAGCTTTCTAGCTGCAAAACTAAAAATGATCAGTTCAATGTGATCGTAGATCTTGCAGTTAAATTTGTTTACAAATAAAGAAAGCATTAGATGCATACTTTGGAATGCTCAGAGCATTCGTAATAAATCCCTAGAAACCTTCAAATTTCTATCGGAAAATAATATAGACGTATTCCTACTGTGCGAATCGTGGTTAAAAGAAGAAGACAAGCTAAGTAATCCTAGCTTTAATATTGTCAGGAACGATAGACAGAATGCAACTGGAGGTGGTGTAGCTATTTGCATTAAAAAAGGTATCAAGATTAATCGTTAAATAATCTAAACAGTAAAATTTTAGAAACGATTGCGATTTACCTGGAGGATATAAATATTACTATTGTTGTGGTATACTTTAGTGGCACCAAACTAAATGCTTACAAACTTTCTTTATTTAAAGACGACATCAAAATGCTAATCAACATCAACTCTCAAACAATAATTTGCGGTGATTTTAACGCACGCCATCGCCATTGGAACTGCATTAGATCCAACAAAGCGGGAAGCATTCTATTTGAGCTAGCGATGAACACTAACGTACTTTTTCACGTTCCCGATAGCCCTACGTGTTTTCCTCCCAGGGGAAACCCTTCTACAATTGACCTGATACTGAGTAAGGGAAATTTTTCTTCTAGTTATTAACGATCTGTCCTCCATTCACTTACCGGTATTCTTTGAAATAAATGAGCCCATCTCAATATCAGCTCAATCAAATTATATATATTCCAAAACATCCTGGGGTCTTTTTCGTAAATACCTGCACGAAAGTTTATCACTTGTTGATTGCGACTTATCCAAGTCATTAAATCATGCACAGATTGACGATAGTGTCAATCTGTGCATGATGCACCTTAAGGCTTACCTTAATGAGCTGAATAATCAGATCCGTTTCACTTTACGCGCTCTGCGTAATGACCAATGGAACAAACTCCTGTCAACTCAGGAAACTGGTTCTCGCAAACTGTGGCAGCTTCATAAGTTATTAAAAACCAAATCGAGAACGGTTCCCCCATTGCAGCGCGACGATGGATTAATTGTCTATTCCGAGAAAGAAAAAGCGGATCTTATAGCCTCTAAATTCCATGAAGCACATACACTTACGCTACACTCTCAAAACTATGACTTTTCCGATATAGTCAGCAACGAAATCTCCAATCTGAATGTCCAGCCAATTAATTTCCACCCAAATTCCTACTGTAAACCTTCCGAAATTCGTTCTATGTTGAAAACTTTAAAATTAAAATCCTCCCCTGGTATTGACGGACTGCCCAATATTATACTCAAGAATCTCGCTAGAAAGGCAATTGTCATGCTTTCGTATATCTTCAACATCTGCGTAAAATATGGACACTTTCCATCGGCCTGGAAAAATGCGTCCGTTGTTCCAGTATTAAAGCCTGGTAAAAATCCTAAGCACCCTAAGAGCTATCGCCCAATAGCTTAGTGCCGTCACTAAGCAAACTATTTGAGAAAATTATACTCTCCAGAGTCCGATTATCCATTGAGTCGTCCGCAACAATACCTGATTTTCAATTCGGATTTCAACCCAAGCTTTCGACAACGCATCAACTGTGTAGAGTAGTGAAATATGTGCAAAATAGCTTCAGTGACAATAGATCTACAGGCTTAGTTGCATTAGACATCGAGAAAGCATTCGACACTGTTTGGCATGACGGACTCATATATAAGCTTATAAAATCGTCTGTTCCTATTTACTTGTGCAAGATTATCCAATCCTTTCTTTCGGGCCGGACCTTCTCAGTTAAATCCAAAGCCTTCTCTGATAAATACGTAATACCAGTCGGAGTTCCTCAGGGGTCAGTCTTAAGCCCCACTCTCTAAAACATTTATATGTCCGACTTAGAAAAAGCACCCCATTGCCACATCGCCATGTACGCAGACGACACTGCCATATTTGCTAGTGGGCACAGTCCAGATGTGATAATTAACACCCTGCAACAACAGCTTTCAATTATTAATAATTTCTGCATCAAATGGAAAATAAAAATTAATTCGGACAAGACTCAGGCAATATACTTCACTAAAAAGCGAGCATTAAGACACTTGCCGAATCCCCAGGTAAATATCTTGGGATCCACCATTTCTTGGGAAAAAGACATTAAATATCTTGGCATCCAACTTGATCAGAAACTTACTTTCCACGCCCATGTCGAAGCAATAAAGTCGAAAGTTTTGAAGAGCATTTACTACTCTTATCCGCTTATTAACAGGAAATCCAGGCTCTCAACTGCGAACAAACTGCTGGTTTTTAAGTGTACAATGCAGTCAATCATTCTCTATGGGTGCCCTGTATGGAGTAACTGTGCAATATCACATATCAAAAGTCTACAAATATTACAAAACAAATGTTTAAAAATTATTCTTAACAAACCCTTTTATTACTCAACTAATCGGCTGCACGCTTCTGCAAAGCTCAAGAAAGTACTGGATATATCTAAACATTTGACCCAACAACTTTTCAATAAATGTGCAACATCCAATAATTCTCTGGTTGCATCTCTGATCGTTCATTTGTAACTACAGCTACTGTATACGAAATTGGCTTAAGTCATGAATCTTAGTTTTTAAATTTTATTTTATTTAGGTTAAGCACAACATTAGGTTTTAAGCTTGTTTAAAATCAAATTTAGATGTACAGACTTTGTCTAAACACTAACCTTAAGATATTGTACCACACAACACATAAACTAATTCAATAAAGTTGTTATTATTATTATTATTATTATTATTATTATTATTATTAAAAGGATGTATTTCACGTCAAGAAGCAATTTTACAATATTCATTCAGAGTACAATTTTTTCAGGAACAAATTTATATTATGATTTATATTTAGGCATTTTTTGTGTTTATTTTCATAGATTAGTTGATTATGGCTAAAGGAATGTTACTGAAGTGAGAAAGAGGTTTGCTTCGAACTTCTTTGAAGAAGCGATGAAACATCCATTGCGGACAATTATGTGGTCTTATAAACAATAGAACGGGTCCGGGTTAAATAGTTGTCGAAATAGGACATATGCGAAATTTTTCTTTTCAAATGAACCCTAAACTAGCCGATATATCATCATTTTAGCATGTGTGCATGTTCGTCAAAAATAAACTTCACCATATAAAAAAAAAACCTTTAGTCAATAATTATTGAACGTGTCATATAGCAATAATGAAGTGGTCACTCAAAACAAATTTCCTTGTCTCTCTTTCAAAGCAATAAACCGCATCCTCCTACGATTTAGCATTCAGTGTTATTCTCTTGAATTAAATGTACTACTTAATCTGATTGAACCACATTGACCTACTTCGAATCTCAACGATTTCCACTTCAAGACGTAAATAAATAGGACACGATAGTCCTGCAACATATCGAAACCTTATCGCAATAACATTTCTTCCCAGGGGGCAATTTAGCTGCAAACTGATTTCGAACCAAGTGAAATAAAATTCCTCTTATCCACAAGATTGTTTCAAGTGAGATTTGTTTGGCAAACAAGCGACCAACGAGAGCGCTATAGTGAAAAAGAAGCTAGATACGATTATTTCCCGAGGAAAATACCGAGGAAAAAACAGCCTCGTTATTGCGAAAGTTTCTCGATGAGACCAATAATAGTCTATAACTGTGGTTTTTTCTCGAGTTTTGAGGGAAAGTACGCTTTCGATTCAATGAAAAATCTTGATAGTCGGTTTCTTTATGTGAACAGTGCGTGTCCTTTGGGTGGAAAAGAAATTTGAAACGTTTTTACATTAAAGCGGTAACGATAAACAGCCGTGATCATTCAGGAAGCATTAAGTTAGATATTTCAAAGGCATTTCGTAGCTCTGGTAAATTGACTGGATATAGGAAATATTTGCGCAGATTATTTTGATTACAGATAGAATGGTTTTTTTTTTTTGGTTAGTGTGGAAACTCGTGAAATTTATTTTGAATAAAAATTTACACGTGTTATATCTAACAATCTGAACGCGTCTTTACCTTTAACATTCTCTTATTTTTTATCTCTTTACCAAAAGAAACTTTTTGATTACATCATGGAACAATAGGTGAGCCTGCACAAAGTAATTAGTCACAATCGAAGTTGACAAATTTGTGAGAAAACATTTTTCATTCATTTCGCTTTTAGTTGTCTGCTTCTCAAGCACTTTGTTATTTTCTATCATATCGTTTTATCGTTATCAACTTTTTAATTCACTCCTATATCCCGGGAAAGTTTGCGAAATTGAATGGATTTCATGAGCAGCTGCGAACTTTATTGCAATCGGGCTCCAACTTAATTCCGTAACGTGACCGTAATTCAATTGGTCATCTCGTTATGGTTTCGCACTAGACTTGTTGGTTGGTCACTTGACACTCCAGTCTGCTTGTCTGGAACGTGCTGGGTAGCACTGGAATAACGGAGTAAGAGAAACTTTATCTGGCCTAATTACTTTATAATATACGAGTTGCACTAGCCACATGAGACTGAATAGTATTTGTCTAACTGATGTTTCACTAATTTAATACGTGTAACATGAGCCAATTTGGCAATTTGGTTTAAAATCTGTTCAAGGAGTTACAAGATGTTTGTGCATAAGATGTAGATTGATTGACTTGCTGTTGGCCATATTTATTGTTTTAGTAGGGATAATTTATTCAGTAGACCGTTTCCACTAATATACGAATTGAAAGAAAGTTAGTGGCAAAGGGTCTCCTGGAGATACGCAACAACGGCGATAAAAAAAAATTTCAGCCAGCGCGAAATGTACCGAGAAAACTGTCGAATATATGCATATTCCAATTAAAAACCCCATGTACCTCCGGAATCAAGATCAGATAGCACGTGACAGTCAAGGAGCCTGAAATTCAAGGAAATCGTCAAGAAACACTCTCCGTGATTTTAAAGAGGTAATTTGGAATAAGGACTTACGATCATTATACTCACAACAAGGAATATGCAAATAATAAGCGAATCAATTTATGGTGAACGCTCTCTGCACCATAGGAGACTAGACTTAGGGACTAGACTCGTCTAGTGTGAAGGCCGTTTTTAATGCTTTTTTGGGGATATTTTTTTTGAAAAACCATTGAAATAAAATAGTTCATAAATTATGTATCATTTTTATTACTATTTGGACAAACTTTGTGCATTTTTTGAAGTAAATTTATACAAAATGAGATACACCGCCCAAGAAGAACACATATATACAAAGAGGTTCTCCACTGCTGCCATGATTCCGGCCGCTTTGCTTATCTGAAATCAAAAAATCAAACGCAGTTTTGATTCTGAGACTTGAGACGCCAAAGTGAAGTAAAATTAAGTTAGAATTCCAAAAACTATTTTTTTACGCTTTAGAAAAATAAAATCAATTTTTTTTTTTTTTTTTGATTTGTTTAGCTTGTAAAATGGCAAGTAATGAACCAATCTTAATTATTTTAGTTCATTTTGTAGTTATTTATGTATTTAAAATGATGTATGAATTTTAGCAGAGTCAATTATATTAGACACACGAAATGCTGGATTGTTTCTGAAACCCCTCTTGACACATCCTACAGGTGTCGCTGGTTAAGAGTCCCATTTTCAAAGCATGTGCTGCTACAAGACAATCACCAGTAACGATGCCAACCAGTCGTTTGTAGCCAGTCTGCGTTAACTCGAGAAGGTATTTAGTCGATGCTAGATTGTATGACCTCCACATGGTTTTGGTTACCCTGCAGGTCTGAGTTGCACCCCAGCTGCACGTCGCACCTTGCATCATTTTGATAATTCCAAAAGAGGAAGGCTAGCCCCATACTTGGCTAAAGCAGCCGCCCTCTCATTTCCATCAATGCCTTTGTGGTCGGGAACACAGAAGGTTCTGACTCTTCTGCTGTTACTCAGTCTGTTCAGGGCCTGAATGCAATCGAGTACACACTTCGATTTGTATGTGTTAGATATCAGTGCTTTAACCAACGCTTGACTGTCCGTAAAGATATTTATTTCCACACTTGTAGTATCTTTGGCAAATACCATATCTGCGGCTTTACGTATCACAAAAACCTCCACCTGGAAAAAAAAATACTACAGTGATTCGGAAGCCTGAATGCTGCTTCCATAGCTGCATCTGCAGAATATGCTGCAGCATCTACTCCTGAAGATGTTTTAGAGCCGTCAGTGTAGATGCTAAGAGCTACTGCGCACATTTGCTGATTCCATTCCTGCCTATCTATCACAGTCGTCCGATATTCCCGCATGAAGCACAGAGTGGGAATCAGTTAGTCAGTTCTTCCTGCGTACCCCCGTTCAATACTGCTGTGGCCGAAGGATCTTGACTCAAAGTGTCCTGATTCCTTTAGCATGTTAGCAGCTTTTGCGGTAGTGCCTCTAACAAAGAGATCAAGCGGAGAGAGATGAGAGGACGAAGGAGTCGATGCTAAGGCTCTGTTCGCCATGCAACCAAAGGTGGTTTTACTCACTGCTGGCCACCAGACCAAGCATCCGTAAACAAGGATCGGCCTAGCTATCGCCAAGTAGATCCAGTGTGTTAGAGCAGGGCTTAGACCACACGTTTTACCCAGCACTCTCTTGCTGGCGTAAATCGCTTTGCTTGACCGCTTAACTCTTTCCTCTAAATTTGCCTTCCATGTGAGCTTGCTGTCCAGAATAAAGCCCAAGTACTTAGTTTGTAACTTGAGACTTAGCCTGGAGCTACCTAACATGATTGGGGTGCGGCTCGAACAATTTTTGCTGATGATATGACCATATCGAGGAATGAGATATTTAATGCCATTATGGAGCTTGACAATAACAGGGGCCCTGGACCTGACCTCCTCCCTCCTAATTTTTTGATCAAGTGTGTAAAACAACTGATCTCGCCCCTTCATACTGGGCCCTATTCTGAGAGTCATCTCACAGAAGATCTCACGTCACTTGGAAAGTCACGTCACCTACGAATCGGCATTCTGAGAGTCACGTGACGTGACTCTAGCTGAGGAGAATACGAATTTGCGTTTAAATAGCAACGCTTGAGCGTTGGAAATCTATCACCCAATTGAAATTTATCATTGTTCGAAATTTACCACGTCCATAGCACACTGACATCGACCGATTCTTGTCCGATCGTCGAAGTTAAGCAGTGTCATGCGCGGTCTCTACTTAGATGGGGGACGGCTTGGTAGCGCCGCATGTTTTGGCATGCATAAAAAATATTTCCTTCCCTTCAAATCACTAGAGCGCGGCATACTTTGAAGGAAGTAAAATATATTTTAAACAAAATTTCAGTTTAATTGGAAATCAAGAAAATGCAAACAGGGAATTTCCAAGGGTAAGCAAATGATTTGTGAAATTAAAAAAGAGGAGGATATGTACAAGTGGAACAGGTATTCTAGAACAGGTATATGCAAGATTAAATATGTAAGGACGATGAAAATGTAATGATGGATATGAAAAACGATTTTATTAGGAGTAGGGTCATAAATGGTAGGACTCATGTAGCCTGCACATAAAAGGTTGACTGTTAGATTTGGGTATGTACATTTCGTAATTACGGAAAGTTTCTGTATTTATGAAGAATATTTGAATGTTTGTTTCATTCCGGTTTTCAGGAGTATTTTTACGTAATAAAAAAACTATATGCAAAAAGTATGGTACTAGTATAAGTATAGTAGTAGTATCCAGTTTAGCTTAGTAACCTCTTCAGACGATCGCATATCTTGTAAAATTTGGTGTGGAAAAATGCACGTTCTACTGTAAGTAGGATTTTTTTTCAAATCTTAGGTTCGCGAACATTGGACTTTACCTCTTTTCTGGTTCTGATACCTGTGAAATTAGATTCAAACTTATGCGCGGTATACTGACGTTCATCATTTGGTGCGAAAATGTGTACTCCTTTTCGAACCAGGTTTTAATGTCAAGTTCTAAAATATGTGGGATCGTTTGGAAAGTTATTTGGAAAATGCCCCTTCGCCAAGTTTGGACTACTCTAAATCAATTCAACAAGGCATTCGAATTGCCGTTTGTTGGGTACTTTTAGCCTAATAATTAAAACCAAAAATTTTAGCGAAACACACAAAGACATTAATATACACAAGGAGACACTAAAGGACACATAATGAAATACACCAAAAACATAAAACACCCCAAAAATTAACACAAAACCACAGAAACACAAACGTACTAGCCAAACATCTGGCAAAATCGTGTAACGACTATGTAGAACACGTATTCGAGTTTAGCCGCATGATTCAAATTAAAATATATAATTATCTTCAACATAAAATGTACTTACTTTTTTTCCATAATTGATCTAAAATTCGTCAAAATTCTTCTTCGTTTTGGTAAAATCTCAATTTCTAGTACACTTGTGTTCGCAGTCACTTGATATTATCGAATGACTAAAAATCTCTCCTCACGTGACGCTCGTCAGTTCACGTGACTCTCAGAATAGCCAACAGATCGAAATCGTCACTTGAGGTGAAATGACAACACCTCACGTGACTCTCAGAATACGAAATCATGAGAGTCATCTCATTTGTCACGTGAGGTGACTCTCAGAATAGGGCCCAATATATTCAATAATTCTCTCTCCTCTGGGCTATTTCGTTAATATTGGAAATCTTCTTATATTACACCAATTTATAAAAGTGACGATAGACGTTCTATTCAAAATTATAGAGGCATCACCATTCTATCTACTATTCCCAAACTTTTTGAAAAAATCATCTACTGCAAACTTTCTGGTCGACGCTCGGCTGAACGAGCAGCAGCATGGATTTAGCAAAGGTCGTTCTACTACAACTAATCTTATGGTGCTTGTTTCTGATGTTTTGTGCAAAATGGAGAAAGGTGATCAAATTGACGAAGTCTATACAGACTTCAGCAAAGCATTCGACCGAGTTGATCACTCCATTTTGATCCCCAAGCTGAAACAATTTGGAATTGCAAGATCTTTACTAAAGTGGCTTGGCTCCTACTTCCACGACCGCTTGCAATTCGTGAAATTCCAAAGTCTAATTTCTAAGAAAGTTGACGTGAAATCCGGTGTACCTCAAGGAAGTCATCTTGGCCCTCTTCTTTTTAATATTTTTATATCTGACATGTCGGAGGTTTTATCTGAAATTCCCCATTTACTATATGCGGACGACCTCAAAATCGACCATGTCATCATGTCACCATCTGACGCCATCTTTTTTTGGTCTAAACTTAACTCTCTAGACCATTGGTGCTCCGCGAACAAGCTCCCTCTTAACATTGCTAAATGCCGCGCAATCAGCTTCTCTCGCAAATCTGCACGCGTTTATTATACGAACCGCCTCAACGACACGTCACTCAGCAGGGTTGATAACATATTAGATCTCGGTGTCACCCTGGATGATAAGCTCAGCTTCAATCTTCATTACGATAGAGTGCTTTCCCGAGCAAGTAAACAACTTGGTTTCATTAAGCAACGGGTCAAAGAGTTTAGGAATCTTTGGGTTACTAAATCCTTATATATTTCACTCGTGCGTCCTCTTCTCAAATATGCGTGCACTATCTGGAACCCGACTTTCGAAATTTACAGCCAAAGATCTATTCAGAAGCAATTTTTACTTTTCGCTTTGAGGGACCTTTTCAACCCTTATGATTTCAGAAATCTACCATCATACGAATATCGCCTTAAATGTATTAATTTGTTACCCCTTGCGTCGAGAAAATTAATGTTATCTGCCTGTTTCAGCTTCGATGTCATCAGAGACGTGGTTAATGTCGTCTACTTGAAAGAAAAATTTGTACTCAATCAGCCCTTGAGAGTCACTAGATCCCGACGATTGCTTATTGAATACCATCACAACCCAATATATGCAGCAAACGAGCCAATAAATAGGTGCTGCAAGCTATTCAATAGCATGAGCGAGAGCTTTTCCCTACTATCTCTAAATCAACGTTTAAAAATAACATCATCAAGGCTCTCTCTATATAGTCTCCCCCACCTTCCACCATACTAACATATATGTAGTGTATATTCAATTTAAGTTTAAATTTGGTATTTAATTTGTTAGTCATGCATTTGTCATTTATTTATTACTTTATTTGATGTCTGTTTATAACTTATTTTATTTATGAACTATTTATTAGTCTGGTACTTATATATAGTTTGTTTTATTTTTATTTCGTTTCGTAATTTTATGCATGTACTATTTTATTTTATTCTTTTTTTATACATGTACGCCTTGCTTGGTAAATAAATAAATAAAAAAATCGGGAGTTTTGTACTTCCTAGTGAAGAGCACAAGATTCGTCTTATTGGGGTTGACGCCAAGACCCACGGTATTCGCCCACTCCTCAACCAGCCCTAAAGAGTATTCGATGAGCTGGCCAAGGGTATGTGGAAACCTACCCGACACTAAAATAGCAATGTCGTCAGCATCGACCACAACCGTGAGACCCTTGCTTTCCAGCCTGAGTTTGTAACAAGGTTCCACAAGAGAGGGGATAGAAGCCCTACCTTCGGTGTGCCTCTGTGGACCTTTCTTATGATTTGCGCACTCGCTCACTCCACTGATATGAGCCTTTGCTTCAGCATGTTGCTTATCCAGCTACAAATAGCGGGATGTGTGTTGTATACGTGGAGATATAATGATATTAAAACAATATACAGCCGTGGCCACAATTATTTACACAACGCTAATCATGAAGAAAAATTTGAATGAAATCAAAATAACTCCTTCAATTTTTATTACAACAAAATGAAATTTTATTCAGTTATTCATTGCCAGATTCATAGTTACTTGACAAAAGCAAAATTGAAATAAAACATTACAGAACGAAAATAAAAATAAAAACTAAGTGGCCAAAATTATTTGCACACCCGTCATTACGGCCAAAATTATTTGCAATGGATGGTTTCCGCCTCGTTTTTCCGAAAAATCTGTAAAAAAGGTAAACTAATTGTTAGCCTTAATAAAAAACGGGTAATTTGTGACCGTTACCTAATACTTGGTGTTGCTTCCCTTGGCACGAATAACCGCTTCGAGTCTTGCTGGCATTGAATTAACTAAATTCTGTATAGTTTCGATGGACAGGACCTGCCATGCATTTAAGATGTCTTCCGCGGTTTCAGCTGCCGATTTTCCAATCTTTTGAGGAATTGTTGATTTCATAAAATGCCAGACATGCTCAATGAGGACATTTCATGACTTGTGGAGGACATTTCATGACTTTTTGCCCAACGTCCGTTTAAAACTGTTGAATGCGTTTTTAAGTATGGATTGGTGCGTTGTCCTGTTGTAGTATAAAATCAGGACCAATCAAATAATCGCCGGCAACAAATGCAACTTCATTCAATATTTGGAGGTATTCAGACGAACGCATCTTTGTTGGACAATCAACAATTGGACCAACCCCATTGTAACAAATACAACCCCATACCATTATTTTACCACCACGCACTGAAAGAAAAACTCTTGGTTGGTTCAACCATTTTTAATAGTATTGCAACGATTCATTCAAAATCGTTAAACCAACTACGGAAAATAGTTATTTTTACTATGTTAATATAGTTAATTTAACGATATAAAAGTAGTTGGTTCTGGTTATACAAAAAATATCACAACGTTCATGAAATCAACTGTTTTAATTGTTTCATAACCACGAAAAACAGTTGATAAATAGAAAAATATTCCTCAATTCACTCAAAACTTCAACGTTTCGAATTATCAACAGTTTTTATGGTACTTAAACTACTTCGCAATAGTTGATTTCAGCAAACGTAATTTGGAATTATTCTACGCAAAGTAGAATGGTTTCAACATTTGGACGTTTTTCATGCTCCGAATGAAATTGTTTATCAACCACGCATCATGGTGCATAAAAGTAATCAACGATTTTCTTATGGTTGTTTTAACTATAGCCCTAGTTGATGCAAAAACAACTAAGGCAAACTATTGATTTTTCATACTCCTCATACTCATGCTCCTATTCTATCATAGAAGTTTCATATGATACATGGCAAAATTGTGTTCGGTTTGCTGTTCGATATAATTCATATGCATGTTATGCAGTGAAGCCTTTATATTACCTTGTACGACGCTATTTTGTTCACAATACAGCGTTTTCCGCTGTGGCATAGCATTGGGCTGCGGCAAAGCGCAGTCAAAAAATTAGAATGCACTGTTTTGTATGGAAACGCGCACAATCGCTGCGGCCGAATTTGCGGCAGCGGCAGAATTTGCCAAATATCTGATTTTGCCGCACCGCTAGCGGTGATACCTACCATAGGTTGGCATCACCTTTAGGTTGAATTAAATCTGTTTGAATTAGGTTGAATGGTCAGGTGGAATAGACAAGCGGTGGCTGATGTGTATTGTGATAAGCCAACCTAATCCTCGCACAACAGCATTTAGCAATACAAAAGAAAAAAAAAATGAATTTGGTTGGTGCCTTGGTTGCATTGACAGCGGCATTGTCGGGGCATTGTGATTCACCAAATTCAACTGCGGCATTCACGCCTCCCCTGCCTATATTTCGTAATACGTATGGAAAAAAAGTAAGCAACCACAAACAATGGTTGGAATACCATTGTTTGTGGTTGCTTACTTTTTTTGCACCACGGACGTTGTTTATCAACCACGCGTCATGGTGCATAAAAGTAATCAACTATTTTTTTATGGTTGTTTTAACTATAGCCCGTAGTTGACGCAAAAACAACTAAGGAAAATTGTTGGTTTTACCAAGATTTTTCTTTCAGTGCGTGAATGGCGCGTAGGGATACTGACGGCTTGATTTTTCTTTTGCTGTGCATTGGAATAGTAGAAATGTCTACCGTACGTTCCGTCCAATGACATAGCACTTTCATCTGTCCACAAAATTTGTCTCCAAAATTCGACTGGCTTATTTTTGTGCTCAAATGCAAACTGCAAGCGAACTTCCCGATTCTTTGGAGAGATGTACGGCTGTTTTCGGATGACGTATGCTTTTTCCTGCCTCGGAAAGTCTTCTCCGAACTTTCGTTCTACTGATTTTGTCATTTCTGTTCTCGTTAATACTATTTATTATGTTATTGATATTTTCGCAACTATTTCGTTGCACACATCGACGTATTACAGTATCTTCCCTTTGGCTTGTTGCCTTCGTTCGACTTCTTCCTACTGTATTTTTAACACTGCCAGTTAAATGTGGTTTTTTTACCTGGTAATAAACGCTCCGCCTGTGACATTTAATTTTTTTGGCAATTTCGTTAGTGGAAATACCGCTATTAAATTCAGCAACGATTGCCATCCGCTTTTCGATTGAGAGTTCAACGTTTCTAGGCATTTTCACTGTCACTAACTAGTTTATTACAATGAAATCTAATGTCAACTGATGTCCAACATTTGTTCCAGCTTTATCACTGATCGAAACGAAGTCGAAGAATTACCGTTAATTTTCTGGAAAATGTTTCTTAGTGTGTGCAAATAATTTTGGCCACAATGACGGGTGTGCAAATAATTTTGGCCAGTTAGTTTTTATTTTTATTTATGTTCTGTAATGTTTTATTTCAATTTTGCTTTTGTGAAGTAACTATGAATCTGGCACTGAATAACTGAATAAAATTTCTTTTTGTTGTAATAAAAATTGAAGGAGTTATTTTGATTTCATTCAAATTTTTCTTCATGATTAGCGTTGTGTAAATAATTGTGGCCACGACTGTATATCTGGTTATTTGCAAAATTGTTGTTGTATTCAATGTACTTAAAAAATCTGATCTGTCCGGTGTGCAAAAAAAGACGCACCTAATATAAAACGGTAAAGTACAAACCGAATATTTCCGCAACGTCATTCTTCTTTAGTCGCATAATGGACAAAAGTGTATGCCCTCTTATCGAATAATCTTCCCATCTGATCCCATGTAAATTACAGCCATAAACCAACCATTCGGCTACTTTTT
The DNA here is from genome assembly GCA_963978885.1 of Nemotelus pantherinus. Taxonomy (NCBI): domain Eukaryota; kingdom Metazoa; phylum Arthropoda; class Insecta; order Diptera; family Stratiomyidae; genus Nemotelus; species Nemotelus pantherinus. The sequence goes on from OZ022264.1 coordinate 43,381,977, forward strand.
ACTAAATCATTATTCTAAGTACCTGACCATTAATTTCCGGTCGGGGCTGCATATAATCTCTCCAGTCGAATAATAAATCTTCGTTCATGATTCATGCTCTCTGAAATTAAAAGCCTAGCCCTCTAAACCCACTCGCAGGACTTTTCATTTTCCGAACCAGACCATTAAAAAATGGCAGGTCATTAAATGTAGATTGTGCAGATTTCGTTCAACTGCAGTTACTTTTGCGATTCGAGGAGAAGATAATAGGCAATTTAATTCCGTGAAAAATTGCAAATTACGCAATTTACAAAAAGATGGCATAAATTCAAAATATTAAAGGGTTCGAACCACTAGATAAAATAATTATGGTCGGCTGCATGGACGGCCGTGGGCTCGCCATGAATTTTTTGCCCGGACGTTTCAACTTACAGTTGTAAGCGTTGATATCCCAAATATCAAAAATGAGTTCGTGCCTCATAACCGCGAATGTCATGAAAACTTGCTTCGCCAAACAACCGACCGGCCGGCCAGTTTTAATGTCTCCCGCTTTTTTGTCATTCAGTAGGTTCTCCAGCTTTATCGTATTATGTCTTTTCTTGCCCCGGTGTGTCAGTTTTAAAACTGCCAACATGACAATGGAATGCCTTTCGGCTGGGTCATATTTCATGCGGTTCTGTAAAAAAAAAAGTTATAAATTTCAATGGGATTTTCACTGGTTGTGTGCGGTTGACGTCGTAAATTTTTCATGGAAGCATTCTCCAGGATTTATACTGTTCTTCTAGAATAAAACAAATAAAACCCACAGCTACGAGTTTTATGATAAACAATTACGGATTTGATGTTGGAGCAGATGAATTGTATCTTGAAGGAAGAGATGGACTCCAAGAAAATATACTTGTCATAGAAAGTATTTTTTGGGAAGGTTACAGCTGGTGATGGCTTCATTTTACGCTCTGTCATCAGAATTCAGCTACGAATCAATGAAATATCCTGTTGCAGAACCACCTGCGTCAGAATGAATATCACAAGGTAAAATAATCTCTATTGTTTGGCCCACACTGGAACAATAAAAAAAAAGTCTAATACAGTAAGCCTATCCAGCATACTCGTGCCTCAAGCGTTTTTAATTTTTCAATTTTATACATCACAGCGCACATTTTCCATTGAAGCGATTATAAACTCTGAACGAAATTTGAGTATGACAGTGAACTTTTACCTTTACTGCAGGTACTGTACATTCTCTCTTTAAAAATGCATCCCTGTGGCCCTAAAAGCAAACAATTCCTGGTCTTTTTATTCATTTCGAGAGTATTTCATTCCAACAAATACATGACCTTCGAGTGGTGGTGCCGCACAGCCGCATAAATAGCTACGAAATAAAAATCCTGCTTTTCATGTATGAAGTATGAATTGAATGTATGGTACATCTCTTAGTACTCCTGAGATACAAGGACTTTCGTTTTTCATATTTGCAAAGTCATCTCGTGAGAGGGTTTTTGTGCTTTGACGTTCATGTTTGACGTGTTCTGAACGACGACAATATCCCGACCGGGCTTCAAGTTTCGAATGGGATTAGCACAAAGGATAGTCAGGCAAGCGAGTACATATGGGATAACGGAGACACGTACTGGACGGCTTTCATTACACCATTTATATTTTCATATGCAATGCGGACGAGGTTCTATTTTTCGAGCGTTATCTCAATTAGTTATCATGCAAAACAAGTTCACTGGGGCATCATCATGAAATCTCGTTTTTATTTTGTTCGTTGTCACTGAGTCAGGCAAAACTGTTTTATAAGTGCTTTTCCGAGGAGATCAGAATTGGAGTTGCAGTTTTTCTGGACATAGAGGTGCAGTAGTTTCTGGATGGTTTTATGTATTTCAATTTCGGAAAGAGCGGAAAGCATGCGAAAAATTCTATGAATATATTATTCGCAGTAAACTATTTCTTTTTAAAAAAATGTAATTTTGTTCTAACTTTATTATTTTAATTTTCTTATCCTTAATTCCTTCCTTTAAATATCTTTTTATAAATAAAATGAATACATGGATGTTTAGCATAGTATTGACCTAATTGCAAATCTTTTTCCCTTTTAGGATGACTCGCGTACTTAACACGTTTTAATATAAAATTATTACTTCATGCAAAATTTAAACCTAATTAATATAAAAACTCCTAGTCTCTTTTTCATTTAATTTTAACTGACAAAAAGGGGCTGTTTCATCCAAAAAAAAAATAGAAAACAAAACCATTTCAATCCTTTCATTTCATGAGCCCAATTTTTTGAACGTGATATTTTACTGGAGATAATTCAGTTGCCTATATAAAAAAAATATATGATTTTTAAAAAATAAAAAAATAAATATATGATTTTTAAAGAAAAGTGCGAGCCTAAAACGTAGATAATGGCAATTGGCAGGGATATATAACATGAGTATCAACAATTAAAATGCAGCGAGTTATTTCCAACAGAGAATTGGTAAGCAGCTGAAGATTCTGTCATGGAGCAACTGACGTTTGTTTTTATAATTTTTTGTTTTTTTTTCTGCGTTAAACGACTTGCAGGCCTAGTTTCCAATCTTCTGTTTAAAGAGACTTTCAAACTTGATCAAAATGAACCAGGGGGTACTTTACTCCAGTTATTAAACACGAGGATGACCTACAGTCCTACAGTAATAAAAAGTCAAGCTAGGCTTAGTTTAGTTCCCTGATTTAATAAATGACAGCGTTAAGAGCTTGATAATACGCAAATCAGTTTCCAGTTAAGTGTCCCCGTTACACAGATGATGGGTCATTGGTTAGATGGGCGATGGCTTGTAGTGGCCGATAGCGGTGGAACGTGAAAATGATGATGGCAGGAGCAGTTCTTTTAATCACATAAAACATACCCATCATGAGCCAATGAAAAATTACGACTGGCCTATGTAGTGGCCAAGTCTGGAGAGCCCACTCGTAAAAAACTTGGTGATAGCGGCCATCATGGCAATTATTGTTCAAGATCAGTAGATCAATAGAGATCAAGACCATTATGGATCAAGATCAGTAGATCAATAGAGATCAAGCACTGAGTTGATGCATATGTAGCGAATACACACTGTCTTAGCCAGCATGTGTACGTTTCAATCGCGTAACGATGGTAAAACTCGTAGGCGCTTGTGCTACTTGCGATCTGATTCGGTTTTTTAGACACTTGTCAAAGGAATTTGTCAACATCTCCCGAACATCATCCACAGGTTAGCTTACAGAAGCAGTCAGCATTTGAATGCTGGAGGGAGAACATTTTTCAATTGGGTCCATAATCCACAACTCTCCACAAACACTTTACACTCGATATTATAATGCACAAATAGGCTAAGTATCAATGTTTCTTTGAAGTTTGCAAAAAATGAATATTGTTGTTATAGCTTGTAACAAAAATTCGTACGGATAAATGTTGTTGAATATTTAGTTACAGAATCTTATAATAAAAAACTGATTAAGAATTAATGACCAAAGCCAAATCTTTTAATATTTCATTCTAGAATATCATCTAAAATTGGTGATCACAAGTCTTCCAAAGCACGAAGCTGCATCTGGAAGCAGTGATCCACTTATGCAATTTTCAAAAAAAAAAATGGTTTAGTACAGCAAGGGGCAAATTGGGAAGGAAGATCATTTATAAAGAGGGGAAAAGCAGAGGGCCAACATTCGAGCCTTGCGGAACAACTGAAGTCGCAGATAAGAGAGAAGACGAACAATATTTAACCATTACAATACAAGCATAATTACAAAGGTAAGAGGAAAACTAGGAGCACAGTTGATCCATGATATTGAGCCCATCGAGCTTTGATAGGAGGAGTTCATGGTTCACAGAATCGATATTCTTGGCAACGTCTACATATAATACTTTCAATTGTGTTTGCTGTTCGATGGCGTAAGCGACAATATCATTGACCGATAGTAAGTTGAATGTTGTAGTCTTACCTTTAACGAAGTAATGTTGACCAGAGGTGAGAAAAAGGTCGAATTATCGAGAATAGTCTATCGAAAACAAGCCTTTAGAAGAGTTTACTGAAGCAAAGCAGAAGAGATGTAGGACGACAGATAAAAACGCAAAAATGATCCCCGGCTTTAAAGATGGGAAAAATATCAACAGATTTCCAGGAAAATGGAAGCGTACAGGATGAAATACTAAAGTTAAAGCAGGCAGATAAAGAAATATTCGGGAATGAGGCCATTGACTTCGTAAAGATATTCAGTATGCTATCGGAATCGCAGCTGGTGTTACTGTCTAGGTTAGTTAATAAACTTATTACTTCTAAAGAATTCGTCAGAAACAAGCAAAAACTATACAAGGGAAAGACAAAATAAACTGAGAAGTGGCAAAACTAACAGAAACAGTTCGGAATTTTTTTTGTGGCGAGCAAGCAGATAAATGATTTATTTTCATCACAAAAAGGATACAGGGAAAAATGTTTAAGGGAATGAAAGAAAGAATAGAAGAGTTTTTGATGACACGATAATATGGAGGCTTGAATATGTCTAAAGCAAGCATTCATCACGTCTTGGATCACTTTTTTAGCGAACGTAGTATGTTGCAGTTTATTAGATCTACCTTTAAGCCGGATATTCGAAATTCACGACGCACTGCATCTTTAGTTTCAAGAGCACGGATTGCGGTGAAGGTCAAGACTAACATAAGGTGACAGAGCAGCACTGAAACGAACAGAGAAACAAAAAAAACACCCTAGCGCATCAGAACCGCTAGAAACACTAATGTTCGAAGAACAGTAGAAGATTTGTGAAGATTTTGAGTGTGTATTCTACCACTACTTACTTTTCCTACTTACAACTAATACAATCTAAGTAATAATAGAATCTAAACTTATTTTAATTTCGCTGACTACATCGGAAGTTACTGCAGTAGAAAGGTGTTTGGGGTTGCCATCCGAAAAATTTCCAGAGCTTGCAAAATTTAAACAATGTTTACTTATTTTCATTGCAAATGTTAACGATGGAAATACTTATTGCAAGCATTTATTGGAACGAAAGTAAATAAAAGGCCTAGTGCTAGCAGCTCTTTGCTAGCACCGAAGCCAAAAAGATGTCGCATCTGCCTTACGTTGAAGTCAACCTGCTCTGCGAATTTCGCATTGATCCGATGACTGCATTAGAAGTTATAGGGATACAAGAAATTTAGGGTTACCATACGTAAAAGTTTTCAAATTTTCTAGAGCTTAATATTTGGTGTTTATTTTCACTATAAGATCACTAAGATTTGAAAATTCAATGCTAAAATCGCTTAATAAAGGTATGCCAAAAAATACAAAAACAACCATAGCTGGCAACCCTATCATTGTATTGCCTACAATAAGCTTAATTTACTGAATATTGCCTACAGTAAGCTTAATTTGCCATTTGAATTTCGTTATGATTCAAAGACTGTACTGGAAGCTATAGGGCAAAGAGCTTTATTTTCCTCAGGAATTTTCAAACTTTAAGACACCGAAAATACCATAGCTGGCCATTCCAACCGAATTTTTCAACCAAATTTCTACCAAACGTGGTTAAAAGTAAGGTTCAACTACTGTGTGTATTTCGTCAAAATCGAATGACTGAATCAGAATTTATAGGGCCAAAAGCAGTTATTTTTCTCAGTGATTTCTCAAGATGGTACCACTGGCACAAAATTCTACCTAAGACTAGTCATTCTGTAAATTTCAACTAATTCTGATTATCGCTTCGTGAGTTTCCGTGAACAGCAGTTTTCGATGCTAAAAATGTAGGTAAATTGGAAAAGGCTTACCAGGCGTGCCCGTTATAAAAAGTCAAATTTTTTAATTTGGCTATGGAGACAAAGCATAAGACTTATTTATGAGTGGCTTTTTGCCCAAAAAGGAGATTCGATGATTTAAAGGTTTTCACTTTCAGCACCTGCTCTAGCTACAGGGTTGCCAACATGCTCATTGAAAGCTACACAAACTTACAGCTAAATAACACCAATATGTTCATAATAATTGAATAGCTCTATCAAAAGTTCCCGTAATTTAAAAATTTTCAAATTTTCCCGTTCTCTTTTTAGGCACCTAGCGCACACGTGGGGTTGGAAAATTCCAAAACATTACCCGATTCACATTTAAAACACGTTCAAAATCTATTTCGTTACCTTAATTTTTGCAAAAATTATTTGTGGACGGAATAATAGCTATATTAAAACTCACTAATATGGCTGCCGGCGCCAACGGGTTAAAGATAATTGACATTTAGTGACAGTTAGACCTGGACCTATTCTGCATATACACCAATGTATCCTGAAAGTTTCAGCTGAATCGGATGGCGCGTTCCCGAGAAATAGTCACTGAATTTTTTTGATGATATATATATATATATATATATATATATGTATATATATATATACATATATATACATATATCTATATATAAATATATATATATATATATATATATATATATATATATATATATATATATATATATATATACATATATATACATATATCTATATATATATATATATATATATATATATATATATATATATATATATATACATATATATACATATATCTATATATATATATATATATATATATATATATATATATATATATATATATATATATATATATATATGTATATATATATATATATATATATATATATATATATATATATATATATATATATATATATATATAAATATGAATTTTTGGCCGAACATTAGTAAAAAGGTCCTACGTCGAAACCACTAAAAATACATCCCAGAAATGTTTTGTCTCAAGGTAAAAAGATCATGATTCAAGGCTACATAGTACTGAATCAAGTTGAAAATTATTATGTTGCTTTTCCACGTCTAGGATGTTAAAGATAATTGAACTTTACACAAGATGGAAGAAGTAAAAATGTCAAGTCTCCCAAAGCACTTCCACAAAACAAACAATTAAATGGCAACTAAATAACATTTTAATGTGTGCAGGAAGTGAAACTCATTTGCAAGCAGTCAAATTACTCAAATTCAATCAATCAAATATATACATTAGATAATCAGAATCATTGCTCCTTACTTTCAAGCTATATTGGCACATTCAAGCATGAATCTTATCAAAAGTGAAAACTCTAAAGCTGAACAATTGAATCAATAAAATCAATCTTCCTATCCATCTGGAATGCAATATGACTCAATTGAATCACATTTCACCTTTTACATCAAACAATCTTCAGGATACCAATTCAATTCCGTCCTCGGCAAGGTGCTAAATTTCAATAAAGCTTCGAATATTCTTCGTCACAGAACTTAATAAATTTGATCCCAGCCAGCTTCAACCTGTAAAAAACAATTTTCAGTTCAAGGCACGTATCACCATGCAGTTTCATAAGTTTCCCTCACTTACAGCTGGCTCGTACTACTACTACGAGAAGTGCAGAAAGAAGAAAAGACTGGCAAATAAGTTTTAGTTCGTGACATTCAATTTTGTACTACCAACAAAGGAACACGGGAAAAAACAGCACTCTGCTAAAAAAAATAAGTTCATTGTAGCCTTCTTCCCAGTAGAATACTGGCACATAATTTTTTTTGGTTTCTTCTATCTTTTATTCAGTTCCTCGCTATTATTGTTCTGTTTGTTGCCAGTAGGACCAGAAACTGATTAGTGACTATATGTACAAGGCATGAGTGAATCCTGTTTGTGTATACGATCAGCACACCAACAAGTCATAACAATTTCTGTAATTTCCCAGGGTTTTCATGGAGTAAGCTGGAATCTAGTGGATTACAGCTTGTATGTTTGCTTTTATGTATCATCTTCTAGATACGCACGTATCGTCCGTATAGTGTACTTACTTTGTTCGGTATGGTTTTCTGGTTACTGGAGGAGTCAAGTCACGCAAGCATTGTTTATGGTAGTCACAGTTCAGTGATAGCATGCAGTTTAGTTAAGGTGACAGATTTCGTGGTCAGTGCATGATTGTAGCCAGGCCTGGAAATAAATGACATAAGGATTAGGATTAGTAGTGAATAAAAGTGAGATTGTGGTATGATGTGGGAATATCTGAAGAAAATATAGTTAGATTTTGATAAAATAGTGATGACTTTATTTAGGTGGTCAATGAAATGAAGCACATTTAAAGTTTATAAGTATTTTTTATGAGTTGCGTTTTTTTTTTACTCTTGTTGAAAAATGGATAAACTGGAAAAAACCACGATAATAGGAAAAATTTGATGAAAGCATGACGAAACGACAAAAAATGTTTGGTGCTGACAACTTTTCTTTTTTTGCGAAAAATTTATTTATTTATGCATATGAGTGTACAATTCAGCTACGAAAAAATTGTTGTCTGTTTCTAACAGTAAAAATACAGAAATTATAAGTTAAAGTCTTTCCCACTTGAGCATATGGTTTGCGCGTGGGAAATTGAGCAGTCGTATCAAATTTCAATACTGTAAGTAATAAATTGCAATGTTAAACTATTGATATTTGGAAATCATGTCTTAATTTGGTTCATAATTTAATTCATTTAATTCATTACATTAGTGTAATTCATGTGAAAATAAATATTGTATTACAAATGGTAGCATAGGCCACGGGAGCGTCATCGGGTGTTGGCTACCGAAGAAGCAATTGAAATCCCGAGAAATGCCTGCTGGAAACAACATCTACAGCTCTGCTACTGAATCCTACCTTCGACCTCACCGAAGATGCGATTTTACGATTTCACATCGGGTGGCTGCCGGGAGCCTTCATGACATTTTAGATCATTAATGTTGCCAACGAAGGAGAATGAGGGCGAGTTTCCCGCGCCTTAAATCGGGACTATTAACCAGACTGGCCCTCCAGGATGGGGGTTCGACAATGGGCCAATAACCCTTTCCCGTAAAACTTGACTTATTCAGGAACCTGACACTTGGATTGGATCACCGGAAATGACCACGCAAACGAAATATGGCTAACTCTATTGGAATTTGGAACGTACGAACCCTGTACAGAGCGGGGGCCATCAAAGCCCTCCTGGAACAGGTCACTCACTATATAATAAACATTCTCGCTGTCCAGGAAACGAAACTGTTCGGTGGTGAGATTAAGGACATGAGATCGTACACAATCTTCAAAAGCGGAAAGTCATCGGGAAGTCACGAATTCGGAGTGGCCTTCATCGTGGACAAAAAAAATGAAACCGCAAATAATCGACTTCAAGCCTGTCAACGAAAAATTGTGCGATCCGCATTCGTGCAAAGTTTTTTAACGTTTGGCTCATCAACGCTAAGGATGAGGCAGTGAAAGATAATTCTTATAACCTTCTGGAAAGCCGAGTATATATCTGCTCTGGAAATGGAACTAGCTTCCACGCCTAACACCACGTCTATTAACTAAGTTTGAACTACCCTCAAAACCGCAGTGAATGCAGCAGCCGAAAAAGTAGTGGGATATAAACATGAGTAACGAAGCGCTGCGCCGCGCAATTGCGTTGAAGCACTAGCCATGATACCACAGTAGCGCAGTAACGCACTTCAGTATTAGTAGCGCAGTAACGCACTTCGGTATCAATGGTGTTGGCGCTCCCGCTTTGCAATGCCAACACCATTTGGGGTGGCGCTATGCTAGGGCGCGGCGCAAAGATATGAGTTGAGTATACTTACCTCAAGTCTGTTTGATGCAAAGCAATATACCTACGCATACGCGCGTTTGGGAAGATACCTGAATGGGTACATTAGCCTGCAGGCGCGGCTACCAAGGGTATTTTATATCGGAAAATTAGTAAGTTCAAATGTGGGTTGCTCTCGTCCCATACAAGTTTTTTCAATCATTCTTTTTTGAGTGAATCATGTGAATTTGACTTTATTTAAATATGATATCACAACTGAAATGTATTTATTAGGATGAGTAGAAAAAATATTAAAATTTAGTTTTAAATTTTAAAGGTATATTTCATTTAACTGTGAAACCGAACACGTAGATATTTTACTTCTACGTATTTTTAAAGTAACTAAAGGAAGTAAACATAAACTAAATTATTTTTTATTAAAAAGTAAAGCAATCCCACGACAACCCTCGTACGGGTCTAGGGGTTGAAGCTGGTAGAGAGCTTCATTACAATTTATTTAATCATTGTGAATACGAGTGTGGAGTGATTAGTTCCACGACTCACTTTACCCCTGATTTAAATCAGGTACCTAATCAGAGCTAGGTGAACTCAAAGCTTGGTGCGCGGACTCTCGTCCGAACCTGGATTCGAACCAGGGACCCCACACGCAAGAAGCCAGTGCTCTACCCACTAGGCTACTCAAGCTATAAATTATTTTTTATTGGCTCATTTTAAATCTTTCAGTAACATATTTACTATAGCAGATAAAATATATATAAAGTTAAACTAAATCACTATCCAAAGAGTCATTTAAAAGCTAAGTCTAAGTAGAAATAATGAAATAAAAAGACATTTTTATTCATTATTATTCAAATTATAATTTAAAAAAAAAAATCACTTATGAAATTTTGCTTGTTTTAAGCCTCTCTCGTTTGTCAGATGCTATCTGCCCCGCTTTAGAAAAAATTCGCTCACACGGGACAGATGTAGCCATGACGCATAATATTTTTTTTACAAAAGCCTATAGCTTTGGGTAAATTTGTTTTCTTTGATTCCACCACAACAGTGGATCCTCCATGTTTCCGAAATCATCTTTCCTCGCCAACATTGGCTCTGCCAAGTATTTTTCAATCTCTATCCTTGCGAAAGTCATGTTATCGGGACTCGTGTTCTCCTTCACCTCAGCGTCAAATTCTTGCCGAAGCATATTCATTCAAATTTTTGTATGAGAGTTTTTCACGAACGGAAAATCAATAGCATTCCAGCTCATATTTTCTTTTCCGATCGGTTCGACTCAAGCCACTAGAGTTTAACAGGCTGGATGTGTACTTCAAGCAAGAACCGCAAAGTAAACATTATGAAGAGCGATGCGATCGTGGTATCATAGCGTCATGGTATCAGCGCAATGCTGCCAGCGCCGTATGTGAGTCCGAGAAACGCAGTGAGTATCATAGCGCAATGGTATCAGCGCAGTCCGCTGATACCACTGCTGGCACCGGTATCAGTGTACCATATATGACGAGCCGGAAGAGTCTGTCGTCATACGACTACAAAAACTACAATGGGCTTGCCACGTCGAACGAATGAGCGACAATCGAATCCTCAAACGGTTCCTCAAGGGGCGAGCGAGCGGAACCAAGCCAGTCGGCAAGCCACGCAAGCGCTGAGAGGAATCGACAGATGCTGACAGTAGGTCACTTCTGGGAGCACCGAACTGGAGGACGCGGTCACTGAACCGAGGCGAATGGAGGCGAAGAATTAAGGAGGTTAAGGCTCGATTCGGGCTGTAGTGCCCTAATCATGATCACTAAACACATCAAAATGCTGTGCGACAAAAAGTTTAAGCTTTAATTTGTAGTTAGTCACATCTAGAATTGTGCGAAACTTTGAAGGAACTTTGTTAAATAATTTAAGTCCCAAGATACTTATGTGCCTTCCAGTTAGTGTTTTCTTCGTTTGTGGGACATCTAAAGGGGAATTAACTTTCAAATGTGTTGTATAGGGCTGAGCAATATAGTGGAAATTTAGCAATATTTGCAAATACGTATTTCAGAGCACTAACTACATACAGTTGCCGCACTGAAACCTGCGAAGCCCAGCAACGTTGAGTAGAACTTCGATTTCATCAGATATAGCTTTATCAGTCTACTCTGTGCATTACATAAAGGTTTTAATTTGGATGTAAAGGCTGCACCCCAGACTATGATGCCATATTGGATGGTCGACTGAATGAAAGAAAATTATACTGATCTGAGTAAATCAAGATCAAGTATATCTCACAGAATGAGAAACGTATAATAGGCTTTCCGAATTCTTTGGCATAAGTTAAGAATGTGATTTTCCCATTTCAAATCACCCTCAATGATGACATCTAGGTACTTCATTTCGTGAGTACGTTTGATTTCGGCTGTATTAAAAACTAGACTTAATTGTATGCTAGAGCTATCGCCAAAGTTTATATATTTTGTTTTTTCTAAGTTTAGTGTAATTTTGTTTTCACAGAGCCAGTCATTTATTAGTTTTATTCCATGGTTTGCTAAAATAGTCACCAAATGTTAGCCCTTGCCTTTAAAAATTAATGCAGTATCATCTGCGCATGCTACAATGCGACGTTTTGTAGGATTTTCTAGGTAACATAGACCGTTTATGTATATTAAGAAGACCAAAGGCCCCAAAACTGTTCCTTGAGGCACGCCGTAGTCCAGACATAGAGAATTACTTAAAGTCATACCTATTTTGACACACTGAAATCTAGCTGATATAAGATCGTAACAGATCTAGCATTCTGTGGCGAATACTCGCTTCGTGTAATTTCTTTAATAGTAAAGTGTGGTCTAGGGTATCAAAAGCTTTTTTCGCATCAAGGAAAATGGCCACTGCTTTTTCGTTACAATTAAGAGCTGGATTTATCTAGGATGCTACATCATAAAGCGCATCAGATGTACTACAATTTGTTTTAAAACCATATTGATTATTAGCTAGACTATTGCAGGCAGTAAAATATTCTATTAGTCTAGTTTTTATACACTTCTCGAAGATTTTGGACATTACTGACAAGGTCGAAATAGGGTGATAGTTGTTCGGGTCTAAAATGTCATTACTCTTATATACTGGTACGACAATAGCTTTTTTAAGGGTTTCCGGAAAAATTCCAGTGGAGAGCGACAAACTAAAGATGTAGGCAAGGGGTTCAGCTATATGGTTTCTTATTTCTGTGAACATAAAAGGTGTATAGTTATCGTGGCCTGGTGCCTTACCATAACGCATATTATTTATATGAAAGAGTATTTTGCCTAGCTTTATTGGTCTCATTTCCGCTAGTACTTGTGTATTGTTACTTGAAATTACTACATTGTGGGAATTCACTTCAGCCGGAAGGATTGAACTAGAGATTTATTCCCCAATAGTTGCAAAATGTCGGTTCATTATTTCACAAATTTCCATCTGATCATTAATTATATTACCAGTCGGATCGCATATACTCTGCATTATATTTGATGGGTTATTTTTAGAAGTAACTTCATTAATTACTTTCCACAGTTTTTTAGGGTTATTTTTGGCGGTTCTAATCTGATTCTTATAATATACTATTTTTGCTTGTTTTATAATCTAGCTTAAGCTGTTTCTATAAGTTTTATAGTATGTAACGAGATACTGATTGGACACTTGCGCTAATGCTTTTTTGCAAGCTTATTTCTGCGTCTCATGGAGGTGAAAATTCCCACTGTGGCCTATTTCTTTCATATTAAAAATTCCCTTGCATCTTGAAATAGAATTTGTAGTAGCCCTATTAATAGCAGTGTTAAGGGTATTTTGAAATTTGTTAATACAAATTTCAACGTTTGTTTAACTAATATTTACCCAATTTTCAAAATTGGCGATGTTTCCTCCGTCTCCAATTATCGCCCTATTTCTCTTCTCCCTTGTTTTAGTAAAATCCTTCAAAAAATTGTCTTCTCTAGAATGTATCTCATGATTCATCTTATTGTAGCTCCAGGAAAGCATCTCCTCTTCGCCTTTTCATCCCTATTCTGGTGCTCCACAAGGGTCTATCCTTGGTCCTTTACTTGTCTTAATTTTTATTAATGACTTTCCTTCCATTATTGATTCCCCTAATCTACTGTATGCTGATGATCTGAAATTGTTCCTAGTTATCAGGTCGGCTAATGACTGTAATATTCTCCAGAATGGTCTGTGTGCTCTTCTCAATTGGTGCAACCGCAACTCCTTGTCCTTAAATGTTAGCAAATGTAAACATATGACCTTTTCACTCAAATCATCTCTTATCTCATTTTCTTATTCAGTTTCCACAAACCGTCCGTCGTCCGCTAATCAATTTAGAGACTTGGGTGTGACTATTTATCCTAAATTGAAATTTAATTTTCATATTGCTGAAGTGACCGCTAAAGTCTCCCGAGTCTGGATTGGTACTTCGCTCTGCTTCTGAATTCGTTGACATACGTACATGTTTTCGTCTTTTTTTAATGTTAGTTTTTTGTGTCCTCGAATATGCTTGTCAAGTGTGGGCTCCACGTTACCTATATCTTTCTGAGGCCATCGAGTGTGTGCAGCGTAGGTTCACACGTTCTTTCATCATCAGCGTGGCACAACAGCCCGACGTCGGGCCTTGGCCGCCTGGATCGATCTCCTCCAATTGTTTCGGTCACGTGACCGCGTCCTCCAGTCTTGGAACCCAAATAGTTGCTCGGCGTCCGCATACACTGAGCTCTCCAAACGAGCTCTTGGTCTTTCTCTTGGCCTCGCTCCGTCGACTCGTCTTGCGTTCATGACATGTTTTTGGCATGCGATCGCCATTCATGCGTTGCACGTGCCCAGTCCACTGTAACCGTTGTAATTTGACGATTTCGGAGACTTCCAGCTCATCGTAAAGTTCGAAAACTCTTTGTTGTACCGGATGCGCCATCCATCTCGGTCGCGGATAGCCCCGAAAATCCGCCATAGAACTTTCCGTTCGAAGGTGTCGATCATATTTTCGGAGGCTTGGGTCAGGGTCCATGTTTCGCAGCCATAGCACAGCACAGGTCTTATGATAGTTTTATAAACGCGGAGCTTAGTCTTTCTGTGCACATATTTCGATTTCATAATGGGGAGGACCGAGAAGAGTGTCTTATTTGCTAGTTGTATCCGTCGCTTGAATTCGTCAGTTTCGTTGGCGTCACTCGATAGATTGCTACCCAGGTAAACGAAGTTGTCCACGAATTTGATGCAAACGTCCCCTACGTTGATGGTCGTGTGTGCTGGCCTCCTTGTCCTAGATTGCATCATAACTTTCGTTTTGTCCTCGTTTATTCGTAGTCCAACTTCCTTTGCTGCGGTGTCAAATCTAAGCAGAAGTTCTTCTGCATCGGTCAGTTTTCGAGCCATGCTGTTAATGTCATCCGCGCCAATTGTGTTGACTTAAAAAGTAGCGTGCCGTTGTTGTTCAGGTTCATTGCCCGAATAGTGAACTCAATTGCCAGGTTGAAGAGCGTGGGTGCTATTCCATCGCCCTGCTTCAGGCCACCCAGAGTTTCAAAAGAATCCGTCATTCTGTCTGGATCCGGACTTGCGAGACGGAGTTGGCCATCGTCATCTTTATAAGTCTCACTAATTTGGCCGGTATACCAAATTGCAGCATGATGCCATATAGAGCGCCTCGGTTGATGCTGTCATATGCTTGTTTAAAGTCGACAAAGATTTGGTATACGTCGACGTCGTATTCCCAGCACTTTTGCAAAATTAGCTTGACCGTGAAGAGTTGGTCGATTGTGGAGCGACCAGATCTGAAACCGCCTTGGTACTCGCCTATGATTTCTTCCGCGAACGGTTTAATCCTATGCTCCAGGATTTTTTACAGGAGTTTGTAGGCCGTACAGACTAAATATAATATTTCTTACTCCTCATATGTTTCCCGCTTGTCCTTCCTTCAAATTCCTTCCTTGGAGTCAAGCCGGCTATTGCTTGACGAGTGCTTCCTGTTCAAATCGCAGCGAGGTATTATATCTGGCTTCACCGATTCATTCCGACCTCGCAGCTCGTTACGGGGCAACAGATCTCAGGAAGTATTCACTGGTCCGTTCGCGCGTACAAATGTGTACTTCTCTTGTCCTTTCGTCAGAATCTCTAGACGTCATAATGAATTGGGGCTTGGAACTCTGCTACAATCGTTCTATACCTTTAAAGGACATTTAAAAGTATTTATTAGATTATTGATTAGATTATATAGATTAGATTATTGAATTGTATTTTATTTTTGTAAACATTAATCTTTAGTATTTTTATCTTTTTCTTATTTCATTGCCATAATTGGAATTTGTATTCTATATCGATGAATTTTGTAAATTGATAAATAACACTTTTTAAGCAAGGGACACATCAAAGAAACTAAAGTCAATACACTCACTTCAATCTGAAGTTTTACTTGTTTTTATTTCTTCCGTGAACCTTGATGCTCATCTCAAAGAACAAATAATGAAAATTCTTCCAAGCCGATGCCTTCTCCTAAGGTCAAAGTTCAACCACAGCATCATATTATAATTCGATTCAACTGACAGTCACTCTATTTTTCTCCAATGTTTTCAAAATATTTTCTTTCGCATTTTGTCCGTTCATCCATAAATCTATTGCTATGTGTCATGATATCATAAGATTATTTTCCAATCGAATGCTCACTGAGCAAACCGTAAAACGCCAGACAAAAACAAGGAATCGCAGTGACTCTAGTTCGACCAGAATAAAAGAGCCTATAAGAAGATAACGAAATTGCTACGGTACTACAGGTAAGGTCAATAACGATAGCTATCTTATCGAAATATTCAGGCTAACGACCATAGAAATTCACGATGTTGTGACTTAAGGAAACATATCGTCAACGTTGTTTTTTGATGTTTATTCGCTTCGTTTTTCGGTTTTTGCTCTGCTGCTCCAAGACGACACACTAATATGGTCGTAAAGATGTCGCCGTCCGTTGACAAAGCACGAAAGCGGCCAAGACCCTTTTGTTGTACAAATTAAGTGTCGTGTGTTGGGAGAAAGGACAGGAATTCATTGGATTGGAAAAAGTTCAAAGCGACAGTAAATTATGATCAAATGAAGTGAAAGTCTATTTTCAAAGTAGTACCTATACGTCGTAGGTGATGTGGTTGAGGTGCTGTGTAAATTTATTCGGGAGGAAATGATAGAAATTCATGGAATTTTAACTTGTCGTGTCATAGAGAGCTTCAGTTTTTTTTTGGGCTGTATTTATTCGAGTTATTTGCAATAAGACATAAAATGGTATAAATAATAAGCATCATTTATAATTGTCTGTAAATCATATTTGTAATAAAAATCAAAATGAAAAAGTAAAGAAACCGGTTATAAAGCTTCCAAATTAATTTATGACTGGTGAACGATTATATTATTTTCTGACCAGCATCATCTTTTCAAGTTCATATGCGACATTGCACTTAATGCATTATCACATGTTCGATGAGCGACAGCGATGACAATGCCGAACATTAAATTGCATCGTTGTGTGACATACCAGCTGCAAGTCACTAACGCGTGAACAATTTATAGATCCGTTCACGGAATTTACAGCGTGAAAAGCTGAATGATGGTAATGGGTATAGTTTTCGAAGCCACCGGATGATCAAAGTGCCACTAGCCGCTTAAGTGGTACTGACTTCATCATAATAGTTGTCTGCATTTCTTGCAACTTTCGTAATACGGCCCGCAGGCACTCAATGGCGGAGGAGGACTGCATATTGTTTTCAGTTTATTTTTAGAAGCTTTTTTTTATCAACTATGAATGGCATTTCGCCGGTATTGAATGTGATATTGGCGTCGAGATGAAAGGGGAGAACGAAATTGAGTTGGAATCCGATGCCAAGCGTCTTTATTATTACAACTCTATATCGGCATTGTAGTACGCTGGATGGCTTACAAAAGATTAATTTAAAACAGTTGAATGAAATGGAGTAGATCGTATACGAAAGTTGATAGCCTGTTGGCTGCATTATAGTGGCTTTGTATTGTTGTTTGGCAGCGTAGTATATTTGCACGTAGTGATAATGATGTTGGCACGAAGATTAAATCAGTTGGCAGTGTACCTACGGTTTGTTGGGTGATATTATGTAATTGAAATGGCGATTATTATCATTATATTCACTGGCCTGTGAGACCAGAACTAATTAGATTAAGTAATAGACAGCAAAGCTGAATGTAAAGCATCGTCATGGGGAAGCTACCTTCTCCGAGAACTCCGACAGACTCGAACGGCTGTATGGGCAGATGAAATTTAATATACCATAATTTACCGGAACTGCTCATCATTTCCGAAATCTTAAATAGCATGCATAGCTTTAACTATAAAAGGTGTCAAAATCAGTTAAGTAGGTAATATTAATTTATAAAACTGAAATAATTTCGGTTTATTTCAGTTTTGAATTTTTTGAATTGTCAAATTGATTCTATGCTACTGTACTTTGAAACAGCTTTCAGTTTAATCGCCGTATCGCCTGCTGTTCTGCTTAAGCCGGCGCCAAACGAAGCTACCAACACCCTCCAATGTTGGCGACTTGATGGTTGGGTGGCCGATGCGCCGCTACCATTGCCTAATGTCCAGCGTCCAACGTTGGCGCTGGAACATGTTCGGTCTGTTGTCGGTCTTTTTGTCCGCTTCAAAGGGTTTTTTGTCGCTGGAAGGTATGGTTGTAAATTTCAATTGATAATTATTTTTAATAAATCATTCTAGATTAATATTATAGTCGTAATACTGGGTTATCCATTTCGTGCTATCAATCAAATTGAAATTAACAAAAATAATATAATTTATAATGCATAATCAATGTACACGAAAAATTGAACCAACACTAGAATCAAATGTATTGGATCAAGAATTCGTTCCAACTAGGGAATCCAATCCCGGGATCCCGAATCCCGGGATCACGGCCAATTTCTGGTCCCGAAAATCCCGGGATTAATGATTTCTAATCCCGGGATTTTCGGGACCAGAAATTGGCCTGGATTCCGGGGCCGGGAGTCAAGCATAATCGGCAATCAAATTACGGCAAGACTCGAAAATAGCAAATAAAATCCATATTTATGAGAAAGCAATTAACATACATGCTCACATCAAGCAAAGAATAGAGCAAAACAAACCGCTGCAACAGTTACAAGAGAATACAAAGGGGTTTGCAAATAAATAAGTATGGACTGTTTCGCATTTAGTGGATTCGTTACTTCGAATGATTTGAGGAAATTAATACTAGCGAATGCATACACAGATTTACCAAAATCCTCAACAACAATCAAAAAAAGGCTCTGGGCTATGCAAGCAGGATAAAGACAAAAATAAAAACAGATAAGACAGTCTAGTATCTCAGGTGAACGGTTCAGTTTGACGTCTGATGAGTGAACCTCGACTGCAAATAGGCGCTATATAAATATTAACATCTATTTAGTAAATTCTTATTGGAGCTTGGTGCGAGTAAGGATATCAATGACAGCTGCAAACTGCCTAGATATATTAAAAGAGCGTCTTGCTGAGTTTGATGTTTCTATAGGAAAAGACATTGTTACCATCGTAACTGATGGGTCAAACGAAATGTGAAAAGTAAGCAGAATAGTTGATACAGAGAAACGTATTTGATTGGCGCATAGCATCCACTTGGCAGTTTGCGATGTTCTCTATAATAGGAGGTCCATTCCAGGTTAAAGAGTTGATGAAGCAGCTGATAGTCTGGACGACGAACACGAAGATTTGGACGGTCATGAATCAGCTTACTACGTTGAACCCGGTCACCTGCAAGACACGCTAGATCTGACGAAGGACATCAGCGCATGCATAAGAAAAGTTCGTAAGGTAGTTTTATATTTTAAAAAAGCTCCAACGATAAATAATAACGATCTTCAAAACTATGTCAAATCCGAATAAGGCATTTAACTGTTTCATTTACTGGATTGTAAAACAAGATGACACAAGATGAAACAAGATGACTCTTGACAATGCTCGAAGGGTTTTCGATTTTGAAAAATAGTTTACATTAATAGGCCTGCAATATCCAGAGCGATAGGAAGCAACTAAGCTTGATTCGATTCAGTTTTTACTCCCTGTAAAATTGACTGAGGAGGCCTTAAGTCGCAGACAAGTAAATTTATGCACTACTAATACTTCATCAAGATTTTTATTTAGGTAGTTAGGAAAAAAACGGTCCATTCTTGTGAATGCTATGAAAATTGCAATATTGGACCGAATAAAAGAGCGCAAGTGTACTGAGCTATCTGATATGCTAAGCTATCTCCAGAATCCACATTGTGCCAGCGAAAATTTACCAAGTGAAATAGAATCTCTATTTTTGAAACCAAGCAACGCAAATATTAAATAAAATTACTTCAATGATCTAGATGCTGAACCCTTTGTTTGGTAGCTAAAGAAATGAGGAGAACCCCGTAGGTACCCATACTACAAGAAGAGCTGCAAAAGTATGAAAATAATCAATCATGAAATGCTGCAAGAAACTAATCTAATTAAAACCATTGCAAAAGAAATGAATCTTATTTATTTATTTATTTGAATCCATTTTAACAGGCTTCTGCCCAATTCCAAAAATAGAAAAATTAAATAAGTCCAAAAGAAGAAAATAGCAAAAATTAACAAATACATGAAAATATTAGAAATATACATATTAGAACTTCAACAAATTAAAGCTAATATACAATTCAACATCGAAGCAAGTGCAAAAATAGTACTATAATTAATTAAAGAAAATCAATCATTATAAGAAGCATTAAGAATTATGTCTTTAATTTGGGACTTAAACTGACAGAGCGTCAGCGGAAAAGGACATGGGCATACGCAGTAGCGGTGAGTTGAAATAAACTTCAGAGCGCGCGAAGGGAAGAGAAAACATTAATTGGGATCTATCTGATAGATTGACGTTACGTAGACACAGCATATAACCAAGATCGGAGAGCATAGGGCAATGGAGTAGCTTGAAAAGTAAGCACTCGTCAAGGAACACTCGTCGGGGCTCTAATGAAGGAATTTGGAATAAGGAAAGACGATCACTATAACCACAGTAAGGGATTTTGAATTTAAATAACAGTGAGCGAGTAAATCTACGCTGAACGTGTTCCACTGCATCACTGAGATATTTATGACGAGGAGACCACACTTGACAATAATACTCTAGGATGCTACGAACAAGTGAAAAAAACAAATGGAAAGAGGTAGCGATGCTAGTAAACGAAGAAGAGCATCTAAGAATGAAACCGGACAGACGAGAGGCCTTGGCGGGTATATATGCAATGTGCAGGTCAAATTTGAGCTTTGGATCAAAGTGCACACCAAGATCCTTAAAATTATTCACAGCCGTAATGGAAGAGCCGTAAAGAGTATAGGAGTAAATTAAGGGTGACATTTTATACGTATAGGACATCTGATGACATTTGGATATGTTCAAAGCAAGTGAATTATTCGAGCACCAGTCGCACAGAGTACAGAGATCGTTTTGGAGTTGGAGGCAGTCGTTGGTAGATTCAATTACTCTGAAAATCTTGAAGTCATCAGCAAACAATAGGCAGGGAGAACGAATAAAGGAAGGGAGATCATTTATAAATACTAGGAACAATAATGGACCGAGAATGGAGCCCTGAGGAACACCGGAAAGCGGACAGAAGGGGGAAGAGGTGGACGATTGCACAGAAACAACACAAGAACGACCAGAAACATAGGATGAAAACCAAGACAAAAGAGAACCCGACACCCTATAACTTCGAAGCTTTGCAAGGAGAATTCTGTGGTCAACAGAATCAAAAATAGTGGCACTCGCATTGTTTGGAGCAGGCGTACCAATATTTATCGACCGTTTCCGCGGAGTCCAACATCGAGAATAAATTAAGAAGCAGGCTTGGAGACGATACTCTAGATGCTTTGCTATTACTTCAAAGTTACTTCCGAAAAAAAAAACCAATAAACTTTGGCAGAATTTTTTTTGTTTCTTTATTATGTATCTCAATTTTAAGAGTTGTGTCTTGTTGTGATTTTATGTCGTGATTTGTTGTTATAATTTATAATAGGTGTAATTTTAAATATCTGTCTTCATACTGTCAGCGTCTTGGATAATTAAAATTATTGGTTTTATTTGCATCAATTCTATAAATTAGTAATTATGCGGTAACATATTTTTTATACAGTTTTGAGCTTACTTATTGTTGTAGTTTTGAAATGATGGCACATAATATAATCTGTTCATTGAAAACTTGACTTATTTTGTTGTGTTATATTTTAATTTTTATAATCCCGTAATCTCGGGATTGAAAAAATGGTTCGGGATTGGAATCCCTAGTTTCAACGCAACGTGTAGCAGAGCGCTTGCCATGTCAACCGTCCAATATTTGACTCAATCGTTGGAGGCAAAAGTTTGAATCAAACGTTCACCGCATCGTTTGGCGCCGACTTTATAGTCGTTTTACACAATGCCTTCTAGAAGTACGGGCCGTCATGCAGAATAATGATGTCACACTAGACTGTCAAAGTGTCACGAAAAACACATGCAGTCTTATGGGTCCACGGGAAAATGTTAATTGTACAGGTTGTGTTAAACTGATTGAAGTGAAAACAAAGTGAGATCCGCGGAACAGTGCTAGTGAACAGCTAAAACACAAATTAATGCGATGCGTGCGGTATAATTGGAAAAATTCGCTACGAAATGTTTATCAGTTGTTGTTAGGTTATGTGATGTTTTGTGTCGATTCACTGTCGATACAATTGATTGACACAAAATGCAAGTTACTACTAAATATTATTACTACAACGCATCCACGCACAAAAAACTAACGATTTATTTATATTTTAGCAAAAAATCCGCACGTGAAATCTATATGTATACCAACACTGCCTGGTAGAAATGTCAAAATTCCCCGATTAATTGACGTCATAGCTAAAACGATTACGTAGCATGACGGCCCGTACTTTTAGAAGGCATTGGTAGAGCGCATCGATAAAGCTTGATCAAAATTGAAAGCGAAAATGTCGGACAAGTTAATGTGGAGCTAGGAATTAATAACTATGTTATTATTGGAGTACGAGTGCAAACAAAGTTTGTATAATTCTAAGCAAATCATGACGTGAACATCAAATTTCAAATTAGAATTAAACACCACGCCCAGGTCTTTAAAATGTTGGCCCACTGATAGGGAAATACCAGATAAGGAATAAGAGAACACAAGAGGAGAATTTTTACATTTGAATGACATCTGGCGATACTTCGAAATGTTAATTTGTAAAAATTTGTTTTGGCACCAGTGGTTTAGGGCAAACAAATCAGCTTCCAATTTGTGATAATCGTTCGTAGGCTTGATTTCCCTGTATAATTTGAAATCATCCGCTTATAAAAGACATAGGGAGCTGATAATAGAAAGAAGGTCATTGAAAAACAGGATAAAAAAGTAAGAGACCTAGGATAGATCCTTGAAGAACTCCTGATGTGGGACATATGGGGTAAGAAATAGAACCATTTATAGTGACTCTGCAAGGACGCCTATGAAGATAGGAGGCAAACCAGGAGAGGAGGGGACCAAAAATACCAAACGAATCAAGTTTATTGAACAACAGGTTATGGTTCACAGAATCACCAACCGTCGAAAAGTCCGTATAATTTAGATCAATTTAGCATTGGTAATCGAAGGCAGAAGCAACGAAATTAGTAAATACCATAAGATTGGTTGTAGTAGAGCGGCCCTTGACGAAATCATGCTGCTCGTGAGCAATAAACGGTTGTAGAGACGGATAAACTCTATTATAGACAAAACGTTCAATGAGTTTACTAAAACGGCAGAGGAGGGATATGGGACGATAATTGGAAGGATTCGGAAAACACTGGCGAATTTTCATAAAGAAGGGAATATACCAAATGAAAAGGATAGGTGAAGGAACACAGACAGAGTATGAAAGCAATTTGACAAGCATATTGGGAATGACGTCAGAGCCGGAACTAGCATTAGAATCTAAGGTATGCATAAGAGTCTCAACTTCTAAAGGATTGGTACTAAACATGGAAAAGAGAGAAAGACAGGATAAAACAGATGTTATAAAGGTATTTAGTGGGTTTTTTAAAGTAGGAGGAAAAGAAGGCAACAAACCAATCGCACATAGATTGAGAATTCAAAGCATTTTTAAGGGGGTGGGCACTCTGAGTGAGGTCATTTTGCTCAAAGATTGGCTTTCAATTCCGAGACTTCAGAAATACATAAAAGGATACATTAGCTAAGGTGCAAAATGATTCTTGATTTTTTCAAAATTAACTTGTGACTTCTCCCAAACTGGCTTTTGAGTTCTTCACAGCTCTTTGATTTGTTTATCAAGATATTTGATTTTATTTATTTATTTACTGTCTAAAATCAGCACATACAGGTCCAATTAAAGACTAGGCAAGGAGGAAAATTTTATATGTAAAAACAAAGTAAAAGAAAAGAAACTATAAATTAAAACTAAACAAAATATAAAAAGGCGAGGATTTGAAGGATAATTTGGAAATCGTAGGGGAATATAAATTGCTTATGCTGTTGAATACTCTGCAGCATCTATTTACTGGCTCAGTAGCTCCATATGTGGTGTTCCTCACAGGGATATTTATCAAAATTTTACTATTCAGGAATTCTACATTAATAGCGCCTCTAATGACGTCGAATGTGAAGCAGGTCGATATCACCTTTTTTCTGGAGGCTAGTGTCGATAAATTTAAATGACCCAATTTAAATGACCCCTAATGACTCATAAGGGGGCAGGCTATTAAAATCATAAGGGATGTACAGTTCTCTCAAGGCGAAAAGTAAAAATTGCTTTTGTATTGACTCGAGTCTGTCACTGTGGGTTTCAAAAGCAGGATTCCACCTAATGCAAGCGTATTCGAGAATAGGACGTACAAGTGAAGTGTATAAGGATCTTGTGACCCGCAGGCTATGAAATTCTTTTGCACGTCTTTTAACGAAACCTAGCTGTTTGTTCGCACGAGAAAGTATTCTATCAAAGTGTAAGGTAAAGCGGAGTTTTTCATCTAAGATAACACCGAGGTCAGCAATGTTATCGACTCGAGTTAGCATATTACAATTGGCAGAGCACCAGTTACCCAGAGCAGACAGGTCATCCTGCAGCTGGGAGCAGTCATCCACTGACTTAATCACCCTAAAAATGTTCAGATCGTCAGCGTACGAGAGGCATTGGGAGTTGAAGAGGAGAGGAATATCATTTATAAAGAGGAGGAAAAGGAGAGGACCAAGAATCGACCCTTGCGGAACACCACAAACAGGATAATAGGGGGAAGAAGAACAAGAGTGAAACGTTACAAAACAAGCACGATTACGAAGGTGTGAGAAAAACCAGCAACGCAGCTGACCCGAAATATTGAAACCATCGAGCTTTGAGAGGAGGATTTCCTGGTCTGCGGAGTTGAAAGCCTTGAGAAAGTCTGTATATACTACATCCACTTGCTTTTGCTGGCCGATGGCGGAGGTAACAGTATTGGTAAACGAAAGTAAGTTGGAAACTGTTGACCTACCCTTGCCGAAACCATGTTGCTCAGAAGCGAGAGGAGGTTCAATTAGAAGATAAACCCTATTGTAAACAACTCTTTCAAGAAGCTTACTGAAGCAAGATAGACGGGATATGGGACGATAATTGGAGGCGCAGGATGGATTTCCAGTTTTAAGGATGGGAAAAATATTTGCGGACTCTCAGGAAGAAGGCAACGTGCAGAAAGAAATACTTAGGTTAAAGAGGACAGATAAAAGAGCACACAAAGATGATGACAGTGACTTTGCAAATATGTTAGTTAAGATGTCGGGTTCGCAGCTGGCGCTACTAGCTAGGTTAGCAAGCAAACCTTCGACCTCCAACGGGCTCGTTAAAGACAAACAAGAACTATTAACATCAGAGGAGGGAATATTAGCGGAGAAAGGTGAATTAGGTTGAGAGGTGGCAGAAGAAAAGAAATGAGCAAACAGCTCACATATTTCTTTAGGCGAGGAAGCAGACAGATCGTTTAGGTGCATCAGAGAAGGGATAGAGGGAGAATATTTAAGGGAACTGGTGAAGGACCAGAAGGGTTTCTGCTGACAGGATGATATGGAGGCTTCAATGTCGGCATGATAAGCACTCACCGCATCTTTAACCATCTTTTTAGCATACGAGCGTAAATTTTTGTATCTAAGTAAATCAACCTCTAAGCTGGATATTCGAAATCTACGACGCGCCACGCTTTTGGTTTTAAGAGCACGTATCATGTCAACAGTTAACCAAGGCGGATCAATACTTCTGCGAACACGAAAAGTGGGAGTGTGACAGAAAACAATAATAGACAAGAAATTACAGAACGCATGATGGCCATCATCAACATTTCGACCTCTGAAAAACGCAAACCAGTTAACAGCATTAATAACATTGGACATGGAAGTAAAGCCAGCTTTAGCAAAGTTATAACGTCACGCAGAGGTATTTTTATTCTTAGGGAATGAGGTGAAGGAAAGATATATAGCAAAAGGTGGATGGTGAGGATCAGGACTGACATAAGGTGACAGAGCAGCACATAAATGAACAGACGACAAAGGAGAGTTAGTAAGAACAAAATCAAGTATTCTGTTATTAACATTAGGAACATCATTCAACTGTGAAAAAGAGCAAAAGAGAGAAAAAAGAGGAAAAGCAAAAGAAATATTGCTCCTCGATAAAATTTCAGTGAAGGTTGTATCCCAGACTAAGCTGGGAATATTAAAATCACCACATAAAAAAAACAAAAGAAGGGCGGAAGTAGGTGTTAAGAAACGAAGAAATCTCCGTAAAAAAAGAGTTCATAGACAACAATAGGACTATTACATGGGATATCAATCGAGGATACAAGTAATGCAGTAGATGGAGTAATGAATAAACGAACAAGGATACATTCAACAGGCAGAGAAGGCATTAAGTCGGTACAAGAGGATACGCTAAGTGTATTGCGAACAGCAACTAAAACACCGCCGCCGTCAGATAAACCACTTATCAGATATTTAAGAGGCGTTACTTGTATCAAATAACAAATCAATTGGCAGTTTGGATTCGAGTGAACTGTTTCTCGAGAAAGACGTAGTACTAGCCACTAGACATCAACTTGGAAATATGAGATTTTTTCTGCGCGTATATTACTCTTGTAATTTCTCTGCACCTTTGAGAATAATAATTTTTTTAAAGCTGTTAGTTTTTTGTAGTTATATTTGATTGTTAAATTTTAAAAATATGTTTCAATCCATTTCTTTTGACAATCAGCAGAAATCTCAATGATTAATCAAAGGATACAAGCTATAATCCAACATTTTGCATTAAATCAAAGCAAAATTCCTACTAAAATCTCAACTCATTAAACTAATTAATACTCGTAAATCATGTAAATAATAAAGCATCGTTGAAAAGCTAGCGAATCGTGTTTTAATTTCATCAATAACCATAATCAGAGCTATTCCATTCATTACCACTTGTCAATAAAAAGCTACCCGACAATAACCAAGCACTCTATTTATATTAAGCACTATTGCAAGTCTGTAGTGTCACAAAGTTAAGCCCCATTCCTCCCCTCATAAGCATATATCAGATCATATTACCTTTACTAAAATGCACAAAAATTCAGAAATATTGTTTTGTGTATAATTATATAGATATATCCTGAACAAAAGTTTTATCTTGCTACACGCTAAAATACTGGTGAAACAATCGAATTTCCCGAATGAGGAAAAATCAATTTTCATGATTTTCAGTTTTCAGTAAGCAAAATATAATGATGGCTTTATGAATAAAGTTTTCAATAAATATGCCTGCAGTGAATAGCGGTCACGGAAATTGGCATCCTGTGAAATCAATTAAAAATTCATATTAGTAATTGTTGAATATTGATAATGGCGCTAGAAGGACCGAAAAATGATTTATGATGGGTTTTGTTATCTGACGCGACATTTAATTTTGCTTTAATTGGTGAATAATTAAATATGAGATAATTGGATTGAAATTTGACCAAGTTTCCAATACATTTCTGATTTATTTGGAAGCAGGTTGTAGTGATGGTAGAATTTATTTAGTCGGTTGCTACCGGGTGTTTGTTTTTGCTACGATTATAACACTTATTCATCATACATTGATCGATATAGTTGTTCCACAATTTATGCACAATGCACAAAAGTATTTTTCTGAAGAAAAAAAACGGAATAATTGAGGTGTGTAGCGGATGAAAAATATCGCTTAGTTCCTTATCCAAAAAACTTTATTGCAAATACATTCAAAGTAAAATAACTAAAATGCAATAGCTACTTAATTTTTTTTTTTTTTTTAAAGTGCGTTTATTTTCATAATTTAGATATGATACAAAATCCATTGCACTACTCCCCCTGTTAAGGTTTAAACCTTGTGTTAGGGGTGAGGAGTCAGCTTACAATTTTTTATTCATAAACACAAAATATGACAATATAAAAATAAAGTAATCCAAAAATAAGTAAATATTCTTACTGACTTATTAACATAAAAATAATCAATAATAGCTAATAATTCCAAAAGAAATAGGAAAAAATATAATATTACACGCATAGATTTAACAGAAATAAAGATAAATAAAAAGGAAAAGAAATAGAAATAGACATAGATTTAACAGGTATATTAGTTCAACAAAATTTTTTTAACTTCGCTCTTAAATTTTTTCAGATCTCGTATTGTTTTTATTTCCGTTGGCAATGTATTGAATAATTTAATTCCCACATACGTGAAATGGTTTTGGCCCATATGGGTTACACGATTTGGAAGTATGAGTGCATCATCGGTACCGCTTCTAGTTGCATTGGTATTAATTCGAATTTTGTTAGCTACTAGATCCTTGAAGGTCTGTATCAAGAGGTTTAATTTGAAAATTTTGTCTATTGAACGAATATTAAAGCAGAGAAACAATTGTTCCGAGCTATAGTGGCGAGGTTTTTTTAATAATATTTTCATCAACGTCTTTTGATAAATTTTTAGAGGGTTAAGCGCTCTTTGCGTTGCTCCGCCCTAAGCGATGATTGAATATTGCAGTACTGAGTGGATTAAAGCAAAATAAAATGATCGTAAGGCTTGTTTGTTTAGAAAAAATCGAACTTCGAAGCAAAGCGGTATCAGCTTTTTTAACTTATTTATCGAGGTTTGTACTTGGTGGTCCCATTTCAAGTGTTGGTCAATTGTGACTCCTAAATATTTAGTATAGGAAACATTTTTTATTGGCATACAATGACAGAATGACCCACAACTAGTTGATTTTTTTGATGACCCACAACTAGTTGATTAGGCCTCGCCGCGTCATTGCAAAAGTTATGTAATTAGTTTTCAGAATATTTAGAGTGAGACAGTTGCAGCTCATCCAATCTTTGAGCAATGCAAGACTATATTCTGTTTTTAGCTTCACTACTTCCCAATCATTATCCTTTACAAACAGAACCGTGTCATCAGCGAATGATATTAGCTGGCCTTTTATGTGCTGTGAGAAAATATCATTTACGTAAATAAGGAAGAGGATAGGCCCAAGAACTGTTCCTTGTGGAGCACCGTACTCAAAAGAGAGCTCAGTACTTTGTGTTTCTGCTATTTTCACTCTTTGCTTTCTATCTACCAAATAGCTTTGGATCCATTTTATCCACCTTGGACTGAAATTTGCCTCACCTAGTTTACGTATCATAAGTGCATGTGGTATAGAATCAAATGCTTTAGCAAGATCCAAGAAAACTGCTAGAGACTTGTATCCCTTATCTAGTGAACCGGCGATTAAGGTAGACAATTGACCAATTGCATCTTGCGTACTGCGCTCTGCTCTGAAACCAAATTGGTTCTCATTGATGAAGTGACGCATGTCCAAATATGCGACTAACCGCCTCTTGGCAACTTTTTCTAATATTTTCGAGACATTTGAAGTCAAGGATATCGGACGATAGTTATTGATATCTAGTTTGCTTTTATTTTTGTGGATAGACGTAACGACAGTTTTTTTATATATATCTGCGAAAGTACAGGTTTCAAAACTCAAGTTAGATAAATATGCTAAGGGTTTGCTTACATATGTTTTTATTCTTTTTAGACATTCGACTGTAATGCCATCAAAACCTGGACTTGATCCTCCTCGCATCTCATCTATTATTTGAATAATTTCCTTTTCAGTAACAGGGTTTATAGAATTGGACGTAGGGAGATTCACAGCCTGATTATCTGATGTATTTTGATCAACGTTTATATTTAATTGTTGGGCCATACATTTTCCAACACTGCAGAAATGGATATTAAAAACATTTGCTATTTGCTCAGCATTTTCACTAACGGTTAAGAGGTTAGAGTCATGTAGTAAAGCGTTAATTGGAGCAAAAGCTTGCTTTTTTCCTCTAGCTAAATTGATTGCCTTCCAAATTTTTATTCCATTCCCACCACTTTCTTGCATTATTTTTTTAAAATAGTTACTTTTTGTTATAGAGATAAGATTATTTAGCTTATTTCGATATTTTTTATAATAATGTTTTAGTTGCTCATGGTGCGGATTTCTCCTTGATGCAATTGCCAACTTGTTTCGTCTTTTTATCGATTTAACCAATCCTAGGGTTATCCAAGGTTTCAGTTTATGACATTTTGAAGTAGCATTCCGTATTGGGTGTAAACTGTCTTGAATCCTACTGTATATACAGTGGCTCACAGCTTATTTGATACAGTGACTATTTAAAAATGCAAATCACTGTAACTTTGAAATTAAGAACCCTATCCAAAAAATTTAAACGTATTTGACTAGATGCATGTTCAGCGAATACAATGCAAACAAAAAAGGTTCCAGCAATATTCTTCGGCGTCCGGTAAAAGAGAAATACCACTGGCCCAGAAAAATTGCAGCTCACAGCTTATTTGATACAGACACTTCAATGCGAATAAACCGCTTTGTCGCGCCGTTAATCTGTCTTGTTTTTGTTTCTTGAATTTTTGATTGTGTTAGACATTGGCTTAGGTAATTTTTAGCAAGATCTTGTAAGCTGAAGTGCCAAAATGAGCCAAAATTGTAAAATGGGTCATGGCACCACAATTGAACAGCGCGAGTTGGTATTAAACCACTTTGAAAAAGGACAAAATGTTCGAAAAATTGCTGAAAGTGTGAGTTTGAGTGTCTCTACAGTGCAGCACATAATTGAGCGCTTCGTACACGAAAATCGGGTAGAAAATAAGAGGAGAAATGCGCCAAACAATATTTTCACCGTATCTGACGAACGATACATTGTAAGGAAAGTGAAAGCAAACACAAAGATTTCCGCTCCAAAATTGGTTACTGAGGTTCATCGTGAATTAAGGAAGTCATGTAGTGCTGAATCCGTCCGACGAGTGCTTCGCGACCATGATTTCAGGGTCCGAGTAGCTCGTAGGAAGCCTTTCATTTCCAAAAAAAATACAATAAGCCGATTTGCCTTTGCCAAAGAGCATGTGGGAAAGCCATCCGCGTTCTGGAATTCGTTTATTTTTCCGGACGAGTCCAAGTTTAACATTTTTGGCTCCAACGGAATGTCATATGTCTGGCGCAAGGCAAACACTGAGCTAAACAAGGAGAACCTCAAAGCTACTGTGAAGCATGGTGGTGGTAATGTGATAGTTTGGGCCTGCATGTCCGCAGCCGGAGTCAGAAATTTAAAGTTTATTGAGGAAACAATGAACCAAACAAAGTACCTTGATGTATCCAAAAACAATTTGCTGCAAAGTGCTAAAAAACTGGGTGTTCGCGACCAATTTCGGTTGTACCAAGACAACGATCCAAACCACAAGTCGGGAATTGTGCAGTCCTGGCCAATTTGGGGTTGCCCTCATTTGATGTCTCCGCCGGCACAGTCACCAGATATGAACGTCATTGAGAATCTGTGGACTTTGTTGGATAACAACATTAGAAAACACAAGATTTCTAATAAACAAAACCTGATGAAAGCACTGCTAGAGGTATGGCAAAAAATTACTCCTGACATCACAAAAAAACTCGTTGATTCAATGCCAAATAGGCTCCAGGCTCTGCTTAAGCCTAAGGGCTATCATACAAAGTATTGGAAACAACTGGAAACCTCATAATTCACAACAATTTTAATGTTTAATCAAACTGTATCAAATAAGCTGTGACATGAAATTTGTTATTACTTTTAGTTTTTTTGTTTTTTAAGATGTAAAACAGCAACTTTGTAACAAATATAAACTTGTTTAATAAACAACAAACAATTGCCTTCAAAATGGTGCTCAAATTTTTTTGATATTGTTATTATGTATTGAGTTATTGCAACTTAATTTTTTAAAGAAGCACTGTATCAAATAAGCTGTGAGCCACTGTAGCTTCATGGATTAAATTTGCACAGGTGTTAACATTATCACTGGACAGAACGTCATTCCATGATCTATTAGATACTTTATCTTGCAAGAGTTCGTAGTTGATTTTTTGTTTAATTCTGGGTATATCCTTGGAACTTGATGGTTGGGGAAGCTTTATAAACAGAACTGTACTCTTATGATCAGAGATCTCGGTGTTAATGACCGCAGCTTTAATTTCGTCAAACGCTTTTTGTTTAAGGTTGGTAAATATATGATCCAAGCAACTGTCTCCCCGCGTGCATTGGTTAATATGCGAAGTGAAGCCAAATTCATTTAAGGTATTGATATATTCAATATTGATATTATTGAGCAAGTTGATATTGATATCTCCCAAAATAATAGTACCACCACGTTTGAAATTTTTCAAATAGCTCTCTAGTTCTAAACAAAAGGTTATGCCGCAATGATTTGGTGATCTATATATAGTTATTATTTTAATGAATACATTGTTTGCTAAGTTAATATCAAGTGCTAAGGCTGTTGCACCAGTGAAGACCAACTCTTCCATATTTGTAACATTATATTGGTTTTTAATGTAAACAAACACTCCACTATTCTGGTTTATCACACGTTCAGTCATGAAACCTGAATAGCCTTCTATTTGAAGGGATTGTATACTTGTGATGTTCCAGCATTCACTTAAAGCTACCACATCAAAACAATGTTCTATAGAAGATAAGCTCAAAATAAGATTATCGAAGTTTTTACTAATGCTACGAATGTTTGAATGAAAAATACTGAAACTGCTTTCAACGGTATCAACTTTTGCTATGAAATCGTTGAGATCATTACAATTTAATTCGTCCCCGCGTATTGCATCGTCCAAAATATCTAAAAATTCAATGACCATTTGTACATTATATAGGTGATTTGTGCAGAAATTGTGCTGTTATAACCATGATTAGCATTTTTAGCGGGGAATAGAATTAAAAATACATTACCAATACCAACTTTTTTAAAATTAGAATTAAAGCTATCGAGTTTCTTTATGAAATATATGCAAAATTTTATTGCTAGTCTTGTTAAAAATTGCCCGTACAGTAAATTTTGTCTACAAGTTTTTTTTATGTAATCTGTGCAGTGAAGCTGTCTTCGCAAAAAGTAAAATGTAAGCAGTAAAGTGTATGTATAATTAGGTCTATTAATTTCTGTGATAAATATAATTGTTGTTTTGCTATTATATGTTCTTACACTAAAAAATCAAGATCATCTTCGGATTTGATGAATTTAACTTCTCCACCTTCCGCCTTCCTGCACATCACTTTCCCACCTCGACACCAAACATACTTGTAATTCGCCTCTTTTATAATATAATTTTGTGAAGACCAATTAATTTTACACTTTTGTAAAATTGTATGTTTGTATATTATATGTTTCTGATCTTTGTAGCATACCAACACACCAGACGAAACGGTAATTTCTTGGTGTACCTTACACTAGCAATATTAAATACTCAATTTTCAAGACACGTGTTTTTTCTAGTCTTAGTTTTTCTAGTCTTAGTTTAATACACGTCTTAATTTCAAGTTTGTTACAAGTGAGTAGAGCTGGAACTTGAATGTTTGTGTAAAAATAGCCTGATCGGCATGCATTTACACCTATCCGAAGTTCCGAAAGAAAAAAAGTTAGAAGAAAGGTAGGAAGATAGAATACAATTAGCATGCGCCAAGCGAAATACCTCGAGAATTCGTTGCTTGTATGATACTAATCGCAATAGGCTTGTTGTAGAGTTGGCTCTGCCTTTTATTGTGTTTTTTTAGTTCTCTAAAGTGAGTGGGAAAATTCTCCACACTTATGGTAATCACGAAATTCGAATCTGTTATCATATAAACTTTTTATCTTATTATTCCAGAAGTTGTTGAATTTTATTTTCATTCATTATAAAATGTGTTACATATTAATTAAATTCTCTTGACTGAAATTGAATAAAAATTCGTGTTTCCCATAGTTTTATTCTCACAATAAATGGCGGCGTGGTCTCCACTTTCGATTTACTATAAAGTTGGCGGATTCTTGTGTATTTCTCTTTCCATATGTTTTTATGCACGATTTAAGGCACCATATTCAATTTAAAAAACGAACGATATTTAGTTTATTCTTGATTTGTGATTTTAATTTGTATATTTTCTTAATTCCAATGCATTTTAGTATAAGTTTAATAATGACAATAGAGACATATATAAAAATTTATAATTCAATTCGATTTTAGATGTATGTGTAGTACTAATTTGCAAAGAGATGTCACTAGTGTCGTTAATGGTGTAGGGACCGCAAGGTTGGCTACAATGCATACCATAGTATCAAAATTTCCCGCATCGTGCCGACACCATCGCTCTGCAAAAACGTCACGACCTTTCCTTCTTCTTCTTGTGGACGCCGTCGAGAGTGGTCGTGTTTAAGCCGTTGATATATTTATATTTCTTGTTATAATAAATCGTTTGTACATAGCAGTTCATCTGTTTGTTATAGAATTGGTGACCCCGTACGTGGAAAATTAACGATATCGGCCTCGACATCGAGTGCGTCAAAGACAATTTGTGTTGTGATAATCGACGCCATTTGTAATTTTATTCAGCCCACGCTGATTTTGAAATTGCAACGCCACGATGTCGAACCCAGACCACGCATCGCCTAGCAGGCCCGAAAGAGCAAGGAATCCGCCACCAAGCACGCCACGCAGCCTGCCCACGCCAGTATACGTGCAGGCAGCGCACATCAGTAAATTTCCGGCATTTTACAAAGCCGATCCTGCGTTCTGGTTTGAACAAATAGAAGCCACGTTCCACACACATGGAATAACGCAGGACGAAACAAAATTTAAGTATGTGATTCAACATGCCGAGGCAGAAATCATGCCTCATGTTATATCGATCGCCAGGAATCCGCCACCAACAAATAAATACGAAGCCGTCAAGCAGCGAATTCTTTCAGCCTTCGCAGAATCTGAAGAAACAAGACTTCGAAGAATTATGCAAGGCCATAATTGCGATGACAAGAAGCCTTCACACTATCTCCAGGATTTAAAAAAACCTGGGAGGAAATCATGTTAGCGATGCCATTCTAAGAACCCTGCTTTTAGAGCAACTGCCGGAGCAAATACGAGTGGTTCTGGGCATTTCCAGTGAACTGGACGTTGAAAAGCTCGCTAAAATGGCGGACATGATGCTGGAACTACAACAGCCGCCTAATGTGTCCGAAGTGCGAGGAGCGACGCCTGAATTGTCACGTGAAAACGTCATGGCGCAACTAGTCAATCAGCTCAGCCAATTAGAAGCACGCTTCCGAAGCAGATCTAGAGGACGATACCACGGATCGCGATACAGATCAAAATCCAGGGAGACGAGAAACGGCAGATTGTGTTACTTCCACAAAAAAATTAGCGGCAGGACGAGAAATTGTCGTTCACCCTGCCAGTGGAAAAGTAACAAGCCAGCGGAAAACTAACTTCGTCGTCTCGTGTCAAGGCGATCGGAGACGACGGAACTGTCAAAAACCGCCTAATTATTGCAGATAGAAAAACTGGCATTCGCTTCCTCATTGACACCGGATCTGACATATCGGTTTTTCCACGGCATTTCTCACCGAGATATAAGGAACAAACAACTATTCAGCTGAATGCTACGATTACTACGACAATCACCACGTATGGACAAAAAGTTTTATCGTTAGACTTTGGGTTTCGATGCCTTTTCAGTTGGCGCTTCACCGTCGCAGACGTCTCTTAGCCGATAATCGGAGCGGACTTGTTAAAACATCAGTGGCGAAGCGTCCATATAACCCGATTCCTTCCGGCTTCCCTTTTGAAAACATCCCAACATGTATGCATCTTACCACGTACAGAACATTTCAATTGACTTAATATCACGCATCTTCTCTATTATAGGATGACATCAAAATTCCCATTCATAAGCCAAAATTTTCCGGCTTGCGAATTCTTATTCGTGAGTCACTAGAGTCTTAGGCCAAATGTGTATTGTCTTGTGTTTGTCTCTTTTTGTTCCTCGCTGAAATGCTAACAATGTCTCGCTTCAATAGGTGAAAAATAAGCCGTGAAGGATCGGCTTATGAATGGTTCGAGAATGCAAGGAAGTTTCGATCAGTTCATTCAGTATTGCCGTTGTGCTAATTTCATGTGAGGATTACTTTCGATATGGAGTTGTATTGCTCACATAAATAGCAGCAGGCGAAGATAATGTATTTGAGATATGAGTATGAAGACAAAATTTTCTCGGTACTTAAAAACTAAAATTTGTCTTATGTTAGTTTTTAGAAATCAATTCCTGTTTTGCGATAAACTCTTTTATGATAAATGTTATGCTTAACATTATTTTGTATCTTTCTAATTAGATAATAATTAATAAAAAGCAGGAGGCAGAAAACAAAATAAAAATTTGCACATAAATCAATTGCAAGAAATCTGAAACTTGATATTTTTGATATGTTTGCTTAACGTATGTATATACGTTAACACTTAAAAACATTTTAATTATAAATTATTAATGTCGCGGAATATACCTTTATATTATATATACCTTTATGTTAAGAATTGTCTACACATTCTGATCTTAAGGGTTCGCCAAATGTTACATTTCAACTGTTTTATTAAAATTTAGTGGAAGAAAAATAACTGTTTGTAAGTTTTTTCCATTTAGCGTTCTGAGGTCTCAGAACGGCGGTTTTTCAAGGTCTCTTTTTTATATCAAAGGAAATGGTTTCATGTATTTTGAAGGTATTTGTTTTTGAATTATTATTTTTTATACTATCAGTAAGCGTGACGAGAATTAAATAGAGATTAGTAAGTATGATAAACATCAGCATGCCCAACATCACTATTATATATAAAATGGTGGATAGCTATTCGGCTTCCCTCCATCGATATTTCACCCCGCGCCACTGTAAAACATCATGGAATTGTGGTAGACTTGCGAGCCCGGAAGGTTATCGATAGCACAACTAACCTCTCCCGTACCGCCAACATCAACGAACAGCCTGTTCAACAAGTCTCAACGATTGCAGATAACATGGTATATGAAGATATACTGCGGAAGTTTGTGGACGTTACGATCGCCTCTAACGTGAAAAAAGTAATCAGTTACAGCTTCTTTCACCACATTTGCACGGAGGGACCACCAATTGACTTACTCTAGAAAAGCTCAGAGAAGCTAAAGCGGAGTTTGACTTCTTGATTGAGCGAGATATTTGTCAGCCGTCCAGCAGTCAGTGGGCCAGTCCACTACACCTTGTGCCCAAAAAGAATGGGCAGTGGAGACCATGCGGCGATTACAGACACCTGAATGCTGCCACCGTCCCGGACAAGTATCCGATTGCACACTTGCACGATTTTTCGCAACGGCTAAATGGGTGCAAGTTCTTTTCAACATTGGACTTAATACGGGCCTACAACCAGATTCCTGTAGCGCCAGAGGACGTACTAAAAACTGCTGTCATAACACCGTTTGGCCTCTATGAATTCAAGGTTATGACCTTCGGACTCTGCAACGCTGCGCAGACGTTTCAGCGTTATATCGACTTAGCGCTTCGAGGACTTGATTTTGTATATGATTACATCGACGATATCCTTGTTGCTTCAAAATCTCATGAAGAGCACCGACAGCATCTCGAAATAATTTTCCAAAGGTTACAAGAATATGGACTCTCTATCAACGTTTCGAAATGCGTTTTTGGAGCAAGTTCGGTAAACTATTTGGGATATGCAATTGACGAGCATGGCACGAAACCGCTTCCAGAACGAGCACAAGCAATTTTGAATTTCAAAAAGCCAGCCAGCTTCGCAGTCCTACGAAGATTTTTAGGCGCAGTCAATTTTTACAGACGATTTATCAAGGACGCGGCGAAAACTCAATCCGCTTTACATGAGTTACTGGCTGGAGTCAAGAAAAATGACACACGCTTAATCAACTGGAACCCGGCAGCCGAAACAGCTTTTGAGCGATGTAAAAAGCAAATCGCCGATGCAGCACTTCTAAGGCATCCGATCGAAAACGCTATTTTGGCAATTCAGTGCGATGCATCGGATACATCAATGGGCGCAGTTCTCGAACAGTTAAATGGTGGGATTTGGGAACCATTAGGAATTTCCTCGCAAAAGTTCAGTGACGCCCAGCGTAAATATAGCACGTACGATCGAGAACTTCAAGCCATCTACAGTGGAATCCAATTCTTTCGATACATGTGCGAAGGTCGACAGCTAGTCATCAAAACTGATCATAAACCGATCACGTTTGCGTTTCAACAGAAAGCAGAGAAAGCTTCTCCACGGCAACTTCGACAGCTGGATTTTATCGGACAGTTTTCTACGCACATAGTTCATGTCGCTGGAAAAGATAATGTGACAGCAGATGCCCTATCGAAAATCGTCAGTTTGCAGATGCCAGTTGCAATTACTACAAACGACCTAGCAATCGCTCAACAACAAGACGATGAACTTCCATTTCTTCTGGAATCAAATACAACGCTAGATTTGCGCAAGCTTCGAATTGACGACACCGAAACTACAATATATTGTGACGTCTCGACCAGACATATTCGTCCTTACGTTCCGAAAACTCTAAGGAAAAGGATATTTGATTTGAATCATGGCCTATCTCACCCCAGTGGACGAGCTACGAAAAAGTTGATTCAACAAAAGTTCACTTGGCCAAGCTTAGCTAAAGATGTAATTGGCTGGGCACGTACATGTCTCGCATGCCAACGCAGCAAAATCGGCAGACACATCAAATTTCCTCCCGAGCATGTTCCAACGCCGGATACCAGATTCAGTCACGTGCGCATCGATATTGTCGGTGCTTTGGTACAATCGAAAGGCTATTCTTATGCCTTAACAATGATCGATAGATTCACGAGGTGGCCAGAAGCGGTGCCAATCAAAATTATTACAGCTGACGTCATTGCAGACGCTTTTTATTCGTCATGGATTGCGCAATTTGGAACACCTACGATTCTGACAACAGACCAAGGCTCACAATTTGAAGCTGCATTATTCAAGGCGCTTGCACATTTAGTCGGATGCCAGAAAACCCGTACGACTGCCTATCATCCACAATCTAACGGCATGATAGAGCGATGGCACCGGTCTTTGAAGGCAGCAATTAGGTGCCATAACACACAAGATTGGGTGGAGGTTTTACCCACCGTCTTATTGGGGTTACGAACCAGCTTGAAGGAAGATATCGGCACAACAGCAGCAGAGCTAGTTTACGGAACGACGTTGCGAGTTCCTGGTGAATTTGTCCCGAACGAAGAGATGCTTCCAGACCCGAAGATTTTCATTGAAAAATTCCGTCAACATATGAGACGAGTGCGAGCTACGCCAACGAGTCACCACTACAAGCGCAGAGTTGCAACATAGTATTGTCAGCAAAATTGATTTACATGACTCCAGACAAATAATGGTGCAATTAAGCAATTCCTTTTCTCTCTTTAATTATACGAATCTCCGACTTAAACCACTTATCTTCATTCATTCAAATCGGAAAAACCACTCCATCATAATTTTTACACGCTCGATTCAGATTTATCACGCCAAGTTAACAACAATGTCAACAGAATATTTTACGCTTTGTTGCTAGTAGCTTCTCCACGTGACAGTAGAGCTTCCGTTTCACAAAACTTCTCATCACGACACTCCAAGACTAAGAGTAATTTCTCCGTATCTAATTAATCTTATCCATCTCAAGTGCTACGCAGAGGCTAATCTGTTAGGATTTGGCTCCCATTCGAATGACTCTATCTCATATCCGCTCGAAATCCACCCTGATGCTGAAGTTCGTCTGCTACTGA
The DNA here is from genome assembly GCA_963978885.1 of Nemotelus pantherinus. NCBI lineage: Eukaryota > Metazoa > Arthropoda > Insecta > Diptera > Stratiomyidae > Nemotelus > Nemotelus pantherinus. The sequence continues at coordinate 43,421,734 of OZ022264.1, forward strand.
CTCGTTGAGGCCACTTAGCTAAGCGCGAAGTGAAAGCTTCGCGGGCCGTAAAATATGCGTAAGGAAAACTTCAGCAACCGTTGAAATAGAAAGCAAACATACTCTGTGATTAGGTCCCCAGGGAGACTTGCTGACTGTACGGAACAATCGTAAATTCACTTTTCTTTTTTGCTTCTACTGTAAATGACACTCTAAACCTGTGATTAATCAGTTGTTTTTCGTCAGGATAATGCTCGCGGACGGTTGATTATTTACCTGGTCCTTTTAGTTTTTTCCCAGATTTCAAAGGTAAATCGGGTTAATTAAGGATTTATTTCGAGGGAACGGAAAAGCTAAGATATCCTTATCCTTTGCTTGTCTAATTTCTCCGATAGCACATCAATATCAGCAGCAGATGTGAAAAGAGGCACTGTCCTTTTCAGGATTAGTCGAAACCAAAATTTGTTAGCATTTCATTGTATGTAATTTCAGCTTTTGTTCTGATTCGACTTTTGATTCCAACTTTTATCCACTTCCAGTCCAAGAATTGTAACATGAACTGGCGGATAATCAAAGAAATTGAAAGTTTAGCTCCACTAAGCACATCCTTTGCTCATTCTGTTTCCGATATAAAAGAACATTATTCGAGAGATGCGAGTACTCATGTTGCATGGTTCCAATTTCTTCGTAATTGGCCTTGCTTGTTTCCGTTTTACAAGGTTGCTAATGCACATTTTTCCTCCAGCAGTCGACGAGCATGATGTAAACGAGTATAAATTATGTAGGTTGGCTTCAAGTTATCTTCTTATTTATCACTAATTCCCTCAGCCTTTTGCCACTGCATGCAAATAATTTTCCCAAAGCGGTGAAATTTATGCAGAATAAAGTCTACCGAAGGAAGTATAATATTACAGTATTTTATTATATAAACTAGCGGGTTGCGTAACTTGGTATAAGGTTTATGTGACAAGGATGCAAAGGATACTGGTGGATAAGAGGAAAGTATTCACGTTGGCTCGAAATAAGGTTAGGTTAGTTTGGTAACAAAAGAATGAGCATTTTATTAAAGTCGAAAAAATATGCAGCAACGTTTCATTTTTGATGGATGAACAATAATTCTATATGTTTCAAGAAAACCCAGTTGGCTTTTTGACTTTTATTATTTCGTTTGAGAATAAACTTTGCGTACATACATCCAGATGAACATGCATATGGTGGAATTATCTTATTTTGTAAAAATAGAAGCCATATAGTCACAAAAATGCTTAACAACAAAATGATAAGATAATATTTTGCAGAAGTATTTTAATAAAATCTGCCTCTGGAACGGCTCCAAATTGATTCGAACATTTCCTTTCGTTATTACAAGTACGTTTTCAACCTCGTCACAGTTAAGTTGGTGATTGTAAGCCCAATGGAGGCGGAATCCTGATAAGTACTAATCTGGCTCTGACCACAGATAGCCATGGAATAACATAGGTGACTACCAATTCGGGCTGCAATAGCGGCTTTGAATTGGAACCCTTTCATTTATGGAATTTAAAAATAAACCCTACATATGAAAGCTTGGTATAACACCCAACTTACATGCTAACGTCGAGGAGAGGAATAGAACGGCTCTTCTGTTGGCTGCAGCTAAAATCATAGGGGGTATACCAAAGCCAAAGAAAGCACAAGAATGCCCTTCGTAGCTCCTTCTGCGTATTGGGGTTTGAAAAAGCCAGATACAAACAAGAAAATAAAACCATGGAGCAAGAAAAAGATTGAAGACTACTGGCTTAATATTGAGGGTTTAAAAAACTCAAGAAAATACTTCGATTACAAAAGAGCAACAGAAGCAGTGGCTCTCTGCAAAAGTGACATAAGAGCCCTATGCGCTGCATTTATATCTCCACAGGATAGATGAGGAGTAGGACGACCGCTGCAGACACTATGGGAAAATGACAGAGTGTATAGAACATATTCTCACACTCTGCCCAGCACCAGCGAGACGAAGATTCGAGCTCTTTGGCTCTGCTCTCCGCTCCATCAGGGACATTACAAAAGTCCCGTCAAGGAACATATGCAGGTCCATTAGAAGCCTGGAGCTCCTATAGGACAGAACGCAGAGGAGGAAGAGTGCTAGGGGCCTTCTGGACCCACTCCAAGCTATCAATCAATCAATGGGAAGCGCAATTTTGGCAAATGAGTCCGCTTTGCGAACTGTTAGCTGCATAGCTAACAAATCTGCTGGAGGTAAAGGGGATATCAAGAATGAGTCAATCTTTCTGACTCGCAGCACACCTTTAACTTCTGTTTCGAATGGCCCAGGTATAGCCCAGAAATTTGTTTGTGACCAGAAAAGGCGGAATCAGGTTACGGCAAATAAACCGGCCCTTTCATGAACTAGTGCTAGACCTAGAGCCACCACATCTTCAGGCACTCAGTTTTTATCCCTCGACCCTTCTCAGGCTTACGAAATTAAAATGTTAGCCTTCAAAGTCATTAGGAAACTGAAAAAAAGTTCCGTCTGATATCTTGCTTAATTAGGGCAGAAAGTTTTTCCAGAGTTTATTGGAAAGCACCTGCTTCTTCCCAACCTTGCGAATTCTGCTTAGAAACGACAAATGTTGCCAGAGAAACAGAGTCAAAGTGCCAAAACTCATTGCACCTCCTCCACAGCTAACTCGGTATTCCAACGAAATAGCCAAAAAAAAGCTCCATGTGGGGTGTAACCGATGCCATCAAAAGATAAAGAATTATGGCGGCAGAAAACTGGCTAAAGATAAGGTAGGTTTTGTTTTGCTGTTTGCTGCAAACTGCAGAACGTAAGTTTGTGTCCACGGCCTACCGTGAATGAAACGGGTTGGTGTAAAGGAGTCAGGCTTGTAGCTTGTGAAGATCAACGCTCGGTCAACTTCTATTAATTATGAGCAGCTGCCAAATTGAAGGTGCTACCCAAGTTAGGCTTGATGCACAGAGAGAATCTCCTGCTTCCATTCTGAATCAAAATATTCCAGAAGCAGGCCATTGAACCCTCATCTTTAAACTGAGAGTTGAGAGTGTGGTTGCTCATGAGGCAAGCCTTTTAAAAATATCAACGGGAGACTCTCTTCATTCTAAATGACAAGCCCGTACCGGTTTTAAAGACCGAGAAGTCTATAATTAAGTTTGAAGTCGAGAAATTGTCCCAACATGTTTATGCGATTGATGAGACTCTGGATCGAATCACCCTGAGTTCACTAAATACTATCCGAAGCAAGATGCTCTGACAGTGGATCTACCACTGTTTCTGTTAGAGTGAGGATCAGATGCGGAGTTCTTCTGGGTACTCGAGCTAAACTCCGATTCAGGCGGCTGTCTACATCTTCTGGCTCAGAAAGCAGAAGACAGGAGTGAGGTGGCCCTAGCACCCGAAAAGGGCAACGACTTGGCTCTAATTGGTAATGGTGAATGTACTTCAAAGGACTCTGCACTATTGCAAAACAGCAATAGCTGCCCTGCTTTTTAGCTAGTGATATACAAAGGAGCGGTCAATATTAGCCCTAAAGCTATGGGTTGCAGATAACCGAAAAACATGGCTTTTGCAGCGGAAAACATTCTTAGCGAATGCAGACCTGTACCACAGCAATAGCATAAACCCTCCTTGCGTCATCATTGCGGATGTAGCAGCTGAAGCTTCTACAATTTGCATGCTTTTTGTCCCAGGAGCTAGCCGTCTTTCTCAGCACTCTTTCACTTCGACTCCGCCTACAAGCTATACATTGCGAATTTTGGCAACAAACCGACCTTGCTTACCTCATATCGCAGAGAGATTTTTGAAGAGCAATGTGGAATGCTCGATCAATTTTTCAAATCACTAAGCTTTTAGAGCTGAGACTAAATAATCTTGATTTTAGCAGCTGTGAAAAAACGACAAGGGGCAATTGGACGCAAGTGTAATATTTCGAAAAAAAACACGTAAGCTACAGCTATTGCGTTGACGAGAATAGCAACGGAGGTACTCATTCTATTGTACTTTTGATGCCACAGGAGATCAAGAGAAGAGGAAAAAACTGATAGGCAGGTAGCTATTAACTACTTTTCACAAGAACAAACTGATGATACCAAAATGCGTTGTAGTTGAAATTTATGACAAAACTTAATAGGGAAATATATTTGATAGTAGTCCGCCATTATAAGAAATATGTCATCAAAAAATATTGTACTGAGATAGAAAAAATAGTTGCCACTAAAAGTATGTCTTACACAAATCAGTGGAGATCAAATAGGATTCACAATAAGCAAATCTAACATAGACTGAGGACCGCTTTGGACGCAGAACACAGTCACCAGCTAATAATAAGAAATAGAACAAAACAACAGTCTTTGCCAGTATTATTAGCATTTGAGGATTAACAGACTTTTAGGTAAGGTTATGTTTACCTGGCAAACACTAAGTCACGCATAGACCAATTGGTCCGTACCAATACCAGATTAGAAGACCTGGAGCTTAAAAGTTGAAAGCTGTTGAAAGCTACGTGCGTGTAGTTCACCAGCCAAGGTAAAGCGAAGTTGCCAGTTGTATGGCCTAGTTTACCCCAGTATCGGACAATGACACGGAAGATGTTGCATTGTTTCTGAGACTTCAAGCTCCGGGCATAAGTATTACTGGTTAAGAGTCACAGTTTCATGACATGTGCTACTTCACATATAAGCCAATGGCGGGTAATAATTCGAACCAGCTGCTTAAAGTCAGTCCGGATTGGCACAAGTAGAAATTTGCGAAGTCGTGCAAAGTTTTATGACTCTGCACAATTTTCAGATCATTATGTAGGTCTGAGTGGCACGCCATCCACAGATCGCAGCCTGCATCATATTGGAGTTGAACCAGCACTTAACCGTTTTATTAGAAATTGTTATGTCTACCGATTCTTACAGGGCTAGGCTGGCCCATGCTAAGGTAACGCATCCACTTTATCATTTCAATCGATGGAACCCAATAGACTTGGACTCTTCTGTTCATGTTTCTTCTGTTCGTGCTTCGATTTAAATATATGATATATCATTTCTTCTACAGCAGTTGTACTTCCTGTGAAAATGTTGATCTTTGCAACTGTGGTACTCTTGACGTAAATTAGTTATGTGGTTTTTCGTATCACAAAGCCTCTGTCTGGAAAACACTACAGTAATTGGGAAACCTGAAGGAAGCTTCTATAATACAGTCTTCAAATTGTGCTGCAGTTACTACTCCTGCATCTGTTTTGCATACGTCGACATAAATCTCAGTGCTACTGTAACCTTGACCTTATTCCATTTCTGCCCATCTCCCACGGTCGCTTGATATATTTGATTGAAGCAAAGAGTAGAGATCAAGTGTTCAGTTCAGCTTGCAATACCCTTGTCAATATCACTGTGGCCAAAGGAACTTGGATAGCATTTTGCTGATTTCTCAAGCGTGACAGTAGCTTTCATAATCGCACTTCGAACTAAAAGGTCAAACGGGAGAAGATGAAGTAAGACATTTAATGTAGAAAAAGTGTTCTTGGTTATGCTATCTTCAATACAAAGAATTAACAATAGCTGGACTCTGTTTGCTATATGAGCAAAAGTGAAATAATCCATTTCAATTCATTAGGCAAGAGTGTTGTAAAGCTTGGTTCGGCTGGGCCTTGACCGTCTAGATCGTTCGCTGCAATAGACTGAGGCCCCATGTTTTACACACTATGCTTATTCTTGTCATGTTTGCTCTTTCTTCTAATGTCACGTTCTAGGTGAGTCCGCTGTATACAATAAGACGCAAATACTTCGTGCGCATTTAATATCTAGCGCAATCCAACTAGATTGGGCCAATTCTAGGAGTCTCGTATTTCCCTGTGAAAGGTACAAGATCAATTTTAACAGAGTTGTTGCTACTGATTTGTGATGGACGATACTTGATGAGGGTGTGCAGAACCTTACTAACAAAAGACACATTCATGAGTGCTTTATGACTGGTGTTCGCGCGGATTCCACCTGTATGAGTGTTTGCCCGAGCATGCTGTTCATCGAGCTGCGGATGGCAGGATAGTTGTTGGATGCACAAAGAATTTCTATAAAAGCTTCTTTAGGAACCTTATTGAAGGCACCTTAAGGTGACCATAATGGAGTGTCCATTTTATTTTAAAAAGTAGCGAGCCATCGAAACATATTTATCTTTTGTGTGCGCGTTTATGACTTTCGATAGAGTTTTAAATCTAAGTCTCTCCGTAAAGGGGGTTCTACACGAACAGTTCCGTTGTCCGTTCAGTTTCAGTTGAACTGTCAGTTAAACTGACTTGTAGACTGCGAAAACTGAAGTGAAAGCTGAACTAAAAACTGAACTGAGGCTCCATCGGAATTCCATCGAGCCCAGTTCAGTTATCAGTGGAAATTATAAGAAACTGACGTGTAGACAGACTTGTCCGTTCACGTCTCAGTTTGTTTCGTTTATTGTTTACTCAGTTTGTAAGCACATCGTTTTGTGAAAATATCCCGAAAAGATTATGACTTTATTAGTGAATTCATAGAAATTTATCGTAACTCTCCATGCAAAATGTGACCCTCAGTATCAAAACAGAATTAAAAAAGAGTTATGTTATCAAGTGTTAGATGAAAAATATAAAGAATATAATGAAGAAGCAACCCTTTCCATGGTTTAAAAAAAAAAATCTATAGTTTGCGCTCAGCTTACAACAAAGAGTGGAGAATGGTGAAGCATTCGGATATGAGTCTCGCCGGAGGTTGTGAAATATACACACCAAAATTGTGGTATTATGAACTTTTTTCGTTTCTTCATTAGCAACCAAATCGAGCGAGTATCAATCAATATACTTTGCAAGTTTCAGGTATTATGATACTTAGACTTTGATTTGATATCGCAGTACTAAATCTAAGTCATTTAGATGAATTGCCAGTGGCCAAAAATCTTAAAGTTGCACTAAGCCTTTCATGAGGTGATATGGCTTGTCTCATAACAGTATTCAGCTTTTGTATTAACGGTGTTATTAAATGTAGTAGTTCCTTGTAAGCACTCTCACACATCCGTAAATAGTTTGACCAATCACAAGGTTCAAAGTGAAGTTCGTCATATTTACTTGAGATACTAAATTTCTTCTTAGGTACCATTCTCTACTCCACTTTGCTCTTTTTTTCTAGTATTATCTAGTGATAAACATAGCGCAATAGCAATTAGGCGATCTTCATCCATGATCACTACAAAAACCCCATTGTGATTCACTTTCAAAAATGACAACTGAACTGATATGTAACTTATCGTGTAGTAACACAGCAGAAAATTAACTGAACTGACAAATCAACTGAAACTGAAACTGAACGGACAACTGAACTGATCGTGTAGAACCCCCTTAATGTGCAAATCGAACAGTTTTTGAAAAGTTTGAGTAGAAAGGAAGTCAGGCTAACTGACAGGTAGTCTTTCGAATACAAACTGTTGCTTCAACCTACTTTGGGTACAAATATTAACTTAGCATTCTGTCAGACCGCAGGTACATGATCTAGCACTAAGCATCCTTTGCGAATTGATACACACCTTCGAAGCATGGCAGAAACAATTCTATCTGGATCTGGGGACAAGAAGGGCTTGCAGAAGTTGATAGACTAATTTGTGTCTATTCACAGCTTCGTATATTCCCCAGGCCCTAGGCATCCATCAATTCTAGGCCGCAAATGTGGGCGTGAAAGTTGAGCCATCCAAACAGCCCGTAAAATGAGCACACACAAATATCTTTAACGTTTCCATTCTGTTATTTGTTCATTCCTCATTTGGCACGCATAATAGACTTGGCGTGACATGGTGCTCATCAATCAATTTTCGACTTCTCGCCGTTTCTTTCCTACCAGCTTCTTATAAGATCTTCACCTTTTCCGTATTTCTAATTTACAGAACCTTTATAAGTCCCTGTATTTATTTGAGGACTGACGGTAGCCTAGATCTCCGTTCCATTAGCGTTGTTTGAGGTTGTGAGTAGGGCAAACTATGTGACACGAACGCTTAAAAGTATTTCTGAGTTTATATATGAGTGTATTTAGTGCTTTCTCCAGGTCTGGTACATTTTCAATCTTGGGAACGAATCTAAACTATTATTAAATTACAGTTTGAATGATTCGCAGTTTATGTTTTTGTGATTACAAAATGGGCAGGGATTGCAGGTTGAATTAGAATTCAGAGTTAAGGAATGATGGTCCTTCAAGGGCCTTCCATTTTTTTATCAGCTGTTCATTGATGTGAACGATGTTTTCGACTAGAGGTCCCCTATACTTACCCCATATACTACCTATACTTAAAACCATTTCTCCACCGATTTGCTAGGACTAGATCACAAATAGTACTAAAGCTGAGTAGAGTCTCGGCTTTTTCGTTAATGTCCTTACCGCCCAAACGGTGTGATGTGTATTGGTAGCCGCTAATACGAGCAGTTTTGTCGTCAATTATTTTGACGGATGCTAGAAGTATGTGTTCTTCTTTGCCTCCCACTCACGCCACGACCGGTAGAGCATCCGTGCTGAAGTTAGGGGAAAAATAAGCGTGATCATTCTTTTTCACTAGTGTGAAGAAAATATTGAAATTTCGTTATCCAAGTCTAGCAACTCAGCATTCTGCAGGGATCCAAAGTTCCTTGTTACATTCGGGTTCTAACTTTGTCGTAGTTTCAGGACCACTTCTGGTTCCACTACCCGCAGAATTACTTCATTGCTTGTGGGTAGTGAGGTAATACACCCACTGTCTACTATCTCCAATAGAGCTCTTCCCCATAGCCCTGGTAACTCCTGAATCACGGTTTTACCCTAGTGCAACGTGAGTTTGTCGTTGCACTTAATAATCTTAAAACCTTCTTGCCATTTTAGGCCTCTTGACCTGCTTCCTCTAGGTTTGCTCCGATAAAGGCAAGAAAACATTTGGCTTTGGGGCATTGTCATGTTAACCAAACCACAGCTATAAACGTCGAGTTAACAGATCGTCGGGGGTATGGAGAATCATCCTACTCCAATGTGCAAAAACATAGTTCAATGAAGAGGCACTTCTTTTATTCGTAAAGTACCTTGACTGAAACTGTTTTCTGATCTGGGTTTAAAGTTGGTAGGTACTTGATTCATAATCAGTGAATACGAGTGCGGAGTGATTACTTTCTACGACCCACTTCATCTTTAATATAAATTAGGTACCTATTCAAAACCAGATTAACTTAAAAACTGGTTTTATGATCATGGTTGGATTTGAACCTTGAACAACACACGATGGATGCCAGTAGTCTACACACACGGCTACCATAGCTTCATCTACAAGACCATCAGTTGTTTGTTAAATAGGTAACCCTAATAAATAATTGTAATAGCTGTATTATATTTGTTATTGTAATTTTACTGTGTGTTAGGCGAGTCTAATAACTACAGTCTTGCACATATTTCTTTACCCAAGTATTTTTTCTGTCTTGTTTTAGTTTGCAAGAAGACACTACATCAATAATCTCTTGTATAATCATCTGAGCTGAATATTTCTTACACAAAAAAATAACATACTATCAGGACATCAAAAAGGAAATCTGCATACCCCATTCAAAACTTCCTACAACATTTAACCGACAAAAACGTTGCTACCTAAACAAGAATTTAATTTCATTCAAAACATTATCAGATATCAGATATTGGTATCGCATTTCTAAAACTTACTCCTACCCAAGAAAAATCTCTTTGAACCCATCCGTCAAAATAAATCCTTTCAATACAATAAAGATTCCCCAGAGCAGCACCGTTTTTCGTATTGTCCGTGGACCGAACGCAAATTCAATTGGCTTCTGTTTTTCTCCATGACTGACTCGACCGCGTCTTTCGTCCTTGCTAGAGAGAGAGTTGCTCCCATCAGTCTAGTTCAGGTCACTGATAACGGGCTTACAGCAACGTTAATGTCTAAGCTCGTTATTTCCGACCCGAAATCGCTTCTAGAATTCCAACTGAGAACTTTATCGCGCTCGGCTCGAGAGCTGTACACCGCAAATTGACATAATTTATTGCGTAAGGACTTGTGACACTCATCCTCTGACGATGGAGTCCAGCCAACTAAATGCCTCGTAGATGTACCCGCGTCGTATTTCTCCGCGTTGTGCGAACAATTACGGCAGCGTGCCAGCGACAATATTTCTGCTACTCCAAGGATAATTTCTGTTCATTTGAATTTTTCCAGCTCACGTCTCACGTCTTTCTTGGCTGTTCGTGTCTTTTGCAGTCGTCAGTGTTGCTGACAATGTTTCGCTGGTTGCTCGTTTTCGATGTCGATTGAAGCTGGCATTTCACTTATTATGTAGGATCACATTGAATGGAGCAGGCTAATATTCGGTTGGCGGTCGATTCTTGGTACAGGAGAAATTTAATATTTTATGCATTCAGGCGATTCAATGCTTTTGGCACATTGATGGCGCAGAGCATGAAATTAGTAATCATTTAAGACGATTACTTTCGGTTGGTTGAAAAATACTTCTTAAGATATATTCTACAAACAGTTTGTTTAGATGGTAATTTCCGGGGAGAGGAGTCCAGTCATTCCAAGGACCTTCGATGCTCATTTGGAGAAGCATTGCGAGGATTTTCGCGAAAGGGCGGTTTAATCAAATTGTTATTCACTTATTTTTTCAGCTCGCTGAATTCGAAATATGTTCTAGGCCCAAGAAATTCCTCCTCCCTTTTTAATATAAATGGCAATATCCTTTTCCCGAACACAAACTCTACACTTTTATTAGTCCACTCCGAAACGATAATCGAAAAAGAATGAAAACAGGATAACCAGACAGAATCAGCATGAGGCACAATATTAAATAGCCTGTATAGCTGAGTGCGAGCATAATTTTTAAATAAACCTAGATTTTATAGCTTTTATCTAGGCGTTAAGGATGTAATGAGAAACATGAAGAAACAAAAATTTACTCCCCAAACGCAAAAAAACAAAAGATTTAGTATTTTTCCATAAAACAGGATATACGAAAAACTTAGTCAAAAAAACGGACCGTTATTCACAAACACGGAAATAAATATTTATTCGATACCTAGGATTCGGTGGTCCTTGTTATATAGCTAACAACGACACTCTCCGGCTAAACTCTACGAAGAACTGAATTATCAGGATTTGATTTTAAGAAATTGAATTTGAGTTTTTCGGCACAATATTTTCGTCCACGAAAAGCCTAAGCTTTGTTGTCTCAACAGGATTATGTATTTATTTTCGTCCTTATGATTTTGTTTTAGCTTCTATTTCGTTTTTTCTACTGAACGATCAAAAATGTAATGATAAGAGGCAAAGAGCGATTCAATTAAATTTTCTATAGACGAAGATTAAAGTGAGCTTGGAATGGATTTGCGAAGGATCATTGACGATAAGATTCAGAGAAAATGTAGTTAAATGACGAGGGATGAAGATAAGAGACTTTCATTGAAGATGGCAGTTAATTGGGTTTTTTTTTCAGGGCTGAGAAGGATTTTATTTCGAACCGATTTGTTGCTACAGCAATGAAGAAGTTGTGGATAGATAAAACGAAACGTATATTACATTGGATTATAAATGCAAAACCATATAGAATCGTGTACTTCAGAGATGATTTTCGACTGTGTGATACATTGTTTCTAGTTTTATTGAAAATAACAACAAATGGGGCAGCGCTCGATAGAGGCGCAAAAGAAGCGACTATAGTCGATCCTCGACTTCGAAGCCATCCCGTTATTTTTGTAGTAGCTCCCATTTTTGATGAACCTGAAAAAAGCCTCGATGAGAGTTGGGTTTCGGCGCACCAGTCAACTAAAATACAAACTAAGTGAAAAATACTTTTGCCGTTATATCTGATACGATTTTTTTTTTCTTTAAATCAGCAACGGTCTAGATAAGTAAACAGTATTTCCTAGTCGATGGTCTGAAAAGCAGCCAAAAGTCGCGGTGTAGCCCTTTTATATTTCAAAAACATGGCTTTTCAAGTAAATAAGGATCTTCTTGAAGGAAATATAGCCACATAAATGGCATAAAAAATGACTAATTGAAATTTCGGCAATCTAATAATCTCACCTAATATTTGAAATATTCAAGTCACGGGACACGAATTAAACGAAGAAGCACTACAAAATCATCAACTCCAATGATAGTTATGTCAGAGGGAATATTCCTACACTACTCAGAATGAAGGTGGCAATACGGGAGTGAGCCTGAACTGCCGACATCGAGCTCCGTTTTTGCAAGGGAGAATTGAAAGATCCTGGACACAACGAATCCGGTGGCTCAGGAGAAGGGGTATCAGGTATAATCAACAGAGTCGGATGGTTTGTTCGATCCACGTTATGGTAAGTCGCCGAGGAGTTTAGACTGCTTTATCTACGCCTGAAAAAGCGCAATCTAAAAGACACTAACACCAGCATCAGCGAGACTGGAAAGATTGGGAGGGATGGGGGCTGAGCTGGCCCTGAGGGAACAAATGCCAGTAACCAAAAAGTTGAGCCGCAGGGTACTCTGTACTCTGAACTTGTACTCCTAAAATTCAAAGTACGGCGGCTTCGCCTAAACCACTGTTGACTCATAACTAAGGTAAGCTTTATTATATCCCCTATTTTTTTGGCGTGACACTCTTCTCTGCAGAAAACTAGGAAGCAGGAATGTGGTCAGGGCATTTCAATCTTTGTGTCCCCACTATAGTAGCAGGCATCAGAAATACTAATGAGTAGCCCAGGAGCGAGCTAATCAAAACGAGCAACTCTCTTGAAACAGCTATGTGAGCCAGCTTTTTAGAAAAAATAGCAACTCTGTTGAAAGAGCTATGTGAATCATCATTTTGAACTACTTTGCACACTTCATACCTTCAACGCACAGTGCATCTTAGTTCCAACAGCGATATTGCGGAACCACTCGAGCAGCCGCTCGAGCAAATAGAGTTTATGCATATACACATGGCAATGCTTCATTAGACTGCAGTGTGTAGCTGAAGCGAAATCTAGGCTATTGCAACGTCGGAGCATATACATATGTATACGAATATCGTATTGCACAGAAGAATGGGCCAGCTTCATGTGCAGTGTGAGTAGAGTATCAAAAATGAATGAGAGCAGGGAGCCAGCTTCGTGTGCAGTGCGAATAGAGTGTGGATAATGAGTTCTGTGTGAATGATGAGAACTGTGCGAAAGATGAATACTGATGGTGTGCCGTTATTGATGGCGATATTTTGTTAGTACACTGTGCTTTTTGCGTGCATATACTTTGATACTTTGAAATTGTACTCGAGTACATCACGAGTATTTACGTTTTTTTTTTTATATTAGGTGGTGGATTTAGTAAGTGGATTTGGTTTTTTGAAGGATATTCTGAATGTTTTGGCAATTAAAAAATTAGAAAAAGGTCTGATAATGAGTAGAAAGTTAAAAAAGTAAATTCTCTGTGAGTTTCTTTATTATTTTCTATCGATTGTGGTAGTTTTTACTCTTCATTTTTACTAATGCTTGAAGATGAGTAGAACGCGAAGATAACTATTTCTCGGGAACGCGCCATCTGATTGAGCTGAAATTTTCAAGATATATTTGTGTACATATTAATATATTTGTGTACATATTTGGTTTCACCAAATGCTAAATACCGGTAACCCTTTGGCGACAGCAGCTATTTAAGTGATATTTTAAGTATCCTTACAATTCTATCAACAAATTTCTTTCAAAAAAATAAGTTTACAAAATGTATTTCAAACGTATTTTTAATATAGATATGATAAGGTTTTGGAAATTTTTAGCCCCATTTGTGCGCTAGGTGCCTAAAATATGATCAAGAAAATTTGAATAACTTTGAATGGCGATACCTTTTGACTAGATTATCAAATCATTATAAAATTTTGAGGGCATATTGATATTATAAAGTTGTAGGCGCACGTAGTTTTTCACGAACATACTGGCGACCCTGCACAAATGCAAACACTGAAAGTGAATACCTTCAAATTATCGACCCTCCTGAAAGATTCTTGCTTTTCAGAAAAAAAGGAACTCTTATATACATTTTTACACTTTGTCTAAACAACCAAAGTATTACTTTTGAAATTCCACATCGGACAACAATGGTAACCCTTCACCAATTTACCTGTATTTTTAGCATCAGAAAACTGTTCACGGGAACTCAGTGATTGGATGTTGTGGCCACTTCAATATCCTGCAAACGAGTGTTGTTTTCAAAATGTGGATAAGTGCTTACCGAAAAGAGATCGCGTTTATCGCCAAAAAGAACATCAAAAATGTTATTTTTACACTATAATTTATAAGGTACATATATTTTTATTGTTAACGATCCGATTGATTTTGAATTTCTAGTTTATTTTTAAAGTCATGTTAAGTTATATTACATTTTGTTGTATTATTATTATTAAAACAATAAAATCAACAGTTGAATTTACACTTTTGCAAGCATGAAAAGAGTTGCTTGAAATGGCTCTTTTGAATGACTCTTAAAGAGCAGCTCAGTAAAATGAGTGAGTTTTACTGAGCTGGCTCACTTCAAAGAGCCATTTTCTCCATCACTAATCAGAACGGTTGTGTTATGCAAAGACAGAGGAACGCCTATTCTAGCACCCGCCTAAAAGGCTCACGATAGGCATTCGCCAAGGATACACATTTGAAGAAGATATTGCTGCATGTAGGAGCAGATGTCGACGCACATCACATCATTCGGGCTAGCAAGAGAATTAATGAAAGAGATGAGTCTCTATTATCAATTATATTGCTGTCCTCTCAAGTGGGCGAAATATTTTACCAAAAAGCGACATCTCAGGGAGATCGTGCAAGACGTCAGTTTACACAATGGGTGCAATGAATAGCTGAATGAGATCTGGAGAGTTCTTGAGGATTGACCTTTCATCGACCACAGATACAAAAGCTTCAATCTGAATCTTTGCTCAATCTGCAATTCTCGCCCATTTCGTAACTTTAAGGATATAATCTTCGAAATATTCAAACGGGGACCTGGCAATAGTTGAAGTTCATCTCCAAGATTGAGTCTGTGTTATATCACAGAAGAAATCGGTTAAAGGAAATGGTAATCACAGAGGAAAAGTATGGGATTCCATCAAATCAGCTAGTTGATTGCAGAAAATGCTAGAGCGAATAGCTCTATAAATCGGAAATACGGAAAGCCATGTGCGGCTAGTGGAACAAGTGAGCAATAGCATTGAAACCACTTTTGGAACGGCGCGATTTTTGAAATTGGTCGGTAAACATCCTGTCACGCCAAGCTGCGTTCGCAAGCAAAATACGCAATCGAGAAGTAAAAAGGTTGAAGATCATCGTAGGTAGTAACTTTTGAGACTGTTTAAATGATTTCACTCTCGCAACTACATGCGAGATGGTGCCTGGCTCTCATGAAGAGGCGAAATTGCAAACAGGTAGAAATTAATTTGTGCCATCGACACCTTTGATCCCTTTAAGTCTCCAGGTCCGCATTGGATTTTGCCTGCCTTGCTCCAGAGGACAAGCCCCAAAGGACGTATTTATGCTTAAAGTAGTTCCAAGCAACTCTGCGTGTCCTAAAGACTACCGGTCAATTAGTCTGACTTCCTTCGTTCTCAAAGCAGTCAGAAAACTTTTATATCTCCATATTAAAGAAAGGATAGAAATTCAAACTCTATTCTCAGCCTAAACTGCATATAAAAATGGGCTTTTGGCACGTGGAGGAGTTTTCTATAGTTTGCGTGAAAAATCAGAGACAAAGCCAATAGAATATCTGCAGGTTCCACCTTTTTCAACCAAATTCTCGAGTGTATAAGTGCGTATATTCAATATGTCCATAATTCCATCAGAGAATGCACCCGGATTAAAATCAACATAGAGGGCGTGAAAACGCTCATATAAGTAGCACCTGCCGGTAAGAGATGACTTCTTTAACGCCTGAAAGCCTTGAGTAAGCCTTGAATTAGAGGTTCAAGTGAAGGAATTCTGAAATTTGTTTGATGTCTTTATATCTAAATGGCGTTGGACTAGAGCTACCGTTCTTTGTCTTCCCAAAAGCCTATGGAATGCTCTTCAAACTGATTAAATTTAGAAACAACCCATAAATACAGACAGATAGCAAAGAAATACCAAATGATTGTCATCTTAGTTCTACCTGTCCTTTGCACAATATAGGGCATCACTAAGTTTAATAATTTTACTGGCACTAATTATTTAAATACCGTTCGAACGGTTCTTCGCTGTTATCCGAAGTCAGATAGTGTCACTCGATCAGAAAGTAATTAATAAAGATGCAATTAGTACAAATTGGTCACTGATAGACTCGGCAGCATGCAGGCTAACACTTTAATTGATCCGATATTCATAGAGCGCATACTTGGTTCACTATATCTAGTGTAGCCAAAAAGGTAAGATGGTTAGGAAAGGTGGCAAGGTAAGATGGAAGGTAACCGTCAACCTAACGTACAAGGAGCTCAACAGTGAAGTGTCTCTGATGAGGAACCGGAAATTTACGCAGCTTGAAGGAGTTCTTTTCAGTCATGGCAGACAAAAAGCTACGTCTATTATTAGACTTATATAATTCATAAAAATATACAGGCGCGGTGAAAATCGCTTGAATTGTACCTATAGACAATGGGAAAGAAAACCGAGTCATCTCATCAGCATATCGTTTGTTGTACATGCTGGATAATGCAGGAAGCTCGAAAGCCACATTGCCAACAATCAGCATTCTTTCTGACCAGTAGCACGACTTCAATCGATGTCATCTCAGAGGTTATCGGAGCGGAATCAAGAGCAGAAAAAGCTTGGTCCTGCTGGTAACGCGAATGTGCAGATCACCTTTAAACCAGCGTATCAGGCAGACATCCTTCGAGTCCTTTCTGGTGACTTGCTTACGGGGTTACATCATAGAGTGATGGTTGCTGTACAATACTGAGGAGGGAATGAAACGAAGGCCTATCCCTCACAAGCGTCAATTTCAGGACCTGACCTCTAGTAAATCATCTCACCTCATCATCAATCACCTCTGGTAATCTGCTTCGCCTGTAAATGTCTGCGGATATGTTTTTGGAAGGTTACGCTGATGAAGCCACAGCGTCAATCACTGCCAGAATATCCGATTTCACTCAACTCGGACTAAGCAAAGTCATGAGACAGATGAAGCGATGGATGACCAATCATGTCCTACA
Source organism: Nemotelus pantherinus (assembly GCA_963978885.1). NCBI lineage: Eukaryota > Metazoa > Arthropoda > Insecta > Diptera > Stratiomyidae > Nemotelus > Nemotelus pantherinus. The sequence goes on from OZ022264.1 coordinate 43,438,845, forward strand.
GCTGGCGACCTCAAAAACAAAAATTGTCATGCTGATGAAGCGGAGGATACCAACTGTAATATCCATGACAGGGCACCGTTCATTTCGGAAATACTCGGATAGAAATTGTAAGATGGGCACACTATACTGCTGGTAATATGTGACTGTGTAAGACGATGCTCAGTACACACGTTTGTTTGTAATTACTTCACGAGTTTGAGGCGCACCATTGAATCCACGTCATGCTTGCTCACGTTAGAGACGGTCGTGAATGCAATGCTGCTAAACGAGGAATATTGGCGCGCAGTTTCAACATGCGTTGAAAATGTACTGCGCGAAATAGGAAGCAGATCTGCCTTACCGATCCTTAATATGTGATCGATTTTGAAGTCAGTACGGCTGGGTCGCAAATTTTTACACAATAGTCTCCGAGCTAATTTAGCTATGATAAAATTTAGCTATGATTTCAAAAAAGGATTGGCTGAATGCTCAATCATACTTTGCTCATTGCTCAATGCTCATAATTTCAGCGCTATAAAGGGCGCTTGTCTATCTTGGGTAAGAGTAAATCATTTGCGCATAATCACCACAAAATCTTCTGCGGTGTTGGCTAACATTACTTACTGGTAGACTGAAAATACCAGGTAAAAAATTATCGTTTAGGAAAGGGAGTCTGATTTCCACCACCGAGGAAACTTTCGTTAAGATTCTAATTAATGCTTTGTGGGGAATCGAAAACAAATTCCAGCTACATGAAAAATTTCTCGGAAAATGAGTTGGAAATCACTTTGTATGTTTCAAAGCCACTTGTTTCCATGTTTAGTATGCATAATTAATATCGAAAATTGAATTCAGTTGATAGTACGAAACTTTCGATTTATGCTTCATTCTTGTTGGGGCTCTAAGTGGCCAGTATTATAGAATGGAATGATGTGTGTTTTATTTACTGAAGATTGTGCACTTTGCTGTACACAAGCTAAAGATAATCGGAAGTCGATGATGTGGAATTCGAATTGAGCTCGTTGTTAGCTGTCGACAGCACAACAAAACCTCAGCAATAAAACCTTCCAAAGAGTGATCCCTTAAAGACAGGAATAGCTGATTAGCTCTTTTAACTAAACGAAGAAATCATTCGATTATTTGTGCAACAAGAAAAAACATTAATTTTTTTTATATATTTTATCTACGAAATACTCAGGGGCGGATTCGCCACTAGGCCCGGGCCTAGGGCGGCAAATTTTCGATTTTTTTTTTGGGGTGGCAGTTTTTTTTTCTGACGTATATGTACATATATCTCAGTTGAATGAACCTAACACCTCAAGCCAACCGAATTCTCTAAAAAAAATCAATGCACGCAAAAATTCACCTCTGATGATTTTTTTCGGACATTAAAAAGTTTGACTTATAATAAATATCGAAATGCGATCACGGTAAAGGACCAAAGAAACTCAAAAATACCTAAAAATTACCTAGAAAGTATCTGAAAATACCTGAAAAGAGCATAACAAGACATAAAAAGATCCTAAAAAGGACCCAAATAATACCTCCTCAATTTAGGAAGAGCTTATCAGAGGTAAATATTTGCGTGCATTGATTTTTCAGAGATTTTTTTTTTATTATTATGGTACAGGGTATATCAACTACATGCGAATCTCTTTATTTTTTATGTTTTTTTTTAAATTGTAGTTAATTTCTGAAATTAATTTCTATAAAAAAAAATTTCTACAAAATGAAATCTAGAACATCATAGGTCAAAATATTTCGGGTTCATCCTTAACTAATAACATATCGAACATTAATTTACAGTAGTCAAGTTCATAGTTGATATCCAGTCAAGTGCGGAAGCAAACTTTGAACGGAATAGTAAACTTACTTATAAAAATATGAGCGAAGACGTTGCAATTATAAGCGATGTAAAGGTGTATACGGTTTTAGACTGTTAAAATTGGTATTTTTGGATTCTTTTTTTTTAGGTACTTTTAGGTGATTTACCCTTTGTGTATTTTAATAATTATTGATGTGGCAAGGGCGCAATATTAGAGAACGTTTACGAACGAACCGGTGCCGGTTTTGCTCTGATATTCATTTTTAGTGAGCTCGGACGCAACGAAAAACATCGTAGTATTCTAGGGAATCGAAAAAAATCGCGCATTGTTACATATAATCTAATTCACGCAAAGGGCGGCAAATATTTATGAGGCCTAGGGTGGCGAAATGGTCAAATCCGTCCCTGGGAATACTGATTGAAATATGGAGACTGTGTTCAGAAAAGAGTAAAACAATCAATTGAAGTATGCATGCATTATTTTATTTAGTAATGAATTCTGAGTTCTGTTGTGGTGCCAACTGCTTTATTCTCAGCTTGCGAACGGAGACAAGGACGTATAAATTATCTGCAAAAGTCAAGCGAATACTGTTTTATAAGAAAAGAGACTACAGTGATGAAATATTTTCTTGTTTATGGCTGATTTAATGTTCCTACAAAGTTATTAATACCCATAAGATGACGGTGAAATTTAGCACTAGCCTTTTTATTTAAATATACTAGTAAAAATTTAGGAACATGTGAGCTCATATTAACTGAAAATAAGATTTTTACTTCTGATATACTTACGGATATAATTCATGCATGCAACACTTCATGCAATAAGAAGCTATTTACCTGAAATGGAAACAAAATATTTGTATGAGTCAAAACATATCATTGCAAAAAGTTTAATTTGTTAAAAAATTTTATGCAATGTACACTCAAGCGTTAATTCAATACCAAAACATAAGTGTTAACCGTAAAAACCCGTATTAGCGCAACAGGTACTTAGCTCTTACAAGTCAGCAATTTTCGATCACATCGCAGGGAATACTGCAAAGTGCAATATTCTTTCTCAATAAGTGCTTACTTTTTTGCAATGATAATTCCCTGCGCACTTTACAAAGTGGTTCTACCTTTTAGCGCTTTTGTTGAACTCTTCTTTGCACGCCCGACATCAAATGCTTGAAATTTGATACCTGCGTGATAGAAATTGCATTTGAACCCGTTCAAAGAGCTCCGCTAGCACTTTTCAAAACATCAAGCCTACGCTTTCACGAGCTCTCGACGTTAACTCGAAAAAAAGTAGATTCTACCACCCCATGCCTTAAATCATACCTTTGATTGTTATTCAAAACGCTTGCCCTTGACACCCTACAGAAAAAATTAAAACTCAAAAAGTTCGAAGTGAATGCATCCGCAAAATTAGTATCGACTACAGTAAACGACTTGCGTTTACAGCGTCAGCAAAAATAAGGGAGCTAAGTACACGCGAATGCTTGACTACGAAATCGGGGTGCATTCTAATGAAGCCCTTGAAATCCGTACTCGTACTTTCAAGTGGCATTGGGTCCTTGGACTTGTTCGTATCAATCGCTTCCACTTGTTGTTTTCGACTTACGTATGTAAATTGAATGGATGGATGAATGGATGAAAAGGCGCCAGGCATTACTGTTCTGACAAAGGGTTTAGGTACGAGTGTAAATGATGTAGAACGTATTGGAAAGGGGTTGATTGTAACCGGAGGAAGTGATGAAACACGAGATACTCCTGATATTACACGCATCAATTGGGTTTAATGAACTTCGTTGCTAAGTAGTAGGATTTAGATCTAAATTGATATCATGCCAAGATTAATGATAGCGTTGCGTGATGATGATGATGGTGCGTTGATTTGATGAATATCGATTACATTTGGATTAAGTAGAGTTCAAGGTTTGAAAACATGTGTTTTGGTTTTTTCGTTCAGAGAAAATAATGAAGGATATTTAAGGACTTTGCGAAAGTTTTACCTCTTGGTGTTTTGTTTTTTTCATAATGAGATCTCACTAGCTAATTGGGCTTTTAATCCGCAATTGGGCGCGTGGGGTATCACACACCCCACAGCTAATTTAAACAATCAGAACTTTTGGGCCCTATTTTGAGAGTCACCTTACGTGAGATCTCTCGTCACTTGGAAAGTCACGTCACCAACGAATCGGCATTCTGAAAGTCACGTGAAGTGACTCTAGGTGAAGTGACTATGAATTTGTCTTTGAATGGCAACGCCTGAACTTATGGGAATGCCGCATGTCGTTGGCGCGCACAAACTTTCCATCCCTTAATATCACAAGTGCGGCTTACTTTGAATAGGGAGTAGAATAAGCCCAAAATTAAAGTTCAAGTGGAAACTAAGGAAAATCGAACGCAAACAGGAAATTTCCAGGGATAAGCAAATGATTAGTGAAATAAAAAATAAGACGGTATTTACAAGTGTACCAGGTTTACTTAAACTTGCTATACTAAATTATAAATATAGTGATTAGGAAAAAGTATTGGTGAATATTAGAAGTAGTTTTTATGTGTTCGCTGTGCTGTTTCAGGCTTTGTGGATGACTCTCCATCAGTCCAATAAGCCATTAGAATTGTCGTTTGTCTTTCCAATAAGAAAATCTATCGAAAATTGAAGTCCTTGATATTTTATCCGTCAGAAATAAGCTTTGTATCTGTTTTTCTCCATTGTTAAAATTTTCGCTCGAAAGAATGACGAGATAATAGAGACTTGTAAAAATTTACCTTGACGATTAAGTCAGTACCAGCCTTTGCTTTTTAAGGTCAAGGTAAGGTTTGCTTTTTAAGGTTTTCTGGTCAATATTCGATCGATTTTCTTATTGGAAAGACATTTGCACAATTCAATTTTCAAATTCAAACATCAAATGTCAGTTTTTAGGTCGAAAGAATGAGCTGCACATACTAAATTGGCGAGAAATGATTGTAGACATGTGTCAATGCCATCTGCGTTTTCAAAGCGAAAGCAACAAAAACAACCAATCAAACATATAGCACCCCAAAAATTAGCATACAACAACAAAATCACAAAAATACGAGCCAAAAATTTACCTAAAAACGGCTAACGGCTATGGCGAACACGTAGTCGAGTTTAACCGCATTATTCAAATAAAAATATAAATATTATCTTCAAAATAAGACTTTTTTACTTTTTTTCATGATTCACAATCCAAACTTAGTCAAAATTCTTCTTCTTTTTTTGTCAAAATATGAATGTATATAACTTTTGACCACAGTCACTTGATATTATCAAATGACTGAAAATCTCGCTTCAAGTGACGCTCTTCACTTCATGTGACTCTCGGAATAGCCGACAGATCGAAAATGTTACTTGAGATGAGATGAAGTCACCTCAAGTGACTCTCAGAATACGAAATTAAGAGAATCACTTCATTCGTCACTCTCATAATAGGGCCCTATATAAATTTATATTTATCGGGCTGATCTTATAGATAGCTTCGTAAATACGAGTGATTGTTGAAATTCAGTCTCAAGCGGTGCTTTTACGTGTGCGGTTGTGCTTAGCGAGTGCGGTTAGGGTGTGTTACACCCCACATGACTGTTTGCGTAGACCTAATTTTTGAGAAAATTATGAAATAGTGTAAATTTTATTATAATTTCACACGAGTGCTTTTGGCTTTTTGGGTTGCAACGATACGCCTTTCTTTCAAAACATTACTGTTTTAACATCTAAGAGGTTGTAATAGCGTTTCTATCAATGAATATGAGAAAATTTGATCTCTTCTATTGTAGATTATCTTTACAATGTCACGCACACTGACCGATCTGGAAATTGCACAGCTATTGCAAGAACAACAGGATATTGAAAGTGCTTCTGAAATTGAAGATGATGAAGTCATAGTAAGCGATCATGATAGTGAAACAGAGCAAAGTGCAGAGAGTGGAATACCGATGATGAGATGCCATTGCAAAATTTTATTAGTCACACTCAAAGTCATGAGAGACGTGATGAATTATTTTACATCGGAAAAGATAATCATACTAAATAGTGCAAACCGCCACCACATTCCGCGGTTAGAACTCGAATGAACAATATTGGTACTGAAGCTCCTGGTCCTAGAGGACCCGCTAAAGCTGCAACGACTATGAGTGAATCATTTCTCTGTTTTTTTTTTCGCCTAAGGTCATAGAACTTCTTCTAAATCTCACTAATGAATACATATTAGCTATCCAGGATAAGTTTCAACGAAAACGTGACTGCAGAATTATTTTTTACGAAGAGCTTCTTGCATTTTTCGAACTACTTTTTATGTCCGGAGTTCTTCTTCATTTCATTTAAATTACCAGGATTTATGGGCACCCGATGGTACTGGAATTGAGTTTTTTTCAAACACTATGACTTGTAAGAGATTTTCGTTAATTGGGGGGTATCTGAGGTTTGATAACCACACAACAAGAAAAGCGAGGCAATCATTAGACAAGATAACAGCCATCAGAAACTTTTTTGTTTGATGAATGAAAACTATAAAAATGTTACAATTTTGCTGAAAACGTCACTATTGATGAACTGCTACCTGGATTTCGAGGCAAATTCTTTAGTGTAGTGTATATGCCCAGTAAACCTACGAAATATGGGATCAAACACTTTGCTCTTGTTGACTCAGAAACATTCTACCTACAAAAATTTGAGATTTACGTTAGCAAACAGCCTGATGGACCATTCAAATAGCCTAATGATTCAATGAATTTAGTGAAACGATTGATTAAACCTATTTCCGGAACTGGAAAGAATATTACTTTGGACAACTGGTTCACCAGTATTCCACTAGCCAAATCACTGTTATATGATCATAAGCTGACCACTGTCAGCACATTGAGGAAAACTGAGCCCGAAATACCAAAGTCTTTTCAACCTCAAAGGAATCGCGAAGTCACTTCCAAAATGCAAAAGCAGTTTTTCTTTTATCAAGCATGGATCATCATGATCGTATTGAGGGTGATAAAAACAAGCCAGAGATTATTCATTTTTACAACAAAACAAAAGGCGTAGTTGACACAAATGATCATATGTTTGCAACTTATAATGTGGGACGACGAACAAAGGGGTAGCCCATGGTGGTATTTTTCCATCAGTTCAATGTTACTGGAATCAACGCGTTCGTGATATATAAGGCCAAAGTAGACTCTTGTATATCACGAAGGCTATTTCTGAAGATGCTAGCTATCGACTTGGTAAAACCACACCAAACAACAAGAGCAAGCGTTAGCAGATTACCTCGAAATTTGCAAAAACGACTGAAATCATATGTTGAAAATGCAGACTTTAGATCTCAGTCAGGAAATCGCCGATCACGTTCTTACAAAAAGGGCTGTATATACCCAAGAGCAAGGGATAGGAAGACAAAAACTGAATGCTCCAAATGCAATAAACATGTGTGCAATGCGCACATTATTGTCATATGTCACAATTGTGATGATAAAAACTAATTTTCATCATGCTTTGTAATTCTTAAAAGAGGCTTATACAAGTAAGTTGATATACATATTCAGTTTATTATTTCCATGAATAAAATTTTGATTTTGAATCCATTTTGAATTTTATTTCTATAAATAAATGTGGGGTGTAGCACACCCCACGCGACCCTTTACGTTACTTTTTTGATGCGCCCAATTAAGGGTTAATACCTTAAGGTTTTTTTTTGGCTTTTGGCTTATTAAGTTAACTATTTTCGTAGCATTCATTATAATGCTAAATACTTTTCCATGTTTTGTAATCATTGCGTAATTGTTAAAAATATATTACATATGGATAAGAATATACCAAAAACAAAGAAACTTTTCTGACTTCCTCTCATAGTAACTTATTGATCGTAAAAAAAGCTCAAGCTACAAATATGCAAAAACCAATCCATTTCAAACTTGCCATTATTTTCTTTACTACATGATATGGATATAATTTTCACTAAACAGTAAAGTTCAAATATGACAAACTTACAATTCATTAAAATTTATTTAAAAAAGCGTTTAAAATGATTGTAGAGGTTGTACACAATCTCGTTCTTTCTCAATAAACATAATGCAAATCCGCGCCCAACGTGGGTTGAAGACGACATATAGTGTGATTTGGCACAACTAATTTTTTAAATCAAACAATAGAACAGTGATACAGAACCGGTGGTACGAAACGAATTCGACAGAAACAAGAAAGAATTCATTCACACACAAAGCAAGTCAAAGAAAGTTAGTACTACTTCAGCTCTGTTACATTTGATGCCAGCTTTCAGTTGCCAAACCTGAAAGTATAATTTCAGTGCTCTACCTGAAGAACCATTTTTTAAATCTTTCGGAAACTGCCTGACGTGCGAGGCAATAAAGCAGACTAAGCATGAATGCCCGTGAGTGACATAAACATCGAGACCGAGACTTTAAAAGGTCAACTTGAAGAACTGACGCAATGTACGATGTTTTGGAGGAACAAAAAATAAACACGCTAAGTAAAGGCGTATTATCGCTGATATTTTGGAGGCTACTAGCTAACTGCTCCAAAAGCTTGCCGAAAAACTAACTTACCTGAAACAAGTCAAAACCTCAAGCAAGCAAATGGGAAACAAATGCTCATACAAACCCCGACATCTTCCTTTTGAACTATTGATAATGAAGATTTGATCGAGGACGTAGCTCAACTACAAGATACAATACAATAGTAGCTCAACTACAAGATACTACAATAACCTCAGACACAGACCCAACAGCCGTACCATGGAAGAACGTAGCTATCACTTCATTCCACACAGAAAATCCAGAAAGTAGACCACCTCCTCCCACATCCGTTGAGCAATGGATGTAACTACATAATCTAAAACTAATGCAAGGACTTAGCTCAACACAAATGCACATTCGGGTATAAACAACTAAATCACACGAAAATATAAAAATCAACACAATTTACTATATACACAAAACACCAGGTCAACATAATAAATAAAGCTGATCCTAAGGTTTTCAAGGAAATCAAACCGGTGGCGATGATTATGTGTTAACCTGACCAATGGCTCTCAAAATCACGTCCTTCTCAAAGAAAGCAATGTGAAATTTGAAATCGACAAACGTGTTTATTTAGGTATCCAAATCGATCCAACTATTATTAAAGATTAGACTTAATTCACCAAAATCTTCAAAAATCTCAAAGTAAATTAGTAATTATTAGGAGACTTCAGGGCCTTGCGCTGTAAAAAATGAAACAAGACTCCGAAAGACAGGCCATTAATTTCAACGGGACCTTTTACCTTCAACCCGGGAGCAGTAAATTGAAATTGCTGAAAATTCGTCTTTCAGGATCTGATAAAGAGGTGTACAGCATTATGGTCATATGTCACCTAGATTGCCAAGCGGAGGCATAGAAACCACGCGGTGAAATGGCTCAATACCACAGCTGGCAATAATTTCAGCTCTCGTCTAGTAATTATCACTACAAATCTCAAGTGAAATGCGATAGACTCCACCACTTTCAAGACTGATATAAACAAGAAAGGCCAAAATGTGTTAATTGCAGGGGTGGACACCTTGCTAAATATGGAAACTGACTCTGAAACAGGAAGAATCTGAGAAAGCCATTTGTCGAAGTGGAGAGTGGAATTTTCAACGCTAAACACACTAACGAGCCAACAACCAACCCGACGAATTCCAACTTACTTTTATTCCAATTGAGAACCTTCGTCGTCTTCGAACTAATAGCATATGGGTCAGTTCTTGGCAGTTAGGCAAGGAAAACTTCATGTTGGTTACAGATAATCACTACGATGGCCCAAGTCACAGCGCAAGTATTGCAGATCCCTAGATAAAAATGAATAACTCTAACCAAATTTATATTCCAACTTGGAATACGAATTCTATCCTTAAAAAGCGAGGTGAGAGGGTACAATTTTTGATTGATTTAAAAGTTGGTATCACGCTCATTCAGGAACATTTCCTGAAACTTGGGAGCCATCTTTGAATCTTTAACTACACCCTGTGCATGATGACTGATTAGGGAGCAAACACTGCTATCTTCATAAAAAGGAATGTCAAACGCGACTTTTTCCCAACTCTCACCTTCCAGTGGTCAACAGCCGCTAGCATAGGAGTGCAAAATAATATTTTTGAGTTCATTTCAGGTTCATATATAAGCTTCTTATCTCCTAGAACTTTACCCACGACCTTCGTGCACTGTTCGATCACCAAGGGGCAATATTCATTGCGTGAATTAATTAATTGGGAAGCTACGAGGAGCAACCAAACTGGGACCGAGCTAATGAAGTTCAGCACCACAAGTAAACAATACAACCTGTACATTCCCTATTTATCAACGCGTTTTGGTTCAAGCAATAGGTACACATAAGATATAAGGATCCATAATGTGCATACTTTTGCCCATAATTAGCTATTGTCGCATCGACAGCACCTATAACGACGGCAAAAGAGGAATGGAGCAATCGAACGAAGCTCAGTTGAAATAGCAAACGACCTAGAAGAGTCAGTAAATTTCCTCACCAGCAGGATATTGCGGAAAAAAAAGAAAACATGTTCATAGTCCCCCTAGCAAGCTCCCTGAGCTAATTAAATTGAATGCGCGGAGGTGGAATCAAATATGGAGAAAAGCTATAGGTAAAGTCGACCCTAGCTTGATTTCCGGATTTTATTCACGGAGAGATCCAAGGATTTCCAAACGAGCAATGAGAGAACCTATTGTAGAGCATCGAGCCTGGTGAAAACACCTTTGCTGATTATCAAAGTATTTCGGATAAAGGGACAACCAAACAACCATCCACAGTTCTCAAGGTCTCAAATGTAATGTTGGCGGCAAAGCTGAAGCCTTCGCAGATACTATGAAGCTGCATTTCCAGTAAAATATCGCACCAGATGATACAATGAAGTGATCAATGAAAAGTTCACTTAAACAAAGAAAATGTCATTTAGACTAAGAAGAGGTCACTGCGCGTGCAGCCAGAAGGACCCTTGATGATAATGGTCCAGAAGAACCCTTGATGACATTGCGATTGGTGATTCTAGATGCGGAGAAGTTTTCTGTGAACGGACTTAATAGACATAAACCACCTAGAGTAGAGACAATATTGACAACATCTGCCTAATACACTTAACAACACACTGACTAACAATACACTGGCAACATACTACCGACAATAACACATACCACAAATATTGTTCTGAGTTTGAAAAGGTTTCTGCAAGCGTGAAAACGAGCCACTATTATATTCGAAGCTCTGAATTGGAGTCCCATATTTCCATAAAATTGGTGGCCAGTCAACCTTATTTCGTCTATTAGCCACTTTGGTGATATAAAACGATATATATAACGAACGAGTTATACTTTCTAGGTTAAGTGAAAAGACAAACAAAAATCACAATTCCACAGAAAAGGCCACTTAGTAATACTGCATTAACTTAACGAGGCTGGTCCAATACATCTGAACTAGGATAAACCAAAAAAAGTCAATAGATTTGGTTAAGCAGGAACATAGCCTTTGTAGGACTTATATTTAAATTCCTAGCATTTCAATTACATATCGTATTTATCTAACTGGTCAGATCCTTAATACAGGGTATACGTTTTCGTGTAAACATTTACAACTACTTCTCCTCACAGCGGTATCTGACAAGGCTGGAATCCCGAAAGGATCACTCTTATCACCATTATTGTATAATTTATGTATAGCAGACATTCCGGGATTGCTCATTGCCAAAAATATCTCTTTGCGCAGATGACATTTGCAATTTCCTAACGGCGAGGCTCGCAGATAACGTTCCTTTAGTCCCACAATACTTCAACGACAAAAAGACAAAGCACAGACGATCTTTACCATACGCACACCACCAAAGCTGCTTGTTGACGGCAATAGTCTTGTTGAAATAGTCTCAAGCAAGCAATAATCCCTATTTTCTCACAGATGAAAACCCCAAAATACAACATAAAAAATTGACTACTAATTCACAAACAGATACTGGAACCCGCACTATTAAACCAAGTATGGGCTTTGTCCAGACTTCGAAAACGAACAGACGAATATTACAGACATGCCGAAAATCTCACTCAGAGAAGAATTTTAAGAATTCCATGGTACGTTCGGAACGTAGGCATACACAAAGACCAAAGAGTGAAAACACTTTTCATGCATGATAAGACACTTAAGCTCTTCGACAAATTTGACGGATTTTGAAAGCATGCTATGGATATACCGAAATTCACCAAGAGTAGACGCCAACTTCATTCTCCGATCAATTGACAGATGAGTTACAGACTAGTGCAGATTATCTGCATTGCGATAGACAAACGTCAGTGATAAAGGTATTGTAGGGTTCAAGACACAACCGAAGCTTCTCGTTACTAACACTTTGCTATGTGTCTGCAGTGGGGCAACAATGTGTCAACTTAACTTTGCCGCGACGTAGGTTAAAGTTGAGGAGTTTTAAGAAAGTAAACGACATTTTCACTTCTTCATGGTAAACTATATTTTCATTCAAAATAAAATTGAACTCACCTAGACAATGAGTACTTCATCTAAGCTCGCATGTTTGACTATAGTATCGTCGCATGACAAAATCCTTGAGCTCTTCTGAACAAAATCAATCACCTGAAATATTGGATTCCGATACATCATAGCCACAACTACGTATTACCTGCCATCGGTTACCAACACTCGATAAACTATCAGTTTTCCCAACAATGCATGCTGAAACTATCCTCAATATCAACTCCCCATCATCACTCAACAATACCTTCGCAACACAATTCTATCTCCGACCCATAAAGCACTGTCCTTCGAAATCTTACACCTGGCAACCTGTTGCCGCCTTATTTCACCTCGAAGCATTTCCATCATCTGTGTCGCTTTTTGCGTCAATCAGGAAACACCATTCTCAACCGACCATTCTTCACAGAAAAAATAAAATAGAAACTGTATCTTCGACGCCACAATGGGACTAACTCTACCCCCTTGCTGCATTTGAAAGTCGATCCTAAGAATGAACTGTATGATGGAGCTTCACAATCAGTTGCTATTTTCGTCTGGAGCACATCCGCATTCACAGCGTCCATGGTTTACACTTTGTCAGCCATGCACTCTTTCCACTTCACAAGCAATTTCAAGTGGTAGCTGGAAAAGAAGCAGAACAGAAGCGCAGTAAGACCAGATGAAGAACATTTCAAGCACCAAACTATTGCATTTCATGCTCGACGCTTTTTGCTGTCGTAGTACAGCACTGAAGTGAACAAGCGTCAGCCAGTATCTCGAATTCCTGCAGTCAAAGGAAAACTAACGACAAGTGTAGCAGCTACAGTGGATGCGACGGCGATGATAATGTCGGAAAAACATGAAAAATGACTCTTTGAGAACGTGCCAAGTTTCAAGTTAGCTCAAGCATCTCACAGTAAGACCAACAAGACGGCTACGAATCGATTCCGGGTTGGGGTTGCCTGGGGTCCAGACAAAAAACTAGATGCTAGAGATGCACTATTAAATTTTGACAAACGGTTCGGACAGAAAACAGCAAATATAACGAGATGACATTGCTGTTTTTGGTCACATTCACATGTCAAGGCAAGTATTTGCATTTGGTTTTTTGTCGAAAATGAATCTGAATCGAATATTTTTGTGTAAACAAAAGCTCTATCTATCTCTATCTACGACAGCGATTTGTGGTAACATTTGGAAAAATTCTTGAAATTGCATTCTATGTTATCTAAGTAGATGAATATGAGGTATCTATTATTTTGAAGAGAACAACAGAGTTGAGTTTTGTTTGAATAGTGATTTTAAGAGCGATTTGTATGCAGATTAGACATGGAAGTCGGTAACAATGTAAAGGAGAAAAATGTAGAGAGTGTCAAATTGCAACAATGAAATAACTACTAAGGAGTTAAAATACAACAAGGACTACTCTAATAAATGAAGAATAAATCATACTACCAGCCAAAGTAGTAATGACCGAATGTGACTGGTTTCGGTTGTGAATGAATCTAACGTAAACGTTGTAGCCATAAACTTTCATTCTATCTTATTCGGTTGCTTTACTCACTGTGTACGTTTGAATAACTCTGTACCTTTGAAACGCTTTCCATGAATCAAAACAGATTTAATTAAACTCAAAAATTTGAAAATCAAGGCGTGGAAAGTGTACAGCTCGTCGCGTCTAGAGGATGACTATAAAGTGTATGAGGAATTACGAAATAGATTCGTATCTGAAACCTCATCTGCCTACTCCAACTATATGGACGAGCTTAGGCAGTTTTTCATAAGCCATCCCCAAGCGTTTTTGGAATTTTGTAAACTCAAAAAGGTATCATGACGGATACCCTAGCTCTTTTATATCTGAGGGCATGGTCATTAACAACTCGCAAGCAATCAGAAACTTATTTGCAGATTACTTCCAATCCGCGTACGGATTACCTCTCTCCGACTTCAATAAACCTAATTTCAATTACCTGATGGACTCCCCTAAAACGACGTTGGGAATGAAAGACCTTTACATCGACATTCCCACTATCTAAAGACATATGTCTCGTCTTGAAAAAAATGTTCACAACTGTCTTGATGGATTACCGACCGTAGTGCTTAAACGTTGCGCCAATTTCCTCTCACCACTATTAGCTCATTTTTTTAATCTATCGATTTCCTCCGGTATTTCGTGCATAACTATAGGCCAGTCGCCAAATTACCATGCGTCGCCAAGCTTTTTGAAGCCATAGTTACCGAGGTCCTATCTTTTCACTCTAAGTCTTTAATTGATTGATGGCTGGCATAGTGCAGCATGGTTCTATTAAAGGTAAATCCACCACCACTAACCTTTTAGAACTTGCGAACCTAATCATCCCTGCGATTGAAGAAGGCAAACAAGTTGACTGCATTTACACCGACCTTACGAAAGCTTTCGATAAGCTAGATCATGACATTCTTATAAGTAAATTGCATCTTCTTGAGTTCCCTAATAAGTTTATAGACTGGGTTAAATCTTATTTCTCTAATCACAAGCAGAACGTTCGATTTCGTGGCATTCTATCCACTGATATAATTGCTACATCAGGTGTTCCACAGCGCAGCCATCTTGGTCCCATTCTTTTTGCCATTTATATAAATGAGCTGATCACTTTTGTTCCAGGATCTTCCATTTTACTCTTCTCTGACGACGCAAAGATTTTTAATACAATATCATCACTTAATAACTGTACGATCCTGCAACGCAATGTGTCAAGCTTCGCTAATTGGTGCGCTCTAAACCGACTTTCACTAAACGTTGAAAAATGTTCAGTTATCTCATCCTCCCACAAATCATGTCCGATTAATTTCAGCTACACTTTAAACGATACTCTTTTAACTTGCTCCAATAAAGTTCGTGACTTAGGAGTACTATTAAACTCCGCTTTCACTTTTAATGACCACATTGACTCAATAATAATAAAAGCCAACTGTGCACTTCGCTTCTTTAAACGACGAATTCAATGACATTCTTCTGACTAAAATCCTGTTCTGCTCTCTGGTTCGCCCTATCCTAGAATATGGATGCTTGATGTGGTCTCCATATTACAAGGAGCACATAGATCGCATTGAGTCTGTCCAAAAGAGATTTTTACTTTTTGTTCTTAGTTCTTTTCGCTGGTCTGATCCTATTCGCTTACCTCCTTATGAAAACTGCTTGCAATTTTTGACCATGGACACTCTTGAAACTCGACGTCAAAATTTCAAAGCTCTATTTGTTGCGAAGTTACTCAGTGGAAACGTGGGCTCTGAATTTTTGTTATCAAAACTGATCTTTCGTGTTAACCACGGTGAACGAAGACATCATAGCGCCTTATCCATCCCATTTCATAAAACCAATTATGGATTGCATGAATCAACCTGGGTAATAGCCCGAAGCTTTAACTCAGCGTATCAAATGTTCGATTTTAATTATACTGACTCAAATTTTTAAGAGTGCAGGGACTTTGATGATATTTTCTAAGTTATTAGAGATATTTGTATTTTATTTCTTTCAATTTACAATTTCAGCATCTTAGTGATTTTATCCTTAGGCTTGGCTTATTGTATTTGCACTTATTTAGTAAGATGTAAAAAAACAAAAGTAAATTGTGTAAGTACACAGTATATATTGGGTCATATAAAAAGTCTCCGCGGTTTTTGTCACTGGATGAGGTTGATGCCTATATATTGTAGGGACCGCAAGGTTGGCTGCAATGAATATGATAGTAACAAAATTTCCCGCATCGTGCCGATACCATTGCTCTGCAAAAACATCACAACCTTTCCTTCTTCTTTTTGCAGACGCCGTCAAGAGTCGTCGTATTCAAGTGTTATATATATATATATATATATATATATATATATATATATATATATATATATATATATATATATATATACATATTTCTTGTTATATTAATAAATAGTTTATATCTAGCAGATCATCTGTTGTTTATTCTAGTGCCCATAATATCAGGTAACACTCACTCGATCATCTCAAACAAACATATGCTTAAAAGGTGACATTTCTGCTTACATTTTTTGTGAAGATCGTTTTCTAATTCGTTGCTCGAATAAAAAGTTATATTGATTCAAAAATGAGTGAAATATCTGAAGAAATACGCGATGTGATGCTCCTTTACTATAAAAAAAGGTAAAAGCGCTGCAAAAATATGCCGAAAAATTTGTGAAGTGTACGGTGAGAATGCTTTGAGTGAACGAAGGAGCCAGGAGTGGTTTGCCCGATCTCGTTCCGGAAATTTCGATGGGCCAGTCACTTAAAAAGCCGATGAAATTATGCAACTGGTGGAGCAAGACCGGGATGCAGGCTGTCAGGAAGTAGCGGAGGCACTAAACATCAGCCACATGACAGTTTGGAATAATTTGAAAAAAGCAGAAAAAAGAATCTACAAAAAGAATCTCGATGTTTGGGTGCCACATGAATTAACGCAAGCAATTACTGCAAGGAAAACGCTGTCGGAACGCAATGAAATCGAATCTTTTTTGAAGCAAATCATTACTGGTGATGAAAAATGAATGAAATACGAGAATACCAAACGTAAACGATTATGGCCAAAGGCCGGTGACCCTCCACAATCGACTTGAAATCCTGGATTGTCGGCAAAGAAGGTTATGTTGAGCGTTTGGTGGGATTGGAAGGGAATTGTCCATTATGAGCTGCTGTAACCTGGCGAAACCATCAACTCGATCCTGTACTGTGCACAACTCGACCGTTTAAACGAAGCAATCCAGAAAAACCGACCATAATTCGCCAACAGAAAGGGAGTTGTGTTCCACCACGATAATGCGCGGACACACTCATTTATTTATTTATTTATTTCTTTATTTAATGTCCAAATCCACATAGCAAATCCAATTATAGATTAGACAAGAAGAAAAAATAAAAATACATACAAGTATATAAATATATATAAGCAAAAGAGAATATCATGAAAACCAAGAACGTTAATAAATTCAGAATGGAATAATAATACAAAAAAGAATAAAAAGCTAATCGACCGAAAAAGAAACAAACAAATTTAATAAATTAGGACATATTTCGATTATATGAAAGAACGTTATTTTTTAAAGTATTTTTAAACACAGATAATGTTTGAGGCAGAGGAACGTTTGAGGCAGTGGAACAAACAACTATTAGGACGGCCCATTCTCTAACAGAAAGTTGAATGCTGGGGCAACCAATATACTGCCTTTAAAAAGTTTAAAAAGGAGGCACTCGTCGAGGAAACCTCTACGTGACTTACAGGAAGGAATTTGAAGGATGGAGAGGCGCATACTGTAATCAATATACGGAATACTGCACTTATAGAACAACGAGCGGGTGAATTGGCGTTGTACGGAATCAACCGCATCGATCAAGTATCCGTAATGTGGACACCAAATTTGGCAACAGTATTCAAGAACACTACGGACGAAGGAAAAAACAGATAAAAATAAGTAGAAAGATTAACAAAACGTTTAGAGGATCTGATGATGAAGCCGGAAAAACGAGAAGCCATTGGCAGTGACGTGAAGAATATGCAAGTCGAACTTCAATTTGGAATCTGAAATCACCCCAAGGTCCTTGATACTGGAAACAGCATTGAGATGAGAGCCAAGGACACAGTAGAAGAAGAGCAACGGAGATATTTTGTGGGTGAAAGACATTTGATGACACTTCACAACATTCAAAGTGAGGGAATTAGCAGTGCACCAGTTAGCCAAAGCATCCAAATCGTTCTGAAATATGGTACAGACACTAGCGGATTCAATCACTCTCAAAATTTTAAGATCATCAGCGTACAAAAGGCAGGGTGAGTTAAAGAGGGAAGGAAGGTCGTTATTAAACAAAAGGAACAATAAAGGATAAAGAATGGATCTTTGCGGAACTCCTGAGGTAGGGAAAAAAGGTGTTGAGCAAGAGCTAAAAGTAACAACACAAGAGCGATCACAAATGTAGGAAGGGAACCAACAAAAAAAGGGCACCGGAGAGACCAAACCCTGCTAACTTTGACGGAAGAATATCATGGTTCACAGAATCGAAGGCCTTGGCAAAGTCGGTATAGAAGACATCTACTTGCTTTTGTTGGTCGATTGCGGAAGCAATGGTGTTTGTCAAAGACAATAGGTTTGCAACCGTTTGACTTTTGATGAATCCATGCTATTCCCTGGCCAGCAAGGGCTGGACGAAAGAGTACACTCTATTGTAAACGACTCTTTCGAAAAGCTTACTAAAACCTAGTAAAAGGGATATGGGACGGTAATTAGAGATGGAAGAAATATCAACAGCTGTATGGATGGCAAATATGTTGGTGGATTTCCAAAGGGATGGAAAGGTCCCGGTTGAGGTGATGAGGTTAAAGATTATTGATAGAGGTATGCGCAAGGAAGATGAAAGTGATTTGGTGAAAAAATTCGGAATACCATCAGCGCCGAAGCTAGCGCTTGCGTCGGGAGACAACATCAACGACTCGACGTCTAAGGGACTATTAAAAAAAGCAGAAAGAGTAAAATCAGGTCGGGGAAAAAAGGTTGAAGGCGAAAAATTACTACGATGGGAGGTGAAAGAAAAGAAAAATTGAGCAAAGAGCTCACAAGAATCTTAAGGTGAGAACGCATAACTATGATGAAGATACATATGTAACAGAAGGAACTCCAAAGGAAGTTTTAAGGGATTTGATATAGGACCAAAAAGGCTTAGAATTGTCAGAAGTAATATAAGTTTCGACATGCTCAAGGTAAGCACGCATTGCGTCATTGGCTGCTCTTTTAGCAGCAGCTCGTAACCTTTAAAAATTCAAAAGGTCATCAAATGAGGCAGATCTTTTGTATTTGCTACGCGTTGCATCTTTGGCTCTAAGAGCAATTGCGACATCGACGGTGAACCACGGAGGGTCAGAACTTCTTTTAAGGAGTGTAGCAGGAAATTAAGTTGGACAAGAAGGAATTAAATTTGGCGAGAGCATAATCCACACTTAGCCCTCTGAAAAAATTATACCAGTTAGTACCATTTATTTCATTGGACAAAGCGCAATAGTTTGGTTTTTTTTTTAAATTGAAACGAAAAGTAGAAGCTTATTTGACTTTAGACGAACGGTTTAGAGTTAATTCCATAAAAAGAGGAGGATGATGAGGATCGGGGCGCACATACGGAGATAGAAAAGAACTCAAGCAAAATGAAGAAGGGTGAAGGTTAGTCAGAACGAGATCGAGAATCCTGTTGTTAGTAATGGGTACGTTGTTGAATTGGGAAAGTGAGGAAAAGGACATAAAGGAAGGAGTAGTGAGATAAATATTGCTTGAAGACAAAATACATGAGAAAGTATCATCCCAATCCAGTGAAGGTATATTAGAGTCACCACATAAGAGTAAGGATGCAGAAGGGGAGCGGCCATTGAGGTAGGACGAGATTTCTGCAAAGAAACATTCATATACCAGAACGGGGCTACTACAAGCGATGTAGATTGAGGAAACAAGCAGCACTGAGGATGATGAAGGAGAAATACGGACAATCACACTTTTAACCGGGGCGGAATGAATGAAGTCACTGCAGAGCGTTCCGTTCAGAAATTTATGTATACCAATTGAAACACCTTCTCCTAATGACAGATTACACACAGATCGATTCCGATCCCTACGAAAAACAGTGTGAAGGGGCAAAATTTCATTCCTACATATATCCCCAGACAGCCAAGTTTCTGTTAGGCAAAGAATATCATCAGACGCGATTACAGAGGAGATCTTTACATAATTAACCTTGGTCCTCAGACCACGAACGTTCTAGTAATAGATTTTCATGTTCTATTTTTGTTCGATGGTCTGGAACGAAAATTTCTGGCGGGTGTTCTGACGACTTCCTTAGTAAATACTCCAGTTGACCAGAAGTTCTTCTTCAGAAGATCAGTAACACCAGTAATGATGGTAATGCAGAAAGAAGATATTTGCTGATCCTCCAGATTGTCCCGTGTAAGCTTTCGACACAGCAACAAATGAAGATTATAGTCGAGTTTAGCTCGTACACACTCAACCGAGAAATAAATACTGTTACTACTCTCAAATTGTTTAATCTTGCGCACTTTTTTCAAAGTATTTAGCTAATACCTAGGTAGCGTCGACATTAAGCTCTTCTAGACGCTAAAAGGTTTTTCCTTTCCAAAAAAAAAAACTTATAAAATCTCCATATTCTTATAAACAACGAACTAATCTTAGTAATAAGCTTCCTTGTTATCACGATTCCCAATAAACGTCAAATCCATCTATCATATCGAAAACTTTTAATACAAAATTTACACAAACTTACATCATCATCGGTTCAATCATTCTTTCCATTACAAAAACAATAAACGCACAACAGCATAACAGCCGTAAGGAACCAATAAAAGTATTTCAAGCAACATTGCCACTAGGAACATTGAAAATGACTATCGAGAACAAGACACACTGCTTTCCACGTATTCAACATTCTTAACGAAAAGAAAATTGGAAAGTTTTCGTGTTAGTCTTGTTTCTTTAGCGATTGTTAGTTTTGTTTGTTTGTTTTTTCAGCACTTTGAATGCAAAATACAGGAACAAGCGCAAGCAATGGAATAAAGCGGCGAACAAACGAAAAGACTTGGAAAAACACCTTCGCAGTAGCGTTAAAATGAAACTTTCAACTTCCTCATCTGATCATCTTTAGGCGAAAGAACGACAACAAGACGAGGATTATGGCGGTGATTGTAGCTTGCTTGTTTTTCTTTCCGAATCACTTCCTACCCCAACGTTGCAACTTCCCTTCGTCGGTAGAATGTTTTTCTGATGGAAAGAACACACATTTTCAACACAAACTTCTGTTATCCGGTAGACGGCGGTCCTGTGAACGAACGTCTAGTGCAATCGAAAGGACTGCAAAGCGATGAATGGAAAATCTGCAGAAAAAATTTGAGAAGCATGGAAGTAAGACACGCTTGAGAAAGTCTAGAAGGACGGTCGTAGACTCTAAGAAAGGATGACACGAACGTTTTCCGGGTGAAATTAGTATGGTTAAAAGAGCTTTTGGATGGCAGCACTGTCGTTGGTGGGTCGAAAAAAAACACATGTACAAATCTCGCAAGTTTATGAGACGCGAAATCTATTAACAGTTCTAGGAAGAGAATACAAACAATTGTCAAAACTAACTTGTGGAAATTGTGGATTGGGTTAAGGTGCTACAGGAGTTTCGAAGTGAAAGCTGCGCTATGATGGTGCGAGTGAGAACATTTCACTAGAAGTTTGTCTTGTGGAGAATAGGAATAAAATTGGGAACGGACGATGCTATGACCCAGCTTTGCAGAGGGAAAATTATTAAGTTAATTGGAAGATATTCGAATGCGAAAATGTATTTAGTTTGATATATAGCCCCACTTTTTGACAAATTAAGGACCAGGACAGTATAAATAAACAATAATAAATAATAATAAACAATAATAAATAAATAATAATAAACATATAAGAAACAATCGTGACATAAATGAATTTAAACTAACCAACGCATCATTCTGGAAAATTTTCGTCAAGCATTGTCTAGACGGTAAGTACTATCATATATGCATAATTGTCAATAAAAGTATGTATAAGCAATGACAACACATGAACTAAGTATGTCAATAGACTTTATTTGCACAACACGGAAATTATATGATGACACTACTAGCGGGCGAGGGATTGAAATATTAATTAATACCTGAACATTTCGGCTTTTATGGAATGATATACATCAAAATACATATATGTCAGCAACACTCGTCCAAATTTCATTAGTATTTTTTTGAATGAGCTTTGGTAAGCATAATATAAATGACTAATGGGATTGCCAAAACAAAAACTATCGAATTTTAGTAGGTGAGAGTTCATTGTTTGAATTTTAATTGGAGTTTTCGACGATTTGTACGAGAAAATCGAATTAATGATTAGAGAAGTGCTTTTCTGATTGAAATTTATGTGTCTATGCATTGAAGTGAAATCAAATGTTACTAGTGCTGTGTCAATTACAAAATACTAGATTTTGAAATTGACAAATTATATTTTTCGATACTCAATAATTTAATCTACTCAATCTGAAATTCAATTAGAGTCATGGATGGCATCAATGATGTTCAATCACCATAGATTTAATGGCTCTTTGGAAGGAGAGTGCTGCTTTATTTTTGGAAGCATCGAACTAAAGACTAGAAAACACAAATTTATTTTTAATCAATACCTTCTTCAGTCATCAATATTTCAGGACCATCGATTAGCATACCTATTTTCCATCCCGGATCTTTTCGCACTCAATGAAGCTCTCCATATATGATTTTCTCTCAGTTGCTTTTACTACTAATTCATATTTCATAGCCCCTATAATCATAATCAGAACAAATCTAGTTTAATGCGGATTATACTTCATGAAGCTACATAGATGCTTCAGTTCTAGTGCTTTTTATCGTTATATCTTTAAACTCTGACTCGGACACGAATGGAGGCTGCAAAAGTAGTCAAAAATTTAATATGTGATACAATGATAAGTTAAAACGCCGTTAAAATATGAAGTGATAAAATGTTTCATTTATATCACCAAATAAAAACGCCTCTCTTCGTTCGTTTGCTCATGAGTGAATGAAAACCACGAAAGAACTCTCAAGGACAGAAATTTGAAGAATTTGTTGGGAAGATCGAATTCAAGTGGACTAATCAGTTTTGTTCACCAACAAATTGGTCATATTAGGACAAAAGTGGACCCATTTCGTTGACCTGATATTCTACGCGCTGTTAACTAAAACAAGCTCAATTTCGCGCCGAAAAACCTTTTTATTTCTTCTATATATTAACTTTCTCGAAGAATAAAGAATACACTTGGCTTTTGTGAGCTACAATTTGTCGTGATGCCCTTGTTAAAATTCTAATTGTTCGATAAGATTTGAATTTCCTGTACCGCATGCATCTGCAAGAAATTTATGTCCCCAAGCATGGTATCTTGATGGAAACTTTCCCAATGAATCAATAGTCCTTCTAAGATGAGTTTTTTTAATATAAATGAAATGATTTCAGAATACCTTGAAAAGCTCGATGACAAAACCCATGCTGGACGCCCGCTAATCTTCTCAAATGCAGAAATGTTACTCGTTTCAAAGAACTTTTACAAACAGACTGTTATTATGGCGGCAGCTGAGGCTAAATCTATTTAGAAACACTCTATTTTATGAAACCATTAATTTAAATTTATTTGAATAGCATCTCAATTCTTCTATTCCTTCCTGCATCACTTTTGTACATTTCTTCACTTCGCTTTTCTTTTTTATATCAAAAAGAAACTCAAAGCCTGCTCGGTCCTCCAGCGAGTCTCGATACGTTCGCCAGCGAAATGAAACGATGTTCCAAAATCTCTCGTCTACAAAATTATCCTAACCAATTTGTGCATTAAAAAACTTTGCGTGAAGCTTGTCTTCAGACTTAACACCATCGAGCGCAAATCTTTTCGTCCGGGGACTAGTCAAGAATTTGTGAATACTTGCGAAAATGATCCTTATTTTTCGGACAATTATTTACAAGCTGAATACGACCCAAAAAGGATGAGGCAAACTGCCGAGTGGCTTACCTAGCCATGCGTGAATCAAAGATGGATATGCGCACAGTATTTTTTACACTTGAGAAATCATTTAGCATGAATTTGTGGAATTGCGCAAGAAACTGAAAACGAGGATCTTGATCGTCAAGCTAGGTATCATTACCAATTGGCCAGGTATCAGTGCCATTGCAAAGCGACAGCCCACACCACTTTCGTCGTGACCACTTACCTGACCAGATTTAAGGAGTCAGGTACACTTGGGACGTCCAGAAAAAGCTCTTTTTCAGGATTTTTTTAGACACACATTAAAGTATTTAATAACAAATGTTTTTTTACTTGAAAGAAATATATTTGTAGAAGCTATTGTAATTTTTTTTAAGGCACACGGCTGAAAATTAGTCGAAATAGAGTAAATTTTCGAGGGGTCCAAAAAAAAATATTGTTTTGCCGTGATCACTGTAGCTTGTCACTGGATCATCCGAAATAAAAAAAAAATCGGGGATTGTTAGTTAATGACATAGTGCTTCGGATGGACGAAGGACTTTGGCAGATTTTGATTTGTCGAAAAATGGCTGTTATTGAAAGTCAAAATTGTTTTTTCGACCAAAATTTCACTCACATTTTCGGCTATTGAAAAAAAAGTGCATCGTCCAATCAAAAATCCTTCGTTCATCCGGAGGATAATTACATATCAAATAAGTGAGGAAAAGTCGTTTTCAAGTTACAGTGATCACCGACTTCGAGAACATAGTTTCGAGAAAAATGCTTTTAAAGCATGTGAAAACGCTTTATGCAATAGAGACGACTTCATTCAAAGTTATTTAACTCTATAAAAAATTGTCCGATTCGTCTGAAATTTGCAGAGAATGCTCTTGAAATATGCTACTTTTAGAAAATGCAAAGAAAATAAAACCGATTTTCTCCAAATTCTAAGTGTACCTGCAAACGTAAACATGTAGTCAATGTCCGGTGGAGCGGAAACTCACGCAGATAAAATTCATGCATGGCCGAAATCTGTTCTAGTCCAATGCAGTCTCCCACCAGCAACTCCTAAAACAATATCTTTTCGGAACAATTGACGGCATAAAAGCAGTTTGTAGAACCAAAACTATTGCTGAACAGACCTTTCAAGCACTTTGCTGTTTGAAAGTGACGTTGGCAAAAATATAGGGTCCCAACAGGGTACTATTTTGAAGATTTTGAATGCATTTTACTCTTCTGGCTAGTAATTGTTTTAAACACCTTAGTGAGACTACTTTTGACCTCTTTTTACTAATGTTCGAAGAACATTAGTATTAAAATCGCTTCGCCGAAAATTCGTCATATATATATATATATATATATATATATATATATATATATATATATATATATATATATATATATATATATATATATATATATATATATATATATATATCAGCAAAATGGTTAAGAGAGATAATCTCTGGAGTGGCCGATCCGATTGAGCTGAAATTTTTGGAGAACGTAGATGTATATAACAGGTAGGTCCATGACTTACTAGAATTCAGATATCTTAAATCTTTTGGCGTCGGCGGGCATTTAAGTGAACTTTCAGGTGCTCCTATATTTCCAAGCAGTGTAAATTTTTGTTAAAAAAAAGTACTAGGAATGAAAACTTATTATGTTTTAAGTTTGCTTATGATAAGGAAATTGAAATTTTGAGCCTTGTGTAGGCGCTGAGTGCCTAAAAGTAGGCAAGGATTTTTTTTCAAATTTCAATTTGTCATAACTTCTAAGAAAAACAATAGATCATCGTGAAATTTTTAGAGCGTATTGATATATACTAAAACTTTACACATATGGACTTTCAAAACTGTGCGGGCAAATCTGTAGCTACAGCAGGCTCCTGAACAAAAATCCTTCAAATCATCGAGTCTCCTGAAAAATTTTTGATTTTTGAAAATAAATTCAAATTATTGATAAATTTTCACTTTTGCCCACCAAGTGAAATAAAATATTTCAAAATTCCGCGGTAAACAAGAACGGCAACCCGTGATGAAATTACCTCTATTTTCAGCACTCAAAACTTCTGTTCACGAGAACTGACGATCGGAT
Organism: Nemotelus pantherinus; assembly: GCA_963978885.1. Taxonomy (NCBI): domain Eukaryota; kingdom Metazoa; phylum Arthropoda; class Insecta; order Diptera; family Stratiomyidae; genus Nemotelus; species Nemotelus pantherinus. The sequence continues at coordinate 43,464,790 of OZ022264.1, forward strand.
AATGCGATGAATATGAAATTTACAGGACATGTTGGAATTTGATAGGACCAGGTCTGATAGAAGTGATTTTGAAAAACGAGCAACACTGTGGCAGTGGTGCCATTTGGAAAAATCGCTGAGAAAAAAAACTGGTTTTTGACCTATAGCTTCCGATTTAGCCACCAGATTTTAACGAAATTCACGCAGTAGGAGAACCTTACTCTGAGATAGATTTCATAGAAATTTGGTTGAAAAATTAGTATAGGGATGCCAGCTACGGCAATTTTTGTCTCCTAAATATTGTAAATTTGCTCAGGAAAATAAAGATTTTTTCCCTGTAACTTCCGATGCAGTGACGAAATCAAAACGAAATTCATGTGAAAAGCATATCTTGTTACGATTGTCATTCTGTAGGAATTTTGTTGAAAAACAGTGAAAGGGTTGCCAGCTATGATGAATTTCGTAATTTATTTACATTGCTTTATCGAGCGATGTTGTCATAAAATTTCCAAATGGGAATGATCCTGCAATGACAATTAACAACAAATATTTACGTTTCACAAATTTAAAAAGTTTGGACGATGGTAACCCTAAAATTAAATTCACTCCTATAGCTTACAGCGCAGCCATTCAATCGAATCGACATTCATAGGCTGGCTTTAAGACAACGTGAAGCAGCTATGGTGCTAGCACATGATTGCCAGCACCGGACACTTTCGTAAATATCGTACCAACAGATGCTTCCATTTTCGATTCATAAGCAAACCATTTACAATAAAATAAGCAACCGATATTTAAATGTTCCGAGTTTTGGAAATTTTATTGTTTGTTACTTGAATCTATAACCAAGTTTATTAGCTTATTCATCTGCATTATCCCCTTTCTATGGTAAGCATAATTTATGACAAACGACTTCGATTATATAAAAGCACTAAAAGATTATATAAAAGCAAAGCATCTAAGTTATGTATCTATATGCTTTTAGAATCGTCAAAAATTGGTGCAACTGCACCAAATTGTTTATATAATGTTATTTTATTTGAATAAAGCTCTTTGCCATATAGCCTCCAGTACAGTCATGGTATCATAACGAAATTCGTATGGCAAATTTAAATTATTGTAGACAATATTCAGTAGAAATCTAGTTTGAAAAACAATGATAGGGTTGCCAGCTATGATTGTTTTTGTATTTTTTGACATAGCTTTAGTAAGCGATTTTGTCATAAAGTTTTCAAATCGTAGTGGTCTTGTAGTGAAAATACACACCAAATACTAAGATCTAGAAAGTTTGAAAGCTCTTGCGAATGGTAACCCTAAATTTCTTTTTATCCCTATAACTTCCAATGCAGTAATCGGATCAATACGAAATTCGCAGAGCAGGTTGACTATGACAGATATGACTTATTTTTGGCTTCGGTGCTAGCAAAGGACTGCTAGCACGAGGTGTTTTTGTTATTTTCGTACCAATAAATGCTTGCATTAAGTATTCACATCGCGAATATACAATATATAACAATATATATGACAATACATACAATATATAATATTTAAGACAATAACAACAATATAACAACAATATATAACAATACACTCAAAATCTGCACAAATCCTCTACTGTTCTTCGAACATTAGTATTTCTAGCGGTTCTGATGCGCTAGGGTTTTTTGGTTTTTGTTTCGTCGCCGGCCAGCTAACCGCCTCCAATGCCTCCTGTGTCCATCTTTCGGAATTTCCGGTCATCATCAATCGCACACCAGTGATTGGCTCCTTTTGCCCCAGTTAAAAAGTTTGCAGTTAACGAGGCGACAAGACATAGCATCGACGTTCCTTTTTATTCCTCTTTTTATATATCGAAGTCCTATGACTGTAGCCGAGAAGCAGTAATGGTATTAGGTTCATTAGTTCTGGGGCCCCATTTTTGGGCGTCGAATCTGGTTTCTACTACTTTTTGTCCTGTTCTTCAAAATGAAGTAGTTATATTGAACCGTCTAGACTCGCCACTTTGATTGCATCTTTTTACGGCAGTCACGACTTGGGTTTCCTTTCTTTCTACAATTTCAACATCAGAGGGCTCCACAAACTGACTTTTGACTCTATTTTGGTTTTCTTCTTTTGACACATGCGGTTCAATAGCTCAGCTTTTTCGCTGTAGACAATCCTGCAGTAAATGTTTTCGTTCGACGCAAGTTCCAGCACCTAGGTACAGCTATTGTTTAGGCCTCTCTGTCAGGTTTATACGATCTCACTGTCAGGTTTATACGATGTCGTTGTGAATATATTAAACTAAACCGTTCTTTGAGTGGAAATTTTCGTTTTTTATTATCTCAACAGAAAAAAACCCCTATTTTTTCTTCCGGGTTCTGGGACATAGGGCATAATGGTATTGCAGCTAGTTGTCGTTTACATTACTTAAATTTCAAAACCGAGATATATACCAGAATTAACGCTAAAACGTACTACATTTTAGTCTCTATATTTAAGAATAAATAAGTTAGGCCTACGGACTGTCAATCACAGAGGGCTCCGCCGAGAGACGCAAACACGGATATGCCTCCCCCAACCATTATACGCAAGAGGCTATCTGATTCTTTTAATAACCAGCACAGAAGCCTTTTATTCAATCAAGGATAGACTAGCCATACTTGAGAGGAAGAGTGCTTCAAGTGACGTAAATCTTCTCTTCGGCGGAGCCGTACACTGGTATAGGAGATGGAGCTCCAACAGATCCAACCCTTGCGCGTGCCGTACTATGAAGCAGTGGCCAGTGAGAACCGTTAGAGCGGCCACGATACAGCAAAGCAAACTGCAGGTTAAAACTAACAGCTTCCGGAACGATATGCATTCATGGAGCCCAAAGACTGTCTTGTAATTGCAGAGGATGCCCACCCAGGTCTTTTTACATTCTCAAGGTAATTTTTCCCGATAGCTAGTTTGACCGATGCAATCAGTCCTCCTACGGAGAAGAGATGATACCTTCGGAAGCAAGATACCGAGCTGGTTACAAAAATACCCTGTTCACCCCTATGCCCAAGTAACCAAATCAATTTCACTTCCGAATGTCTCGACATTTCCCAAAGAGATGCACTGCATTCGGCAACAATTCTAGGCACTGTATAAGGACCAAATTGTCAATTGATTATCCGCGAAAATACATACGAGGTCTGTTCAAAAAGTATCGGGCCAGACAATTGAAGCTAGAGCAGCGGGGTTTTGTGTGGAGGTGTGCTCACGCCATAGTGCACATGCTCAATTTACTGTAGTCTCTATCTCAAGCCTGTTCTAGATAGATCAAGTAACAGTAGGATTTTTCTTTTTTACAAAACGACCGAAAAAATTGAGCAGCGTTACAGCATTAAATTTTGATTAAAGCTTGAAGGTTCAGAAGTAGAGACAATACGTAAGATCAAACAAGTATTTGGAAATGAAGCAATGAGTAGCACTCGGATAAAGGAGTGGTACAACCGCTTCAAAGATTGCTGGTCTTCAGTGAAGAGTGTGTTGCTGTCACCGATCAAATAAGGACCCTTGAGATCCAGAGCCGTCGAATCACAATCAGAGAACTTGGAAAAGACGTAGGTATTATAAGCCGTTCACACTACACTCTAAATCAGGTAGATTTAGGAGCTGTCAAGTTGATCGGGTGAAGCGTTCTCATTAGCCGAAGTGATTTAGAGCTAGGATATTTAGAGCGAGAAATGTCATTCGAATTTATGTGCACAATTTTTTTTCCGTGAAAATGGTTGAATATGGTGCAGGAACATGCAAGAACATTTTCTTTTCATTTTGTACAACTCACTTTTTCTTTTTATGCTCAATTTTCACTATTTTAGAACGAAATTCGAATGACAGTTCATTCAAATCTACTCTCTCTCTCTCTTTCTCACGGATGGAATTCAGCACGCTCTGAGAACAATTCAGCCGGGACCAAATTCACAATAGTGTCTGATTTATACTGGATCAGGTAGCTTTGGACTGTCAGAAGCCGAGACAAATGTATGGTTAATCAGGTAGATTTGTGGTCGATTTACCTCTAAAGGGATCAGCTGATCGAAATCGCCTGATTTAGCGACAGTGTGAACGGGCTAACAGCAATGGGTCCATTTATTCAATTGTGACTGACGATTTGTCCCTCAGAAGGGTGACAGCAAAGTTCATGCCAAAGCTGCTAACAATTGAGCAAAAACAACTTCATCTTGATATCGCACAGGACATGCTGGAGACTGTAAGCAATGCACCAAACTTTCTTAGCACTGTAATTACTGATCATGAGTCCTGGGTTTATGGGTATGTCCCACAAACTAAGTTCCAGTCAACACAATGGAAGCATCGTTATTTTCCGAGGCCCAAAAAACCAAGACAGATTCGCAACAATGTCAAGATCATGCTGACCGTTTTTTTTGTCTCTAGTGAGGTGGTGGCACTACAATAGCAAAGAAACACTACTAAGAGGCTCTGCGCCGCCTTCGTGACACAGCGAGACGCAAACGGCCGGACCTGTGGGCAGCGGGAAACTGGCAGCTCCATCACGAGAACGCTCCCGCCCATTCTTCACACTTGATTCAAAGTTTCTTGGTAAAACACAATGCAGTGCTGGTTCGTCAACCTCCCTACTCACCTGACATAGCTACCTATGACTTCTGGCTTTCCCCAAGCTGAAAATTCCGATTTCTGACCAGAGAGGATACCATGGAGAATGCGACGAACCAACTGCGCACCATAGCAACTATGTTTCCAACAGTGGCAAAAGCGTTGGAAAAAGTATATGACAGCTCCAGTGAACTACTTTGAAGAGGATTAGTGTGAAAATACTATATCTCAATAAAGGTTCATTTTATGTATAAAAGTCTGATACTTTTAGAACAAACCACGTACATATGTATATTAACTCCGAATATTTCACTAAACAATTGCCAATCGATTTCTCGAAAAACAACCATTACTCTCACTTGGAAGGCACTACAATGGTCTGGCAGGCAAAGCAATAGTCTTAGATTTAACTGATTATTTAGGCTCGAGAGTAGCACCATCATTCGATTCATCCCTAGAAGGAATGTGAGCGGTATACTACGAACGTAACCGTAACCCCAGTAGGAATACGAGCTGTATACTCCATGTAACCGTAAACATGTAGTCAATGTCCGGTGGAGCGGAAACTCACGCAGATAAAATTCATGCATGGCCGAAATCTGTTCTAGTCCAATGTAGTCTCCCACCAGCAACATTGGCTTGCTGAATGATCCGTAAGTTAGTTGGAATAAACACGTACAAACATAGTAACACACTTTAACACAATTTAATCTGTCAAATACCTCTCTTAAAGCAATATTTCGAGCCTTTTTAAAAAAGATACACACTTATTACAATTAAAATCATTCACGTACATAGACATAGCGGAATATCAAATGTTGTTTCAAATTTTCCTGAACAAGGCTTAGCGGAAGCTTAGTCAACTTAATAACACTTCTGACAGTTGATGACGTTCAACATGTTCTATGACACAATTGTCACTCATCTCTTCATTCTTAATAAATCCCTTTGAAAACAATACCATTCATCGTTTTCCCACTATTATTACCATTTTTTCAACTTGAATCTACCCCCCTTTTCTCCTGCTACTCTCCCACCTGACTGTTCCGATAAAAACTTTAGATGCCTTAATAACGCCATCAACGTTAGCTCTGTTGAAAGAAATCTCATAAAAATGTCTACGTGTGAGTTTTTTTTTCTTCATATTTTGTGAAATGTTATCGTTTGCAGGCAAGAGTATTTGCGCGCATAAAGATGGACGACAATGACATGGAGGACTTTTGTTGGTCCACGATATTACTTTCAGTGAAATTGACAATGTTGTTTTTTTTTGCTTGACAGTTAGGCGACGCTATGATCACGCGATGCACGGAGGTGAGTGACATTAACAGCTTAAGGACGTAAGTAAACGGAAGAGAGCAAATGAGGATTGCTATCATAAAAACCAAACTTGATAGCGGAAAATGCTCATTTGAAAATTTATGGTATTTAGTTTTATTGTTGATTTTTCAGTCGGAACCTGGCGTGGAATGTGAAACGCGACAAATGTGTGGGAAGAATGTGAGATACCACACAAGTTTTCATGTAGAAGCTGAGAGTCGTGGTATCAGGATAATTTGCCAGGAACAGGGATTTTTCGATTTTTATTGGGTATGAATTGCTCTGCTTCGTATGGGAAGTTCCGATAAGGCTTATCTTGTTGCTTACTCGATGATAAGGTGATACGGATGTGAAAATACACTTTTAGAGATTTATGGAGACACGGCAATAAAATGGTTTATGTGCGAGCTATTTCGCGAGAAATGTTTTTTCGCAGCATGGTTTTTGGTTCTGTACGCAGCGTTTTCGGTAATAAGATAACTCTGGAATGGCACGATAAAGAAATCAATGAAAATTATCTTGAACAAACTTGTATCTGATTTTTTTACAGCTAGTAAGTCAGGTGGGATGATAGGGAGGTAAAGTAAAGTAAAGTCTATGGAGGAAAGTTTTCGTTCAATTATTTCAGGCTGTCAGAATATATTGGGCCGATGCGGGACTCATCCAATCAAAGAATCTGGGTCGGACTAATATACTTATAAGTATAAGGATACTAGTACTTTTCTCACTATGCTGTTAGGATGGCCAGGACAATTCCAAGGAATTTTCAAAAGCAGGTTTTCATAGTGATTTGATAGTTTATTGTTTATTTTCACTACCGAGGATATATTTTTTTTGGGGAGCGGATGTCAAAAACCTTCAATAGGTATCCTGCGAACGATACAAGATTATGTGAGATTCGTACTCACTAAAAACAACACCCGCCAACCACGGAGGTCCGAGCCTGAACCGCTTTCGCATTACTTCAAATCGGCCGTGCTACTTCCACCTAACAGGTGTCCCGTTGGCTTACTTCCGTTCTGTCAGGCTTTCAGGAGTCTGTGAGGCATCCTTCCTCTTTTTTCAAACGCAATCCCAGCTCTACATATGCTGACACAGCTGACCAGGCGTCATCTGACTGTGCATCATCATCTGCACGATTGACTCCGGCGTCAAAGTGCCAATTGCAGAGAAAAGCATGTGTCGCTCCCTTCTGAAGCGGGCACAATAGAAAAGGTATGTAAAGTGTGATCACTTTCCTTAGCACAGTACTTTCAGAACTCCGTCCTGACTTTCCCGATTCTGTGAAGGTATGTCCTGAAGTAGCCGTGGCTCGATAGGAACTGGCACAGGTAGAAGTTTATTTCACCGTCGTTGCAATTAAGCTAAGGTTTTGAGGCGCGAATTAGCCTAATCGTCCATGCTCCCTTCGAGCTCGTAGCCAAGCGCTCCTCCCAAAGTTCAAGCGTTCGCGCTCATACTTGAGCAGCCAAATTTCTCTTCCAACTTCTGCTCTGTTCAAGAACACCTCCTTGCGTTCGTTTGCCAATAGATCAATCGGGATTACTCCCGCTATCACTAACACGGCGTTTTCTTAAATTGTTCTGTAGCTGTTGGAATTCGCAGCGCTCCCCTACACTGGACGCTGACCACCTTTGCTCGATACTTTTCAAACCTTAGCGCAGTGGCCCATACAGAAGCAATAATGAGCCACCGTCATAAGGAGCTTACGTTTACTCGCACTAGCACCGCGAACGTTTGCCATGAGTCTCCTAAGCGAGATCGCTTAGGTTTTTGCGATCGCCAGCTGGGGACCATGGATTTCTATCCAGGCTTGAAACCTTCTCATTAGTTGATTGATTTGGAGTTGAGCGAGGTGAGGATTTCTAGACGTGGTGGCAGCGACTACATCATCAGCATAGCCCACCAAGAGCACGTCTTCCGGCATTTCGAGACATAAGAGACCGTCATTCGCAATAATCCATAGGTCTGGCCCAAGAATGAGACCTTGTGCTGCTCCAGCTGTAATGGTTTTGCGTACAGTTCCCTGATTTATTTCATAAATCTAATGGCGATCTTTCAAGTAGTCTCGTACCATTGCTAGCAAGTATTCCTTTATTTGAAAATGTCGCTGAAGAGAATCCAATATGTCTCCCCATCTCGCCAAGTTAAAAGCGTTACGGACGTCCAGCGTTACCAAAAACACTATGGGTCTAGCCCGATGGCAAGCGCCCTCTGCGCTATCTACTGCGCTAATTACTTCGCAGATGGGACTTATTGTTGAGTGGCCACTGCGGAATCTATGTTGGTTCTTTGAGGCGTCACCAGCTCTTCGTATAGCTGCCTTTAGCCGAAGTTTTAGCAACCCTTCCAGAAGTTTCCCCGCAGTATCAAGCATGCAGAGAGGTGTGTACGCTGATGGTGTTTTGGGATCTCTCTTTCTCTTTGCAATTAGGGCAAGACGGAAAGACACTCGCTAGTAAACATTCATTGTACTTACGTAGTAATGCTGACGGGTGTCTCTCCACCACTACTGTTAGGACTTCTGCTGGAATATTGTCCGGGCCTGGGGCTTTTGGTTTTTCATTCTGACACTCGCGCTTCGTAGTTCTTCTTCAGTTAACAAAGGGATATTTTCCTGGCGGACTGTGTGGTCGTTCTCTGCTCTGACGTCGTTCACTGCGAATAGCGAGTATACAATATTCGTCAGAACATCCGCCTCCATGGGTGAGTCGGGACCCATGCTGCCCATCCTACCCGGTACTATTTTGTAGCCCTGGCCCCACTTCTTCGCATAGAGTTTCCCACATTTGCTTTTACCTCCGCTTTATAGCTATTCCCAGTTCTTTTTTGCCTTTTTGACCGCATTGCTCTACGCCTGAACGCTAGAGCTCCTCGTCTTAGTTCCGCTATCTCTGTCTGCCTGGTAGTGACTTTCGAAATGCATCAATGCATCGCATGCTCGCCGAATTTCGCTGGTAAAATTTACAATCGTACCTACTTCCTCAGGGCTTAATTCTTTCCCTGCTTGTCCTGCGCTGACCTCGTCAGCAAAGCTGTTGCCAAGTGACTCCAAAAGCTTCCTCCTATCCAACTTCGAAATATTCCACCCGAGTATTTTCCGTCTAGAGTTCTGAGTGGCCGGGCTTCCCCCGACAACCAGAAGGTAATACAGTTGTGGTCACTTCCAGTGTACTGCTCCATCACCCAAGAGTTATATCGGGAATGGACTCACCAAAGCCTGGTCTACGGTAGATTGGTGTTGAGCCCCTGTTCACCACACACTGAAAGAAAAACTCTTGGTTGGTTCAACCATTTTTAATAGTATTGCAACGATTCATTCAAAATCGTTAAACGAACTACGGAAAATAGTTATTTTTACTATGTTAATATAGTTAATTTAACGATATAAAAGTAGTTGGTTCTGGTTATACAAAAAATATCACAACGTTCATGAAATCAACTGTTTTAATTGTTTCATAACCACGAAAAACAGTTGATAAATAGAAAAATATTCATCAATTCACTCAAAACTTCAACGTTTCGAATTATCAACAGTTTTTATGGTACTTAAACTACTTCGCAATAGTTGATTTCAGCAAACGTAATTTGGAATTATTCTACGCAAAGTAGAATGGTTTCAACATTTGGACGTTTTTCATGCTCCGAATGAAATTGTTTATCAACCACGCATCATGGTGCATAAAAGTAATCAACGATTTTCTTATGGTTGTTTTAACTATAGCCCTAGTTGATGCAAAAACAACTAAGGCAAACTATTGATTTTTCATACTCTTCATACTCATGCTCCTATTCTATCATAGAAGTTTCATATGATACATGGCAAAATTGTGTTCGGTTTGCTGTTCGATATAATTCATATGTATGTTATGCAGTGAAGCCTTTATATTACCTTGTACGACGCTATTTTGTTCACAATACAGCGTTTTCCGCTGTGGCATAGCATTGGGCTGCGGCAAAGCGCAGTCAAAAAATTAGAATGCACTGTTTTGTATGGAAACGCGCACAATAGCTGCGGCCGAATTTGCGGCAGCGGCAGAATTTGCCAAATATCTAATTTTGCCGCACCGCTAGCGGTGATACCTACCATAGGTTGGCATCACCTTTAGGTTGAATTAAATCTGTTTGAATTAGGTTGAATGGTCTGGTGGAATAGACAAGCGGTGGCTGATGTGTATTGTGATAAGCCAACCTAATCCTCGCACAACAGCATTTAGCAATACAAAAGAAAAAAAAAATGAATTTGGTTGGTGCCTTGGTTGCATTGACAGCGGCATTGTCGGGGCATTATGATTCACCAAATTCAACTGCGGCATTCACGCCTTCCCTGCCTATATTTCGTAATATGTATGGAAAAAAAGTAAGCAACCACAAACAATGGTTAGAATACCATTGTTTGTGGTTGCTTACTTTTTTTGCACCACGGACGTTGTTTATCAACCACGCGTCATGGTGCATAAAAGTAATCAACTATTTTTTTATGGTTGTTTTAACTATAGCCCGTAGTTGACGCAAAAACAACTAAGGAAAATTGTTGGTTTTACCAAGATTTTTCTTTCAGTGCAACCATACTCAGCCTGGACATCATTTCGATAATCAACCTCCCCCTCGTGTTTTGGGTCGGCATATTTCATTTCAAAGCTCTCGCATTGACGTCACCAGATACTACCAGTCTGAAAGGAAGGTCTCGAAGAGCGTCTTCTAATGCTTCTATTTTTCTAAATTTCTTTATTGGGTCGTTCGATGAAAAATAGCAGCTGACAAAGCTGATGCCGCGATTTTCAATCCAAACATATCCACCGCTCAAACTTCGCCGATCGACCCGGACTTTTCAAGTGTGCGCAGCCCATAAGGCTGCATATCCCGAAGTGTCTGAGCACCATGTCTCTGGATTTCTAGTTCGATATGGTTCGCTGATCATTGCGATTTGAGCTTTGGATTCATGCATAAGCTGCTTGAATAAGTCGTCCGTAGTGCGCCATCTTTGCAGGTTCCCCTATAGAACTCTCAACTACGCAGCAACTTCTTCTGCGCATTGAGCGCTTCTCGGAAAGCGTTGCATGTTCCTGACCCCAGAACATGCTTCGCTTCTCCTGTTTTGCCTTTGTCGTTGCACAGCAAGCAAAATGGCTCCGCCAAGCATACATTTGCAACATGTCCGACTTATCCGCACTTCCAGTAGTTAGTGCTATGGTCTGGTCCTTTGCAGTCTGTTTGGTATGGTTGTATCCCATGCACTTGAAACAGCGCGCAATTTCAGGTCGTTTCCTTACCCTAGCGTTAGCCCACCCAATTCTAATTCGTCCAGTATCAACTAGCTTCAAAGCTTTTGCTTTGTCGAGTTCAACGACGGCTTTCCTCTGTTCCCTTGTGTAGGGGGGAAATACCGAATCGCTGCTATCACTTCTTCTGCCGTAAAGCTGTTGAGTTCGAGTATTTTGATTTTGGCCTTGGAGTCGAGCCTTTTAGCCTCTCTGAAACCCCTCACAGCTGCCTGGATCGCATCGCCGAATTTCGAGATGTATTCACACTTTGCCAGTGTCACAAGTACACCACCGTCTGTCGTCTTCCTGATTTGGTAAACGTGTGCCCCCACTTTGCTTGGGCTAACCCCTGCCCGAATATGCTGAAGAAGAAATATGATAGAAGAAATGTCCAATAATAATCCAATGATTAGAGAAATTAGATCGGAATGGGGAGATGGCATGTTTGCATCTCTTTAGCATAATGTTTGGAATCTTATCGACACCGAATTGATGATCGAAAATATAATGTCTAGAGTAAAGAAAGCAAAGCTTCCGCATTCATTGCTTGGATGCGGAGAAGTTGGGATAGAATTACTGAAGAGGTCTTCATTCGGAGTCAAATTCAAAGGAACGTTGCTTATATTGAGAATTGTGTTGGAAACAGCTTGCTCTGATGTTGGATTTTGTGTGAGATTGAGAATTCTGTGGACCATTCGAAAGTGGTTGGCAAGCATGTTAGTCTTCCATTCGGGAGAAAGTGTTTGTGAGAGAATGGGTCTCGAAGCAGGTATGGACTTTGCCAGGTTAGGTCTGATGTTTTGTGATTCGCGTAAAGTTAGATGTTAGTATGTTTGAGGTGCATATCATAGAGCATTTTGATTTGGTTACGAAACACGAGTACGCAACTGGTTGAAAGTGGGGCAATTGCGACAGCTGACAAGATGATCAGGCTGGTTTTTCGTCGGTTTTCTTCAGGCAATTGACCAGAGCATTATATGACCAGACACTTAGCATATCTGTACGAGAGGTTGCAGTTTGAGACCGCATGGCCCATTTTTGGCAATTTTCGCATGGGAGAACATCAATGCTTTGGACGGAATCAAGATGCACCACTGTATTTAAAAAATATTTGATTGGCGCAAGCTTAGCGGTATTAAACTCTGGTTTAAATGTTATTTGTCACAGATGATTGCCTTCACGACGGAGCTGCAGTGTTTCATAAAGCCAAACTGCAGCTACTTCTTCAATCCCAACTGCAATAATTGCCTTATTTATTTATTTACATCTGTGGAGCCTTTGCAAACCACGGGGTACCATGTTAACCTTTTTTGCCTCTCGGAGTAAATGAATGGCATTGCTCTCAATCAAATTTCAAGCACGATGTCGTATTTTTATAACCGTCATTTGTTTTAAAGTGTAGTGATATTGAAATTCGGTGTTTTAATTCTTTTTTCCATCTTTACTAAATTTTTCGTTCAGCAAACTTATTTTTGTTCGGAACGGTTCTGATTCTTTTGGGTTTGCATTGAAAATCGAGATAGTTTTTTAGTACGATTTCGATGTTAAAGTTACTCATGCTGTCGTTTTTAAGACTTTCTAGTTTCTCTTCTAGCATTTTTTGTTTCTTTATATTTTTGGGAAAATGTTTTAAGTGATCCCAGACTACTTTCTGATTTTTGAGCTTTATTATAAATTTTTCTAAAGTATTCAATATTTCTATTATGAAATCTAGTTTGTAAGTTCTGCTAGGGGTTTTCTTTATACTTATTATTATTTTCAGGAATGGGTTGATATTTTCTTTATTCCTAATTTCACCTACCATGGAACATATAGCTTCTCCCTAATGATTTGAAAATAAAAGCGTTGTGTTTATTAAGTATATTCAATTTATTACATATGTATGCATATGGATATACATATTATTTTTTTATGTTTCTTAATTCGCCAATTTTGGCGCGTATTACATCCGGGCGCTCCCGTGGTTAAGGACCTTCTTCTTTGGGTAATTGATGTTGCACGTCAGCTCAAAAATGCTAAGCAGGGTTCAATTATTAGTAAAATTGAATTTGATTTAAATAGAAGTATCGCTCGTATGGGCAGGATCGCCATGTGATGGGATTGAAACTCAGTCTTTTGGTCTCTGCAGAATCTCCAGATTTTACATTTTTTCTTCATTTTCTGCCTGGAGAACTTGCCGCCGCTCTGCAGAGTTACAGTATTGGGACTTATTTTTTTCGTAAGGAAAGAAAAACATAAACTACTTGCTTTGATTAATTCCCAAATGAAGTCTTGAGAGTCGCTTTTCCAATATGGTATTTATGGACATCAAGCGTGAATTTTGTTAAGTGTTCTGATATACTAACTTTTTCATTGAAGTTTCAAATGTGTAGATTTCGTACATATAAATATTTGTAATCTTTGTTAGTAGTTAATATTCACCGTACCGTACCGCTAACGTCTCTTACTTTTGTCGTTTATGTCTTGTAGTGTTTATATAATGACAATTTGGTGTTCATAGTAATAATTTGTCTGGTATGATGTCCGGTTTGTCGGAGGATGTATTTAGCTGGTAATTTGTCAAGATAGTTCTTGAAAATATCAACCAAAGGTTTGTGCTTTTCTTAGATTATAATGGAAGGAAGTTTAGAAAAATTTGCGAGGCTTACCGGGTTTTTTTTTGCTGAATATATTTTCTGTTTTTGTTCGACATAGCCGTGTGTAAAACCGTTTCATCTTTTTGTACCACTGGTCTAGGTGGGCATACTGTTTTACGCTATTGAGGTACAACTCCTGAAGCTTTGCTTTTTTACTGGTTATGGTTTTGATGTTTTGAGTCGACGGGTTCGTTGATTTGGAGCTGTCGGGCTATACTGTTATTTTGCTCAAACAATGAAATAAGCATATATTGCAGCTCGGGTATCTTTTTCTTCAGTTGATTAGTTGGTAGCTGCCGATATCTAAGCTCTTGTGTATTTATTCGGGAAAGGATTCAAAATTTACCCTCTTTTACTTCTTTTTTCTACAACGGAGAAAACTTCCGCTTCATTTATATTTTGCTATTGCCACTTGATTCTACAAATTGATGGAAGAGCACTCAAAGTTTTACTACTGTTTTGTTTTTTAGTTGATATTTCATCTTATCATTTGTTGTTTGAAACCAATTAATTAACACTTGCAGCTATATTTAATCTTATTTTTGCTACACTGCAAACTTTTATTCCGCAAACTACCGTTACCCCAACATACGAAATTCGAACACAAACACTGTTCACAGTTTCGGACAAATGACTTCAAACACTTCGTCTGATCACGTCACTGGTCACAGTTTGACAATCATACAACCTTTTTAATCATAATGATTTTATTCTGCTTTTAAAAAAAACTTTTGAAAAAGCTTTTAAACCACCACCAAACCATTATCTAAATACTCTTTGATATAATCTAATGATCACAAGACTACTGACATTCTGCCAATCAATCAAATCAATTGAAGCAGATAAAGTCAAACATCCCGCTATGTACATATTTTCTTTTGTCTATTCACCTTTTGGTCAAGGATCATGACATCGTAAGTTGTTCTTTTGAAATTGTAGAACAATCTGAAAATGACACCAGAATGCAACTACGCATTCAGAAATCCCTTTTGACTTCAATGAAACGCCATAGACTATAAACTAACGCCAACTGTCGAACTCGATTAAATCGAAATGTAGATGTGTTTGTTGCCAGCAAATTTAAATTTCCAGACGGCCATTTCATCACTCAGTTTTAGAAATGGTATCAAGTCGATATGATTCAGTGTGAATGTCAACCTGGCAACTAAAGTGAGTACAGGAGAACCGAGAAAGTTTTTAATTCAAACCATTCTTGGATCAAAGTTTATGCTACCTTTGACATTTGACATGGATCTATGTGTTGAGCTTTATTGATTGGATGGAATAGCCTAGAATCGGTAAACTGCCAAATAAGTTTCCAGTTTCCAGTAAATTTGTCCATAAATGGTTTGGCGTCCGACATATAATTGGTGGAAATTCAGAAATATATATATTAAATCATAAAGCAATAATGTTAGCCTCCAAAAAACATCAATTGTTCCTGAAATTTTTAAGTTCTTCCTCACAGCTATTTCGAATCAACACCACATTTTCTAAAACACCCCCAAAAGCAAAACCATGGACTGATTGTTCATTCAACAAAATCTCTATTTCTGTACAAGCTTACACCTCCAATTTGCTCTCTCTTCCACTTAAAACCCATGTAGAAAATCCAAAAGGATAACGTACTCGCAATAATTCACGAGAGCGTCCAATGTGGGCTAGACAACGAGGCAATCGACAAGAGTATTGTTGGCGGCGCTGAAGGGACGTCGATCGTTTTTATGACACCAGACAGTACTAAAGCAACTAACGGAATATAGAACTTGTATCGTACGAGTCGAATTTTACTCAGTCAGTTTCATGAGTGAATATGGTTTCGGGCGGCGTGTTCGGATGCTCAACTATTCGAATCTATGGGAAACAATAATAATGGAAGTTTCTATGGTAAAAGTTAATAGTTTTCTACCACGAGTAAGAGAATGCGGTATTGATAAGAGGATTGAAGATGGAAATGTAACGTCAGAGAATGCGGTTTTAGCGAATAGAAGAAGAAAGGGTTTTAAGGAGAAGCCATGTAATAGTTTGGTTTGGGTTAAGTGGTGAATTGAATTGCAAATAGGATGTATTTTGCTTTGAGATGAAATTGGGTCTGGGTAAGCTGTTTTAAATATATGTAAAGTAGAAAAAACAAAGACACACACTAGATATATGGAACAATTCATATACAAATATTAAACGTAGTCTAAATTTTTACGTTAATTTTATGATTGTATCGTAATGAGCATTGCTTTTTTATTTCAGAAATTCGTCTAATGCAGATTATATAAGAAACGAAAAAATTGCGGAAACATTCATGTTTTTTTAATGTAAAGAATTTGTGGCCGTGCTGTTGTCTAGAGAGCATTATTAAAAAAGTGAAAGGAAATGAGCGTTTTTCCACATATACAGTTACTTTTGACAATAGTATATCGGCTGGTCTCCTAACACCATCTGCTAGGATGATATTCATAGATTGCTTGCACAACTCGCATTCTTTGTTGCTCAATGGCTGATACAACTGGTAGCTAGCTAACCTAACCCTAGTAGCTGTATCCATATCCGGAGATACAGTTGACAAAAATTTGGATTACTGGGCGGTCACGCAGCAACAGACTCTTGCTCAGTCCTATGGAGCAAAAGTTCGCCACTGGAAGGTTCTTAGGTTCGCTACATGTTAGACAACGACAGCGCACTGTTTCAGGCCTTCCACAGCCGTAGGAGGATAATTGTTTTGCAGTTGGAGTACCATTTGCCACTTCTCTGAAGATAATTCCGTAGCCTTCCTCATTTGCTTGGTGTGATAGTTGACGTTTACGACACACGTCTGCTGTGTCACCAAAGCTGTGGCAAATGTCATATTTTGTTTGCTACTTTCGCAAATCTTTTGCTTGATGTTCCTGATGAGGCTGCGGTTGACATAGCTTCTCTTGGCTGTTTTCTTCTATCACCCTGGCTTCTCTTAGAAGTCTACCGAAAGTTTCTACTCTAATTTTTTTGGAGTTGACTTCGAATCCTGATGCTAAGCAGCCCGAAGATAAGGTCGGATATTGCATTCTGTAATGAGCGCTTCTGACATCTGAAAAAATCAGTAGGGCTGTTGCCATCCTCGCGGCTGCTGAAGATCTCCACATAGACAAAATACGCATGCCTAGCAGCTGCAAAGGCGCTGCGCAATAATACTATTGTATCGCTCCTCGTATGGATTTGGTCACTAACACCTCTCCAACACAATGAAGCGATGCCTGTAAGTAGCATCGGGAGTCCTGTGACAGTTGCTTCGTCGCTTATGTGCTCGGACTCTTTATATTCTTTCACCGTTTCTGGATCGCGCTCGCCGTTGAAATGTGCTGTACAACTCCCAAAATTACCAGCGGATGTTACCATCAGCTTCTGTAGCTGCTCATCCGTCATTTGGACAGTCATGTTTGACTTAGCCTAGCTTCTTATGACAGGCGGTATAGTGGTGGTGGTAATGGCTATGTTATAAATGTGTTTATTGAGGTATACGACAAAAAACAATGTATTGAGGGTGCCCTTAAAGTGCTCGCTTTGGTCCATCTCATACTTGCATGATCAAATTGTGTCTCACTTGAATGAGCGAAACATTCCGACTGTGGTGTGTGCTTTAGGTGCTTTCGAATCCGTCTGGCACCAAGGTCTTCTGTTTAAGTTGATCAAGTTTGGATTACCGGAAAAGGTAATAAGACTCGCCGCAAGCTTTCTTACCAACAGACTTTATTACAGCGCTAATGGAGCAGATTCTATCATTAAACCTGTGACATCAGGAGTGCCACAAGGTTCTGTCACTGGACCAATTCTTTACACCATATTCACCGCTGACTTTCCTATTCCAGTGGGCCAACCCCAAGTCCAAATCCTCCAATATGCCGATGACACGCTCTTATTCGCGTCGAGCCAAGACCCGCTCAAAGCAGCGAAGAGCTCGGAATACTACTTGGTAAATCTTTACTTTGACGAATGGGGCAGCAAACAGCAGTAAGACTCAGCTTTGCGTATTTCGCAATCACTCCAAGTATGGGGGATCTCAAACTATTCGCAACAAGACCAAGAAACTCGCTGTCTCGATCGGAACATCTGAGATTACTCCTGGCCCATCACTAAAGTACCTCGGAATCGATTTCCACGAATTTTTAAAATTTAATCCCTTTGTGCGGCGGAAAATCAAAGCTGCCAAATCTGCATTTCAACGCATCCGACCTCTTTTTGCCAAAAAGATGGGCATGACCACCAAAATTAAATCCATCTGCTCATTACCTGCTCAAAAACTGTCATGGCAGAAGCGGAGGTATTCGAAAGGAGAATCCTGCGCTTCTGCACTGGCAGATTCTACAAACCGGTAACTAAAAAATGGCCAAAGAACTTTCGCCTGTATCAGGAGTCGGGACTGAGTTGTGTATTATTAAGAGTTGTCGAATTAACGACAAGATTTTACGGACAGACAGACGGACATGAGAATAGACTGATTCGGACACTAGGACGTACAGGTGGCTCTAATGATCCATTTATGCGCCCCGCAATGATAGCATTGCAACGGCAGCTTATGGATGCGGTTTTCAACTACACAGGCCACCCGTCAAACAGAAGGGGTTAGATTTAAGACCTAGGTTAAGATTAGATGTAATTAGGCTAAGTAACTAGTTAGATCGTAATTTAAGTGTAAGGTAATGTTTAAGGAAGCTATAACCAGTGTAATCGCAGCTGTGGTGCAGGCTGGGTAATATCATTAGTATGTAAGAAACAAAATTTATGCCAAAAAAAACCAAAAAAAAAACGATAAGAGCCAGCAGACTAAAATAGTATAGCTGCTAGATTTTAAGTTTTTTTCTTGTTAATTAAACTGTAAGTTAGGTTAAGATTGTACAAATAATTTATAATAAAAATATTTTTCTATTCAAAAAAAGTGCTCGCTTTGATGTCAGATCTATATCTCCTTTGCTATCGATCGTGCGTTCCCTTTTACACCTTTTGTCACATGCAGTGTGGTGAAGATGGGCGCTTTTGGTGAGTTCGAATATGCGGTGGTTAATATGCGGCTCGACTATGCGGTGGCGAATAGGTATGTAGGGAGCTGCCATGCTATAAAACCAATTTTAAAAAAAAATTATCTCTAAATTAAAATAATTTTTTGGAAGCTAGACAAAAATTGGTTCACATTATAACCATTAATCATTCTTATGCAGAATTCGTTTTAGTGATGCTGTAGACAAATGAAAATTAACTAGGCAGTAAGCTTTTTTGAATTATCTACTAATTGCAGTGTCTGGTTTAATGAAACCATAGTTGGTGCGATGATACATTTAATTTAATTTTGACAGGAAACAACCGTCAAATCAAATTTTAATTTGACAAAAGAATGGGAATACTTGCTGTCAGACGTTCATTATAAGGTAAATAAGAAAAGCTCAATTTAAAAAGTATAGCGTGAAAAAATCTCCACTGAACTTATCCAACAATGGACTTGACCACAATATTCAATAATAGAATGAACAAATGTGACAAAGGCATGGACACATGTAAAAATGTTAAAAAGGCAAAACGAATTGTGGCAGGGACGTATGACAATGCCAGCACACTGTGAACCTGTTTTGGTGATAGCTTGAAAATGAACGTCAAATATCAGTTAGTGATTAAAGGTGATTGCAAGATCAGTAAAGTGTCTAATAGAAATAAAAGCGGTTTCACAAATTATGTATAAAAAGCCAGTAGTCTGGAGTTTTCGGGAAAATTATATGGCAAATCACTAAACGACAAGCTATTAAAGTTACGCTTAGTAGGATTATTTAAATCTTCGTGTAGAAATTATCAGAATTTACGATGCACCGAAATATTGTTAGATCATCAACATAGAGCAGAAACGATAAAGATAAAGCACTAAGTATATTGTTGATGAATCAGTTGATCATTAGAGGTCCAAAGATTGACCTTAGTGGCACACCAGAAGAGAGGGAAAAGCAAGAAAGCTTTTCCTTGCCAGTATCATTTTTGGGTCTGTGCGTTTTCCTATTAGCTTCTGGAGTCATTGATGGGAATGCCGCTTTTCGTGAAGAACTTCATTCGTTTACTGGCTGCACCGTTCGCGCCCTTCGGACATGGCCCAAAGCCATGTCGAGCACCTCCAAGCTTCGCGAGAGCTGCTTTACAATTCTGTTTGAGGAATTGCCATCAGGGGTAAAGAGGGAGACTTCAAGAGCTTATGCCGAATTCCTCTCTTTCGGTTTTCCTCTTATCAAACGGGGTTTGGGCAGGAGCTCTTGATTTCTATCTTTTCCAGCCTTTGCTATTGGATGGAATTTATGTTTCGCTGCTCTTTTTCTGGCCTCTGATTCTCTCCGATCAGTTTCTGTTTTTTTTATCCGCCATGGTGTTTGGGTCTTGGTTGGTCCCTGGATTCAATAGCTGATCTACTGGGGGGCTATGAGGCACCATTGTTTAAAGGCGCTAGAGCATCGAGGTCTGGAGCACTTTATTAATGTACTTTTACCCTCAAATTTGCTCTCATGAGTATGTGCAATTATAAAGACCAGCCGTATTGTCCTCAGTATCGCGCCCTTGGTGTGAAATTAGGCAAGCTCTTGCCATCCAACACCCGAATTCACATACCAGCGAATGCTTAGCCCATTCAACTCTCGGCATATGCCCGTCCATGCCTGGCTTAGCGATTATTCGATTGGGAAAGATTGTTTGCTTCAGCCACCACAAGGAGGCTATGATCATACTTTCATCAATCTGAATAAATATGGCGATGGGGGTGTAAAGCGTATTAAAACAAAAAATTGCGGCTACGAATCCTGGAAAAATTTGAAAGGAAGGACAAACGAAACAAGGGAATTCAGGTCTGGTGCTTCGAGGAAGAAAGGCGTGAATGGAATCAAGAGTAATTTGAAAACGTTAATTTGTAGAGGAACAAGTAGAAGTATTTTTTAAATTCAACGGCAATGATTAAATAAAAAATAACAGCTTAAATAGTGAAATTTATGAAATTTAATAAAAATTGGATTGGCCATTGAGACGGAGATACAAATTTACAGAGTTCGGCCATGCGATGATTTCGGCCGAGGGATTTCCCGCTCCAGCGGATGTGATTGCATTGCTCCGCACTTCCTACTAGATTAAGAGTTCACAGCTCACATTCCTGGTAGAAATAAATGGCGTGATGGTGTCACCCTCGAAAGTGGGCTTATCCAAGTGTACATTGAGCGCTCAAAGCTAAACAATAGATTCGGGAGTGGTATATACTCAGGTCACTGTAGTGTCTTTCAGGCGGAGGTTGCGGCTATTTTTCAGGCAATTGACTGATCTCTATGCAATCGAATATTCGAGGTCAATATTGGTATTTTCACAGATAGCCAAGTGGTTATTAAAGCCCTTGCTGATCGTTGTACAGTGCCCATGATTGTTGCTGAATGCCGTGCACCTCTTACGGAGATATCGAGACATTTGACTGTTCAGTTGATTTGGGTACCTGGACACCAGGGTTTTCAGGGGAACTGTGAGGCCGCTGAACTAGCTAGGCTTGGAGCTTTGCTACCGGAGGTCTCGTGCTCCATTTCAATAGGAATACCGATGACAACGGTCAAATTGGCCATCAGGTAAAAATACCTTGACGACACTAGGAAGTCCTGGGCAGATTAATCATCCTGTGTGATAACAAGACAGTCCTGGGTATCCATAGATGCGCATGATACCAGGCAGTTATTGGGCTTAACTTGAAGAGCTCTGCGTTGCACTGTTGGCGTTCTTACGCGCCACTGTCTCATAGTACGGCATGCGCAACAATTATTCGCAGGGTTCAACGACTTCTGTAAGAGTTGTGGCTCTGAGGACGAGGAGGAATCTGTCCTCCACCTCATGTGCCAGTGCCCGACTTTGGCAAGAAGAACGTTGGCGGCATTTGATTCATCCTTTCTCTCAAATATGACCGAACTGTCCCTGGTCAATTTAAAGAGGATAGTGATTTCAGTGAATAGGAGAGAGTAATATATTATTGTGGCATCACAACGGGCCTCTTTTGTGCCTAGATGTATCTGTCGGCAGGTCTCTGTCGATGGGCAGCCACATAAACCTACCTACCTAACCTATCTATCAATTACTCCGGAAATATTATCAACTACTCTGGAAACATTATCAAATGTAATGGTTGTAGTGTAGTTGAGGTGAAAAAGCAAGAACAGGTGTAGCAGCAACCATAGACGAAGGAAATGTAAGGTTTTTGCTCCTAGTAGTTATACCCGGAAGAGACATCGACTCATTGTTGTTCCCAACTTCCAGCAGCGGACTAAGATCCACCATAGCAGAAGTTATCAGAGAATCTGAGATTGAGGTGACAATAGCAATGCAGCAATCAAAATTAGTGCATTCGTTGCTTGACGAAACTTAGACGCGAACATCCTATGGAGGATGCTCCGTAGTTACAGCAGAACCAGAGAAGACCCGGAGTACTCCATAGAGCACTTGCAATCTTGCTTAAGACTGCTGTACTCTAAGCATGCAGTGCTGTTCTGCAAAATCTAGAACAGACTATAAAAGGTGGCGAGTTAGCTTTGTCAACGCAGCTAGCAAACGTAAATTCATTCATTTATTAAAAATTAGAAGACAAAATCACACTTGCTCACGGGAGAAGTGAACCAAATAGTTAAAGCAAAGAATGAAAATATGCCACAGTAGGTGACACTTATAACGATAAGATGATTAGTAAAGCCAAAACTAAATTTGCAATCGAATCCAACTAAATGGCTAAATTACGATCAATAAAGAACGACTCAAATCAGTTTATAAGTAATAAGATGTCATTATGTATGAGAACGGAACGTATGAGTCATAAAGAGAGAGAATAAAAATCAACAAACCTATCAGTATGACAGGTGCGACTATACTCAGATACTTAGCACTAAAGTTAAGCAAAAACAGAAACGTAAAAATCTATTTTGTGTGGACTCAATTTGTTTGATATGGCGCTTATGAAAAACTGAAAAAAAAATCTCAGCTAGGCTGTAAATGACGGCCTTTTTCAGGAAAATGTCGTCGATTTCTCTCAAATATCTTTTGATAAAAAGTAACGCTAGCTTCCACAACGATTGTGTCGATGTAACCCTCAAATGTGAATGACTGATCCTGTAGTACTCCCAAATCAAGTACATTCTCTGACATACTTAATGGTATTTATACACTGAAAGAAAAATCTTGGTATAATCAACCATTTTCCTTAGTTGTTTTTGCGTCAACTACGGGCTATGGTTAAAACAACCATAAAAAAATAGTTGATTACTTTTATGCACCATGACGCGTGGTTGATAAACAACGTCCGTGGTGCAAAAAAGTACTGGTTCAGGCGGTAACGATGTATTGGTATATTTTTCTCTAAATGCTTGTATCATTAGAGGAGCATTAATAAGCCATAAACCATAGCAACATAATCCATCCAAGCCTTAAATAGAAACAGGACGTGAGACGTGAAATTGAGCTCATATGCATAGCTGCAAGCTGCAGCATCTATGAAAACAATTGAAATTGCTAAACAATTTCTGGCATTGGGACAATCGTAATCGTTTTCTGGACTCCCTGTTTTATAACAGTGATCTGCAAACAGAAGACTTATATTTTGTGAATAGAAGAAGGGAAATATAAAGGCTTCACTGCATAACATGAATATGAATTATATCGAACAGCAAACCGAACACAATTTTGCCATGTCGCATATGAAACTTCTATGATAGAATAGGAGTATGAGTATGAGGAATATGAAAAATCAACAGTTTGCCTTAGTTGTTTTTGCATCAACTAGGGCTATAGTTAAAACAACCATAAGAAAATCGTTGATTACTTTTATGCACCATGACGCGTGGTTGATAAACAATTTCATTCGGAGCATGAAAAACATCCAAATGTTGAAACCATTCTACTTTGCGTAGAGTAATTCCAAAGACGTTGCTCACTGAATTACGTTTGTTGAAATCAACTATTGCGAAGTAGTTTAAGTACCATAAAAACAGTTGATAATTCGAACCGTTGAAGTTTTGAGTGAATTGATGAAAATTTTTCTATATACCAACTAATTTTCGTGGTTATGAAACAATTAAAACAGTTGATTTCATGAACGTTGCGATATTTTTTGTACAACCAGAACCAACTACTTTTATATCGTTAAATTAACTATATTAACATAATAAAAATAACTATTTTCCGTAGTTCGTTTAACGATTTTGAATGAATCGTTGCAATACTATTAAAAATAGTTGAACCAACCAAGAGTTTTTCTTTCAGTGTAGATATTTTTGCGTGTGTAAGATATAGCTGTATACTTGTCAGCATTCATATGGAGTTTATTATCGGACAACCAGCTAAAAAATTTGTTTAGATCCGTTTGCAGATCATTACAGTCGTTAAGGTTTCCAACTTGAAAGTTTTTAGGTTCATCCAATAAGGCGAACGGTAAAAGGCCCAGATGACAACCATGTGGACCACCAAGCGGGGTTCTAATTTCATATGACAAAGAACCTGGAGCGGATACATGCTTCGTTCGATTCGTCTAGTAAGATTCAACCCCGTTTAAAGCCCAGTTCAAAATTAAAAGCTTAGCTAGGAGTATAGAATAATCAAGGCTATCAAAGGCGTTCTCGTGTCCGCAGAAGGCGGTATTTAATTTTTCTCTTCAGTATACACCACTATTCTACCTAGGACACTGTTATAAATTTAAAAAAAAAATACTACTTTCTACTATCTATTTATTATCAATTTATTTCAGTCGAATTGTAATTTTAATTTTGAACGTTTGTTGCAGGCAATAGTTTTCTCTTTTGATAAAATCTATGTGAAAGAGATTGAAAAGGAGATTGAAAAGAATTTCCCAGGATAACATGTATGAACATTTTAATTCCCAACAAACTACTATCATAGAAAATCATAGAAATACACTACGATCAAGACAAACGACTTCGCCCTACATTTCCTGCGACAGTTCAAGAAAATGCCACAAGGGAATCGCTTCCGGATGAAAAAGAAAAGTTTGATAGTTGCTATTACTCGCGATCCCACGCTCTTTCCTCTGACAATCGGTTGCCTCTTAAGCTGGCATGCACATACAACCAATTGTGTGTATCAAGTGCTAAATGTACTGAGTACTCAAGTATCGTAACGGTACGATAAGGAGACATGCTAGCTATGCTGTATCGTAAATATTACTCCGGCGAACGTGAGGCAACATATAATTCATCATTTCCGAAGACAGTGACGACAATAACGGCAGCGAGTGGAGCACTGAACTCCTGGATCGTGACAACACCGTCAGAGGATAATAATAATGAAATGGTTGAGCACGGAGATGAAATATTGCACAAGTTCATATATTGTAGTTTTCATTTTACTCCCGCGTCTATGCACACCAGTCATCACAGTGTAAACTACGACTAGTTTGTGTATGTCCTAGTCTTGCTTCAGCGCCGCAATAACGAATAGTGCACGTAAATGTCATAATGCACGTTTAATGTCAGCTCGAAAATAAATTCGCATTCGAATTTATTCATTCTAAGGAAAAATGCATCCCGGAAGCGTTGCGAATGCACCGCGTTGCAGGTCAGGAATATATCAAATGGAGGATAGCCCGCGATCTAGTGTCATTGTTTATGATTTTGCACGTCGAAGGCATTAAATTTTAATATCTGTTCGTCGAGTACGAAACTTATTCGTATTCAAACCACGAGAATGTGGAAGATATTAGTGATGGATATGAAAATTGTAATAGCAGTGTGTTGCACCAAATTCACACGGATGGATTAAAGGTATTTAGTGGTAGTTCGCTGGAATATTCAATGCTGCACAAGAAACATGTAAATGCAAGGAATTTCTGATTGCATTCTTCAGATGATATGGTATGCGTGCTAGAGAGAACTTACCTCTTATGATTGGATATCTGAAAAAGAGAAAAAAAAAATGGGGTTAATTGCTACTGAAATATTAATTCACTCAAAGTAATTACTAACTTAAGTAAAGGCTGCCAATGCTATTCAATTCAATTCAATTTATTTCGCATATTATTACAGTTACACTATTGGGGATGGCTATTTCAGAGTTTTAGACCATTATCTTCTCTACAACTTTGATTGATACATATATTGAACTTATCACTGACTATTTTTTTAATTATAGTTAGCTTGTAAACACAAGGAAAAGCGAACAAAACCCTTGTATATGAATTTTTATTTTTTGAATGTTACATTAGCCCTAATTTAATTAAACTTATTCTAGCTTACTCCTACTTATAACTGAACTTATCCTATGTGTATGCTAATACTGAACTTAATGTGCTTAAGGGGTTACCCCCATTTGTAGCGCAATAAAATAGGTCATTTTCATGATTTTTTTTTGACAAAATTACCAAATGTTTTTAAACGACTGTTATATTTTCTTAAAGTTCATACTTTGAACACCTTTCAGTAATTTTTTTATTTAAAAATATTACATGATTTAATTACAAATGGCCGTCAAAACAATGGAATTTTAATTTTCACCTTTTGCGGTGACCAAAATTGTGTCGAACTGGATCATTTGAAACAAAAAATAGCGATGGACTTAGTTAAATAACAGTATAAACTAGTGTTTGATCGAAGGATTTAAAACAATATCCATTTTTCACAAAATGGCGGACAGTCAAAGTTAATATTTCGATTTTCACTTAAAAAAATGGTCGTCTTTTGGCTATAAAACGGCCATTTTTTATTAAAATAAAAAATCGAACGATCAAACACTACATTTTTATGTATTGAATAAGCCAGCTAAGTTTCAAAAAGATCGGTTCAGTAGTTTTCGAGTAATTTTGGTCACCGACTTCAAAGATGTCATTTCGAGAAAAACGCGTTTATAAGTATAAGTAACGGTTGTATAAGCAACCGTTTCTTCTCTTTCAACGCTCATATCTCGGTTAATTATGTTTGGATCGACTTGAAATTTGAAGGACGTATTCTCAGATAGTTATACTTAAAAAAAATGCAACAAAAAAAAAACGAAAAACTTCAAAGTTACAAGTGGGGGTAACCCCTTAAGTTTAGCTTGCCTCTGCTTTGATTACAACATTTTCTGAAGGAGCGATCAAATTAGCGGATTGTTGCAAGTACTGGACTTAAGTAAGACATTTTTTCGCTGTTTCTTTACGATTTCTTTAATCATTTTAACACCAGTAAAAATATGTAACCTGCGAGTCGAGTAATAGAAAGGTTTGTTGCCGATCATTTTTAGGCATTTATTCTGAGCGATCTTTAGTCTGCTTTTATGACATTCTGCACAAGTGCCCCAAATCGGGGCTCCATACAGATCAACTTATAGATTAATATTTTGTTACTGAGTGACATCTTTGACTTACGGTTAAGAAGTGGATAGAGTGCATGTGAGCATATTGACAGTTTTACGCAAACGCTATCGATGTGCTTATAATAAGTAAGCTTCCTGACGAGGTTGTCGTCCGATCAACGAAGTTAAGCAGTGTTGGGCGCGGTTAGTACTTAGATGGGGGACCGCTTGGGAACACCGCGTGTCGTTGGCACGTAAAACTTTGTGCTATCCCTTATACCAACAAACTAGTTGTCTGGGAAGCACTATGAAAAAAACGTGATCTCGTCATAACATTCTATACTTTGACCCAGAGTGTTAAGATTCCTAGAGGGCATGTTCGATCTTTTCCGTTTTTTAGTAAAACATATCGCTTGTGTCTTGGAGGTGTTAATTTTGATTTTCCACCTGAAAAACTATTGGTAGAGCTTTGAGAAATGTTCTTCTAGGTGGGAAATTACCAGCTCAGGATCTTAAGCAGCAGAGTAAATGCATGTATCATCTGCGAAGATAGCGAATTTACAGTTGGGACTCGTGGGGATGTCAGCTGTGTAAATGTTAAAAGGCATAGGGATGAGACATGACCCCTGCGGTAGGCCAGCAAGAATTTGTCGCTGGGAGGAAAGACTACTTTTTATCTCAACAACAAATTTGCGATTACTTAAGAAGGACTGTATTATTTTCACCAAATAAAGTGGAATTGAATGTTGAATAAGTTTGTAGAGAAGCTCTTCGTGCCAGACGTTATCAAACGCCTTTTCAACGTCTAGTGTGACGTCTCTTGTTACTCTTAATAGCTGGTGATTTGTTGAGTACCCTCTCGAAAACCAAATTGAAATTCGGGAAGAATGTTTTTGGCATATGTAAATTGGTTGACCACCTTTTCGAACATTTTCCCAAGCGAGCACAATAGACTTATAGAAGACTTTCCAGATGTTGGAATTGGGATGACAGTGGGTTGCTTCCACGCGATCAGGAAGTAAGATAATTTCAGACAGGCGTTAAATATAAAATTTAGCTGGACCACTGCTTTTCTAGGCAACTTTTTTAGGGCTTTGTTTGGTATGCCATCCGAACCTGGAGCCTTGTTGTCCTTTAATTTACGTAGGATCGCTCTTATTTCTGCTGGCTTACATAGTGCTCCATCTGGAAATGTGGTGTTTTCGGAAAGCATATTTACAGATCGCTGGGCCATTGTCTTAACGATGTGGTTTCCCATATTAGCTGTAATACCGTGAAATAATTCAACAGTACTTGCTATCAGAAAAAGCTTGTTTGTTTTCCCTGTCATGTAGAATCGGAATTTGATTGTTAACAAACAATTAAGTCACCAAACTTGACGGGACCCATGTTCGAGGTTGTTCATAATATTATTCCACCGTCTGTTCCTCAGTATGAAAATCCTGTCCCGGATCTCGCGTTTAAGAGAAGTAACTAGCCAGCTGCCAGCTGCTTTGCCAGCTGCGCTGAACCGTGTTCCGCTGACGGATGAAACGTTTTGTCTCCGTATCGATCTCGAATGTACTACATTTAATACTTCTCTTCGGTGTGCTTACCTCAATTCCATTGCTAATTGCTCTGGTATATCGTATTATTAGATCGTCAATATGCTCATTGTTACTTATGTCACTTAATCTGCGTTCACCAAGCGAAATGTTCGCGTTAAGATAATTGCAAAACTTATTCCAGTTGCAGGTATTGAAACAATATTTACTGCGAACAGGCGTGCCTTTGCAGTTTGCATCTGTACCAATGGTTAACTGTATGGGTAAATGAGGTGAAGAGAGAGAGCTTGAAACGTGAAGGGTGGTGAGACAGGTAACCGACCGTCGCTTATAGCGAAGTCAAGGATGGACCCAGCCCCTCTAAGCGAGTAGAATGTAGGATCAGGAGGAGAATGTATGACGAGATTTTTATCGTGTACAAGATCAAACAGTATACGTCCACAATTATTAGATGTAGTGCAGTCCCAGAGTCTATGTCGAGCATTCAGATCACCACATAATAAGTACTTTTTGTTTTGATTGGTAAGGAGTCTTATGTCTTTTTCGGATGCTTTTAATTTAACATCGTTCGGTTTAGTTCCCGGAAAGTAAACAGCGAAGATTTTCGTACCATCCTTAAGTTCTATGCAGAGATTTTCTATAATCGAAGTACTTGGTGCTAGATGCAGCTTGTGCGAAATAGATTTGTGCACTGCAATTGCAATACCACCTCCTATTCTATCAGTCCTATCTTTCCTGTGGATGCGATAACTTGGATGTGGTATTTTGTCTTTTGCTGCTAGCCACGTCTCAGTAATAACTAAAATATCTGCTTTTTGATTAGCAGCAAAATCGAAAGTCTCCATCCATTCATTTCTAAGACTTTGCGCATTCCATATAATAATATTGAGCTTAGCGTGCATATAAAAATTTACAAGCTAGTTCAACTAAAGTATTAAACTGTTCACGCCTGTTCTTGCATCGAGATAAACTTTGAATAAGATCCTGTGCTAATAAAATCATCATGTTTGCAGAAAACATTTCTTCTTCTTGTGGATTCCTAGTTTGGATGCTAGTGAGAGCTTCTGGCTGGGGGAATATACGGGTCTTTTTGGTGTATAAGAGCTAGTGAAAGCTTGTGGCAGATGTGAGCTCGTGAAGGCATGAGGCAGGCTTTGCCTGGTTACAGCACCGTACGAAATCTTTAATTAAAAGCTTACTGGAGTTTGCGTTTCTTGAACTTACCCTCTCGGCAGCTTGGGGAATTCAATTTGGGAGTTCATTGGTATTTTATTTTTACCACGTTTTTGATTTTTTCCTGACAGTTTTGTTTTTATTTCTAAGTACTGTTTGCGCTTGCTGCAGGCCGGGTCTCGAGCACAGTGCGGTTCGTTGCAGAATGTGCATTTGATTTTATCCTTGTCGGCTTCAGTCAGCGGCAGTGATGCCAGATCCAGATTTAAGTCTGGATTTGCCAGACTTGCACAACGTTTTCCAGACACCCAGATATTATTCAAAATTTCCAGATTTTTTCAAACTTGTTCTGAAACTTTGATATTTTAAATGTTTAAGTAACATTTTCAAAGTTTCACATAGCGCAAATCAAAATGTCAAACAAAAAGGTACAGAGTTTGAAAAGCTCGGCCTGCGGCTAGCTCTTTGTCAAATTCTACAATTAAATAAGCTCTTTCAAAGTGAACCCCCAAATATACTTTGGCTTAACTTGGAAATAACAAGATTAACGAAAATAATATTCAATAATTATATTCAAAGGCATTACTGAGAGAAAACCAAAAGAAAGGATGCTAAATTTCTAAATGAAATGTAATTTTTACCATAGGATGACCTTTACTTAGGAGCTTGCAGTGAATGCCTAGTTAAATAGACTGAAAGATTATATTTACGTATTCAAAACGCACTGTGAAAATTATATTGACCAAATATATCAGTATTCAAAATTATAAAAACCAAATATATCAGTATCAGTTTCATGGATCCTGAAAATGTTGTTTTGAAAAGACAACCTTCAATTATCGCACTTTGTCAATGTTTTCCAAACTTAAGAGAAATATCAGAATTGCAGAATATAAATTCACAGTGATGGAGTCTAAGAAATATTGAATTCACCGGTTTTGAAACCGGCAATGCTGAGTTATTTTGGAAACAAGTGAATCCAATCGAAACATGAGAACACAAGTCAGCTTTTCCAATTTTGAGGATTTTTATTTTTCACCTGTTATTCGCACTCAGTTATTTCGTGACTGTAGAAAGAACTTTCTCTCAAATTAACATCAATAAACGAAAAAACGAGCAGTCGATTACAAACATATACTCTAAGTGGCCTACTTTTGTCTAAAGAATATTTAAAATCCAGAAACGAAACTTGTGCAGGTATAGAATTAAATGAAATCCTTAAATCAAAGTTATTTTCGGTAAATATATGTTAAAGCATAATCATAGTACGCAGAAAATTGATGTTATGAATTATTTTTTGCCTTGCATTGTTTTTTTTTTTTGCTGAAATAAATGGTTGTTATTAAAATGATATCGTTTTTACTGAAACTAAGTTACGTTTTTCATTGAAACTAAAATCCCCAGATTTCTCCAGATTTTTTGAAAAATTTTCCAAGATTCTCTGTATTTTTTTCTGGCAACGCTGGTCAGCGGGCAGTCAGAGACTGAATGATCGCCACTGCAGATCATACATCGAGTAGGTAAATGGCAGTGAGTGGAACCGTGTCCAAAAATTTTGCAGTTCCTGCATTGCGTAACTGTCTTTCGTTTGTTTGTGTAATAATTCCATTTTACCATTGTGTGTATGATTGACTTTATGTTCAGCAGCTCGCTAAGTTTTGTGCCTTTCTCTAAGCATAACGGATAATAAAAATCATCGAGTACATGAGACGATGACGAAAATGTTTTTAGGTCATAACAATTGGTGCTGCACTCTTTTTGGAGTAGGGTTTTTAATGATTCTGTAGGCATTTCATGTAAACCCGGCAAAATTATCTTCACTGGGCGACGATCTGCCCTTTGGTGAGTGAAAAAGTTAACTTTCTTCTCAGTGAGATGTTTTTGGACAGTTTCAAAATCTTCGATCGAATTGAGGAATAATCTTTTCCCAATTGATAATAATTTAATGTCAAATTTCTTGATTTGTAGGTGATGCATCGTTCGTAGCAACGATAGATTCTCGTGGCAAGTCTGCGAAAGTTATTGGCGGGGCTTTTACGTCTTTTGGCGCCTGGTTGGCATTGCTAGACGAACCTTCATTTTCATCAATGTGATTTGCTAACGGCTGATACCGGTTAGCGTATTCATTTTTGTCCCTTCGTGGCATTTTGAAAAGATCCCTCAGAAAGGGCCTCGCCCGGTGATTCGTCCCGGCTTCTTTTCCTAGTTTCCTTCACTATTTATTGTTTTTTGGAGCAACAGAGAGCACTTGACGATTTTTTGAAGGGAATCTGTTGATTAGAACTGACACTGTTAGTAACTTGCACTTATATTCTGAATTCACTAATACGATCGACACGCTATCACATGCGATTGCACAACTGTACGAATTCACGACTGATTGTCGACTCTAGACTCCCAATGCTATTTTAGTAAATTTTAACTTTGTTGAAATCGAAATTGAAAATATTGTTGGAAAGCCGTTGCTGCTTATTCCAATTGCAATTTAATCGCTTTAATATATTAAACAGCGGAATTCCCAATTGTACGTTTCCATTACTGAATTGATTCATAGGCTTCAGCAATTACTTGTAAAGGCTATTTAATTGTGATCATGGTTCCCTTCTTGTCTATAAATCAGCATAGACAACGTATATCGACTCTAAAGCTTATCAAAGCAGATAATAATTGATACGGGAAACTCGATCGTTTTGCGTACGTAAATAAAAATTAATGCGTAAATAAAAAAAAAATAAAAAAATAAAAAAATTAATAAAAATTAATGATTTCCAACTGGAAGTGGTCACATCAGTCAAGTATGCACTGTGTGCTGGTCTCTGATGAGAATCTGTGCATACTTTCGAAACCACTTTGTCAAATCAAAATTTTCTATGTAAATAAAACAAATTTTTCAATTTTAATCATCCCGCAAAAACAATTCCAATTTCAGCAATTAGTTTATCCACGACAGAATCTTATCCAAACATAAACAATCCATCCGCCACAAGACTAACATAATAAAGTCATTCCAATATTTGTCTCATGAGACTCAGGTTTATTTCGATCATAAAAACATTTACGGCCTATCGTTAAATGTGAATAGTTCACCCGATAATAGCCAATTTCCCTACCGAAAGGCAATCAACGTAATCCAATTAACAAGCAAAATTACTTTCGCTAACTATCCATCTATTCTTCCATCTATGTATCTATCCTTGTATGTATCTTTGTTTTCGACTAATAATACGATGTACATATGTAACCTTCTGTTTGAATTTCTCCCTCGATTCGTAAC
Organism: Nemotelus pantherinus; assembly: GCA_963978885.1. NCBI lineage: Eukaryota > Metazoa > Arthropoda > Insecta > Diptera > Stratiomyidae > Nemotelus > Nemotelus pantherinus. Next base: position 43,497,848 of record OZ022264.1, read on the forward strand.
ACTATCAAATAACAAACGCAATTCATATCATTGAAATGAAGTGCATTCAAATTGTGGATCATAATTTCAATTCGATATGTAAACGACCTTAAGTGCATTGCTGTGTTAACCAGCGAATGAACGTCATAAGTTAATGCATGCAAATATGCATATGCTGGTGCAGAGCTTCTGATTTAAGTGCATATCATTACGAGAAAAAAAACGCTTTAACTATGATTTGCTGGGGATTGATGAATGCATTAGATGATGTTTAGAGATGCTTGTTGATTGATAGTCGTAATCTTACAACTTGATTTGATGACTGGCGGTTTCAACAGCGAATTAATGGTTGATTTCATTGGTTTAATGATGGGTTTTGGGTTACAAAAACGCTTGGAAGATTCAGAAAAATAATTTGTAAAGAAATATGCGAGAATTTTTATTCGATTTGTAATGATGCTGACTAATGTGTAATTACTAAAGGTAATAATAGCGATGCTTGCAGTCTTTGAAACAAATTATACTATACTATTATATTATCACTATATTATTATACTATGTATAAACTCAGAAGCATCAAAATAAGTGCCTTTTGTGAGAATGTGAACATTATTCCAGAAATAGTCAGGATAATTGTATGACGTTACTCTTCCGGTCTAGGGTGGATAAAACCGGGTCTTTCTGCTTTGGGTCTACGCTAGCTCTTCGAAGACGGGTCATCGGTGCCACTTGCGCACCCTAGTTTAGGGTCTCTAAGAAAATCTCAATTTTTTTGGCCACACTTAGGATCCGTTTTACACGTGAAGCCAACCACACTTACAATATTGCACGTTTTTGTATGTATATAAAATATGTGTACTTGGGTCTCTTAACTATTACTGTCTCTTACTTAAGGGGGTAGTACCGGTTAGAATGCTAAAAAAACAGCCTAATTTTCAATATTATTTTTTTTCACCTCCTATATTTTGTACAAATTTAAAAATTTGCATGGGTAAAATACACCTTTTGAAGATTACAAAAAAAAAAAATGTTTTATTATTTTTTTTATTTTTTTACTTATTTATAGACGGCACCAAAGTGGACGTCTCGAAAAATGCCTCGTCATACTGCGGACAGATAATCTCAGGAATGAAGAATCTGAAACAACAAAAAAAAAACCGAATTTTAAAAAGGAATGTTTCTTACGTGGTAATCTCCCACAATATTTTTAAAAATATGATCGAAAACAAAATGGCGGTTGTTTGAAAATATTTTTCGAAAAATGGTTTTTTTCACTTTGTTTCGCTTGCCAAATTTTTCTGGGTTAACTTTTGGCCTATATTGTGGTAGATTACCACACAAGATACTTGAATAAAGTAGTGCACTAAATTTGACTTAAATCGGTTCGGCCAATCCGGAGAATAAGTGTCCGCAGTTTGAAAAAACGTAATTTCGAGAAAAACACGTTTAAAGTTTTTTTCCATTTATTTATTGAATATTATTTAAAAAATATGTTTTTATCTCCTACAATTGCTCATCACACATTGCTCTGGATCACACATAATATTCGTGAGTCCACATAAGCCAGTTGCTGTTGCAGTTGGGCAGTTTTTTTTGGCCAAACGCGCTTCATTTGCCGCTTTTTCTGGCTGACTTATGCGCTCGCTCTTCAATTTTTTTCCCCCAGTAATTCAAAGCAGCGGTCTGCCGTAAACTGCCGTAACTTCTTTATTTTTGGGAATATCTTAATAAAATTTCGAGACGTGATTTTTAATAAATTTAAACTTGCAAAAAACAAAAAACTGATTTTTTCAAAATTATAACCAGTACTACCCCCTTAAATTTGCTTTGGTATTTTATAATCGTCCTCACTCCGTCGCTAATATTTTCAAAACAATACGTATTGATTAGGTAATTAATATACTCAATCAAAGCTGAATTGTATGGTTTCATAGTACACAACTATATAGCTATCAAGCTATCTTGCAATCATCGTAGTTCTATTTCGGCCTTGTACGTATCTGAATAATTTTATACCGAATATGTAACTTTCACCATCCACTTTTACAATGAAACTTACAGTAATAAGAATAAAAGAAAGCACAAAATTACTTGAAACTAACAAAATTATTCAACCCCAAACAATTATATATTGACAAATATTTTATATTGACGAAGATTATCATGGATACACTTAATAATACCATTTTGGCGTTTTCTAGGAAGCTGGACAATAATTTGACACCAGACCCTGACGGCAATCCTAATGCTTTATTAAGGGGTTAATCCACTGTTAAACTGCTCCAAATGAACTTTTTTTTTAAACAGCTACCAAAAAAAAAACTGTTCAAGATATCGATTTGAAATTTTACATGCATCTTTATTGAAGTTGAGAGTTAACATTTTCATTGGAAAAAATTATTAGAAAACAAAATGGCGGCCGCCCCAATGGATCGCCGCAGCACCGCCGGAAAAAAAGCAAATTGCGCCTCGTAAATTCCTGGACAAAATAAGCGTCTGTGAACAAATTATCAAAAATATTTCATTAGTTTTGAGTATAAAGGACTGCACGGGCCTAAATTTAGAGCCCTAAAGCGATTAAAAAAAATGTGGTATACTTTTGAATCAAAAAAATTAATAAAAAAAATTTTTTTAATCAAAAAAATGTTTCCCAGATCGTCAAAAAAAATTTTTTTGTTCTAAATTTAGGCCCGTGCAGTCCTTTATACTCAAAACTAATGAAATCTTTTTGGTAATTTGTTCACAGACGCTTATTTTGTCCAGGAATTTACGAGGCGCAATTTGCTTTTTTTTTCGGCGGTGCTGCGGCGATCCATTGGGGCGGCCGCCATTTTGTTTTCTAATTATTTTTTCTAATAAAAATGTTAACTCTTAGCGTCAATAAAGATGTATGTAAAATTTCAAATCGATATCGTGAATAGTTTTTTGTTGGTAGCTGTTTAAAAAAAAAGTTCATTTGGAGCAGTTTAACAGTGGACTAACCCCTTAAAATATTGTATCATATTTTCTATACTTGTCTACCTATTTAATCTTCCTCTGTCGCTCGGTATTTTTCCTAGTGGTTGAAAATATGCAATCGTCACACCTATTCATAAAGAAGCCGATAGAAATGTTGTAGGCAACTATCGTCCCATCGCAAAACGACCATGTGTTGCTAAACTATTCGAAGCGATAATCAGTATTGTTGAGGTGTTTCATAGCAAATCTATATTATCTCCTTTCCACCATGGTTTCATGAAAGACAGATTCATAACTACCAACATGCTTGAATTTTCCAATACTGTTATTCCATCTATCGAGCAGGACATCAGGTAGACTGTATTTACACTGATTTCACGAAGGTTTTTGACAAGCTGGATCATTTCATATTATTGTGTAAACTGTCCTCTTTTAACTTTCCTCAGTTATTTATTTCCTGAATAGCATCTTATTTGGAATGGCGTACCCAATGCGTATCCTTTCGTGGCACCCTTTCATCAGAAATTGATGTCATATTTGGTGTTCCTCAAGGAAGTCACTTAGGACCTCTACTTTTTCTTTTATATATAAATAACCTACCATCTCTTCTGAAACATTCGTCAATTTTACTAATGCAGATGACGCCAAAATTTTAAAAAGGTATCTAATACTCACAACTGCTTGTGACTTCAAGCTGACCTAAATAGCCTCAGGACTTGGTTCCTAACCTTGTTTCATACACGCGTAAAACTAGTCCGTTGAGCTTTGAATACTCTTTGAATAGTATTCCCTTAAGGTATTCTGACAAAGTACTCGATTTAGGAGTACTTTTCAATAATGTTTTCACTTTTGACGATCATATTATCGCCATCTGATAAAAAAGCTTCATCTACTTTGGGATTTCTGAGCAGGCGATCGAAGGAGTTTCATGACATACATCTAACTAAGATTCTTTTTTGTACTTTAGTAAGACCGATACTTGAATATGCGTGTATAGTTTGGGCGCCTTATCAGCAGGTGTATGTGGACCGTATGGAGTCCATTCAGAAAAGATTTTTACGGTTTTGCTCGTGTGAATTTGCTTGGCCAGATTCTCCTCGCTTGCTTCCTGACATTGATCGACTTAGGATACTGGCCATGAATACATTAATAACAGACGTTAGAATTTCAAAACGATCTTTGCTGCTAAGCTCCTCATGGGAAATATTTCGTCTGAACATCTTTTAGGTTTATTTGGCCTCAATACCAAGGGTCACAGAGTGAGACACGCCAACATTTTATCTGTCCCTTCCTATCGGACCAACTACGCCTTCAAAGAACCAGTTTCGTCCATAAAAAGGAATTTTAATAAAGCTTACAATAAATTTGACTGTAGCATATGTTTAACACCTTCTGAAAGTCAAAGGTCAGAAACAATCGCTTCAGTATTCATCTAAATCACAAGCATTCTACTCACCGGACAAGGATTGTAATGCCCACTGTCATGTTCTACGTAATCGATGCGAAGCTGCCAAACGAATGGGCTCGAATACTGGTTTTCAAGTAGTTTCCATTCACCGCATGGCTTCCTTCTACTCGATTCAAAAATACGTATCCCTCAGGCGGCATTTGATCCCTCGAGATCGCTCAGTGACTGCATGCTCTAACCAATTGAGCTACAGAACCAGTATACTAGTAGGATACAACACAAGTCGGACGCTACAAGAACTCAAGTTTTATTGAGTGGTGCTACAGTTCTTAACCTACGTAATTGGTGGATTGGGAGCAAATTACTTCTTTTTGAGGAGGTTTTTGAGTTTTTTAGTGGTCTATTTGGGGTACATTATTATGACAACGTAACAACGGTTACTTCTCACTCCAGGTGGAGGGATGATGACTACCTTGGGGAAGACACAGTAAGTGCTGCTTAGAACACAAATCCACGGGTTCGAAGAAGTAATCATAGTGATGCTGAGTAAGAAAACAAAGGTCCTGATCGGAGTTGTCATTTACTACTGATTAAACAAATCATCACATAAAAAAGTTGAATAGGCAATCAACTCTTTCAAACTGTTTACAGCAGAGTCTCTCTCAGACCTTCAGTGAGTGAAGTCGAAGTGACAGTTGGCTGCAAAGCATATTTATTACGGTATAGTGTTTTCCCTGAGTGTTTCCCTGCTCATCTTGTTGAATCTGAAAATTACTTCAGCAGTGACTAGTGTTAAAAGGCAACGGGAGAATACCTCTCCCGACATTCTACTGCGGGATCGTTTAAAACTCCCTAGAATACACAAGAACTCCTTGATGGCAAATTATAGTAATCGGTTTCAGCCTCTGGCTGGTCTAAAAACCTGTACTGACAATAGCATTGACTCCGAAACCGGGCCTGCTCCCAAAAAAGCTAAAATACCACCACTTGTCATCATGAACATTGACAGGGAGTCTGTTGTTGCAATGATGAAAGAGCTAAACATCCACGACTATGAAATACAGCACATTAGTATCGGCAAAAAGCTATTTTCGAAATCAACCGAGACATTCGAGACAGTTCGATCCCATTTGATCGCTAAGGACGTGTTATATGTTCGCGCGAATCATTCGTTGTGTATAATTATTTAACTCCCAGTGGCCGTTATAATTTCATTACTCTCATTACCCGAGCATTTTATAATTTTCATTCTGGATATTTGATTTTCATGTGTGTGTTTCGAAATCAATTTGTACAGTTATCCCGTTATGCACATTCAGTTCAGCTGAACGGTAAACAATTCGCTGACTGTTAACATTTGTTTTCCCATATTGAACTAAACCGTTAAACCAAATCTATTTTCCCCTGATTTAACGGGTATTTTTGACTCCTTACATACTTTCTGCTATATTGTTGAAGTTTTGTGAATACAATAAATTTTAATAACAATCTTAATATGGCAAATACATCTTCATCGCGCAACTACCTTCTTTGTGGAGCCTGTGACAAACCTTTGGATAAGAAGAATTCTGTTGTTTGCGACGGGATATGCAATCGATCATTCCACAATTCATGCATGAAATCTACGCGCAAGTCTTCTAATATTACTTGCAATGAATGCAGCGACATCAAACCATGCCATGTTCTGAGGATGCTTCAATTAACAAACAATAATTTGGAAAGCATGAACGAGCGAAACGAGTCGTTATCTCGAGACAATGCTGTTATCGGGAATATTATTAAGAACTTATCTTCTTCATTAAAACCTATGGTCGATTTAATAGACGACTTACGTGGTCAGCAAGATAAAGTCTTGGCACTATCCTCTAGACTAGACCAAATTGAAGATAAGATGGACTTAATTCTATCTAAAATTAGGAGTGTCGATGTTAAGGCGTCAGCCGTAGCTGAAACTGTAGTAGACATTACTGACACGAGTCTAACTTCGTGTTCGATCGACCTAATATCGTCGAAATTAAACGCAATGGAGCATCAACTTGATCGTATCTCAATCTCCCAACCCTCAAAACCTGCATCAAGATCCATTGCCTGCCAGACGGTTCCGGAAAATGAAATACCGACAACTTCTGATAGTGTTGCTACAAAACACAAACCGATTTCTGATAATGTTGGCGCAAAACATAAATCAACTTATAAAATAGCAGATGCAGCAATGAGTGAGCGGAAAGCGAATTCAAAAAATAACGTCAAATGTTCAAAATCATCTGCTAATGCGACTTCGAAATCTCCAGTCTCCGCATCTAATGTAGCTACGAAAACTAGCTCAAAAGCAGTAGATGCCAACATCGTATTAGATCCTCATATAGTATCAAATGATTTGAATATTTTCAACTGCACCCTCAGAGGTGTCACACAACCCAGAGCTATATTTGTATCTAGGCTTGCTCCTGATACCACCGCAGATGACGTGAAGAAAAATGTTGAGGGAATCCTTGAGCATACAAAATCCTTCATCCCTAAGGACTGTGTATCAGTTATTAAGATAGGGAATCGGCATCGTGTATCATCATTTAAAATTATAGCACCAGATTGTTGCTTTGATTCCATTGCAAATAGCCATTTCTGGCCGCCGAACTCTGTTGTGCATGAATTCATCAACAAACGAATAAGTAAATCAAGTGCTGCAACAAAAAACGGGACGAACTCATCTCAGCACTTTACACCAACGTAAGTGGAATGCGATCTAAACTTAATAAGTTCTATGAGCTGTCAAACTCTGAAGCTTTTGATGTCATTGCGATCACCGAAACGTGGCTTTGTGCAAATATTCACAATGCTGAAATTTTTAATTCGGAGTATACTATTTTCCGCCGGGATAGACATGGAGATCTTACTGACGCTCCTGTTGGAGGTGGTGTTCTTCTGGCGTTTCACAAAAAATTCTAAGTATCTCTAATCGAAATACCGCATACAAATAATGAATTTATTTGTGCCCAAGTCGAACTGACGTCAAAGAAAATATTTTTCGGTGTCAACTACACGCCACCAAATTCTTCGTATGATGTTTATGCTTCGCTTATACATATTATGCAGCTCATATGCGATCTTGCGGACAATAACGACGACGTCGTCTTAATGGGTGATTTCAACCTACCTAGAATAAACTGGTGCCCTTCAGCGGACGGCACTTTCGAAGTTCCGAGCTCTACTTCTATTGGCGGACAACACGACATCAACATTGCAAACGAATTTATATCACTTGGTTTGTTTCAAGCCAATTGCATCCGGAACGCAAATGGAAAAATGCTGGACCTGATTTTTTCGACTGATGCCTCTTCTACTGTGGTGAAACCCCTCACATCATCTCTCATCGACGAAACCGCGCATCATTGTGCACTCAACATTATTTTCGAACCAAAGTCTAGTAATTACTTATCATCGAGCACATCTGAACTTAAATTTAATTTTAGACGAGCTAATGTCGATCAAATACGTGACTTGCTTGCTAACTATGATTGGTCCTCCGTGTTGCAGGAACCTAATCCTGATAAAGCTACGTTCTATTTCCACATTCGGTTGTTTAGCTGTTTTTTACGGTGCGTGCCAACTACCTTCACTAAAAGCAAGGATCGTTTTCCTTGGATGTCTCCACAGCTTTGCCATTTAAAAAATTCCAAAAACAAAGCCTGGAAAAAGTTTCGCCTGACTCGCTCAGAACCTGACTATCAACGTTTTTCCACATTACGAGATCTGCATCATAATGAAGTTGCATTTGCATATCATAGACATACGCAACAGCTTAGATTTAATTTTCAAGCTCAACCTAAGAGATTTTGGAATTTTGTTAATTCTAAGACTTATAACGATGGGTATCCACTCACATTTAAATCTGACGACTCTTATTTTGATGATCCTTTTGATATTAGTAATTTATTTGCTTCCGTTTTCCGTAAAGCCTATCGTACGGACTTTCCTAACTCCAGACACTTTTCACCCTACTTGACGAACTCAACAGTTTCTTCTTTGGAGATGAAGGATTTAAAAATTGACGAGGACACTATTATCACATTTGTTAATAAACTTGACAATAATATAACACCTAGCCCAGATGGCATACCTAATTTGGTCTTGAAATATTGTGTGTGGTCACTACTACCTGTGCTGTCTTATATTTTCAATACATCCTTAAAAACAGGCATCTTTCCTCATTTGTGGAAATACTCCACCGTCACTCCTATATTCAAGAAAGGGAGTCGTAATGACGCTTGCAACTATAGACCTATTGCAAAACTTCCCTGTGTCGCAAAACTTTTTGAAGCCATAGTCACGAATGTTGTAGCCTTTCATTGCAAATCAATTATGGCTCCGTATCAGCATGGTTTCATGAAAGGTCGTTCAACCACAACCAACCTGCTTGAATTTTCTCACCAAATAACCAACTCAATTGAAGCTGGGCTCCAAACTGACTGCGCCTACACAGACTTGACGAAAGCCTTTGATAAGCTTGATCACTCTATACTTTTAGCTAAGCTTCATTCCTTTCAATTCCCTTACGTGTTTTTAAATTGGGTTGACTCTTACTTGACGAATCGAACTCAACGTGTATCCTTTCGCGGTGCCTTGTCATCTGAAATTAACACCACATCTGGTGTTCCACAAGGTAGTCATCTAGGCCCTTTACTGTTCGCCTTATTTATTAATGACGTAGGTTCCATTCTACAGTCATCTTCTGTTCTTCTCTATGCCGATGACGCTAAAATTTTCAAAGTTGTGAGAAACCTTAACGATTGCAATGATTTGCAGCAGGATCTAAACAGATTTGCCAAATGGTGTTCCGATAACAATCTCCTAATTAATCCTGACAAGTGTACGATTATATCTTACACACGCAAAAATAATCCTTTAATCTATGAATACTCACTTTTGAGTACATCTTTAAATAGATCAGCGAAAGTACTCGATTTAGGAGTATTGCTGAATCAATCCTTCACATTTGACGATCACATCGATTCAATCGTTGTGAAAGCTAGCAATGCCTTAGGTTTTGTCAGAAGACGTTCGAAGGAATTCAACGACATTTTTCTAACTAAGACCCTCTTTTGTAGCTTAGTAAGACCTATTGTCGAATATGCAAGTATTGTATGGTCACCATATCAAAAAGTCTACATAGACCAAATTGAGTCAATTCAAAAGAGGTTCTTACGTTTCTGCCTCTGCGGTCTTCCGTGGTATGACCCTTTACATCTACCTCCTTATCAAGACCGCTTAAATCTTTTACGAATGGATACCTTGGACTCTCGACGTCAAAATTCCAAAATCTTATTTGCCGCGAAAATTTTGGATGGCACCGTTGACTCAAACTACTTATTAAGCCAACTTAATTTTAACACTAATAACAAACGTGTCAGGCGTGTTAACTTTTTGTCGATCCCTCAACATCGGACCAATTATGGTTGCAATGAAGCAGTCACTGCAATAAGTAGATGCTTTAACGAAGCTTATTATAAGTTTGATTTTCATTTATCTACAGCATCACTTAAACGAATTCTGTATAAGAATAATTAATTTTTATTGTATGTGTATAGTCTGCATTAGACGAATTTAATAAATGAAATGAATGAAATGAAAGTGTCATTCTTTACGTATGCACGTTCTGACCAACGTAAGGCAAAATTTATTTTAAGTGGTTTGCACAATATGGAATGCGCTACTTTGAAAAGCCACCTTGAAGAAGTGCATAATCTTCAGTGCATTGACTTAAAGAAAATAGTGTTTCCGAATGAAACTCGTCGCTACCGAGAGCACGCTACGTACATCACCGATCGAACTTGATAATTTTGATATCAATCTTCATAACGTGACCTGCGTTCTCAAGGCAACCGACCGACGTGAGTACTTATAGAATCATATGGTGGCACGCCAAGTATTGGACAAACTGAGCCCACATCTCCAGTCACGTTGGTGCGACTACGCTAGTGACCACGAAGTAACAGCGGACATTGAGACCATCTTGCTATATCACTTTCTCACGCGCGAGGCAGTTACGTGCCTTCTACGAGCACATCTTCGCCTGTAACAACGAGAAAAGTCAAGCCCGCTGTAACTGTAAAAAAAGAAAGCAAGCAACATATACACCGTCACCGAAGCAACCGAAGAGCGGATTGTTCAACGCCCTAGCTGCGGACAAACCCACGTACTATCTAAATGCCCCGACTAGGATACATTGACGATCGACCAGCGCTGTGAAGTTTGTGCGTGACAAAAAGCTACGCTTTAAATGTATACAGAAGAAGCACAGCAAAATTATGTGATCAATGTGACCCTCCGCATCATCCAACACTCCATCAGGAGAAGAGATATTCGGAGCAATTACCACCGCGAGACCCGTACCAAACGCAACGCTGAGAAACACCGAAGCAGTGTTGTCAGTAGCAACCCTATCTGCTACAAGCTCACGAACTGTATTCTTGAAGATGTGTCCAGGCGTTGTCATCGGACTATGGGGTCCGCAGCTGCATGAAGGAGCTACCATTACCCTCATCGATGAGCAGTTGGCACGAAACGTCGGCGCCAAGAGACCGACGCAACCTGTACACTGGGGCGTCATGTTGAACGGCGCCAACATGGCCCGCGAGAAAGAGACAGCAAACTTGTTACTATGCAACTGAAAGGAAAGAAAGAGGACACGTTATACAAACTGCGAGCACGTACTGAAACTCCATCAACAGTCCATTCCGGGTGCGCTACTGGAGCACGAACACCTACGAGACCTGCTCCAGGAAGAAGTGTGCTACGAATTATCACGCCCCGGAATTCTAGTGGGGACAGACCACTGGGAGTGCATCGTATCCCGAGAACTGTGAATTAGTGGCCCCGATTAACCAACCGCATCCAGAACACAGCTAGACTGGCGTACCATGCAGTGTGATCTACAACCACGAAAGAATGCTGCACATCTACGAACGCAACCAGCGCATAGACACAAACGTACACCACGTCCAGCACTTTCATGAACTAGTAGAAGCGCACTTCCGGATATATCCGCTTGGCGTCACCTGCAAGTTTCGAGTGAACAACACAGACCAGCAAGCCATCAATATTGTCAAGCAGACAATAAAGAAAATCAATAACGGATACGAAGTCGGACTGCAAGGGTGACAGAACGATGTGACTATACCTCCAGGTTACAAAACAGCATACTGCAGACTAAGGAAGATTGAGTAGAAAATGGACTAAGCTCCCGAGTACGCAAAAAAAACGGCTACGCCGTACCATGCGATGGTACTCAATCATCAATTACCGCTATCATTCTAGCCGCGATTACTGCAGCCATCGATGAAATTGTTTGGTGAGGGAAAATACGCCTTGAAGATCAGCCAGCAGAGCAGTTCCTATGGTGGGGCGATGACAGAGTCGAGCCTCGTTGTCACAACAAAATGAAGAGCTCGAGGAGTTGAGCCTTTATGGCGCATTATATGCGGAACCATAATGCAAAGACGTATGCGAAAACCTATCCACGCGCCTTGGAAACCATCACACGAGGTCACTACATGGAAGATCTGGTAGTAAGCTACGATGACGAAGAAGAAGCCCGACGTACCATTAAGGAAAGAAGGGCGGCCACGCAGCTGCTGGATTTACACTACGCAAGTGGATCACTAATAGCAAGAGTGTTTTATTCGATGTGCCAACGGAGCTACACGCAATTTAGTTTGTGTAACTACTTGGAAATCCTGAGAACAAAATACTTGGACTTAAATAAATCGAGTCCCCGTCGAAATGAATTAATTTTTGATTTATTGGATGCGTTTCAGTATCAATGCTGCCACCATGTATTCCAGTTTTTTTTGGATTTATTTGCAACACCATACTTTTGGCACCTGTTTAATTTTCAACCAGGACTCTTTGTCGGTGCATTCATTCACAAGCCAAAATATGGTTTTGAAATTACTCCGACTTTAAGTGTATAGTGTTTCAAATACTTTTGATGAAACACAATTTTTGGAATGGATTGCTCCACTTACACTTCAGAAGTGATAATCACCCGTATTGCGGATGTCACGTCACGTCGATTGAAAATCCCGATTGTGTAACTGTATCGACGTGACTCATTAGGATTGCCACATTGATGTCAGTGTATGGGGAGTAATTTGTGAATTGATGCTCATGTAAATGAGTTATTTTACAATTGTGACTGTATTTTTCCTGTCAAACACGACATTGATATAGTGAAATCCTTAAGGAAATGGAAGAAGTTTGTTATTTAGTAAACGAAATGAGTTTGTTACACAATTTTTTTTAGTTCGGAAGAGGAAAGTGAGGAAGGAGCAGTGATTATAAATGGTTAATAACGCCATTGATATGGAAGATAATTTAGATGCCGTTTCTATAAGAGAAAGAATTTTGCAAACATTATAATGAGCAATAAAAAATTGCAACACTGTTAAACTTTTTTTTAATAGTTATAAAACGGATGCTTGGAATGTAAGAGAAGTAAAAGTAAAGAAAAATAAATCATTTGCCCGATTTATAATCAAAAGTTACAAATATTCGTGCGACGATGCACTATCAGTGCATTCATTTCTTTATCCAATTTAAATAAACAGTGAGGTATTGCTCTTGGAAAGACCTTTATTTTTTTAAAACATAATAGCAGACTTTGTGTCTTAAGTAATTGTATGATACATTAATTTTTAAAAAATGAAAATAAAAAACAAAAAAAAATGCATCACTAGAATAGTAGGCACTTATTTCAACATATAAATGATGGTTGAAAACATATCGATCATATGTAGACTCAAGCTTAAGTTTGACCACAAATTTTTTTTATTTCTGACAAACTTCGTTTCAGTTTTAATTTTTCCACCAAAACTCTTTCCTTCTCCAATAAATGTTTATTTTTTAAATTCGTATTTTTCTCGCTTTAATCTTAAATTTTCACTACTGATCTTCAGTTGTTGTTTTAAATAAATAAGTGTTTTTGCAGTTTCTTTTGTTTTGGCATTTATTTGCTGCTGTAAGGCAAGATGTTTTTCCAGGAGTTGAATGCGCCTATTTTCCGTCAAACCTGTTTTCATCCGAACCTTACGTTGTCTTCTCCAAGACCTACATATACTCCAGGTTGGACGAAATGGAGTCCTTAAATTCAAATTTGCATCCAGGAGGATTGAACGCTGCGTCCAGACTTAAGATGGATAGCACTCTGTCTTCTAAAGCAGAGAATAAATGCAATATATTCGGTCCACCACCGGTTGATTTTACTAACAGTTCCCTCCTCGATACATTTAACTAAAATCCATACTTACATTGTCGCCGCTTTGCGACGTTTCGCGATAATTTCTTTTCTTTTAACGCCTTTTGTGACGATTGATGATTGCGAATCAATTAAATACTACTAACGTTAATTACTACCACCCGTACCCGTACCATTACCTTTCAAAACATAAGATTCTAAAAGAACGCCGTTCGTCCTTTTTTCAAATCTCCGACATACATTTTTCGCTTTCCTCCTTGTGTCATGGACTCTGCATTGATCGACGAAAACTGTCGATCAACGTGACAACTGTCGATGTAGACCGAAATCCACAATCGCTTTTTCATGTGTCGACTGTAAATCGACGTCGGCGTGACGTGACGTGACATTCACAATCGGGGTGAATATCCTCACCGAAAAGTTTGTATTATTTAAGAAATTTTCAATATTTTTACAATTTTGTTCTATTGCATCAGCGTCAATGTAGGCAAGCACATAACAAATGTTATTGCTTTTTATTTATTTTTGTGTCAGTATTGGGATAAAATATGACCCATCAGATTTTGTTACATTGATAAAATAAACTAACAAAGTCCTATGAAATAAACAATCCCCAATTTATTTCTACTCGAATTCCCTAACCACCCATAAAACTGCTACCTCGATTGGTCTCCACTCGAAGCAGCGAAAAAAAACCGTATTCTCACACCGGTAACTCTTGCACAAGATTGTAACTGATATTTGAACTCCTGAACGACCGATATGTTGCAATTCTGTGCGGTACTTTCGGTTTCCGAATCGGAAAAGTTTTTCTTCCTTGCAGCCACATTTACACTATGCCACATCCTCCTTCTTACCCAACAAATACCAACATTAGAATCGAATAGCTTTTCTCTGATCTCGAATTACATTTGAAAATCCCGAACATACATTTTCATTGCACCGAATCGCATCGGTCGCATCACATCGATGCGATGCCATCATGATGCAATCAACAAGAGAATCAATCGGTTTTCGATTCCCAATAGGTGAAGCACATGGAGCGAATGTGCTGCTAAGAAACCGTACGAACGACACATAAAAGTGCTTCTTCCAAACTTGAAGGTTTTTATTGTATAATTGAAAGGAATTTTCCTCATCGTGTTTTTCATTCCTTGGTTTTTCTTGAATTGTGCTTTCAGTTTGATTTCTTAGAGTTGAGAGCAAACTTTAAGAGCAAGATGCATCATGTAAAACAATTATAAAGCAAGAAATTCAAGAGGACAGATATGCCATGTGATGGAAGAGGTGTTTTGTAGTAGTTCGATTTTTCCACTGTGCAAAATAGAAGAGATTAAATGACAGAGGTGATTGTTCACTTGAGCTAGTTTCTTTACGTTGACAGTTCTGTTAGTGAAGTTTAAGGTTCCCGTTATTGTTTTTGGTAAAGTGACAGAAACTTACCAAAAATGAAAATAACTAAAAAATGTGAAGTTATTGGTCAGTTTCCAGTAGGGCTAAAAATGAACCCGAAAGTAAATGTATCCAAACAATCGAGAATCGAGAGTCATGTAAAAATGCGAAAAAAAATATTGTTAGATAACATGATAATTAGTCGATAGTACTGCAAGACCATTATTGAGGCGTTTGCTTACTTTGAAGGTCCTCTAAGATGAATAGAATCAGGTTAAACAAGAACAACAGGGTTTATGAATGCCAGATATCTGAAAATGTTATGCAACCATCTTACAGGGCTAATTTATTATGCATTACGTATTATGCGACGCAACACAAATATATTTAACCACTTTTTTGTCAATTGTAGTGTTATTTTACCATGTAGTACAATACAATTAATTATATCTTATACAACCATATGCACAAAAACAATTGCATACGATTCAATGATTAAAACATTAAATCTTGGGGAAATTGTAGACCAGATAAGATAAACTTTTGAGTAGTACTTTAGTATATAAGTAAGAGAATATTATCAAACGGAGAGCAGTCCTTTAGTTGTTCCTAAAACGAACGATACAATAAAAAAAAAAGTAACAACGCTACGTTATACGAGCGTACTTACAAGATAAATAGTAAATCGGAGTTTTGCAACTTCGTGCACCGCTATTGGAGCACTTTCGAAATTAACTACAGAAATCACAGCACATATCGATTGATCGATGCTATTGCTTTGGTCAGGTATTAACCAGGCTAGAATCGATAATTTTCCTTCTTGTCTCTGTTAAAAAACTAACAATAAATAATCTCAACATGGCGATCCTGCAATGCCAACACAATGGAAATTATTTTTCTGAGCTGGATTCACCCTAAAAGTAACGTATCAGTGAATTTAGTGAGCTTAGCTCTAACTTTATGGTGTTTCTCAAATACCTAAGCTGCCATCTAATGCAAGACTTTAACGAAAAAAAAACTCTAGTGTACAGTACTAACTATAAAGACTGATTTTCGACGAAAAACATAGGAAATAAAAAAAATTTTGAACACATGTTCTATCAAACGTGCTTTATATAAATTTAATCTTACCATTTTTCAGCGCAAAGGTAGCCAAATTTCCGAATCACTGACACTAAAAGCTATTAGACTTCGTCCATGTTAAAATCACCCTATCCTGTGAATTTCGTTTTGATCCGATGGCTGCATCTGAGGCTATAGGAGCAAATATATTTAATATGATTGAAGATTACAACTTTTGAATAATAAATGGTCATGAGTTTTCGCGAATGCAAATTTTGTGATCTCAAACACCCTAAAAACAATCTCAAACAATCTAAAAACAAAACCTTATACTAACTTATACTTCTTGTCCTAACTTACCTGGTGCTTCTTAATAGTTTGAAATGTGATGAAAACGTGGCTATGGCATTGCAATCGCCAATTTTACGGGTTTAACCATCGATTATATCCGCTACTATGAATCGGATCTAAATTTATTAGCCTTTGATTGTTCGAAACAATGCCTATCGTATGGGAAATAGTTTCTGCCACAGTTGACGCAAAATAGGATGAATGAATTGCATGCAGTTAGTCCGGGTGCTCCTTAGCACTAAGAACTTCTGAGTATGTTTTGTCTCTTGCGCGCCATGTCCTACAAAATATTCAGGCTTCTTATGAACCTGGCAATGTTTCCAGACGGGACTCTTCTCATGCCCCAGGCGGAGGGAAGTGCATAGCTAAGAAGCTCTTATTCTCATTGCGCTCGTGGTGGACAGTGAGTGAGAAAAGGTTCTACGCTCTCTGACGCTTCTCCGGAGCATTTACATTAGTCGTTTTGGCAAGGAAGATGGCTTGTTAAGGGTCGTATCGGAAACTTATTCCACTTTCTCAGAAAGCCACTTTTACAATTGAAGCTGATGTAGCCTTATAAGTATTTCAAACCAACAAGGTTGAGCTGGAGTCTATCGAAAAAATTTTTGGTTCGTGCTCTGATTTCGCAGCCCGTGTCAAGCCTCGCAAAACCCCAGTACGGAGTGGGACTAATTGAGGGAATTTTAGCCTCTTTGTTGGCTCTCGTATTAATTTTTTTGACTTCCACAGCCGGGATCACGTATCGGTTCCTGCCTATTCAGAGCACCTATAATATTCACGGCCTCTCTTGTCTCAAAAAGTATAGTTGATTCATATTATCGTCTTTGTTTGCCTTAAAGAACACGTGGCTATCCGATGGTCCCTTCATCCGAGCGCCTTAAGTATTTTTCTTCTCTATTATATGCATGGCCTTAAGTTTGGCAGAAGCCTTCTTATGGAGGGCAACGTGTATTTTCTCCACATTGCATCTTTGAGATAATCCGTATACCACATTTACACCCTTTTTAACGAGAGAGTGGATCATCCTACCATTTGTTTCATGCTGAAATCATGAATAGTAAACTTTTCTCCAAGAGTGCTTTAGCTTTTGTTTGATCGCTGAAGCTCGGCATTTTCATTTCATGCTTCGACCCCCTAACATACTAAGGGCTCATAAATCCAGGTCATTTGTAGTCTAACAGCCTGTTTTCGCTTCATCTTGAATTTTGAGCCTAAGCGTTTGAAGGCTTAGGTTAGAAGGACCACTTTAAAATTAGATTCAGGTAAAATTCTATGTTAATGACCTCAGCAGGCAGGCCCGTCTTTGAAGCTTGTTGAGCTTGATAAAAACCGTTTTTTAAGTAGAATTTTACTACGCTTTATACAGAAAAGTAGGTCGCACCATTCGCTAGTATGACCATAGTATTTCTTCTGAGGATCTTGATGCCACAAAAAACTGCCTAATGATCTTCATTGTGATTTTGTTTAGATGCATGTTCCAAATGAGTTTCACACCCAAGCTGATTCCTATATATTTTACCTTTTTCTCTGTTTGTAGTTTTAGGGACCTTACCTCGATTTAGCTTTTCCTGGTGAATGGTACTGTGTTCGTTCATTGAAGTTCTTTTGAGTTCTGCATCTCAGGAAGTGTGGGCCCTTTATCAAAGCCACCAATACGACTCCACAGCCCTGCCTTTTGTCACTGTCGGGATTTTATGATCATGGCAGCTTTTACTGTTGAGGGTCCCGAAAAGGTCGTCAACCAGTTGGCACCGTAGCACGTATACGTTTGTTTCAAATAAATATTGCTCCATTTTCGAGTGTCTTCACCAAAAATTAAAATCTCTAGAGCTAAGAATCTTATCCTGCAATTTAACATATATTTCAATTTGATTATTGACCAAAATGCAAGATTAACCGTTTTTTCTTTCAAAAATGGAGCAACAATAAGTGAAGCCACCATACCAATGAACAAAGACCCAAAATATTGAAGATTTTATGTTTCATTCCGTAAAATAGGGTGGTTAATGAATTTCACTCAGAAAAATTCACCTATATTCTGCTCCAGAATAATAATAATATTATGTGTTTTTGTATTTATTTCAGAATCAATACTGAGTAAACTAATGTAGCCGGTTAAGCAGAGGTGTCTGGTCCAAATCCAGCGAGAGATAACTAACCATGATCTCACGCGAGTTTTTAGTTTGACCTAGTTGGGGGTAAGTTTTTGTATCGTAGCCAAACCAGCGTCAGAGCCCCGGAATCAAGTGCTCCATATTCGATCAGATTAATTATGGAATGCAATTTATATCGACCTAACTCCTAGACCCACCAAAGACTACATTGAGCGAGACAACTTTACAGCTTCCGGCTGATATATGATTTAATGATAAGATGATATTTAAATAGGATATTCGAAAATCTTCTTATTGCTTTATTGAAATAATTAATTCACTTTTTTTCTTCCCCTGAAGCAATTCTAGAGAGGAAGTTACTGAAATTTTCCTATAAATCTCTACTTTTCACGTGTGCATAAAAAATATGTTCGGCACGTTGTAATTGAATACTTATGTTTCCGTTAATCCCATTGTGTTCTCCAATGTAAATTGTTCAGTATTGCTCGCAGGTGAATTCTCACAATACCAAACATTCGACACTGTTACCGAGAAGACTGAAAACAAGGACTCATTAACTATCGATTTGTCGTGAATTTTTGAACATTACAATCCGCAAAAAAGCTTCATACCAAAAATTCACGTACGACCAATAGTTCTTAAGATATGAGCCTGAACAAACTTCGACTTTTTTTTTACATCACTATCCATAGACGATAGTGGATTTTGTGTCTTTCGTCGAATTTTTCTCAGACTAATAATTTGAGAGCTTCAAGGCTCATTTAAATTTACTATATAAGATTTTTTGTGTGCTGAACAATTTTCATGCCGACGAAAATTCACTTAAGGCCGGCGATACATGTCAAATTTTCTAAAATTCGAGTTTTTTTTTTGCATAAACAGTTAAATTAGCATCTAAAAAATAAGCGTACTGAAGGATTTCTGTATGGGCCTGGAATCACTGATTAGTTGGTAAGTCGCAGTAATCATAGAGTTTCTGTGTGTCAAAACTACGCGTTATTCTTGATACGACTTTTTTTTAAATTGGCGGGCAAGATAAGTCAAAAAGTTCTCAACCGATTCTTATGAAACTTGGCACACGTCTTCTCTATAGTATAAGCTTCTAGTTGAACCTCAATAATGCCAAAATTTCAAAATTTAGCATTTTCGACCAAAAACTGTCGAAAACAGGGGTGAAAAATCGTACTTTTTTTGAGACGTGCTAATTCACGATTTTTTGTCTTTTTTTTCTTTTGTTGGTTCAACTAGAAGATACATGTTTTATAAACACACCTTAACTAATTTTTTTGATTGCAAATTGCTGTAACTGATGCTAAAAATCTCGCCGATTGATGCCTTTCGTTGCGAGGATCTCCGGAGATTGGTTACTACGGCGGCCATTTTGAAAAAAAACAATTAAATAAAATCAGATTCTTGTATTTTAATATGCAATGAATAAACATGATTAATTTCAAAACGATTCATTTATTCGTTCTATTTTAAATAAGTCTCTGAAAAATGGTCTAAATTCAGGCGTTTACATGTATCGCCGGCCTTAAACCAATTGAGAACAAGATATTTAAGAAAAATTTATTTTCATGTCCTTTGAGTTTTAATAACTTTTTTTACCCACACGACTTCGTAATGGACTTTCCACATTTTGTTTCATATCTTACAATATTAGATATATTTGGCAGATTTTTGTCTAGAATGACTAGGCTATAACCGATTTGCTCGGGCAAATTGAAGTTTCTTTCAATTAATCAATGAATGTTTCTCTCTCAAACTATGCATGGTCAGAGACTTCTTTTAACAATAATTAAAGACATATATTCAGAAAGAGTCTTTGTTTGTGCCGTGGAACAACATTCCTCCTTCCACGAATATATTTAAAACTCTAACAAGAAAAAAAATGTTCAAACTTGCTGATTGCATCCCCTAAGGCAAAAGCTGGAAGTGCAACTACGACCATACCTGAGGGAAAGATACCTTCTTCCATATTCTTACAAAAGAGGACGAAAAAAAAAACGCTGAAGGAGGAAACTCTAGCTAGTGCCAATGAGACGCTCAAATGAAGAATATAAATTAGAAGAAATCTTTGCTTTGGACCTTACAGCACTTTGGAGTCTCTCAACGCAAGAAACTGCATAAAATGGAGAAACTCAAAGAGAAGATAGTCCAGGAAACTAATGCAGTAGAAACTGAAAGTGCTTTCCTGCGAACTGGATGACAAGAGTGGCACCTGAGAGCCTACCAGGAGTAGCGGAAGAGAGGTTGCCTGGTGATAACTATATTGGAACAGAAATCTCTCGAATAGATGACTGGGAACAAAGCCACGTAAACCGGACATTTTTAACTAGGCATGCTCTCAACTACAGACAAAAGAGAGCTTAGTTTCAAAAATCAATGCCTCTTGATGTAAATCAGGAATCAAAGATGAAGCTGAGGGGAAAGTAGGATCCGGAGAATACCATGCCTACCAAAACAGGCGCCCGATTTATCTGACACTAGTTGTGAAACTATCTATGCACGGAGATATTCGGTTTACTGAGATCAAGTTGCAGCATGCCAATATTTTGTGTTTTCTTTTAAGTACAGGCACCATAGATTAGACATCACTATAGGTTCGATTAGACAAAGAAACAAACATCTTTCGTGATGAGTCAGATGATTGAGATGATCAGGCCAATTTCAACCGTCTTCAGAAAGATAAGGCGTATTATAGCGACAGCGTAAAGTCGCCAAAGTCAATAGAAATCCGGTTGTGCTCTCTGAGCTGAGCCATATTTATTCATTTATTTATTTATTTACCAAACAAGGTATCATACAGTATACATAATGTAAGAAATAAAATAAAACACAAAAGTATTTTAATTTAAGTTGATATTTATTTGTATTCAGGCGAATAAGGATGGGAAATAAATAGGTTAAGAAGTTAGTAGGGCCTTTGTCAAGTTATTTATATACCTGAAGAATAGTGATGCCTTACACTGTTAAATGTTCTACAACATCTATTGATGGGTTCATTATACCCATAGACTGTAAGTTGCTGGTATTCCTTAAGGAGAGTTGTATATAAAACGAAAAAATCGTTTAGTCTCGTTTAATAGTTCATAGGCAAACTAAAAACATTAATTTTAATTAACATATTTATGTTAATAATAGTAAATTGTTCAATTTTTTTTTTTTTTTTTTTTTTTTTATAAAACCCAGTCAAATTTAAATGTGACCAGATCTGAGCATTTTGTTTAAAATAATATTGCCTATTGAAAAACTATTCAGAAAATTAATTATATTAAGAAAATTTTCCGCAATTTATTGAAGAAACACATAATGTCCGAGTACTTCAACATCGCCTGGCAATCATATCCATCGCTTCAAATCACAGGACTAACTGCTATTGTGTCCGACCCGATTACAGTTTTTTTCTCTAGTCAAGCAACGACAGCCACAACTAGTCTTGAGCACGTAATCGGAACATTGCAACGTAAGTTACTGACGGAAGACAAAAAAACTGTACCAAGCATACTTGTACTTAGTTACTGTTCTTGTACTTGTTAAATACTCAACTAAGTATCGGATTCAAGACGGAATGCTGACTGTTTGATAGCCTCTTGAAAGAAGTGAAATGAACTTTGCCACGAAACATTTATACCGAAGAAGGCAGGAAGGTATGTATGGTTAGTGTACAGAACATTGTTCTGTTAGCTAGGTATAGTTCATTGAGACGAGATCTTTAAAGTTTTCGCAGAAGTATATCGTTTGCGATTGTTTCATGATGGGCTATGGACTTTCAACTGACGGCCATTAAACGAATAAATCGTGACTGTGTTGTTTAAATTTCAATTTACGAGGAATGTGCAGATTTGAAGTCGAATATTTACAAAGTTGTGGAGATATTATGAAAAGGTTGTTAAGTTGGCTGATGTGATTGCTCCATTGTATTTAACATTTAATCGTTTTGCAGGTTTATGTTTTCTTGGATAAAGTGATCATAGTACAATCTTACCAGAGTAGCTATTTTTTTAAAAATCTTTTCTATCTAAAAATACATTGGCGGACATAACTATAAGTTCAGGTACGAAATTGCACTTAAAATGTGGATGCAAGTTTGAATGCTTTTTATTTTGTACGTACTGTAAAATAGAATTCCAAGAAATACTTGTATGTCATAAACCGATTTTTTCTGCATATAATTTACTCAGTTAGTATATTTTATACGTTTCAAGCGGACATATTTAAAAGTTCAGTAAATTAGAAAGTTCTGTTTGTGAAATTTGGAGGAATTAACTGGAATTTTTTTGAAGTAAGTGAAATAATTGCAGTGTGAATAACTTATTTTTTTAATTAAATTACATTTTCCGTTTTCTATAGAAAAATGCCACAAGGAGTGGTATTATCGATAGAGGGAAGGACAAAAATTGATGCCTACAGAGAAAACTGTTTCTTCAACCGGGAAAATGCAGGAAAGCTTAATAGATCTGTATATGTAATTAATAATTACATAAAATTAAGGTAAAGGTGTAGTTTTAGGGTCTATCCGCGAAGGGGGTGGGGGGTTACTTTGTTTGATTCAGGGGGGTGTTCATATAACATCCCCATAAAATTTTGGCGGCGATCACCCCCTGAGAAAAAGTTACTGCCTCCTAAAGTACGCGTATTTGAGGGAAAAAGGAGTTAAATGAAATGGGGTGGGAGACCCGGAGGGGCTGGGGGGCTAGTTTGCTTGATTTAGGAGGGTGTTCATATAACATCCCCATAAAAAAATTTCGGCGGTCACCCCCTGAGAAAAAATTACAGCCCCCTAAAGTACGCGCATTTTCAACTTTTTTGCACATTATACTGCTATTATAATTAAAAACTTAAAACTCTTAACGACTGCTATAAAGAAAGGAATTTATTTAATATTTAAATTTAATTTACAATAAAGTATGCAACATTACAATTCGCACACCCTAAAATTTAGCATCTGGCGACGATTATGGTGAATCGACCGAGGAAGAATCTTTTACAAAATCCTCTTCAGCGATTGGAAACATATCTTTGATTACGGAAAAGAACTGCTCGATGCGTTCTTCGAAATCAAATTTCCGCTTGAAAAGATACTCAGCGATGTATAAAGGCCAATGGCGCTTTGTTCTTCCGAAATGAGGGATGCTGTGCCGTAGATCCCCCCACACACGCTCAATATTTTGAGTGTGTGCACCAGTTTCAGGATCTACAAAGTTAACTGAATGGTTGACTTATATATATATATATATAACTTGGATGTTGTTAGGGGGACTACCCACAGTACTCGCAAACAGTTGCCTGCTCCCTCCGGGGTGGACTCTTAAACTACACGCTTTTTAAATACGATCTTGCACATTATGCATCTCTCATATTTTAGACCCTGCACGACACTACCCCACACGGCACTAAACCACCCCGCACGGCACTAAACCGCCCCGCACCCCGCACTCCGCGCGGGGGTGTGAACGGGGGGCGTGGCGGGGTGGTTTAGTTCCGTGTGGGGTAGTGTCGTGCAGGGTCTAAAATATGAGAGATGCATAATGTGCAAGATCGTATGTAAAAAAGTTGAAAATACGCGTACTTTAGGGGGCTGTAACTTTTTCTCAGGGGGTGATCGCCGCCAAAATTTTATGGGGATGTTATATGAACACCCCCCTGAATCAAACAAAGTAACCCCCCACCCCCTCCGCGGATGAATCCTAAAACTACACCTTTACCAAAATTAAAAGCAAGGTACAATACTATCAGACAAACAGGCAGAAAACCTACCATAACTGATCATCAAAAACGGCTAATCCGGCAGAAAGCTAGAAACAAAAGTATAAATGCGTCTCAAGCTCCAGCAGATTTAGACCTGCCTGTAACGGTGCGACACGTAAGAAGAATTCTGAGTAGCAGCGACAATTTAATATGGACAAAAAGTAAGCCAAAACCACAATTAAAGGAGAGATATAAAAGCGCAAGATTACCATTTGCAGAAACCTTCATGTCTTACAAAGATGAATGGAAAAAGTTTCTTTTCAGTGATGAAAAGAAGTTTAATTTAGACGAGCTGGATCGATTTCAACACTACTGGCACGATCTAACAAGAGATAAGAATTGCGACTCTCCTGCAATTTCGGTGGCGGTTGGGTTATGGTTTGGGAAGCTTCAGGGGATTGGGAAGAATTGGGAATTGTTATCATGGGAAGCTTCGTTGGCCACAATATCCACAAGAGTGAATTGGAAACAGTATATTAAACTACTCGAAGACTTGATAATTGATCAAGCAGAGTCAATAGTTGGACCAGATTTTGTGATAAATGCATCCCGAGAGGTAAAAGCTTGGTTTAATTCAAAGGATATACCCGTTTTAGAATGGCCAGCTTGTAGAGCTGACTTGAAACCCCATAGAGAATCTGTGGGGAATAATATCGAGAAGGGTATATGAAAATGGAAGACAACACAAGAGACCTAAGGGAGCAAATAATAAGAACGTGGGACGAAATACCAGTTACAATATTAATTCAATGAAAAAACCTGTATTTGAAGTAATCACATGTAAAGAAAGCCACACGAAGTATTAGCCTTATATATTTATTACTAAATACAGTAAAACCTCACCTAACGGACACCTCTCTTAAGCGGACGCCCCTCTTAAACGTACATTTTTTGAGTCCCTTCAAAAATCCATATGAATTTAGCATCTTGAAGGGACACCTCTCTTGAACGGACGCGGACAGTGCCCGTAGAACAATTTCTATTAGCTAGAACCTCTCTTGAACAGACACCAAGAAGATGATGCAATCAATATACGCAGCAAAGTCAATCCAAAAGTCAGGAAAAATGCTTCTGTGTGCATTTGTTGAAGTTTGCAGTTGCTTACAACAACGAACGAAGCACGAAATACATTGCTTTTCATATCAGTAGCTTAGTAAATTGCTCACGGTGTTGTGTTAATTAGTATACAGTGTAGTATTTGCGTTTTGTTAGTATAAAATGACGTCGAAACGGAATCGGTTGACACTAAAAAAAAATTGAAATAATAAACGTTTACAAAAGACAAAAACTTAGTGTCCGCGAACTTTCAAAAATCTTTAAAATCGGAAAACTCAGGCTGCAGATATTTTAAAGAATCGTGGTAGATTAGAAGAAAAATTTCACTCAAATTGTAACATCAATGAAAAGAGGAGTTTTTTAACAGATGACGGGTTACAAATCGACAAAAGATGCTAAGAATGGTTCCTCAAAGCTAGAAACAAAGGAATTCCTTTGTCAGGTACAATGAATTTCATAGCTTACAGCGATTTTTCTGATTTTGCTTTTTAGGACCAATAGTTCGCGATAAAGCAAAACAAATTGCTACGAACCTTGGCTTGGAAACCTTTTCTGCGGTTCCGTACTCGACACAATATTAGCTTTAAGGAAATTTCAGGAGAAGCATCTAGCGTTAATTCTGTCGATGTCGAATCATTTTTACAAAGGCTTCCATCGATTATTCAGGGCTATTCAGCCCGAGATATATACAATGCCAATGAACTAGCTGTACTGGCTGAAATGGGTAACGCACTTACACCACAAATTTTAAACAATTCAATCATCGAAACCTATTTCAGAATTAACAGTGAATTGTCTTGTGAAGATGTAGAGGAAAATGCAGACGCCATCGAGGAATTACAAGTCTCAGATGAGTCAGACGAAGAACCACTAGTTCCAGATGTTGGGACATATAGCGAAGCGAGCAAAATTTTACATAGATTGCAAAATTTTGCGAGAAATCAAGGAGACTATTATGCATACAATCTTTTGTCAGATTTAAAATCCCACTATCAAGATGTTGGAATTCGTAAAATGGTTCGTCAATCCACATTAAATGAATTTTTTTCTCCAAAATAATTTATGTATATGTGCATACAAGTCCATGGTTGCTAATGTTTAATTTGCCTTTACATGTTTTTGTTGATTTTGAACTGAATTTTTTTTCGGAAAGAAATAAATTTTTGTTACTTAGTTATAATAAACAAATTTGTATACAAAAGTAAACCGTTTTTTCGAGGAGTTAGCTGCTACTAAAAATTCCTTTTGAGCGGACACCCCTCTTTAACGGACAATTTTTTCGGTCCCGTGGGTGTCCGCTTAAGAGAGATTTCACTGTATGTGCCCCATTCCTTGTGAACATATAATTATGTCCCCCAATTTAACAGATAAAAAGAGAATTTTATTTTTTTCAATTTTGTTTACAGTTGAAATAATTTCATTTGATTTAAATTTTGTTTCATATATTATTAAGTTTTTCTAATCAAATATTCGTAATAAATATAATCAATTAGAAGTGAATTTTATATGAAATTTGTGGTGAACTTATAATTATGTCCTCCACTGTATTTACCACCACGAATTAGCAACACGGAGTTGCATAGTTACTAGAAGTAAGACTCGAAGTTATGATTTATTACATTCAGGCTGCAGAATTAAAATCAACTGAGAATTAATCAATTAAGAACGATGATAAACATAATTTCTAAAGTCTACAGCTCGATTATTTCATCCTTATCACATACCTCTGAAAATTACCGCATTCATAAAATATACTAAAATAATCATCTCCACCATCTCCAAAACTGCCCCGGCATTTAAAATCATCTACTGTCCCGGCATTTGAAATCCTCTACTGTCCCGGAACAATAAAACTGTACGAAATTGACCCATTTACTATTTGGGGTCCTTCAGACCGGTTAGTTGTCGCTAGTCATAAAATGTGACATGAAATCAACAATAATCTCTTACAAGCGCCATTTTCACATTTATAACGGATACTCATCATTACTACGACCAAAATTATAGCATAGAACAAGTACGTACAAGTTTACACTGGATATTCTCGAATTAGTACAAATGTCTGCACCTTCATGAATCGACTGACCCTTTTACATTGCTTCGTAGGGAAATTGGGACAGCAATTACCATTTAATACGACCATTATATTGTGCACGTACATCTACATTAGATAAAACAACATCATAAATTCTATTTGCTTAATTCCGCCGGGTATGCTGTGTGGTATGAGAGAAAGTTTGAATGACGTTGGGTGTTTGTTTGCTTGCTATCTCGTCTCTGCATTGTGCTTGTATTGCAGAGCTTCGGGGGATGAAATGCAGCAACAATTCGATATTCTTGCCTTCGGTTATGCCCCGTAAACGGACCAACAGATGCGGGTTTGCATTGTGGCCGAAAGCTATAAGCTTGTTTGTTCAATTGATCGATATTTAACATCTAGAGTCAGATCGTTGCAATTGACAGGATAGGTTAAATGCAAACATAAGTCTGGTCGATGGATGTCTATGACTTTCCCAAGGAATCGTTTTTGGCTTTGTAGATTCCTTCTTTGGCTTCGAGGCAATCGGAATTGCTTTTGGAAGTTGAATTGAGCAAATATTATTGAAAATAGTAGATGTGACTATTTATACATAACATAAGACTATGATGAGGTTCATGTTGTCATCTTCCTTTCTGACATGTGAGCAAAGTTAAATAGCTCATGAGCTTTAGCTCTTGCTGAAGCAGATTGACGAACTTTCCTATAGATCCAAACGGATAGACAATAGAAATCTCAACTAATCAGCAATATAAAGATAAATTTTCAATCTTCTTTACAAATGCAATTCGACAATTATGACTTTGTCAAATATATTTCAATTATAGTTTCTAAAAGAGAGAGATGATCTCTTGAACTCAGCTTGAAATATACGTGGTCAGTCCCATAATGAACTCGCCCGATATAGTTCTACGCGACATGTCGATACATGTTATGTTGCATCGAATAGTTCGCTTATTATATACTTTGTGAACGAACACTTTTCGACTTGAAGAGCGTGTCTCAGTTTAGCAGTGGTTTGAACAACAAGGGGTGATAAAGTTTATGTTTAAAGAAGGCTTATCCCCCGCCCAAATAAAAGAACAATTAAATGGCGTGTACAAAAAGTGTTCCCCCTCTGACAGCACAGTGAAAAATTGGGTCGTTATAGGGGTGAAAGAGTTTCGCTTCGGGAGAGAAACCGTCAATGATATCGGCAATGACGGTCGACTTATGGAAGTGCTCACTCCTGAAACTATTGCTCTAATCGACGAAGAGGTTTTGAGTGACCGTCGTTTAAGGATTAGGGAAATTTTCGCTAGACTTGGGCTCTCTAAAAGTACCATCCATAGTGTAATCTATGAATATCTTCATATAAAAAAAGTCAGTGCAAGATGGGTCCCGAAACTTCTTTCAGCTGTGCAGAGACAGGTAAGAGTGCGCTGTGCTTCCAAATTTTTGGATCTTTGTCGAAAAAAACCTAACGAATCTGATCGAGCAACCAGTGACTGGTGATGAAATAATGGTATTGTATTATGATCCAGAAAGCCAGCGCGAGTCAATGGACTGGCGTTATAGGGGTGAAAAGCTACCAAGAAAGGCAAAAGTACAACAATCTGTCAAAAAAGTCATGTGCAGAATATTTGGGGATTTCCAAGGTATTTTGATGGTGGATTTCAAAGGACGCAATACAGTTGTAAACGGCGAGTATTATGCTTCATTAATTTATAAACTACGAAGCATGATAAAGGAAAAGCGCAGAGGTAAACTGTCTAAAAGCGCCCTGTTGCTTCACGACAACGCCTCCATTCACACCCCCGGTGCTTCGAGGGTTCATCAATGTGGGTTCATGGAGCTGTACCACCCAACTTACAGTCCGGACATGGTCTCGTCTGATTATTATTTATTAATAACTTTAGAGCGAGACTTAAGAGGAAGAACATTTTCAAGTGATGAAGTCTTCAGTCATTTTGAAGACAAAGATTGTGCTTATTTTTATAAAGGCTTAAAAATGTTAGTTTACAAATGTCTGAAGTGTGTCAATATAAGTGGAGATTATATTAAAAATTAAAATGGTTTCATTTCATTTTCTTTATTATTTCATAGTTAGACCAATTCATTATGGGACCGACCACGTAGATATAAATATCTAATTTTGCTTTAAATTGTTTCTGGTTTAAAAATGTGAAATAATACTCTATGAACCCCAAAGAAACCTAAAAGCTCGAATTTGTCGGGTTCAATAACTACTTGCGAAACAACTGACGGATGAAAAATGCAAAGCAGCTGCCTGCAGTGAACTTTTAGCTTTTCGTAAATTTATCTGGTCCAGCTCAATCGTTTCATTGGTTTTTGTTCGGTCTGATCGTGAGGTTTGTTGAAGAATTAACATCATTGTTAAGCGTTGATTGGTTGCTATTGGTTTGGTTTTTATTTCGGTCTAAGTCTGACTGAAGTACTAGGCGTTTTTAGAGGCGAAAAGATGAAAATTTAGATCACCATCTTAACACTACACTTGACAACAATATTTATCACTTTGAATGCCATGTTGATTTTGACAAAGCATCCTCAGGGGCAACACAATATATTTAAACACTAGATCTTTGCCCCATATACATGATATTTACTATTTCCAAGACACCTAATGCAAAATTATATAGCAATTGGTAAAATGTGTTATGTCTTTCACGTATAAATAACGTGGTCGCTAGCGGTAATATTGCCAAATTTTCCATGTTGAGCCACGTTATTCATATTTTATGACATACGTTCAGTTGACTCTTATTGTATTACTTTACATTTATAGTTCAAGAGCTCGGTGCTTTGAGCTTGTCAGTCTTCTTCAAAACTGCACTTTCCTCGTGTTATCGTTAGTTAATAAATATATACGAGGATTGATCAATAAGTAACGATAATGAATATAAACCAAGGTGATTAAACTTAAAAGATATATTTATTTAGTTAATAAGTTAATACATACAATACATACAATACAAGTTAATACATTTAACATATCTTTTTTCGAAACCCAAGATAATTTCAAATATTTCACCATAATAATTAATTCAGCGTCCCAAAAACTGATGCCATAACCATGATAATCGGTTATTTCCAGTTCGTGTAAAATTCTACATATACTCACTAAGTCAGCATAAAAAAAACACATATAAATAAGCCACGATTCCAGGGAGGTACATTCATCGTCAATGGGGCTCTTGCGGATGAATTTCAAATCGACTCAGATGTACCTCAAGGCTCCGTTTTCGGACCTATCTTATTCAACATTTTCAAATTTCAAATCAGGAATTTCAAATAATTCTCCCATTGGTGTTTTTGTCAATCTATACGCAGATGATCTCCTATTCTGAAACTCGCAGCATAGCCCGAACTTCGTAACAGCGGTGCTACAAAGGTACGCTAATCAGCTCGTGGAATATTACTCAAAATGGGGCTTGAAGATAAATGCCAACAAAATCGAGCTGATATTCTTCAGAGGCACGCATTCTGATTTCAAGAGAAGAATTAAAGCTATCAAAAATTCTAAAATCATTGTCAATGAGCATTTAATCACCCATTCAAAAACTGTTAAATACCTTGGCATAAAGCTCGACCCTCGCTTGAACTGTAGTCAACATGTCCAGACAAGCCTCAACAAGGCAGCCGGCGCATATCACTAGATAGGCTGTATCTTCAAGCCAAACTCTATCATCTCAACTCGAGCAAAAACAATCGACTATAAAGAATTGGTAAGACCTATCCTCACTTACGGTGCCCCTATCTGGTCCTCCGCTCCTCCTTACGTCCTTGAGAAGCTGCCAAAATTTGAACGCCGCATCCTCCGAAACATCACGTCACTCTACTTTAAGGCGAATGGCCACTACTATAGGAATAGTGACCTATACAACCATCCTAACGATGAAACCTTCATCTTAAGAATAGCTCATAGGTAATGAGCTTCACTCACCAGAAATGAAGTTCCGAGTGAATTTGTTTGTTTTTTTTATTGATCAAATCCAATCATCTCTTACATTCCACATTTCTCTTTTGAGACACCTCAAATCCCGACACGAACCGACTTTCTCTCTCATTTCTTAAAAACACTTAGGGTTACCAAGAAGATAAGCTTAGCTTTAAACATATATTTTATGAGAAAAATCCCAAAAAGGCTAGAATTTCCAGCCACAAGCCACGAAAGGCACAGCTCAAACGTCCATCTATTAACTTAAAGAAGTAGTTTTAGGTCATCTATTTTAAAATTCTTCCCCACTTCACTACTACAAAACCTACCCTCCTCAGTGGAGGTACATTCATTTGAATACGAACAGTCGAAGAGAGAACATCAAAATGGAGAAAATCGAAATTAGAGCTGTCATTAAGTACCTCTGTTGGAAAAAATGAGTGGAAACATTAGGGGACTCTGTTCCTCCATATTCCACCGTTTCACGCTGGGCCAAGGAGTTTAAGCTGAGAGAAACATCCACTGAAGATGAACACCGCGAAGGACGTCTATCCATATCCCTCACTGAAGACAACGTAAAAAAAGTCGAAGATGTTGTGTTGGCAGATCGAAGAGTGACCATCGGGCATGTAGCTGAGGTCACAGGTATCTGATATGGCAGTGTTTGAAAAATCTTTCCCAACAAATTACATATGAAGAAGGTATCTGCGCGTTGGGTATCGAGAATGTTAACGGACGAGCATAAGAAGAAACGAGTCGACATTTCAAGGATGAACCTCGAAAAGTTCCAGGCAGATCAGGAGAATTTTTGGTCACGTTTCGTGACTATGGACGAGACCTGGATCCACCATTTTGATCCAGGAACCTAATTGCTATCGATGACCTGGAAGCGACCCTCTTCACCGACACCGAAGAAATTCAAAATGTCGAGTTCAGCAGGAAAGGTTATGGCATGAGTTTTTTGGGACGCTGAAGGAATTATTATGGTGGAAGCTTTGGAAAAGGGAGCCACTATGTCAGGCTCTTACTACGCGGACAAAATAAGAAGATTGCGAGAGGCAGTGATGGAAAAAAGACGCGGCAAAATGCGAGCCGGAGTTCTGTTTCATCAAGATAACGCACCGGCTTACAAGGCTGCAGTTGTGATGGATACAATTAAAGAAACAGGACTCCAACTGCTTGAACACCCGCTCTATTCGCCAGATCTAGCTCCCAGTGATTTCTATCTCTTTTCTCGGCTTAAACAACACCGTCGGGATTAGAAATTTTAAGATGATAGCGAAGTGATGGCCGATGTTGAGGCATTATCGGAGAGTCACGATAAAAAAAAATGTTCTAAGGGAATCCTAGGTTTGGAAAAAAGATGGACTAAATGTATTAACTTATTAGGAGACTATGCTGAAAAATGAATAATTCTTTTAAGTTTAATCATCTTAATTTATATTCATTAGCATTACTTATTGATCAACCGTCGTAAGAATCACCTACTACCCAATATAGCGTTATTTGTTATTGATATTTATTTTCAAACATATCATCAGGCCTAAGCATTCAAATGGGGAAAAAATGCAACATTTTTGTCTATAAAGCGCATTCTGTATTCACATTCCACCAAATTCGATTGTTGAGTTAGGGGAAGGTGGGGTAAGACGGGGTAGCGAGGTAAGATGGGGACCATACCAAAACAGATGATACATTGTCGCTAGAAAAGTTATTTTATCGCCATCTGTTGGTGTTTACCAGAAGTTGGAAGTGTCATTAAAGTTTAGTCGAAGGTGTGCACGTTGTGAGGTGGGAAGTGTTTTTTTCAGATTTTTAGCGGTTTTATCTAATTTTTGACGTAAAGTAAGTGCGTGGCTGTTCATAATGTATGGTATACAATTTGTGTGACGTATTTTTTATTGATTTTTGTTTATTTTACTACTCTAAATTCATTAATGCGTTCCGGCTTGCTTTGATCGATAACCTTAAAAAATTTATTAGAACTTGAGAGTCCGGTGTGGGAAAGATGGGGTACCTACTTGTGGGCAAGATGGGTTGGTTCCCGCTTATTTGTTATTTCTTGGATTTTGATTTAATTTAAAATTGTCTTTACTATTAGGGTTAATTTATATTATTTCTTTATAGATTATGGTTCGAAATAACAAAAGAAAAACTGACAGAGGAGGGTGGAATGAAGATCAAATGAAACTAGCGATTCAAGAAGTTTTAGAGGGAAAAAAGGGTTATAAATTAGCCAGCAAGACTTATAATGTCCCTCAAACTACACTCGAGCGTAAAGTTAACCAAGCGAGAAAAAATGAGAGCAGTGTACTAAATGTCAAGGTTCCATTAGGTCCATTTCAACAGTATTTTCCGAAGAAGAAGAACAGATACTTGTAGCTTATTTAAAGGAAATGGAAGGAAGGTTATTTGGTTTGCCAACTTCCGAATTGTACAACAAACAGCATAAATTTAATAATCTCAAGGAAACTGCTGGTAAAGACTGGCTGCGTGGATTCCTAAACCGCCATCCTGACTTGAGTTTACGAAAGCCGGAAAATACGTCAGCGGCTTGCGCTGCTGGGTTTAATAGAGTGGCTGTTGGACAATTTTTCGAACTGCTAGGAAAAGCACTTGATGATAATCCTTTTACTCCAGATAGAATTTATAACTGTGACGAGACAGGCGTTTCGGTGGTGCCAAAATCACGGTCTAAAGTGATCGCAGCAACTGGTAAAAAGTAAGTGGGAGCTTTGACATCAGCCGAACGAGGCACGACCATAACGATTGAAATTTGTTTCAACGCTGCAGGGACATACCTTCCTCCCATGTTTATAGGTCCCAGAAAACGTATGAAGCCCGAACTCCTCAATGGAGCTCCACCAAACTCATGGGCTGAATGTTCAGATTCTGGGTGGATCACTGCAGAAATCTTCTTAAGATGGTTTCAGAAGTTTGTGAAACTCACCAGCGCTTCTAAAACCAACCCAGTCATGCTAATTACTCACAATTACTCACACCCAAAATTTGCAGTTGATCGATGAAGCACGTGAACATGGTGTGACAATAATATGCTTCCCACCACACACCACTCACAAACTACAGCCAGCAGATGTTGGTTTTATGCGGCCTTTGAGCATCTTTTATGATCAGGCTATAACAGCATGGTTAAGATCAAATCCTGGGAAAGTAGTGACCCAATTTCAAGTGGCTAAACTCTTCGGGCAAGCATTTATTCGAGCAGCAACAATGCCAACGGCAATTAATGCATTTCAAACATGTGGGACCTCGCCTTATAATGCAAACATTTTTACCGAAGATGACTTCGTTGCTGCAGAGGCCACCGAAATCGCATTGAATGCCGAAGAGGCACCCAAAACTGATACAGCTTCCACATCATCGATAGCAACCATTTCACAACAAACACTGACAGTCTCACCAACAGTAACATCGTCAGCTCCTGATACCCAAACGGCCACCTGCACCGACTCAAATTCTACAACAAACATAAAACCTCAAACAACTGCTGCAACCTCATCTTTAGTACAGCAAGCATCAGTAAATGATTCTTTGGATAATGCAGCATTTCGTCTGGTTAGCCCGAAGCAATTAATGCCTTATTCAAGGATGGCCGAAAAGAGGGCAAGACAAGTTCAAAGAAGAGGAAAAACAGCTATAATCACTGCTTCTCCATATAAAAAAGAGTTAGAGGAAAGAGAAAACAGTAAGAAACCGAAACCAAAGGTAACAAACAAAAGGAAACTGAAAATAACTAATAAAAGATCTAAAAGAAACAAGAAAGCTGACGAAGTAGTTCAGTCATCAGATGACGAAGATACAGAATGTCTGTATTGCCATGGCTTGTATTCAGAGTCTATTGAAGGATGGATCACTTGCCAGAGTTGTGGTAAGTGGGCGCATTGTGGCTGTGCAGGAGTGGAAGATAACGATGACGAAGCTGTGCATATCTGCCCGGTTTGTGAAGATAACGAGGAGTAAATATTCTATACCCCATCTTATCCAAGGGGGTACCCCGTCTTGCCCTTTAGGTGGGGCAAGATGGGCAGATTTTGATTTTTTTTCAGGTTGATGAATCTATGAGAAGAATTTCCTTTTTTCGTTTTGACTGATTATAATTAAAGGAGGATAGACTGATTATTTTCTTAATAAAAGTTCCTACATTGTGCAATAAAAAACGGAGGGTTTTTTTAAGAAATACCTTAAAGTCCCCGTCTTACCCCACCTTCCCCTATATTCGACAGGCAAATATTTCTGTCACATAGTATACAGTGGGTGAAAAAAGTTAAGGCACAAACTCTTAGTAAGACCAAGAAACCTTTTTTTAATGCGACTTTAATTTAAATTCAATTTTAATAATTGCATTTAATTTAAAGTGTTGCATGTTTACTTTAAGAACAATATAGAAAAAAAACAGTAACGAAGCAAATTCCACAACATTAACGTAACATTTTTCAGCGAAGTACCAAAATAGCGCAACAAAAGTTAAGGAACAGCGCAAATTTATCTGAAATTATTTCAATTGTGTTAAAGTGATTAGTTTCAAAAAAATTAACTTACATAGCGCTAATACTTTTTGGCTATTCCACACATTTTTATCACTTCTCGCAGTCGTTTCGGCATCTTTTTTGCAATTTTTTTGCAAAAAGTGGGTGTAATTTTGGCCCATTCATCAATAATGACATGTGGAGCTCTTTGCTATATTTTACATTTCGCAATGCTAATCTCGTTTTAGGATGATGTCATAAATGCTCGATAGGGTTTAAGTTTGGTGACTGAGGGAGGGTTTTAATAGCATTTGGACAGTTGCGAATAGCCCAAAGCCGACATTACTCCGAATTGTGCTTCGGATCTTTCATTTCATTTTTTTTACGAATATAAGGTTTACTTCGGCACATCCTGCCCTTCAAATCCGCTTTCTTTATTACATTTCCAATAGTTTGAGTAAAAACTTTCTTTTCAACTCGTTATTTTATTTTAATTCGTAAAACTGGAGCACTTAATTTAGGGTTTTTCTTAATTTTTCCGATAATCCACTTTTTCTCAGACTCAGACAAGATTTTAGGTCTTTCTGACCGATGCTTTGTTTCAAACGATTTGGTTGATTTATATTTTGTTATTACATTTCTCACTCTATATCTTGATTTTCCCATTAGTATGCCAATCTTAGAATACGCCATTCATGTTTTCCAACCTCGCAAAATACATTCACGGATTTCTGCACTTACCGATTTCCTTTTCACACTCATTTTTAACAGCACTCTCAGCATAATTACTTTTACAAAACATTTTTCAAGCTAGACTGAATAGAAATATCATATTTTCATGACTCTAAGTAAATTTAACGGTATTTTTTTCCAGCAATTACAGATAATTTCAGATAAAACTGCGCTGTGCCTTAACTTTTTTTGCGTACTTCAGTGAAAAATTTTACGTTCCAGTCTTTTCGATATTATGTATACTTAAAGTAAACATGCAAAATTTTCAAAAACACCATCATTTTTTATGATTAAAGTAGCATTAAAAATAAGTTTTTTATTATTACTGAGAGTTCACTTTTTTACCCACTTTTTTTGCCTTCACTTTTTTTACCCACTGTATGTACATTAGAAAAGTTTTCTCGAAACAGGGAAAGCAAAAGATAAAAGCATATTTCTTGCTAAACTAATTTTATAATTAAATTATGCGACTTTATTAGTTCCTTTACATTATCAGTACATTGACAAATTTCCCTAATTTTCGTTCATATGTTTTCAACCCTCTAGAAAAAAACCCTCACTTCAAATTCATCCGTGTTTTTGACTAAGATGATATCACCAATTTTCCAATCTGATAAAAAACCACTCAACGTATCGATTATCGTTTATAATATAGTTAACTGGAAATTTTCAATTTAAATTCTATGAATAATTTTTTCCAGTATGCTGGCCTCAGTGTGCTCATTGAAATGTTGATTTTTTTCCAATTTAAAATATTTTCCTATTCCGGAGGCAGCTTGCGAGAGCACGGAGCTGTGGTATGGTGGAGTTTAGTTGAAAATGATGACCCTATCTATGATCCCACAATCACCCCCTCGTGAAAAGAAAGTTAAACGCGATTCAGTGTGCTCGTGGCAGATTCAATTCGATTGGTTTTTTTTTCTTTGATTTTCAAAATAATATGCTATTCGAAATATTAAACGGGGTAAGGGCTTGCAGTGCACACTCACATCATAGATGGTCCTCTTCTTTTTGACTGGTCTTCTGGCATTGGATTTTCGCTCATGCTGATACCATTGTATTCAGTGGGTGGAATGCTAAATTTCAGTGGAGAGAAATCGTGGGGATGTAAGTTGTGCGGGAATGGTGATGACAATATCTATGCGAATAGTTGGGGTCGAGGGGTATGTAAATCATAATCGGAGGGGAGCCGAGATAAAGTGCAGGGAAAGTACGATAGTAAAGTGAATTTTCAATCTTTTTCATTGCGCCAAGTCGAGCGTGGCGATAAAGTTGATGTATGCAGTTTGAATATGAAGCTGATATGTGACCTGAATGTTGAAAGTGAAGGACTTGGCAGTGTGTCTAAATATGGTTATGAGAAAGTATACAAGTTTATACGATTTATAGTTGATGTAATTGAAAGAAATTGTATGAGCTTTCAAGAGTTATCTGAGTTGTCTTTGTATGTGAGGGGAGATTTAACCGACAAAATTTAATTTTGAAAAGTTAAGTCTTGTCATTTGCAACTTGATAGTGAATACTTTAAAAGCCAATTAGAAGTATATTGCATTTTCATATTAAATTAAAAAGGTTAAAATTTATATTGAGTTATGTTATACGCTCTATTAATAATGTTGATATTATTATTGATATACCTTCTGTAAAAAAAAGTACCCGGAATTTCTAAAAAAAAAACACATAAATTTATAAACAGAAACATCCAAACATCCAAATTTATTTTGTCCCCTTCGAAATAGTCTCTACTGCTTACAATACAACTATGATATCGGCGAACCCATTCTTCCATACACTTTACGTAGGCCGAAGATGGTATCGCCTTCAGTTCGCGCAGCGAATTTTGTTTGATGTCTTCAATGGAGTCAAAACGTGTTGCACGGAGCGGCAATTTGAGTTTAGGGAAGATAAAAAAATCACAGGGAGGCAAAGCAGGCGAACACAGTGGCTTTTCAATGGTATTCATAGAGTTTTTGGCTTTGAATTCGTTCATAATCAATGCTCTGTGCGAAGGTGAATTATCGTCTTGCAAAATCCATGACTTGTCCTTCCACGAATCTGGCCGTTTATGATGAATATTCTCACGTAAACGTCTCAAAACACCTAACTATTATTCTTTATTGACGTTCTGTCCTGTCGGAACGAGCTCTTAATGCACAATACCACGATAATAAAAGAAAACAATCAGCAAATCAGCATCACTTTAACTTTTGAGCGGCTTTCGCAAGGTTTTTTTCGGTTTCAGCTCGTTTTCCATGCGCCATTCGGTCGACTGTTGGCTCGTTAATGAGTCGTACTCATAGACCCATATCTCATTGCTACCCAGCGTGCCAAATTCGGAATTCGGAATTGGTTGCAACTATTCCGAAAGTGAGAAAAAGAGATAGAAATATAAAAAGCTCTTGAAATAAGTAAAACTATTGACTGGGGTAAGATTGTTCATTATTTTATGAGAAACATATGAATATTTGTTAAGAATCTCTTTTGAAGTCTACAAGAAACAAATTTGAAATCATTCGGAATTCGTTGCGAATATTTCACTGAGTTCGAGCGAATTCCGAACAAAGTGCGAACGAATCTACGATAGGGAAATCGTTAAGAGTTTGTTGAGAAATAAGTTAGAATTCATAACAAATTCCGAACTTATCGTGATCAGCGTTTAGTCTAGTAAATTATGTATTAAAACGGTACTTTTGTCGTTGTCATTCGTCATTTAGTCGTTGTCAATCGTGCATGGACTCGTGCCTGCAAAATTTCTAAACTGTGCTGTTTGTAGTTTTTTTCAAAGTGTTTTCAAAATAGTTCAAAATATTGCCTTAAACTGAAGGCATTTTTATAATGCCTGGTGAAGCTGATCACATTTTAAATAACACTACCTATTAAATAGAAAGCTCGTGTTGTGTAGTGGACATAGCATTTGGTTTCCAGCGTTTAGGGTACGTGGTTTTTAATTTATTTTTAAAAATTAACCAGAGAGATTTTTTTGTTACTATCGTTGGACCAGACGTTCATTCTTTTGCAAAAAAAAAGTGTTTCCAAGCAATCATGATGGATGAGGTTGCTGTTTAATTTACATGGATGGATTTTGGGACCAACATCAAAATTAAAAATTTTACAATAATGTCTATTTTTAAAGGTTCGAAATGTTACTCAAGTTTTTTGTTCTCTACTAACTTCTCCCTTTTGTATTCAGAAGCTGCAGTGCGAAAAC
This sequence comes from Nemotelus pantherinus, assembly GCA_963978885.1. NCBI lineage: Eukaryota > Metazoa > Arthropoda > Insecta > Diptera > Stratiomyidae > Nemotelus > Nemotelus pantherinus. Next base: position 43,537,574 of record OZ022264.1, read on the forward strand.
TTTCGTCAATTAGACCAGACGAGCTGGAATGCTTTATGAAAAAGATTTTCTACAACACCAAAGGCCGGCTTAACAAGAGTCTGGAAAAAATGCGATTTAATAGCAATAAATAATAGCAATAAATAATATATGTATATATAATAAACAATAAATATCCAAAAGAAATAAAAATAATAAGTGTTTTGATGAGTATATGTTATATGTATATATTAAAAAAGTATTGAAAGTATTCTCAAAGAACAAGAAATACAACAAAAAACCTAGAAAAAATTCTACAAAAAAAATTGCAAACGATTCTTAAAGAATTCGCAAATAATTCTCAAAGAATTCGAAAAGAATTCGTTCAGAATTCGCAAATAATTCTTAAAAAATTCGCAAAGAATTCGTTCAGAATGCGCAAAGAATTCGAAAAGAATTTGCAAAGAATTCACAAGGAACTCCCGACAAATTCGCAATGAATCTTGAAAAAAAATGGATCAATGTACAAAAGCTTTTCAAGAGCTAAAGAGGGGAAAGTTTGAGCACTTTCGGCGTTTTTGTAACGTTTTCCATATACCGGTCTTAAAGAATTCGTAACGAAAAAGTTTGAGAATCCGAAACTTTTTTCTGAATTCGCTTCAATTTTCTGAAAGAATTCTCAACGAAATGCTGAATTTGGCTCACTCGGTAGTAATGATGCCGTTCATGAAGTACTGGTCATTATCAGCGTGAGAAACCATGTCCAAAGAAACCGGCTTTCGATGCTCTTTTTGCAAAAAATTGAGGTTTTTCGAAACCAACCTTGCACCGATGCGTTTCATGCCCAAAACATGAGTCGAAATTGAATGAACGCTCGACACACTCAGAAAAATATGTTTCCGAAAATCAAAGAAAATATTTACTTGTTTACGAGATGTGAAATCTTCCACAAATCAAATAAAGTTTTATTTGATATCAGTAATTTGAATAAATATCTTGTAAAAATTTCTTACATTCAAAGGAATAATTTTTGCTTTACCTTATTTCAAGTAAGTAATTTTCCTAAAATTTTGTAAATTATTGTTGGAATATAAGGCGCGCGACTAGGCGATTTATTAAGATTTAAAAATAACAAGTCCGGCGGCTTTGACTATTAATTCACAAGTGTCATTCTTTATTTATATATGAAGTTGGATACATAATTAAAGTTAATAATTGTGCTTCATGTAAGATGGCGTTGTTGTCGTTAAAAGCTATATTCAACACGCCCCCTCGACAACATAAGCCTCGTAAATGTGGTTAAAACTTCATTCCGATCTGCGTGAAACAGTCGTAGTGCTTTGAAATTGATGTTCCTTTCGTCAGTGCATCCGCTGGCATCTGGTCCGTAGATTTATATTTGAGCTGAACAATACCATCAGATATTGCTTCCCGGACGTAATGATATCTTACATGGAGATGCTTAGTCCTAGAACTCCCAGTATGATTGTGCGCAATATGGTGTGCACTTTGGCTGTCGTTATATATTATAATCGGGTCATTCGATACTTGTATGTTCGTTTCAGCTAGAAAGTACTTAAAATATGCAGCTTCTTTTGCAGCAGTAATGAGTGCGATGTATTCTGCTTCAGTGCTGGACGTGGCTACGATAGGCTGTTTCCTTGATTCCCATGCAATGGCTCCGCCTCCAAATAAAAAAACGATTCCAGATTGTGATTTTCTGTCGTTGACATCCTCTGCCCAATTTGAGTCCACATAAGCACACAAAGGTTTGCTTGTTTTCCTATAAGTTATTTTTGCATCCTGAGTTCCTTTTAAGTATTTTAGCACCGATATTGCAATGTTCCAATGTTGCTTTCGTGGATCTTGATTAAATTGCGATAGCATATTGACACTACAAGCTATGTCCGGACGACTATATGTCGATAAATGAAGTAAACTTCCGATGAGCTCTTGATAGTCCCTTTTATTGATTCGCTTTCGTTCACCTTCTATCATGGGTTCCCTTTCTAACTTTGCTTTAGGTGATATTGGTAGCTTTCTTGGATTACATTCAAGCAGGTTGTATTTTTGGAGTAGTTTCTTGATGTATGCAGTTTGGCTTATTGATAAGGTATTATATTGTCTGTCTTTTTCTATTTCCAAGCCTACACATAGCTTTGGTTCTCCAAGGTCCCGTATGTCAAAATGCGACTCTAAATGTGATTTCAAAATATTATAGTATGCAGAATTGGTTGTCGCAACAATTATATCGTCTACATAGATTGCTATTATTGTTATTAAATCACGATCTATTTCAAAATATATGCATTTGTCGTAGTTAGAATTGATAAATCCTATCTCCTTTAATTTTTCATCTAATTTTATATTCCACTGTCTTCCAGATTGCTTCAGCCCGTAAATTGCTTTCTTAAGTTTACAAACTTTGTTTTCATTTCCTTCGAGTATAAAACCTGCAGGTTGTTCCATCAAAATTTCTTCCTGAAGATCTCCATATAAAAAGGCTGTAGAAACATCTATATGATGCAAGTCCATATTCTGCTCAGCAGAAAGTGCATACAGCAATCGAATCGAACTAAGTCTTGCAACTGGAGCAAATGTTTCATTATAATCTATCCCAAAAAGTTGTGAATATTCTTTTGCAACAAGTCTAGCCTTTCTTCTTTCTACAAATCCACTAGTGTTGTACTTTGTTTTGAAGACCCATTTGCATCCTATAATATTCTTATTTTTAGGTCGATCAACTAGTTCCCAAGTGCCATTCTTTATCAAAGAGCCATATTCCAGTTCCATAGCTTTCTTCCATTGATCAAAATTTGGCGAATTATTCATTTCCTGTAATGATTTTGGATCCTCAAATTCAACAAGGTTTGCTTTTTCATTAGGGTTCATCATAGCACCTATAGCTACCCTCTTTTTAGCTCTAGTGTTATCACTTACTTTTTCGTAAGTTTCTATTTCTGCATTACTTTGATCTGTTAGCACAGAGTCTTCAACGGTGTCTCTGGCTTGTGTATAATCTTCAGAATCAGAATTTTCTTTGATTTTAATGAAGTCTGACTGATTTTCTTCTCTAGTGATCTTTTCCTTATTTGCGATTTGTAGTTGACATTCATGATATGGTTTATTGTAGTGATCGTTCTCCATAAACTTAACATCTCTACTTTTAACTATTCTTCTTGTTCCTCGTTTCCAAAGTCTATAGGCTTTCGCGTCATCTGAATAGCCTACAAGTATATATTCCTCACTTCTTGGTTGAAATTTTCCAATCTTACAACCTTTTGTCAATACAAAGCTTTTAGTGCCAATCTTCTGAAGATGTGAAACATTCGGCTTATTTGAAGACCATAATTCCTCAGGAGTTTTATTAAAATTTATTTTCGTGGGGCATCTATTACGAATATAAGCGGTAGTATTGATCAATTCAGCCCATAAGAAATCTGGTAGATTTGCTTCCAATAGTAGGCATCGAGCCATTTCCAATAAAGTTCTATTAGCTCTCTCTGCAATCCCATTTTGCTGCGGAGTGTACTCAGCACTTAATTCTTGATTAATTCCACATGACTGCAAAAACTGTGTAAATGCATTGCTACGGTATTCTGCCCCATTATCAGACCTAATTGCTTTAATTTTGTCTCCGGTTTGGTTTTCCACGTAATTTTTAAAAATTTTAAATTTCTCTAGCAATTCGCTTTTCTTAGTCAAGAAATATACAAATATTTTTCTTGTGTAATCATCGATGAAAGTAACAAAGTAAATTGACTTACTCAGAGATTCAGACCTCATTGATCCACATATATCGGAGTGAATTAGCTCGAGGCGTGTTCTTGTACTTTTGTCGGTTTTCACTGAAAATGGCAATCTAGTTTGTTTTCCACGAACACATGATACACAGCTGAAGTCAAAATTTTTAAATGATGGTAAACCTGTAACCATGTTCCGTGATTGTAGCTGTCGGAGTGACGATGCATTTAGATGTCCCAATCGATTGTGCCATTTTTCAAACAATGATTTGTCGCTGGCATGATTTGCCACTTCCTGAGTAGTTGAAACTATATAAAGTCCGCCTTCATATTGCGCTTCTATTAAAACTTGGCCTGCTTTATTGTGAATTAATGCTCGATTTCCTTTGAATACGACTTTGCCGCCCTGTGCCGTTGCTTTGCTTATTGAAATTAAGTTTTCTTGTAAATCTGGAACATATAATGTATTATATAAAGAAACATATTGTAAATTACCATTGATTTTGACAGCTAACACATGGTTCAATAAGTCCCGAGACTAACAACGAAAACAACATTTTTTTTTCAAAAATCATTTTTAATCATCAATATAATCTCCTTTTAGAGTGATACAATCTTTCGAACGCCTTTCCAACATTTCTATACCATGTTTATAGAAGGATTTATCCTTTGCTTCAAAATGGGCTTCAGTTTCGGCAAGGACCTCCTCATTCGAGCCAAATTTTTTTCCTTGGAGCATTTTTTTGAGATCAGCAAAGAGCCAGTAGTCGCTGGGGACTAAATCTGGCGAATACGGGGGGTGAGGAAGCAAATCAAAGCCCAATTCGTTCAGTTTTGCCATTGTTTTCATGGACTTGTGGCATGGTGCATTGTCTTGGTGAAAAAGGATTTTTTTCTTCTTCATGTGCGGTCGTTTTGCTGCGATCTCCTCCTTCAAACGTACCAACAAGTCAATATAATAATCACTGTTGATCGATTTATCTTTTTCCAGGTAGTCAATGAAAATCACGCCATGTGTATCCCAAAAAACAGTCGCCATGACTTTGCCAGCAGACTGCTGCGTTTTTGGACGATTTGGGCGGCTTTCGCCTGCCATGCGCCACTCAGATGATTGCCGATTTGACTCCGGAGTGAAATGATGTATCCATGTTTCATCCATGGTCACGTATCGACGCAGGAAATCCTTTTTATTGCGAGTAAATAGCGATAAACAGCTCTCTGAATCGTCGACTCGTTGCTGTTTTTGTTCCACAGAAAGCAATCGCGGCACCCACTTGGAAAAAATCTTTTTCATGCTCAATTTTTCATGAAGGATTGTAAATGCGCTTCCAGATGATATCTGTGTAATTTCTGCAATCTCACGGACCTTCACTTTGCGATTTTTCATTACAATTTTTAACACTTCAGTCACATTTTCCTGTGTAACGGCTTCCAAAGGCCTACCCGAACGTTCCGCATCGTTTGTGTCCGTACGACCACGTTTAAACTCAGACCAACGACAAATCGTTGGTTTCGATGGAGAGGAGTCCGGGTAATGTTTTTCAAGCCATTGCTGGGCTTCTACGGTGTTTTTACCCATTAAAAAACAATGCTTTATCAACACGCGAAACTCGCTTTTTTCCATTTTTCAAACAAATTACAAAGTGACTTTACTCTAACCTCGATAACTCTGCTGTCTGTGATCCGATCGACAGGAAATTTTTACACGTTTCATGTAAAGGTTGGCACTCTATGGAAACGTGACCAGTTTGGTACTACTAGCACCATCTCTGGGTTAGTCTCGGGACTTATTGAACGATGTGTTATTTTAACTGTTCCAACTCCCATGATTTTTATCTTGTAGTCATTTGCCAACTTCACGTAGCCCGAATTCTTTTCACACAATCCGTGAAATATATCTTTTCTGCTACACATGTGTGAAGTGGCTCCACTATCCAAACACCATTTTAATGGTTTAATTTGTGCGACGGCATCAGCTATCTCATTTATTCTTGGCCACGAATATAAATGTTCTTGAAGAACAAATCCTTGCTCCTCATTCACGCACTTTGTTTTTTCGATGTTCACTCGGCAGTCTTTTGCTTTGTGTCCGCGTTTATTACACCGACGGCAATTATATGGGAAGTTTGGAGTGATATTTTGATTTACTCCAGGCCTTTGTAATTTTCGTATTCGCTGCTGTTGAGGAAATGAGGTTCGCCAACCACGCGCTTTCATAGCAATCGAGTCTTGATAGGCTTTTTTCTTCTCTCCAACTTCCATCAACCGTATACGAACGGTTTGCAGTGATGGATACTCTCCTTGGGCATCGAATGCGGCTTGAACATCCTTGTATTCTTCAGGTAAACTGTCGAGTAGCAAAATGACAACCAAGTCGTCGTCGAGCTTTGCATCTAATTCAGTGAGACGAGACACAATTCCATTGAAGTCTCGAAGGTAATAATCCATCGTTTGAGAGCTACACATCCTGATATTTACTAATTTTCGAAATTCCTCCACCTTTTTTCTGACACTGTGACGATCATATGTCTCTTCCAAAAAGTTACAGACTTTCTTTGACGTTTTAAATCCCTTCACAAGTGCTACAATGTCTGGTTCCATTGAGCAAATTATTTCGCTTCGGGCGTCTAAGTCTTTGTCGTCCCAAATAGTTTGCGCTTCCGCGCCTTGTGTTGGTCGCTCCTCTTTGCCTTGAACAATCTTTAGATGACGTCCTTTATGCAGAACTCCTTCCATCTGTGCTTTCCAAGTCTGGTAATTTCCTCCATTTAGCAACGCGATGCGGCCATGCGTTACTTGCAGCATCATGAAATATGAAATCCGACGAATATTAAATTCGTACCTTTTTTCTATAAAATAACCAAGGCAAAATATTAATTATTTGTTTGCACTTACTGGGCCCATAACCTGTTGGAATATAAGGCGCGCGACTAGGCGATTTATTAAGATTTAAAAATAACAAGTCCGGCGGCTTTGACTATTAATTCACAAGTGTCATTCTTTATTTATATATGAAGTTGGATACATAATTAAAGTTAATAATTGTGCTTCATGTAAGATGGCGTTGTTGTCGTTAAAAGCTATATTCAACAATTATGTCTATGAATTTAGTAAATTATATCTACACCGCGAATATTTTTTTCTATGTTTCAACAACAACCATGCTTCAATATTCGACGAAAAAATTGATAGTTTTTATGACTTCTATCAACATTTCTTCTACACAAATAAAGAGTCGATAGGTTAGCTCGCCAACGTGTCAATCCAAAGTACCGATCTACCGCTCGTGGGTTCGAATTCCGCCGGGTTCATAGTTGACTTTGTTCGTCTTCAGTTGTCCTGGCTCCAGTGATTAAGTGTCACATTATAGCTTAAAGTGGCGACTAGGCATAAATAATACTAGTGCTTCAGAAAATAAGAAAAAAATGTGGCACTTTAAAATAAGGGAAAAATGGAAAAAAAAATTTCAAAGTTTTTGCGTGCCAATAACATGCGATGCTTTCAAAGCGGTCCCCCATCTAAGTAGTAACTGCGCCCAGCACTGCCTAACTTCGGTGATCATACGTGAACCGATTATCCCAGATGCCAGATGTTCTTGAAACTATATCAAATTTTACTCAGGGCAAGTACAATATCAGTGCTTGAAATGAATAAATTCCTTTGTTTCGATTGAGTAAATATTTCTTTGAAACTATACCAAGTTTTACTCAGGGCAAGTACAATATTTGTTCTTTGAAATGAAGAAATTTGTTTCTTTGGATTGAGTAAATATTTCTTTGATAATGTGTTCATTTTTCTTCAAAAAATAGAAGTATTTTTCTCAGTGCACTCAATTTTTAATTTGATCAATGTTATCGGCGGTTGTTGGCGCTGAAGGCCGACCTGATCGAGGCAAATCTTCCACCACTTCGCGACCGTCTTTGAACAATTTATACAACTTATGTGCCTGTGTTTTAGACATAGAAATATCACCATAGGCTTTATTTAAAATTTTCAACGATTCGGCGCAAGAAATTCCGTTCGCAACACAAAATTTCAAACAAACTCTTTGTTCACTTATTTATTCCATGATCAAATTCGCAGAGCACTTTTGAGGTCGACTGATTTTGACAGCTGTTGTAAATAAACTAGTTGACAGATGGCGCTAAAATTTGACTTAGTGTTAGAGGAACAATGTACCAACATAAGAAAAAGAAATTTTACCGATTCCTTTCTCGCGGTTTTTTTAATTACATATTCCGGGTACTTTTTTTACAGAAGGTATATTTTTCTGCAGTTACCAATTGCAAATATGAATTAAACTACTATTCAAGTTGTAGATCTTCAAAACATTCATTCACATGCATCAAAATATTATATTATTCAACCTCTGAGCTACGCAATAAACAATTATTCCTTGAATCGCTAGTGAATAAAGTTTTCCAAACCTACTCTCATCATTCAATTACTATCAATTTATATTTAAGCTTAACTAATCATGCATTAAATCATTTCAGTTTGACACCAATAAATCCCCCATATAATGAGCATGATTATCAGAAAGTTTCTTTTGGGTGTCCAACCCGAAACTATGCAGCAGCAAAAACGATTTCGACCCAATTACATACATAGTCTAGCTTTCGCCATCAATGCGACATGGAAAACGAAATGCATGAGCATCAATTTTGCCATGTTTTTCTTTGTCCGAAGGATAGATGTCTGTCGCTATGTTATCCGTTATACTCGCAGAGAGGCCGAAGTCAGACCCAATATTACGCTGAAACATAATCCGCATTAATCTCATTTGCTCGTTCAGACTTATTAGGGGAAGCTTTGGAGATCATAAATGTCCGGGCGTAATTTCCAGTGGATTTTCCACATTACAATACATTAATTAGGTCTTTTGTTTTTCAAAGGGACCAGTTACTAATGAGAAATTTATTAAAATATGGTAATACCACAGGAAATATGCTTGTGAATAAAAGGCTTTTTTGCTTCGGATGGAATTTTGGGAACATGTGCGATTTATGTTTTGAGATTATATCGGAATTTTCAAATGAATGAGGGAATTGACGATGGTTTTTGGTTAGGCGATTTAAGGGAACTTACATTTGGAGTTTATTTATTATTATGTGGATGCTAGATCAGTTAGATTCTTTCCAGTGGTTACGAAAAATCAAACGATATTTTTGGACAATTCTCTGGTAACTTGCTTCGACCAGGTAAGGCGTGTCATATCATACTCTTATCTCAACATTTTTCAGAGTTAGAATATTTCAGATAAGTCTCATAGTCATTGAAGGAGGTTGTAGTTTTATTCTTAGCTGGGATTGGGATGAACGGTAAAATAAGGCGGTTAGTGCACTGAAGCTTTCTTTCAAGCACAGCAAAATCGCCAAATGGAATGCTTGCAGAAGGCTTACAGTGAGTAGTATTTGCCTCGCAATTAAGCGCTCAAAAGGTTTAATGGCTCGAAGAAGTCACCGGTGAGTCAAATATCAGCCAAACCTTTTATGGTCAGTTTTTCGCCGCCGCCAAATTTAGACAGAGGAATATATGTAGTTCAAATGCACTTTGTGTCATACCTGGACAGACGATCGCGTTGGAGATGCATTATTCAGCTTGATATTGTTAGAACCGGTCGTTGCTCATCCGGTAGCGGTACTTATCGGCTGGATGCGGCGTAGCAGACGATCATGGAGTCTGATTTCAGCCGTTAAGAGGACGGTGACGGAACGTCGATCAGTGAGATCCCTTCTTTGAATAACTGCAGTGACGAGAGTGGTAAACTGTTTCCGTTATAAGGCCAGTGCATGCTTTGCGTTCATTTTCACAAGATATTCAATAATGCTTTTGGCGCCATGAAGAGGCAACGGTGGAGAATATAAGGGTTAAAAAAGAAAACTTGCAGCATTGCAGAGCAGCTGATGTCCTCCTCAAATCGTCCTGGTCAGTGAAACTTACAGAAGGAAGACCGGGTCCGCTTGTTTCACGAGCCACAAAATACACGCCGTTCTGGATCACTGACAATTACAATACATGTATTGGTCGTCTGGGCAAAGTGTGGAGAAATTTCTTTCGCAAGCTGTAACTTTTCTCCAAATTATTTTCTCCAATATAAGGCATTCGGAGATAAGCGAAGTTCATTGGAGGACACTATCCGTAACACCAATGACAAGTTGTATTAGAGGGTGATTTTGATTTTATGGTATTATGATAAAGAATGCCCTTCTTTAGCACTCGAAGACGGCGTATGCCGAAGATTACATCAAGGTTAATTTTTTCTTGTGTTCCGCGGGCTTCAACGGCCCAGTATTAGCAAATTTATCTCCAATGTAACTATAGTATCAGAAAGCCAGGTGGTACTCGTCAGCGATAAGAGGGTGATGGAGAACTTCACAAGTAGTGATCACAACTATATCACCTTCAATATCACTGAAAGAAAGCAAAAGCAACAGTGCTCAACCTGAGCAACGCTTAGGTGAAATGCAACCAAGCTAAACATAAACTCCCTTGGGCCTTTCTAGTCTCCAGTTTCTTCTGGCTGACATCTAGCATTCTACAGAAATTACGCTGTCTTTGCTGAGAGACATATATAATGTATGCTAGCACTTGTCCTAAGTTGTCGTCAGCCGACGGAAAACGAGAGTTGTGTTTAATCCTAAAGCAGGAAAAGTGTTACATGCAAATCTAAAGAACTATAATCCAATTTGTTCGAGCTCTGCTCTGCTTAAAATTCCTGTGAAGATTATTGGCTGTGATATTAAGAAGTCAATCGATCCTGCGGTAATCTCGCAACCAAAGCATGTTTATGTCAAAGGCAATTCTGTTGTAACTGCTTTTCATATCCTCATTGTGCAAATTGAGAAGTCTCTCGCTCTTAAGGAGTATACTTTTTCGACAATATCAAGCCGGATTCAAGTGTGGAGGAACCGGCGGCGTTGAATGTTGATAGGCGGCTGATAGCTTTCGCCGAGCAGCTTCCCAGGAGTAGGGATATTTCATCCTACTTAGGGGAATACTCTTCTGATAAAGCTGGACCGTGGTGCAAGGTGGTTACTTATGCGGGCGAAGTAGCCATAGCAGGGTCAGGAGAGCATCCATCTGCATTTTCAAAGAAGTTGAACTACTCTCTCGATATGCTTTCACGATCACACTAAGATTGCGGCATGAATGTGAGCCCTGGTAAAACGGAGCTTGTAATGTTTACAAAGAAGTATGAAGTTTCTCGATCTGACCGGCCGAAATTGAATGGTGTTTGTACTGAACTGAACCAGAGGGTCAAGTATCTAGGACTGATCCACGAATCGAAGCTACTGTGGAACGGAAATAAAGCGGAGAAAACAACGAAGCTTTCAGTGCCCTTCAGAGCTTCAGTAGCTTCAGAGCTACAACCCTGTGTTGTAGCATGGCTCTATATCACTATAGTGAAGCCAATACTACTGTATGGAGTTGCATTTTAGTGGCAGACTGCTCTAAAGACGATTTACCAACGCTTTTTTGAAAAAGTCCGTAGAATCACCCCTCCGAACCATCTCTACTAAAACACTCTTTGTGGTGCTTCATTGGTTGTCAACCAATTTACTTTTCTTACAGCAGGCCAATATTACTGCTGTGAGACTGAATTGCGTTTCTGGATGAACTAGAGCAGAATGTGTGCGCGATTGTATTTTATCTGTGAATCTTCCTGCACCTGAGGCGGTTGGTTCCAGCCAGTTCCCTGAATTTGGGAGTTTATAGCTCGCATTCTTAGCAAATATGAATGAAATGATGGGGTCATCCTCGATAGCGGGTTTATCCGTATGTACACCAATGCCTCAAAACTGAACAACAAAGTTGATAGCGATGTGTTTTCACATGAGCTGAACTTAAGACTATATTTTCGTCTTCCAGTAATGCCTCAGTAGTATGTCGGTACAACAAGATCGCCAAACTGTGATGCATTATTTTGGCGCTTAGGCACCAGGCAAAGCGAGCCAAAAGAAGACTTGAAGATGCGGAACTTTCTGAAGTCTACACGTCAACAAAGACAGAATGAGCCAAAGCTATAAAGAGGAGCAAATCGTACGGCGAGAGGTATTCGTATTAATGGGCTACCCGCAGACTCGACCACGTGCAGCCTAGTGTTCACATGGTTTCAGACATCATGGGTCGCATTTTTAACTGACTGTTGCCTGCGCATCTACCAAGAGCCGGTGATTTTATCGCCATAAGCAAAGTAAATCTTCTATATTTACCGAGAAAGAGATAAACAGAGCGTTGTTCAGATCAAGAAACCGGAAGGTACCCGGCTCTGAGGTGCCCTAAGTACTCGAATTTGTGACGGAAAATCAACCAGATATTGAATTCCTAAAATCCCTGTTTAGAGGTGGAGGTCTTTCCGGCGGGATTGAAAGTTGATCGACTTATACTCGTAGACAAGAGAAAAGGATTACTGATGAGTCGTTTGTTGCAGACTGCGGACAAGCTACTTGTAGGATTAGAGTTTATTTATGCATTCAATTATCCAATTGATGTACAAATAAAGTAAGCTTTATAAGAATGCTTTATATAAACTTCATCGAAAAATGCATAAGCGAGAACTACAACAGTTTAAACTCTAGTTTCAAGATTTTTTTTTTAAATTCAGGGTACTGCGACAAAGAGACAAGATCAAGGTTGTTATGCGTTCTTGGAATGCGCAAAAGCGGCGAATAAAAGACCCTCATCACGGAACACTCTGCAAGATTCTAAGGATAGCGTTTTTAATAGAGTAGGCGGTCACTATATGCAACATAGCGGAAATTGTATTTGAAGAGCAAAAAACGGTTGTGAGGATCTGAGAATAAATCCTGATCAACGAGACGCCGTGCTGATAATGTGCATGATGTGCGGGTCAAACCTAAGCTTAGTGTCGAATACGACGCCAAGATCCTTGAATAAGAAAGAAATATTATAAACGAGCACAAAGGGTAATTTCAGTAGATATAATATATCTGATGACATTTTGAGAGACATTTAGAGCAAGAGAATCAGCGGTAAACCGGGGTGAATACTGAGTGCACTTAAAACATTTCGCAGCTGATTGCAGCCTTGCAGCGAGTCAATTGCTCTAAACATCTTGAAGGCAGCATACAAAGGGTAAGATTAACTAATGGAGGATATTAAGTCATTAATAAAAAATAGAAACAAAAGAGGGCCAAGAATGGAACCTTGCAGAACTCTAGAGATATTGGTCGTAAGGCATATGAAACGCAGAAATTGACAATGACTACATAGACCCGATCAATTAAGTAGGAGGAAAACTAGGAAAGAAGGAAGTCAGAGAATCCATAGGTTTCCAGCTTCAAGAGCAGTAGCTCAAGGTCAATAGAATCCAAAGCTATAGAAAAAACAGTGTATAAAATATTTACTAATTTTTATTGATCCAAAGCAGACGCAAGAATAAAAATGTAAACGACAAAAGATTAGCAAGAGTAGACTTTCCTTTAACAAACCCATGCTGCTGTTATGCTAGGAAGAGTTGGACTTGGGGATTCAGCTTGCTATATACAATACGTTTGAGAAGTTAACTAAAGCATGGAAGAAAGAATATAACTATAAGTTGAAATAAAAACACGATCACACGACTTTGGTATTCGGGGAAATATTTTCGATTTTCCATTGCGCCGGAAAAACTCCAATTGGAAGACTGCAGTTAAAAATGACGTATGTGTTCCACTATTCATCTTTTTAACTGTGGTCTTTGGAGTGGAGTTGTTTTGTTGTAGTTGTAGGATACCATCAAGAGGCGAGTGATTTCACCAAGTTATTAAGAATACCATCACAACCGATCCAACCAATCCAGTGCTATTATCAAGTATCGATGCTTAGTAATGAAAAAATACGAGGGAAGGACATTATACGAGGTAGGCGCTGAAGACTGGAAACAAAAGCTAGAGAAATAGTACGTAAAAAGCTCACATACTTTTTGTACATGATTCAACCCCGGCTGCAATCAGCACTAAGATCAGGTGGTGATCTTAGTTACTCGTAGCAGAAAAAGGCACTCAAATGCCGATGTCAGACTCCAATTTTGTGAGGACAGTCGCAAGAGCGGAGAAAATATACAACAGTACCAGACCGATCATTTTGTTGGTGACACTGAATGCACGAAATCTCTTCAATTCAACGAAATGGACAGGCGTTCCTTGGGTTTATGAGCATAATTTCTGCCCCGCTCACTATCTATTAGTGGTGGTGATGAACTATGTGCTGGCTACTTAAGAGCTCTGGTTAACCTACAGGACTGGCTACCCTACAGGGCTGATGCAAATTTTCGGAGAAGCAATATCAACTCCGGTGCAGCACACGGGTTCATCATCGGACCTGGCCTCTGTCCAGGTCCGATGTTTTGCTTTATCTAGGGATTCCCATGGATGTGCTTTCAGTGGGTTACGCTGATGACGTGATAACAATCATCACTTCTTGACCAATCGATTTCGCCCAATTCTGACTTAATCAAGTCATGGCAAGGACAGAACAAGTTGCCCGATCATGGTCTGCAGCTGGCGCGGTTGAAGATAGAAATCGACATGCTAATGAAACGGAGATTAATGACTACCATCCAAATTACGGTGGACTTGGTTGAGGTCCAGACTAGTAAGTCGGTAAGGTTCCAGGTAGTAACGTTGAACACTCAGCTGACCTTTTGGGATGACATATGTACGGTGTGTAACAAGGCTCTCAGAACCGTCAGTTTCCTCTGCAGGTTGGTGGACAACATCGGCAGCGTAATCAAAACAAGACGATGGTCGCTAATGGCGGTAACTAGGTCCAACTCCAGATATTTGGATTAAAGCACTCCGAACTAAGAAATTTAGAATGCGAATGGCCAGCGACTAGTGCAGAGGCACCCAGAAGTTTCTGCTACCGCACGGTGTCTACGATGCGCTGGTGGCATCAAAAGAGGTATAGATAGACCCACTGGCACGAGAACGCAAGGAAGGATACCGCACTCGCTACGTGCTGGGAAGAAACGAGGCTCTAGCGCACACAAATGTGAAGTCTGCAACAATAACACTGGAATGCAAGTAATAAAGACCGCTGAATAGCTGGACTCATAAGTTTTCTGAACCCATGATTTTATCATTTTCGCACCTGTGTCCGATATTTTCCAACCTGTGTCAGTTCGTACCGGGTCATGGTTACTTCAACAAATATCTGCATAAAATCCGTCATTCTGCCGGTACTGCGTGGCTGAGTACAATTATGCTCCCTACACTTTTGAGTCCACGATTGACTCGGTAACACCAAACTCGATCTACCAGTTATGGTGCAAAAAAATCAAGGAACTTAAAATGGCTCAAATAGAATATAAGTCTAAAATATAAAATATGAAATGTTGTTTCTCCTGGGTTCAACCCTGAAAACTGCAACGTGTTGCAGCAAGACAATGTTGATTTTGGTCCGTCGATAAAAAGCTAATGCAAAAATTTGAATATTTCCCCGTTATTTTGACAGTGACAACGTGTAAACGAAAAATCACAGGAAAATGTTTACACGCAAAGGACTTTCATTAGTCATTCAATAGTAAAACAAAAGATAAATAGTTTAGGTACCACGTCTTTTTGTTAGTCGCCTTTTGATTTGATTTTTGGAATTAAGCTGATGAAATTTTCTTAACCCTTCGAGAACACAGGGGGTCAAATTGACCCCAGAGACCTTTTTGACCAATCGCAGTGCTTAGGCCTGCGGGAAAAGGGGGGTACTGTAGGTTCCTTAGTGTATTTCTATGCCTTGACTTTTAGTTTAAACCGTTCTCATACAGTCCCATGTCGTCAGTCGTCGTTGAGAAGCCTTTGAAGCAGATCAAGGGGTCAAATAGACCACATGTGTACTCGACGTCAATTTTGAGGTAAAATTCAACATTTTTTTTACTTTATAAATCGAAAGATTAATTTAAAATAGCCAAAAAATAATTGTTTTTAATGTGTCCCAATTTTTTCCAGCTTGTAAAAACTGTTTTTAAAAAACCGATTTTTGCTTTCGAAGCTAGATATATTTAGTTTTTGTGACAAATATCGATATTTCGAGGGTAATCTGCCCTCTTCTTCTTCAGTGTCTATCGGTCTATCGATAGACACTGACACTGACGCTACCAAAAATAAATCTGCCCCTGCTGCCTTGAAAGAAGTTGTGGCTCACCTCGTCGAGCCATATTTACGAGAAAAATTAAATAATACCATTCTACGTGTAGACATTCGAAAAGGGATCGAGAATATTTTAGGAATAAATATCCCAAATGTTCCTTCAGAACGTCCAAAGCTCAATAAAAGAGCAAGATGTTTATTGTGCTCTCGAAAACAGGACCACAAAACAAAAGATGTGTGCGCATCTTGCGATCGACCGATGTGCGACGAGCATCGGGCATTTTTATGTAATGATTGTGTTGGATATGAATAATTTTTCAATTTCTTCTTTATTTTGTCAATACTTTTATATATTTTAATGAATAAAATATAGTTTTTTCTATTCAAAAATGAAAAAATTCATTATTTTTCATACCGTCAAAATTACTACTACCAATATGCGTAACGAATATCTTTTTTGCAACCCTTTATGTAGGGATGATTTTTGTATTATTCTAACCATATAAATTTTAAGCTCACAATATTAAAAATCAACAAATTTATTAATTTTTTTTTAAAATATGCAAATATAAAAAATCTTCAAAATCGCCACCGTAAATATGCAAAATAAATACTTTTTTTAAGGTCCAATATACATCTAATTTTTTTATGATTTTGTATCTGTCTAAATTTTGAAAATTAAAAAAAATAACAAAAATATTGAAAATTAAAAAAAATAGCGATTTTTTAGTAAAAAACCTGATTTTCGGCAAACCTGTTTTTCGCGAATTTTCTTTAGGTATGTTAAGGACATTTAAGGCACGTCTTATGCATAAGAACTACTAGAAAAGGTCTCAAACTATACCTACAAATGTTTTCAAATTAAAATCTTCAGTGGCGGCGATTCTATAGACGTTCAAAAGTGCTTGGGGTCAATTTGACCCCAAGTGTTCTCCATGATCGAAAAAATAGGTGTGTACTCGAAGGGTTAAAGAGTCAGCGAATAGATTTATGTTTTTGACCACATTCGTCTTCATAAGTGTTAGCTTTAGAATAAAATACCTTCTGAGAACCTAATTTCCAAAATCCTTCAACCTGATTTAAAAAAGCTAGTAACTACTTCCATATACAAAAAACAAAATTCACAAATTCATAAATTTAATCATAAATATTCCCATTTAACAGCAATTTCAATTAACAATATTAACACCAAATCAATGTTCAATTAGCAACAATTACAACAGTTTTATTTAATTACACGGTAAACACTTGCAAATCATCTAAATACAACCAATAGCTGAAAGTCAATCTTGAAAATTGTTCGATTTAATCGTGAAATTTCCAGCTAAGCCAGTAATTACAATTTCACGAACCATTAAACCGTAAAAACTTTCGAAAATATCAATGACCAGTAAACTAAACTTTGTCGCTCAATTTTCATTATGTTACGAGAAAATTCGAAGAGAGTTGATTTATACTTGCCGAGAATTTTAATCAAATTGAGAGTATGAACCGGAATCTTTTTCGTGGTCGAAGCTGAATGAGTCATTGGTGCCTGGAATTAAGGAAGTGGCATAACCAATCAAGCGGAAGAGAGAGAGAGAGAGGAAAAGAGAGAAAGAGAAAGAAAGAGAGAAAAAGAAGTGGAAGTATTTTTGTATTTATTGACAAGGTCGTCTTTAGTAGATATTATTGGCGGTACTTTCTAGCATTTTTAATGGGATGCCAAAATTGAATGCCAAAAATGAATGCTTAGAAGTGCCAGGCACCTCCCCTCCAACGTACCGAAGATAAATTTAGAGCCATGATAATTAAGGAAAAACTTTTTTACCCACTGTCTTTGATTTAACTACTTTCATAATAAATTCAGTCAATTAACCGTATCCAAACTAATCTGCTTCGATTTCGACTTCCTGTTTTCTCTTCATATAAATCTCAAAAACTATAGATTCTTTCTTCTTACGACGGTCGACTATAATGATGAAGATTTCGCTCCTACAATTAGTTTTACTTCTTTCGCATAACCACTTCAACCACTACATTCTTCCCTTCCCACCGCGTAATCCAATCAAACTAGCTTTGCCCCAACTACAGCAAAACTTCTTTGTAATTCGGTTAAAATTTAATTGGACAAATTCTTGTAATTAAAGTGTACACCACAAGACGACGACGCCAACCGAGCGCTGGCTCTCACATTTCCCGAGCTCTTTTATGCAAGTCGCCAAACAGGCCGGGAAGGCCAAAGCAGAAGGACACAAATTTTCAAAGCTATTTAAAGTTTAACGGCATTAACCCTGACGGGCAAATCACGAACGAAACGGAAGTGGTTTGAAGTATTGCATAGAAATGCTGTCTTCGTTACCGTCTCCACTGTCCCACTGCCAACGGCGCACGGCGAGGTGAAGCCAAGAGTTGCGAAGGAGTCAATAAAAGTTCCACTAGTCGAGAACGAATCGAGTTTGGGTGTAATTTATTATGCGGACTGCATTGCGGGGTTGTGGTCAGGCGGGCAGGTACGCAGGCAGCAAGATAGGTTCAATGAACAGGAAGAGAATTTTGTAAGCTGCTCTGCTTAGATGCTATTGAAAAGACTTTTGTGTGGTTCACCGAGTGATGGTTGAATAGTTTGCAAGGATATTTACGCCAGTTGAATAGAAGACTTCGATTAGAAATTAAATTGGCAGAGAAATTGGTTGGTTTACTTTCAAATAGGATATTGTTTGGTGGTTAGATCGATAGGTGGATGGAGAGATTTCATTGAAAATTTTGATTCTGTATGAAAAAAGAAGGAAGGCCTCAAAGCGCCTACGAACTAAGCAGCCGATCGTCAGCCGAATAAGGAAACTAACATTTAATATGTGGTAGTATACAAGTGCCGCATCTATTCGGACTGATGGAAGTTTGACCATAACCTCTTCGTGGGAGCTGCTGGAAAACACTTTGTGAAGATAGCTGCTAATTCAAAAATCTCCAAAACAAGTAATAGAACAGCATATACCGAGGGTTGAGTCCCTGCTGCGTTCAGCAGTTAACAGTAGGAGAACTCGGATGTCAAAAGCCCGCCTGATTTTATACCCAGGCCAAATTCCACAGGAAAATACGGCTTATGATTTCTCATACTTTTAGGATTAAAGTTTCAACCAAAAATAAATTCTTAAGGGAGAACTTAGAGGCTCCACGTGCTTCAAACTAGCTCTAGAGCCAATGAATCAGCTAGTATATCAGCTAATGGATCAGCTAACGGATCAAAGTCCAAATATAATGGCGGACATAAAAAAAACTGGACGGAAAGCGCTGAAGACCAGATGAAGACAAGAAAAGAGAGCCACGAAACAAAGCTCTACACCAAAAACATAGGGTACAAAAAGCAAATGACAGGAGTCGCTACCCAAACCTTATTCGGTTAAAGCCAAACAGGATGAGAAAAGGTGGCTGAGGCACTCAAAGCTTCCCTTTTTACCTCTAGCGGCAGATAATCAGAGGACATTGAAAAGGAGGTCTCACGAATCGTGGAATCGCTTGACATGAATTCGAAGGTGCTATTGAAGGAAGTTCTAATATGCAAGTTCATGAGTAGTGCAGCCAAAAAAAGCATGAGATTTCTCATGAAAAGCAGCATATTCAAAAAAAGAGCCCAGGGAAAAGGTGCTTCCACCAACGGGACCAGAAGCCACTAGAAAAAAAACTCAAACCCAAGTGTGAGAATCGGGAGAATGGGCCGCAAGCAAGGGGCACAAATGTGTCTTAAAAACATCTGAAGCATCCTCAGTAAGAGGCAGCAGCAGTTGATCTATGGCGGAGTCTTACAGGATGTGAAAATTTCGATCATGCCGAAGGATTTTCTTGAAAGACTTCTTACAACCGTCCAAATGGATGAAGTACAGAAGTATCTTCAGGAAAATGTGCTAGCGAAAACCACTTGCACTGTAGGCTGTGTGTCGTTTAATTGCAAGGATATACATCCGATTGAATAGACACGAACGGAGGTTCTAAGGATAAAGCCATGGGAAGATATCAGCCCCAAGGCCCTTTTTGGCTACTTCCTTCACTCAGTGGATCTGGTAACGGATAAAATCCTAGCATTCTTAGAGTGCCAAAATAAGAGCCCAGCTTCCAGAATAACAGAAGAGGATGGCCTTAGCCTTCAGAGTAATTTAAGGGGATGGCAACGTTTATTTCCGATTCTGACCGGCACCCAAATTACACTATAAAGATGAAACTGGAAGATACGGTGGGCAAAGTCACCAGAACAATACCCAAACCCTAAAATGAGAGCTGCCCTGAAGAAAATGAGTGCCTAAAAAAGAGGGTGCGAGGGTAAAACAGAGATAGAAAAGCTCAGACGAGTTGCGAGAACTGTGTTCAACGGGGCCAAATCACGTGGAACTGGGAGGGCTAATACAGAATCTTTCAGAATACGACGAAGGAGTAAGGAAATCCAATCAAAAGATTTGATGTGCCTGTTGTGATTCAGAGATTCTGCGAATTGCATGTGGGAGGGTGGTACTTCCTTTGGGGACACACTGGAAGTATTGGTCGAAATACGCTTCGCAACGTACACAATTAGTCATCATAGTGAGGCTTAGAGAGAAAACGAGCCCCCAGAGTGGACTCTTCATCCATCACTACTTAGACAAAGAATTTAATATGAAAAGGTTGAATGGGCAATTAACTCTTTCAAAGCCTTTAAAACACCAAAGGAGATCATCCCGGCTCTAGTATAAAGAGCCACATGGAAACTGAATATTTTCCTGTTATACAGTTTTCAGAGCGAGCTTGAAACTCAGCTAGATGCCAGAATAATGGAAACTGACGCGAATGGTGTTCATTCACAAGGGTGTAAACGATCCAGCTGAACTTCCAAAATTATAAAGGCCAATCAGCCTCACATCTTTGAAATTTAAGACCACGAAGCGACCTTTATCGAAGATGCCGCTGCAAAAATTTCAGTTTACCTACCAAACGGATAAGTCAGCTTCATCAGCTACGCATAATCTGATGAAAAATGATAGAAAAGCCATTGGACAGTAAAGAAATTGCGCTATGCGCCATCATGGACATAGAAGAAGTCTTTGACTGTACAACACACGACTCGCTGAAGAGAGAAGCTCCTCAAAAGAAAGTGAAATGGATGAGTGAAGTGCTAAGGTGCCGAGGTGTAATCGCGGAACTGGGGAAGAAAAGCTAGGGGCGAACGCTAGGAGGAGAAGTTCACCGGGAGAGATATTATTCTCCGCTATGGTCTCTACTCCTTACTGGTTGATAATCTTCTTCGGATATCCAACAGTAAGTGCTTAGCCACGCTTAGACACGCAAATGACATCGGAGTAGTAATAAGCGGCTTACACTCGGACCCTTGGAAATCCAGGATGCAAAAGGCCTTAAATGAAAGAACACAAAGGTGCGGAGATCCATAAATCCTCAAAAAAACAACATAATATCATTCATCAGCAAAAGGAAAATCGAGACAGGGGTCTTACAAATTAGGGACTCTGAGGTGCGTCTACAGGAGGTGGTGAATAATCTAGGATTGCACCTGGATAGTAATCTCATCTGGGACAGTCATGTAAACAAACTGACACTGCAGCCTATTAAACGACTTTGGTCGATATAACAAATGTTTGGAGGCAATTGGGGACTATCTACATGGCAGATATTCTAGCCACACAAACTAATATTGAAACCTATCGTCTTATATGAAGCAGCAGTATGAAGGAAGAAACACAAACAAAAAAACTGCTGCGAACCGCTTCAACAAGTTTCGAAGTACGGCTTGCCAGCTGATTACAAAAGTAAGAAGAATTTGGCCTGTAAGCGATATGTAGATACAAGCTACTGGCTTGAATACATTTTCATTTTCTATTCAAACTTTAATAGAAAAAAAACGCTGTCTGATGACATCGCATAAGTTCACTACATAGAACTCTACTGATTGAGTTTGGCAGTTCCTGTACTGAGCAGTAGAGAATGGAGAAATGTAATGGAAAGCATGGAGCGTAAATGCTCGGAATATAAAAAGAAAAGTGAAAAAATTGAATAAGAACCTTCGAAGCTTCTCAACTTCTTTCCTCAGGCAATATTTTAGCTGCTCGATTATTAAAACTATATAAAGCCAACTTTCGTACACTATGAGCGCACGAAAATTTGTAATGATATCAATAAAACATCGAAAGAAATAATAACAACAAAAGCTTTTTTATACATAATCAATTTCGTGCCAATAAAAATATATGCAGATACTGCTCCTTGATTATTACTCTCCATATTTTTACTTCTGTATTATCTTTTCATATTCTTATTATTATTATTCAAATTATATTAAAACATCTACTCTCTCAAACGCATCCTACAGAACTCAGTTAAAAGAATTTTAAGTCAACTACAAAAAAAGCCGTGACAATATTGCCAACCGATAGAGAAGTCAAACTCTAATCGTGGCATTACAGAAACACTTTCTCTATTCTAATACTTTTAGTGAATAGACTAAAATGATATATAACAGTAGAGTTTCATACAGAAACGCAAACGACGTTAAAATTATGTCAGGTAAAGAAGCGTAGTAGAGACCTCCTCAATTTCTAAGTTACAGAAAAATGTCACAGGAGAACTAAGAGGCCTAGTGTCGACGAGGGCATAGTTTTCACAACTCAAATGCTTAACTTTTTTCTAAATCAAATAAAAACTAAGATAACCATCAACGAACAAATGGAAGAATGCACAGACGCCTGATATAAAGGGACCCATGTGTGGTATACGGATGACTCAAAGATTGATAGCAGTGTGGGAGCAGACATCGTAAAACCTAGGTACAACATTGCGCTTCCCCCTCCGTAAAAGGGTTACGAGCAGCGTTGCCACTTTGGTCCATTGGGACCATTTTTGGTCCCTTTTACACAAAGTTTATAATTGTGGTCCTTTGGTCCCTTTCTTGGGAAAACCATCAGATTTTGGTCCCATTCGCATCTATCAGCAATTTACTTTGCTTTCATTTCAATCAACATTTAACTATCCTTTCCAAATCTACAAATAAAATCCCTAATCTCTGCTTTCATCGACAATTTTGAACTTTTTTTCATTTGAAATCGAAAAGAAGAGCTGCCTGCGCTGCGTGCGCTCTTTCAAAGCAAAAACTCGATTGCATGTTTCATGTTTCATTTTGATTTGTTGCATGTTTCATTTCACTTTAATTTGTTAGCATACATGTTAATCTACTACTAAAGCGTAAAAAAATACAAACATGATTAATTTTCAGTACACATACGTTCCGTTCCGTTCTATGTAGTTTATTGAATTACGTGTGGTAGTTACAGAAAAGTGATATTTTCTAGAAGAAATGTTTGCATAAAAAGATTTACATAATTTGATTCACTTACAGAAATATAAATATTTATGCATATATGTATCAAGTTCCTGAATCAACATAGTGAAAAGTTTTATATTTTCAGTATTTTGATTTAATATAATGACTATTTTTGTGCGTATAATGAATAACTAGCTCACTATTTAGTATATAATGTGCTTAAAAAGTTTGTAAATGTTCTGACGAAGTGAGAGTATCAGCTAAAAATATTTCAATCGAAGACAATTTTGAAATTTTATATAAATTTGGATTTTTCGTGTGTATGTTAGTATGTATGTATGTCCTTTTGAAGTAAAAAAAACAAAATTCTAGTTTTCAGAGTACATATCTAAATATCCGTTACTTTTTTTTGGGATTTAATTGAATTGAGTGCCAAAAGATTTATATTTTCTTGAAGAATTGTTTTAGTTTCAAAGAGTGCATTTTGATTTGCTTGTGCCGCATAGAAATATTTGTGACGGATGGCTGATTCTACATATAAGACTGCTCCTTTCTCGTAAAAGAGAGCTTTGAAATAAAAAGAAACCATTTATTTACAAAGATGCACGTACATATGTATCTACTTTATGTATAATATAATCGAAAAATGTTATATTTTCAGTATTTTGAAACGAAATAAAGACTTTCCTGCATTTTATCTTGGTTGGTCCCCTATGGTCCTTTTTTTCCCAAAATGTTGGTCCTCAAATTTTTTTTTTCCTGGCAACACTGGTCACGAGCTATGGAGCAGAGTTATCTGCCATAATAGAGGCGGCGCATATAATAATGGCAAGGAAGACTAAAAAGTCTCGAATTGAGATCCTATCGGAGAGCGCAGCGGACACTTTATAAGACTAAGAATCACAATCACACAAATTGAGCTACACCCTTAGAATTAAGTGAGGTCCTAAATGAAATACGGACATAGAATAGCCTCGCGCTGATATGATGAGTTGACCTAATACTCACTTAGTCTGGGGTGTTTGAAATACTCAAAAAATGTACCCCTGTTTCCATGCCAAAACAAACAAAAAAAAAAACTCTAGCGCACCTGAACCGCTAGAAACACTAATGTTCGAAGAACAGTAGAAGAATCGTGCAGATTTTGAGTGCATATTCTACCACACTAGCTGCTTATTACAGCCAAACTAATTCAAACGCCAGGTTTTACTTTGGTCTTATAACTCATATGGGGGAAAGGTTTCAGATATTACCAGTGGCATGAATTTCAAAGTTTATGAGAGCAACACTTGTTACTTATATTCGCTCTCAGTTGCTTATTTCACAAAAATTGACCAGCATCTCATAAAACATCAATGAAGAAAATGCTCAGTGCCTGCAGCACTGTAACTGAAGTTGGTGTTTGGGGCTGCGATCCGAAAAATTTGCAGAACTTTGGGAATTGAAACATTGGTTATATATTTTCATTGTTAATGTTTCCGGTATGAATACTAACTGTTAACATTTATTGATACATAAGTAGCACAACCGACTCGTGCTGGCAACCTTTTGCCAGTATCAAAGCCAATAATATATTACATCTGCTTCACGTTGTTATATTACATTCGAAGCTATAGGAGTATAAAGAAATTTAGGGTTACCTTCAGCAAGTTTTTTCAAATAATCGAAAACTTAATATTTCCTGTTTATTGTCACTACAATATCATTACCATTTGAAAATTCTACGATAAAACCGCTTAGTAAAGATATTGCAATTAAACACAAAACCAACAATAGCTGGCAACCCTATCGTGGCTTTTCAACCAAATTTGGCCTGAATAATGTCCATAATAGGTTCCATTAATAATATGAAATTCGTATTGATTTCATGACTGCACTGGAAGCTATAGGGCAAAAAGTTTTATTTTCCTGAGCGAATTTTCAAAACCAAAGACACAAAAATTACCATAGCTGGCAGCACCAATCGAATTTTATCAAACAGAGTTTAGAGTAAGATTCAGCTATTGTGTCAATTTCATGAAAATCGGGTTACTTATTCACATTTCATAGGGCAAAAAGCAGTTTTTTTTTTATAATTTTTCAAGATGGCACCACTGGCACCACTGGCACCACTGGCACAGAGTTGCCCACAATTCAAAATCGCTTCTATCAGACTTGGTCCTACTTAAGTCCAATGCATTCTGTAAATTTCAGTTGTATCTGATTAATGGTTCGTGAGTTCCCGTGAACAGCAGTTTTTGATGCTAAAAATATAGGTTAACTGGGAAAGGGTTACCGTTCTTGTCCGAAATGAAATTTCCAAAGTTTTACTTTGAAAGTGTAGATTAAGCATAAGATTTGTATACAGATTGGTTTTATTGTAAGAAACGGACATTTTTTAGGATATTCGATGGTTTGAATATTTTCACTCCCAAATTTTCATTTTTTCAAATTTAAGACACCAAAATTATCATAGCTGGCAGCTCCAACCGAATTTTTCAACCAAATTTCTACCAAACGTGGTTTGAAGTAAGGTCCAAGTACTGTGTGAATTTTGCCAAAATCGAACGATTCTATCAGAATTTATAGGGCTAAAAGCAGTTATCTTTTTTAGTGATTTTGCAAGATGGCACCACTGGCACAGAATCAACCGCATTTCAAGACCAATACATTCTGTAAATTTCAATTAATTCTGCTTATCGGATCGTGAGTTTCCGTGAACAGAAGTTATTGATGCTAAAAATTTAGGTAAATTGGGCAATGGTTACCAGGCGTGCCCGTAATACCATAACTTTTTTTTTTTTGGTTATGTAAACAAAGCAAAAAATTTACATATAAATGGTTTTTTTTTAAGGAACGGCATTTTTTCAAGAGAGACGATGATTTGGAGGTTTTCACTTTCAGTACCTGCCCTAGCTACAGATTTGCCAGCACGCTCACTAAAAGCTACACAAATCTAGAACTAAATAATGTCCTGAAAGTTTCGTAATGATTGAATAGCTTTGTCAAAAGTTATCGCAATTTAAAAATTTTCAAATTTTCCCGTTCCCTTTTTAGGCACCCAGTGCACACATAGGGTTAAAAAATTCCAAAGCATTATCCGATTCACATGTAAAACACGTTCGAAATTTATTTCGTCAACTTTATTTATGCGAAAATTATTTGTGTACGGAATAATAGGTATATTAAAAATATCACTAAAATGGCTGCCGGCGCCAAAGGGTTAACAATAATTGACATTTAGGGAGACGTGGACCTATTCTACATATACACCAATGTATCCTGAAAGTTTCAGCTCAATCGGATGGCGCGTTCCCGAGATTATCTCACTGAAATTTTTTGATGATATATATATATCGATTTATAGATTTATATATATATATATATATATATATATATATATATATATATATATATATATATATATATATATATCTATATATATATATATATATATATATATATCTATATATATATAAATATATATATATATATATATATATATATATATATATATATATATATATATATATATATATATATATATATATATATATATATATATGGAAATATGAATTTTTGGCCGAATCGATTTTAATACTAATGTTCTTCGAACATTAGTAAAAACAAAATAAAACAGGGGCTCTCCGTAAAAATTGGATTTTTTTCTTCTTTGCGAAAAGTACCTCCAAGAGATACGCAATGGACGAGGCGACTGTTGCGGAGAAGCGGTAGAATGCACAGACTGTTCAGCACTAGCAAGATGAAGATTGAAGCTTCTTGACTCTGCTCTTCTCTTCATCCATCTGGGACATAAGAAAAGTAGCATCTGGGGACAAATCCAAGTTAATAGAGAGTCTAGATATCCTATAGGATAGAACGCTGAGGAGGCATAATAGACCCGGGAGGTCCCAGTACCAGGAGCCATTTGGACTCTCAGCAAATTAAAGTCTGTTAGAACCCTTCGGGGTTCCATTTCGTAGACTCTTCATTCTCAATCAATGCGACGAATGTGGACTGATAAGTTTCACAGTTCACTGTACTCTTTATTTAAATCAGATCAGATTATTTCAAATTTTTCGGCATGATTCGAACTCCATACGCTAAAAGCCACTCTTTAACCCATTCTGCTATTATCAAGAAACTGCATTAAAATTTTCTATATCACTGTAAAATCTTGATGATCATTATCAAAATGCAATTAACAATCATGCTATTTGCTTCTGAGGCTAAAAACATTAATCAATCCCAAGATATATGAGTTAAACACCTTCCACCAATCAAAACATCGATTACAAATTGAAAAACAAACACGCCATTTAAATTCAATTAAAATCAATTCCACATAGAAACAACCAACAGCCACAAGAAAAGATTACAAGAGCGTTTAGCAATCTCGTAGTTTAATTATTGCAATTGCAACAAAACCAGACCAATATTACTGTCGTTGTAGTAGCTCTCAGCTTTTAGCATCATTGCAATGGTAAACGCAAACAAGCAATTGTTCTATGGAGCACTCGTTACACTCACTGTTCTCTCATTGCTGACACTGTTGTTGAACAATATTCTAACAGAATAGTGCAGAGCTCGTGCTGTGAAAGCAATCGCGCGATGCAACTGTGCTCTGCGGGTCACGAATACATTGGAAAATAGCTATTTTGCAGCAGGATTGGCGAGATGCACCGCAGAATCTAGTGAGTGCAATCATTCATGAAACAAGTTGATTGAATCAGTGATGCACAGGTCTAGAGTGTATTGTGGAAGGTGTTATGGTTTAATTGAAGGTCCTTAGTTTAATTCTTACAATAATAACCAGAATCTTTAAAACTTTTTTTAAATTGTTAGGAAGTGAAAACATCATATTTTCGCAATGATCATCTTTTTGTATAAATAAGATTTAGAATAAACATGAGAACACCCAAATTTCAAAACCATTTGAATTCAAACACCTCAAAGACAGCTCTGTTTACTAAATAAATTGCAGACTTGTAATTCCACTATCTTTGTTCGAAAAAGTGCAACGCTGAAAACTATGTGATAAAATGCACATGCACTTTTTCATTCAGCGGAAATCAATTCTACCTCAACAACTCATTCAAAAGCCATCCTCAGAGTTTTAATGATAAAAGGCAATCCTTTCATCTGCTTCATTTCCATTCGAGACGATTTACATCAAAAATAAGACACAGATTCCACGAAAAAAAAATTATTCTAAACGAGACTTTCAGTATAGTACGTTCGCCATCATTCATTACAACGATTACAAAATTAATTACAGGGAAAATCTTTGATATTTTCAAAAAACTAAATATAAAATGAATAGATGCATTTTATAATGATAGTCCTGCGTACGAGCTGTTAAAATCTTTTCCTAACGTACAGCATAGAATTCCTTTTCAAACCCTTAAGTTTGAATGCTCCTGCTACTAGTTTAACCGCGTGTCCACTATGTAATAAAGTTTTCTCAGTTCTGGGCTACCGTTACGTAATAAATCAACGGATATTCTGGGAAATTTTTAAGTGGAAACTCATTGATGCAATTGTTCATGGTGCTCTTAGTGTAGATAGTTTCGAAGTAATGATCGTAGTACGTGCTTTTGCATTCAGTTTCTATTATGGTTTGCTGCGGTGCATTTGTTGCTGAGACTTTTCCACTGTTTGCTCAAAGGAGAAGGAGGTTTTTACCGGTAAAAGCAAGCATTTACCTAATGGAATTTCCGCCTGTTTGTTGTCATTTTGCAGCATTTTAGTGCTATGCGCGGTAAAGAGGTGAGAAATTGTATGCGCTCTAGTAAGCTTTTATAATAGATTTTAAAAGCGGTAGTTAAAAGTGCTGAAAATCAAGATAAATATTTATTTTAATTGACGAAGGAATGTATTTTACAGAATACAAATGGGGCTAGATTGTGGTCCAAGTATTTAGTGGATAGTTTTTTTCGAAACCTCAAACTGAAGAAGAGTGCAGGATGTTTACGTGCGCTAAAATTATTTCCGAATTCAAACAACTTATCTATATCAAAAATAACTTTACCTACCTACTTTACATAACTTAACTTTATTGCCCTCAAGAACGAAGTCTTTCCTCTCAGAAATGGCTATTTGTTTGCAAACTTAACTTTTAATAATATTTAATTCAGCTTCTAATGTTAGGCTTTATGTTTAACAAAAAAGGAGGGATCATTTCGTAGTGACTATGGTTTTGTAGCAAAAGAACTAATTGAAAAATGACTGAAGTTATACTGCCCTGCTTAGCATAAACGTCCTATCTACATTTTAGCACTTTCGAGGTATTCAATGATTTGTGTTTTGTTTTGTTCAATATTGATTTTAACATATTTCCACAGAAGTTAGGTTTTTCAAATTTTACAGAATGATGTAATAGAGCATGTAGTTTTCGACTTCGGTGTTAACTTGAAAATGACAAAACTGTAGATAGAACGTTTATGCTAAACAGGGCAGTATATATAATGTGGTCTTCAAAGAAAACTTCGAATGACCATAAGTGACTTTTCTATTTTTGTTCGAAAAGCATCTACCGAATATTTAAAAATTACCATTACATAATTTTTAACCAATTTAAGCATTTTGTCAATTACAACTAGCCAGCGCCCAATGTGGGCGCACGTCATTTAGCATAAATGCAGGTTTTTGAATATTTTTCAATGCTAACCATTCACGACCTACGACCTTCGACCATTCGAAACCTTCGATCTCCAACGGGTTCGTTAAAAACAAACAACAACTGTTAACATCTGGCGAGGGAATATTAGCAGAGAAAGATGGATTAGGTTGAGAGGTGGCAGAAGAAAAGAAATGAGCAAACCGCTCACATATTTCTTTAGGCGAGGAAGCAGACAGATCGTTTAGGTGCATCAGAGAAGGGATAGAGGGAGACTTTTTAAGGGAACGGATGTAGGACCAAAAGGGTTTCTGCTGACAGGATGGTACGGAGGCTTTAATGTGGGCATGATAAGCACTCACCGCATCTTTAACCATCTTTCTAGCATACGAGCGTAAATTTTTGTACCTAAGTAAGTCAGCCTATAAGCCGGAGTTTTGAAGTCTATAACGCACCACGCCTTTGGTTTTAAGAGCACGTATCACGTCAACAGTTAGCCAAGGCGGATCAATACTTCTTCGAACACGAAAAGTGGGAGTGTGACAGGAAAAAAGATAAGACAAAAAGCATAGAACGCATGAAGGCCATCATCAACATTTAGACCTCTGAAAAACGCAAACCAGTTAACAGCATTAATAACATTGGACATGGAAGTGAAGTCAGCTTTAGCAAAGTTATAACGCAGTGCAGAGGTATTTTTATTCTTAGGGAATGAGGTGAAGGAAAGTTTTATAGCAAGAGGTGGATGGTGAGGATCAGGACTGACATAAGGTGACAGAGCAGCACATAAACGAACAGACAACAAAGAAGAGTTAGTAAGAACAAAATCAAGTATTCTGTTATTAACATTAGGAACATTTTTCAACTGTGAAAAAGAGCACAGAGAAAAGAAGGAGGATGTAGCTAAAGAGATATTGCTCCTCGATAAAATTTCAGTGAAGGTTGTATCCCAGACTAAGCTGGGAATATTAAAATCACCACATAAAAGTACGAAAGAAGAGGGGTAGCAAGTGTTAAGAAAGGAGGAAATATCCGTGAAAAAACGTTTATAAACTACAATAAGACTGTTACATGGGATATAAATCGAGGATACAAGTAACGCAGTATATGGAGTAACGGATATACGAATAAGGATACATTCAACAGGCGGAGAAGGCATGAAGTCGGTACAGGAGGACACGCTAAGTGTATTGCGAACAGCAACTAAAACACAGCCGCCGTCAGATGAATCACTGGCTGAGCGATCACGATCTTTGCGGAAGACCGTCAAAAGAGGTAGAAATTCATGATTGAATATATTCCCTGTCAGCCAGGTTTCAGTTAAGCATAGTATGTCGTCAGACCCAATAGTTGAGGAAATTTTAAGCTCACGAGTTTTGGTCCTCAGCCCCCGAACGTTCTGATAGTAAACTTTAAGGTTAACCTTACGTTCTAAGTATGATTTTTTGTCACCGGTTTCCGTTGAAAATTTCCAGAGGTTGTTTTTACGAACTCTTTGACAAAAAAACACCAGCGGGCCAGAAATGCTTCTTCAGCAAATTAGAGGTTACGGATGCGACAGTGAAGCAGAAAGAAGTGATCAGGTGATGATTAAGGTTATCAGAAGTGAGTTTCCTACACATTAGCAACGAGGGAGTGTATCCGAGCTTAGCTTCAATGTATGCTAAGACTTCGTCGGCAGTGGTTCTATAAGCGAAACGTGATATGAAAACTTTCAGGGGTGGGACCATTACGACTAAGCAAGGAAGTGGTGTATGGGGCTCATATAGTCTTCTAGATGGCACAGGCTGACTGAGTACATCAGCATACGACGTCTCGGTTACCGCAGGAGACGATGCAGCAGGAGTTGAAAGGCTCATCCTGTCAACAACCAAATTCACCAAAGGTTCGCTGACGGTCACAAGAGCGTGCTGTTGTATCTGGTTCTACTGTTGTTGTTGATGTAGTGCTTGTTGTTGTTGCAGCAGTGAACTCAGAGAACTTTCAGTGTACCAACCAAATTTGAGTAGGCAAAAAGCACATTCAAACCTTACAAACCTACCTACTACTCAAATGATATATCGCGTAT
The DNA here is from genome assembly GCA_963978885.1 of Nemotelus pantherinus. Lineage (NCBI taxonomy): Eukaryota > Metazoa > Arthropoda > Insecta > Diptera > Stratiomyidae > Nemotelus > Nemotelus pantherinus. The sequence goes on from OZ022264.1 coordinate 43,569,309, forward strand.
CATACTTGAAAGAGCGGACAGCGCCATTATCTCCATCTTGCAGCATATTTTCATCGCACGTCTATGACTCGAAGTATTACTGGAATAATTTATCATCATTTCATTTGAAAATCCAGCAGATTACCATCAATTTAAGACTAATTAGTTTAGCATATTTTCTGCTAGAAACACCAGAAAGGCTAGTGAATAAACATTAGAGTTCGATCGATGTCGCAGCATATTTGGCGGGCAGAGCTGTATAGACGACAATGCGTAAAAAGGCCGGTATAATAGAAAAATCCTTACAGCAAATGGAATTCACGTTAGCTGCCTTCCTTAAATCTGGGATAAAAAGCCATCCTTAGGGCATACCTGACAAAAACTGAACTTGTACCCTGTACAAGTTCAACTATTGTACAGGTAGCTACCAATGTGCCAGCTATTGTCTGTCACACCTACCCTCTAAACTGGAGACCTATTGTCTAGTTACGAGTTTTTAAAGCCCGCACAGTACTTGTCACGAGCTGATCTGCCAACGGGTGCCCTACAATATATTCACATGTGTTGTGAGGTCGAGCTTAGTGTATAAAGCGTAGATGTGGTGAAAAGATAGCAGAAAACAAAACCAATATCAGAGAATTAACGATACTGCAAAGGTTGGTTTGAATAAATGACATGGGTGCATTATAATTGTTCTGGGGCTTATGCCCCTCGGTCGGTTCATGAGCGCAGACTAAAGGCGTAGCGCAACGTAGCGAAGCGTAGCATATATTAGCCAATGAAAGTGTAAGCGCAGTCGAGCGTAAAATTTGCAGATTGAGAGCGTATCGTAGCGCAGCGTAATTGTAATACCTATTTAGACACAGTTGTGAAAAGGTGTTCAAGGTGACAAGTTTGGTTGTTTGAAAGTTAAATGATGGTGTCAGCAAAAATACGTCGTTTGCTATTATTGGAAAATATTTTTCTTAAAAAAGAGTGGTTTTCAAGAAGAGGAAAATCGGCTTACATGAAATCAATAAATTACGGAATAAATGTGAGGAATTTCATCATTTATACCCACAACTTCGAAATTACCCGGAGAAATTCTATGAGTACGCCAGAATGTCTATCGAAACTTTTGACTACATACTAAGAAACATTGAAGGAGAAAACAAACTTTTGTAAACCAATTTCACCAGAAGAAAGATTGATTGATACCTTAAGATAGGCACATTTATTTTCAAATTACATAAATGAATACGTAAATGAAAATTGTAAATGTTAATACTTATCAAAGTTTAAAACTCCATTCGCTGACGAGACTGAGTCATCAAAAGTAGCCCAAGTAGAATGGGATGTTTCAGGTCTTTGGGCCTGTTCTGTGTATTTCAAAATAACACCTTGGAACTCATTTCGTACTTTTAACTTTTGTACTTGAGTAAATTGCTTCATAAATGGAAGCAAACACCATTACCACTAAATTGAATTCCATTTTGAATTTCAGAGTCAACAGCTTCATCGCTGGGTGGTAAAATTTGAATTTCTGATTCCAAAATAGCTGCACCTTCCGCTGACGTAGAATTGTCGGCAAAAAAACTCCTGAGATATTTCCTTCTGTTTCTGAAGGTATAAGTTGATGTTCAGTAAATGACATCAAATCGTCATACTTGAATTTTACAGCAATGGATGATTTTGATGCAGCGGAACCTGATGAAGTTTTAGGTTCATTTTTTAAAGCACGGCGATAATGGTCTTTTAAATGTTTCCATTTATTTTTACATTCCTCTTCTGCAACGTGAAATATAAATATATACACATATGTATTATAGATTTGACACAAACGTTAGAAATTTACATTGTTTCTTCTTAATTCAAGGTATTTGTCTGCTGGAATATCATTTTGTGGATTCGCGTTCACTTTTCGAATGCGAGACAGTACGATAAGAAATATTATTAAGGAAACATGCGAAGCGATATAGTCAAAACTGTATCCTATACATTGCAAATGCCTTCAGAAGAGCCATTTTTGAAAATAGCGGATGACTATAACAAAAAATGTGACTTCCCTAACTGCGTAGGAGCAATTGATGGAAAACATCGCAGAATAAGATGTCCTCTAAAATCCGGTTCACTATACTACAATTACAAGAAATACTTTTCTGTTGTTTATTTATTTTTGTAGTAGTTGGAGCCAAGGGAAGTCAAGCCGACGGAGGTACTTTTGCATCATCACATTTATATAAGGCAATTTTAGCTAAAAAAAAAAAAAAAAAAAAAAAAAAACAGAAAAAAAAACCTACAAAATAAAACATATTTGCCAGAATCGAACATAAAAGTTCCATATGTTTTCGTTGCCGACGAGGCATATCCGTTAACTTCATTTATAATGAGGCCATATCCAAGGAAAAGTTTAAATGTAGAAACCAAATTATTTAATGAACAGAAAAGCACGACGCTGCTTTGCATGTGCTTTCGAAATCTTGGGAATGAAATTGCGGCTTTTAAGAAAGGAAATTGAAACAAATCATGAAACAGCAAATTTGATTATTGAAACTATGTGTTTATTGCACAATATCATCATTGATCAGGAAAAAATTGAAGATTATTACGATTTATACTACATGAATAATAGCAATAAAAATAAAGTGAACATGGAAAGAGATAGGAGGTACAATGCTAACAAATATTGTGCAAAACAAATTCGGCATAACTTCACAGCCTTTTTTTTTTCAAACAAAACTACTTAATGAAGTCAAACTGTCATAATTAAAATAAAAGAATGTATACTTACTTGTGTACTTTAGTTTTTCGGCAACTTCTGCCCACAATCTGTCCGATACGACCCTATTATAGTAACACTTGTCACTCATGTTCCATAACGATGGTCGAATACATACTTCGCTCATTAAAATTTCACAGTCCATCTTGAATTTTCCACTACGAGCGTAAAAATTCAAACCATGCGGAAGTTCAAATTACGCTCATCTACGTTACGCTACGCTGTATCAATGAAACAATGGATTTGAAAAAACGCCCGCTTACGCCAAGGTGCGCTTTTAGTCTGCTCTCGGACTAAGAAGCGAATACTTAACGGTTATACGCACTATAAATTTAGTCATTTGGCATGATTCAAATCTATGGAATCCGTTATCGCCTGAAGAGTGGCTGTCGACGAAAAGTCAAAACATACGCCGATCCGGATAATGTGCGTTTTAGCGGATAGTGGTGTTATAGCAACGAAAGGCTGACGAGTTGACGAAGAGAGGTTCATGACCCAGGAATAGCCTTTTTGTAACTATACTACGGTGACTTGTTGACACCAGAGTCGCGCTAGATGCGGTCGTTTGGGATAGACTAAAGTCCAAGTGGGGAATTAGAACGGACTGCAGAGTAGCCAGGACATTGGGACCATCCATCGCCTGATTCAAGCGAGAGCAGCAAACTACTCAAGTTCAGCAGAAACTACTTGAGAGTGGCGATTGCTTTACTGCTTCCAATCTGCATAGATTAGGACTGACATCCAGCCATTTATGCAGAAGATGGAAGACGGAACAGGACACCATAGAGCACGCTTTTCACGAACTATAAACATTTAAATATTTACGCTTTATATACTTTTCATAGCTGCCAGAAGTGCGTTCTTTCTCTGGGTTGAGTCAACTGATTTAAATTTGGGTTAGTTAAATTTGGGGTAGAGTGACGCAATGAGCTAATCACTCCAGGCTCATAAACATTGATTGTAAGTTTGTAAATCTACCAGCTTTCACTACTAGACCTAACAACGGTTTCAAGGAGATTACTTTACTTTTACTTCTTTATATTTATACATTTAGGAAACCATTAAAGCACTATTCTTTGTCTAAGCTGATTTCTTCGAATTAATTTAATAAAGAAGCAGCTGATTTTTAATGAACACTACCATCATACCCTGTTAAATTGTTCATCTTGCGTTTACCACAAGATTTATTTCTTGAAAGCCACAAGGAATATTTATGAAATTTCCATAAACATAACTAAATCAAAAAACCAAACAAATTTGGCTTTTTGCATAAACTAGACAAATTTTACAAAAATTTTGAAATCTACCAAAACCACGAACATTCACTATCAAAACAGAACGGAAAAGCCACTGCATCCGACTGGAAACATGCATAAACGAAAAATTTACAAACTTATAAGTTTTCCGTGAAACTTTTCGCATAAATTCTACAGATAGTTTTCGGAAAGAATCGACATGAACAAACTCGCTAACAAACATTATTCTTGCTTTAAATTAACCAAGATGAATACTATAATAATGCAAATTGGAGCGTTTTTGAGCTTTCGCGAAATATCTTTAAGAGTTGATTTATGTATTTTCCGAAAATTATTTGAGCTTAACTTTATCAATTAACAATTTCATGTCATTTGTGCGTCAAGCTGATTCGATGGTTCAAATGAACCATTTTATGTTATAACATTAAATCAACAACATCAAAAATAGCCTAATACTCCAAAGCTTCCAATATTAATTTACTTTAAAGTCTTAAACACCTGACAGCACTTGGACAGGATGCAAGCAAAAACAAGAGAACTCTGAATCTGAAAAAAAAAACCTAGAATTATTTATCGTTCTGACCGTCAGGACCAAACATCTGAAATTCTCATGCAAATTACTTCGACTAGGAGCCAGAGAAAAAGAGCGTAACGTTAATGGATTTCTATTTCGAGAGGGTCGCGAGAAAATGCCAGGAGACTATAAAATACAGTAAAGTAATCTAAACTGTCGAGTTATTTTTGTAACAGCTGGAAAAAAGTTTTTTTTTTTTGGGAAATTTCATTGAAACAAAGAGCCTGTAAATGTTTGGTTTGTCGTCATCGGTTGGGCAAATGAAAATGTTACTTGCATATAAGCTGGTGAGTAGAGAGTTATTTGTCGGAGGTATTTGGAACTAATTCAAAGATTTAATGCTGTGGACAAGTGATTAATTTATGGATATTTGTAGTGGCTCTGACTTGGTCAATTTTACATGATGGTTTCGAACATCTACGGTAGGTACTATTTTAGTTTTATATGCAACCCGAAATCTTGTTGAGTTGTAGCTGATATTCATTCATTCATTTTATTAAATTCGTCTAATCCAGACTATACACATACAATAAAAATTAATTATTTTTTTTACAGAATTCGTTTAAGTGATGCTGTAGATAATTGAAAATCAAACAAATAGTAAGCTTCGTTAAAGCATCTACTTATTGCAGTGACTGCTTCATTGCAACCATAATTGGTCCGATGTTGAGGGATCGACAAAAAGTTAACACGCCTGACACGTTTGTTATTAGTGTTAAAATTAAGTTGGCTTAATAAGTAGTTTGAGTCAACGGTGCCATCCAAAATTTTCGCGGCAAATAAGATTTTGGAATTTTGACGTCGAGAGTCCAAGGTATTCATTCGTAAAAGATTTAAGCGGTCTTGATAAGGAGGTAGATGTAAAGGGTCATACCACGGAAGACCGCAGAGGCAGAAACGTAAGAACCTCTTTTGAATTGACTCAATTTGGTCTATGTAGACTTTTTGATATGGTGACCATACAATACTTGCATATTCGACAATAGGTCTTACTAAGCTACAAAAGAGGGTCTTAGTTAGAAAAATGTCGTTGAATTCCTTCGAACGTCTTCTGACAAAACCTAAGGCATTGCTAGCTTTCACAACGATTGAATCGATGTGATCGTCAAATGTGAAGGATTGATTCAGCAATACTCCTAAATCGAGTACTTTCGCTGATCTATTTAAAGATGTACTCAAAAGTGAGTATTCATAGATTAAAGGATTATTTTTGCGTGTGTAAGATATAATCGTACACTTGTCAGGATTAATTAGGAGATTGTTATCGGAACACCATTTGGCAAATCTGTTTAGATCCTGCTGCAAATCATTGCAATCGTTAAGGTTTCTCACAACTTTGAAAATTTTAGCGTCATCGGCATAGAGAAGAACAGAAGATGACTGTAGAATGGAACCTACGTCATTAATAAATAAGGCGAACAGTAAAGGGCCTAGATGACTACCTTGTGGAACACCAGACGTGGTTTTAATTTCAGATGACAAGGCACCGCGAAAGGATACACGTTGAGTTCGATTCGTCAAGTAAGAGTCAACCCAATTTAAAAACACGTAAGGGAATTGAAAGGAATGAAGCTTAGCTAAAAGTATAGAGTGATCAAGCTTATCAAAGGCTTTCGTCAAGTCTGTGTAGGCGCAGTCAGTTTGGAGCCCAGCTTCAATTGAGTTGGTTATTTGGTGAGAACATTCAAGCAGGTTGGTTGTGGTTGAACGACCTTTCATGAAACCATGCTGATACGGAGCCATAATTGATTTGCAATGAAAGGCTACAGCATTCGTGACTATGGCTTCAAAAAGTTTTGCGACACAGGGAAGTTTTGCAATAGGTCTATAGTTGCAAGCGTCATTACGACTCCCTTTCTTGAATATAAGAGTGACGGTGGAGTATTTCCACAAATGAGGAAAGATGCCTGTTTTTAAGGATGTATTGAAAATATAAGACAGCACAGGTAGTAGTGACGACACACAATATTTCAAGACCAAATTAGGTATGCCATCTGGGCTAGGTGTTATATTATTGTCAAGTTTATTAACAAATGTGATAATAGTGTCCTCGTCAATTTTTAAATCCTTCATCTCCAAAGAAGAAACTGTTGAGTTCGTCAAGTAGGGTGAAAAGTGTCTGGAGTTAGGAAAGTCCGAACGATAGGCTTTACGGAAAACGGAAGCAAATAAATTACTAATATCAAAAGGATCATCAAAATAAGAGTCGTCAGATTTAAATGTGAGTGGATACCCATCGTTATAAGTCTTAGAATTAACAAAATTCCAAAATCTCTTAGGTTGAGCTTGAAAATTAAATCTAAGCTGTTGCGTATGTCTATGATATGCAAATGCAACTTCATTATGATGCAGATCTCGTAATGTGGAAAAACGTTGATAGTCAGGTTCTGAGCGAGTCAGGCGAAACTTTTTCCAGGCTTTGTTTTTGGAATTTTTTAAATGGCAAAGCTGTGGAGACATCCAAGGAAAACGAACCTTGCTTTTAGTGAAGGTAGTTGGCACGCACCGTAAAAAACAGCTAAACAACCGAATGTGGAAATAGAAAGTAGCTTTATCAGGATTAGGTTCCTGCAACACGGAGGACCAATCATAGTTAGCAAGCAAGTCACGTATTTGATCGACATTAGCTCGTCTAAAATTAAATTTAAGTTCAGATGTGCTCGATGATAAGTAATTACTAGACTTTGGCTCGAAAATAATGTTGAGTGCACAATGATGCGCGGTTTCGTCGATGAGAGATGATGTGAGGGGTTTCACCACAGTAGAAGAGGCATCAGTCGAAAAAATCAGGTCCAGCATTTTTCCATTTGCGTTCCGAATGCAATTGGCTTGAAACAAACCAAGTGATATAAATTCGTTTGCAATGTTGATGTCGTGTTGTCTGCCAATAGAAGTAGAGCTCGGAACTTCGAAAGTGCCGTCCGCTGAAGGGCACCAGTTTATTCTAGGTAGGTTGAAATCACCCATTAAGACGACGTCGTCGTTATTGTCCGCAAGATCGCATATGAGCTGCATAATATGTATAAGCGAAGCATAAACATCATACGAAGAATTTGGTGGCGTGTAGTTGACACCGAAAAATATTTTCTTTGACGTCAGTTCGACTTGGGCACAAATAAATTCATTATTTGTATGCGGTATTTCGATTAGAGATACTTTGAATTTTTTGTGAAACGCCAGAAGAACACCACCTCCGACAGGAGCGTCAGTAAGATCTCCATGTCTATCCCGGCGGAAAATAGTATACTCCGAATTAAAAATTTCAGCATTGTGAATATTTGCACAAAGCCACGTTTCGGTGATCGCAATGACATCAAAAGCTTCAGAGTTTGACAGCTCATAGAACTTATTAAGTTTAGATCGCATTCCACTTACGTTGGTGTAAAGTGCTGAGATGAGTTCGTCCCGTTTTTTGTTGCAGCACTTGATTTACTTATTCGTTTGTTGATGAATTCATGCACAACAGAGTTCGGCGGCCAGAAATGGCTATTTGCAATGGAATCAAAGCAACAATCTGGTGCTATAATTTTAAATGATGATACACGATGCCGATTCCCTATCTTAATAACTGATACACAGTCCTTAGGGATGAAGGATTTTGTATGCTCAAGGATTCCCTCAACATTTTTCTTCACGTCATCTGCGGTGGTATCAGGAGCAAGCCTAGATACAAATATAGCTCTGGGTTGTGTGACACCTCTGAGGGTGCAGTTGAAAATATTCAAATCATTTGATACTATATGAGGATCTAATACGATGTTGGCATCTACTGCTTTTGAGCTAGTTTTCGTAGCTACATTAGATGCGGAGACTGGAGATTTCGAAGTCGCATTAGCAGATGATTTTGAACATTTGACGTTATTTTTTGAATTCGCTTTCCGCTCACTCATTGCTGCATCTGCTATTTTATAAGTTGATTTATGTTTTGCGCCAACATTATCAGAAATCGGTTTGTGTTTTGTAGCAACACTATCAGAAGTTGTCGGTATTTCATTTTCCGGAATTGTCTGGCAGGCAATGGATCTTGATGCAGGTTTTGAGGGTTGGGAGATTGAGATACGATCAAGTTGATGCTCCATTGCGTTTAATTTCGACGATATTAGGTCGAACAATTACTGGGGTTCCGCGGTAGATGCCCCTTTCAAATGTATATACCTAGTAAACCAAAAAAGTATGGTATAAAAATACCAATGATGAGTGATAGTGGAACCAATTATATGATAAAGGCGATGCCATACATTGGAAAAGCTACAAATACAAATGGTTTACCACAAGGCGAATATTACTTGAAAGAGCTATCACGGCCAATTCATGGTACCAACCGCAATAAAACGTGTGACAATTGGTTCACGTCTATCCCTGTCTTAAGATCATTGCTTGCTGAACCATATAAATTGACGATTGTGGGCACGATACGATCAAACAAAAAGGAAATTCCCGAAGAACTAAAAGATACCCGTTCTAGACCAGTGTGTACGTCTATGTTCTGTTTCGATGCACCTTTGACCCAACTATCATACAACCCAAAGCCATCGAAGATGGTGAATATGTTGTCCTCATGTGATGCAGGCCCTGTTATAAATCCTACAACTGCTAAACCTGAGATCATTGTGTTCTACAACCAGACAAAAGACGGCGTCGGCACATTTGACCAGATGTGTTCTTCGATGTCTTGTTCTAGAAAGAGTAACAGATGGCCAATGACAATGTTTTATGGCATATTGAATATAACTTTTGTCAACTCATATGTATTTTACACACACAATGTTTTGTCAAAACAAGAAAAAACCATTAAACCGAAGAGAATATATGAAAAAACTAAGTACTGAACTGTATACACCGTGAATGAGATCTAGATTGGAAATCCCTACTTTATCAAGGCGTTTGAGAGAAAATATTGAGAATATCCTGCCACAAACTAATCAAAAGGCTTCTCAAGAAGCTGAACAGGAACCTCCGGCTAATGTTCGGCGTTACTGTAACTTATGTACGGCTAAAAATTAAAGAATGTCTAAGATGACATGTACAAAATGTAAAAAGACAGTGTGTGGTGAGCATAAAAAAGATGTTGACAACAATTGTCTATAGCTATAATTTTTCTCAGTATTTCTTGTAACTTGAGATTGAATATATAATAAATCATTAATTATTAAGAAAAAAACTATAAATGTTACTAATTTAAAAAAAATTCTACTTAAATATAAATACTTCTAATTTGTGTTACTTTTTGTTAAGGGTTTATAAAACCCTACATAATCTTCTTAATAACGAAAAAAAAAATATAAATTTGTGTTTAATTAACTTCTTATTAATCTAAAACCACATAGAAGTTACAATAAAAAGAATAATTATTTCAGTTTGTAAATAAATAGGTTTTTAATATGTGCGCCTCTTAGGCGCATGTTCATCTTTTCAGTACTATCTTTAGTACTACAGCATATAGTCTATAGTACTTCAGTACTATCTCTTATCTTTCTAGGGTTAAGGAGTGATAGTTCGCCTCATATTTGTATCCTTCCGTTTGAGAAATGAACTGTAGCAACGTGTTACATATAGTCGTAGCCACAATTATTTACACAACGCTAATCATGAAGAAAAATTTGAATGAAATCAAAATAACTTTTTCAATTTTTATTACAACAAAATGAAATTTTATTCAGTTATTCATTGCCAAATTCATAGTTACTTGAAAAAAGCAAAATTGAAATAAAACATTACAGAACAAATATAAAAATAAAAACTAACTGGCCAAAATTATTTGCACACCCGTCATTATGGCCAAAATTATTTGCACACACTAAGAAGAATTTTCCAGAAAATTAACGGTAATTCTTCGACTTTGTTTCGATCAGTGATAAAGCTGGAATAAATGTTGGACATCAGTTGACATTAGATTTCAGTGTAATAAACTAGTCAGTGACAGTGAAAATGCCTAGAAACGTTGAACTCTCAATCGAAAAGCGGGCGGCAATCGTTGCTGAATTTAATAGCGGTATTTCCGCTAACGAAATTGCCAAAAAATTTAAATGTCACAGGCGGAGCATTTATTACCAGGTAAAAAAACAACATTTAACTGGCAGTGTTAAAAATGCAGTAGGAAGGGGTCGAAAGAGGACAACAAGTGAGAGGGAAGATACTGTAATACGTCGGTGTATGCAGCGAAATAGTCGCGAAAAGATCAATAACATAATAAATATTATTAACGAGAACAGAAATGACAAAATCAGTAGAACAACAGTTCGGAGAAGACTTTCCGAGGCAGGAACAAAAGCATACGTCATCCGAAAACAGCCGTACATCTCTCCAAAGAATCGGGAAGTTCGCTTGCAGTTTGCGTTTGAGCACAGAAATAAGCCAGTCGAATTTTGGAGACAAATTTTGTGGACAGATGAAAGTGCTATGTCATTGGACGGAACGTACGGTAGACATTTCTACTATTCCAATGCACAGCAAAAGAAAAATCAAGCCGTCAGTATCACTACGCGCCATTCACATGGTGGTAAAATAATGGTATGGGGTTGTATTTGTTACAATGGGGTTGGTCCAATTGTTGATTGTGCAACAAAGATGCGTTCGTCTGAATACCTCCAAATATTGAACGAAGTTGCATTTGTTGCCGTCGATTATTTGATTGGTTCTGATTTTATACTACAACAGGACAATGCACCAATCCATACTTTAAAACGGATTCAACAGTTTTTATCGGAAGTTCGGCAAAAAGTCATGAAATTGCCTCCACAAAGCCCTGATTTGAATGTCATTGATCATGTCTGTCAACAATTCCTCAAAAAATTGGAAAATCGGCAGCTGAAGCCTCGGAAGACATTTTAAATGCATGGCAGGTCCTGTCCATCGAAACTATACAGAATTTAGTTGATTCAATGCCAGCAAGACTCGAAACGGTTATTCGTGCCAAGGGAGGCAACACCAAGTATTAGGTAATGGTCACAAATTACCCGTTTTTTATTAAGGCTAACAATTAGTTTACCTTTTTCCCAGATTTTTCGGAAAAGCGAGGCGGAAACCATCCATTGCAAATAATTTTGGCCATAATGACGGGAGTGCAAATAATTTTCGCCAATTAGTTTTTATTTTTATTTTTGTTCTGCAATTTTTATTTCAATTTTGCTTTTGGCAAGTAACTTTGATTTTGGCAATGAATAACTGAATAAAATTTCATTTTGTTGTAATAAAAATTGAAGGAGTTATTTTGATTTCATTCAAATTTTTCTTCATGATTAGCGTTGTGTAAATAATTGTGGCAACGACTGTATATGTTACATATATGTTACGTATATCATCCACTTTTAGATTATTTTGCCAATCAGAAGGCACAAGTGTGAGATATTTTACCAAATTTACGTGACTCATTTGTTTCCGTTTGGCAAGCAGCACAGGCTACCTCCAGATGCTCAGAAATAAGAAGGCTCGTGGCCTTTAGTTGGATGCGAACTGGATCATCGTCAGATGCACTGAAAAAACACATAGGGCCAGACGCCATAATTTATAGACTTCTGGCGCCATGCACATAGTCGATTTCGATCGATTTGTGACAAAATATAGCGCCACACGCCGTAGTACATAGAAGCAGACGCTATGCTTATAGCCCTCCACGCCATATACTACTATAGTCCTCTACGCCATATACTATAGTCCTCCGCACCATGTACTATAGTCCCCCACGCCATGTACTATAGTCCTCCCCGCCATCTGCTTGGCGTGGAGGACTAGAGTGCATGGCGTGGAGGACTATAGTAAATGGCGTGGAGGGCTATAAGCATAGAGCCTGCTCCTATGTACTTTTCGCCATGTATTATGGCGTGTGGCGCTATATTTTATCACAATCCCGAAATCGACTATGTACATGGCGCCAGAAGTCTATAAACTATGGTGTCTGGCGCTATGTGTTTTTCAGTGCATGTCTATCCTGGCGGAAAATAGTATACTCCGAATTAAAAATTTGAGCATTGTGAATATTTGCACAACGCCACGTTTCGGTGATCGCAATGACATCAAAAGCTTCAGAGTTCAAAAGCTCATAGAACTTATTAATATTAGATCACATCCCACTTACGTTGATGTAAAGTACTGAGATGAGTTCGTCCTGTTTTTTTTTTTTTTTTTTTTTTTTGTTGCAGCGCAAGATTTACTTGTTCTTTTGTTGACGAATTCATGCACAACCGAGTTTGGCGGCCAGAAATTGCTATTTGCAATAGAATCGAAGCAACAATCTGGTGCCATAATTTTAAATGATGATACACGATAACGATTGCCTATCTTAACAACTGATACACAGTTCTTAGCGATAAAGAATTTTGTAAGTATGTATACATCAAAATTATTTGTCCTACAGCTAGAATACTGTAGTTTATCTCCAAACTCATGAGTTTGAGGAAATATAATAGACATGTTGTTAGCTTTCTTGTATACTGTCTAACAAACGAGTCGTTTGTAAAGGCGAATATTAGTATAACGGATTTTGGTATATCTTCAGTTCCATTTGGTATTGACAAAGATATAACCCTTGTTGTTGATAGCATTTTGATAGAATCTGGTGTTTCTGATTTCACAGTCTGACGCTACAAGATTACTGCAACACAGAATCACAGAATTCATTTTCAAGCCCCTTTTCAGAATGTTGTCTTAATGAAGAGTTTGTAAGTATTTCATGCCCACAGAAAACCACTATAGATTTCTTACTGAATGTAGTAGTTTACAGTTCAACAACATCCATTCGTCCAACAAAACATAATCGAATTACAGAACCCATAATTATCCTTTTGACCCTTTAACGACCACAATCCATCACCATAATATCTATTGTGTCGCATCTTATCTCGCCTGTCAATATTTCAAATTCACCCTTTTGTGGTTAAACATACTCATCGATCAGATGAACACTTCTAGCACTTAGCGCTTGAAGGAAGGTCTTCTTCATCTACTCACAATCAGCCTAAACAGATTTAATCTCACCCCATCATAGTCAAGATTTCATCCTCAATTTTGACTAGAACCATATATGTTCTTCTCAAGTTCAAGTTTTTGCTATGTCGAAGAATTAATCATTGAAAACGTGCATGTCCTTGTTCAACACACACGAGCTTATCCTTCAGATCTGGGCAAGCTTAAGTGTAGGTTCTCACATTATGACCGAACGAATTGTTTCCAGGAACCCTTTTCAATTTATCTTTCAATTTGCCTTCGATTAATTAATTGGAAACGGTCCGATTGGGAAAATTGACAGTAGTCCATATCCTTTTTCGGTGCGAACACATTATAATGCGGCAGAGGAAAATTCACTTTGTTTGGTCGAATTGTTTTTCATGCGTCCTGTTCGATTCGATTCGGGTCATATGCATGCCATATTAATGTGAAAGGAGCAGCAATAATGAGTGGATGTGAGTAGCGTCCACGTGATATCTGCTTCTGGCAGGAGAAATAACTGAACCGAAGTAATGCGAATTGATTAGGATTTCTCACGTGGTATTTTCAGTCGTGGTGAGCTATGAAATCGATGTTTCGAACATATTTGAATTTTAATGCCGCAAGTATTGTAATTGGCAATATGTGCGAATATTTACAGATGACAATGTATATATTTAGAATATTGTCCATAGGCGATATTGAGTTTATGTATCGACTGGCGTTTTTGATAAAACCATAAATGGTTGTATGTGGAAAGCTTTCAATTGAACGTACTTTATTATTCTCATACAATTGCATTTAGTAGATTGTAAATGCCAGATTTAATTATCACTTTTCGGGCCATCGGATCAAAAAATGTTGGTCACGACGATGAGCCTGTAGTATTTTGCAGTGATATTGTGGGAATTAAATCATGTTGAGTGCAAATTGTGAAAGACTATATCAATGAACCATTCTTATATTTAGGACTTATACTTTAAAGGATTCGGAATCAACGAACTCCAATACCAAACAAAATTCACTTCTACTAATATTTCTATGGTAAATAATCGTTAAACTCGCGAAATAGTGCTGTTAAAATCTTGAAGGCTTAGAGCTTGGTGCTTGGAAAAAATTGAGGCATTCAAAACAGTTTTACTAATATAACCTTCTCCGGGTTCCAAGCACTCGCGATATTGTCCTCAATCTTTGCAATCTCTTTCAATACGGCATTTCAATACTGTCGCGTCCTCCTGTACCGAGACTAATTTTTGCCGATTTTCATTCGACGGGTCTTAAACGTCAATTTTTTGTTCCTTGTCAACAGTGTCAAACGTCAAGTAGTGAATCTGAGAAGGTACACTTATGAAGGTTACAGTATATAATTTCAAGCGGCGTTTGTTTTTTCTTCTAGTTTTTTGAAACTTTTATCATGAGCAACCAAAAAAAGATAGTTCGTTGCTGTTTGCTTTATGAGCACAAACTTGGAAACAATTCGACGGAAGCTTGCAGAAAAATTTGTATGGCTTTCGGCACCGACGCTGTAAAAGAAAGAATAGCGCGTAATTGGTTTCAAAACTTCGGGTTGGGTGACGAGAGTCTTAAAGATACCCTTCAATCTGGCAGACCACAACCTTTTGATGACGAGGATTTGAGGAGAGCAATTGAAACAAACTCAGAATTAACTTGCAGAGAACTTTCTACCAGGTTTGTCCGTCAGCGGAGAAACGATAAGATCACATCTGCATATCTTAGGGAAAAAGTGGAAGCTGAACAAATGGGTTCCACATAATACAGAAGAAGTCACCGCGGCTGACAATTTGCACATCTCATCTAACTCAATCAATCAAAATCAATCGTTTCTTGGGCGGAGGAGAAATGGATTATGTACTTTAACTACAAGAGATCTCATATTTGGTTATCTGCAAATGATCCATTGCCACACACTCCAAAAAGAAGCTTGACGCCAAAGAAAATGCTACTGTGTGTTTGGTGGACAATGGAAGGAATCGTACATTTTGAATTCCTGTTATCTGGACAAACAATTACAGCAGATATCTACTGTCAACAGCTACCTCAAGTTCAGGAAGAGCTACGAAAAAACAGCGTCTTTTGATTAACAGAAAAAAGTTATCTTCCTCCAGGACAATGCACGATCACATACGGCAAGGATAACTCGTGCAAAACTTCAGGAGCTAGGATGGGAAACTACGTGGCACATCAGCCGTATTCTCCTGACCTTTCACTTTCAGACTACCATCTTGTTTTTTAAGTCTGGACACTCATATGCGCGGTAGACAGTTCAGGAATGAAGAGGACCTCGAAATGGAAGTGGCAACTGTTTTCTCGGGCAATTGCAAGGATTTTTGCACAAAAATGGCATTTATAAATTACCAGAACGTTGGAGAAAGACTGCAGAATGTGATGGAAACTATTTCGAAGAATAAAGTGTTACCTACCCTATAGGAATCAGCAATAACTTTTCTGGGCACCTGCTGTGCCGCCTATGAGAACGTTAACTTACTCGCAAAAAATCTCATAAGAATTCTTCAAAAACAAAAGGCACAGTAGTTTGACGAAGACCCATTTGGGGTCCTGGGAAGTGGAGGTAATACACTTTTACAAGTGTGAAATAATTAGCTTCATGCTTCATTTTACCTCTGACTAGATTCAGCGGCCTAATTAAAGCTAGACTCATCCACAGCTCGGTGGATTGTCCACCTTACATATTTAAATTCCAAGCAGGGACCTCGCACGACAGCAGCCAGTGCTCTATTTACCAGGCTACACGAGCTATTTTTGTTCTAAACTGTCAAAAAATCTTTCACAAGATACCAGGGCTGTGGAGTCGGAGTCGTGGTCTTGTATACTTAAAGCAGAGTCGGAGTCGAATTTAAATATACTCCGACTCCGCTTTAGCCCTGAAGGACACCCGAGTCCCTAAACCACGGGTTATGTACAATTTTCCCTAACTGATCAAAATCCATTAACATGCTACGAAGTGCGAACCGAAATCTGATCGCGCATTACTTTCCCGGTCTTGCTTGCTCACTTGTCTGCCTCTACTTACTTTCTAAAATTTCCTTCCCACACAAAAAGATTGACTTAGACGTCACCATCAATAAGTCGCGTCTCGTTTCGTCCGGGCCATCAACCTGCTCAGCAGATCAACAGCTGTCAGAGCCCTATCACGTACCTTACCGATTCAGTAAGTCAGCTTAGTGTTCAGTGTCACTCCTAAGAACCATACAAATTTATTAGTCTGCACCTCTGCAGAGCCCACCGTCATCGGAATGACAATCGGTAACCTAAGCTTCGTCAGCACGACGATTTTGATCTTTGACAGGGCCAACTGTAGGTCACGGTCGGTCATCCACCGTTCCACCCTCGTCATGACTTGGCTAAGTCTGGCTTAGGCGAACTCAGTAGTGCTGGAAGAGATTATTGAAGCCACGTCATCAGCGAAACCGGCCAAAATCTTCGTAAACATTGTTCCAGAGATTAAGTCTGAAAATACACTCTTGTGTTGCTCCTGAGGCGATATGCTTTTTCTGAGCACTTTAATCCGTGTCAGTCATCGGTCAATAAGATAGCTCCGCATTATCACCAACAAGTATACAGGACCACCAAGTACTTGCCCCGCCATGTATAGCATGCAGAGAGGACGGTACGCGGACGGACTGTCAAAGTTTTCATTTCCCTTATCAATGAGCGCCATTCGGGCAACTTTCCACCACAATCGACAGCCCCCACCACTTAACAGGTTGTTTCTCCAACGACAACTTTATTTTGAGCGGCACTGATTCAGGGTCTGGACCTTCCTACTTTTCATTCCAGAAACTGTCCCCTCCGTAGCGAGCCGACGATGCGCTAAAGTGTTACCACGTCCCTAAGTGCGTTAGACTACATGCAGCCGAGTCTGCGGATAACCACTTTCTTGCCTTTACCCCACGGGTCTAAATCAACTTCCCCGTAAGGTGCCTGCCTTGTGTAGCTCTTACACATTTTGATGGCTTTGGCCAATTGGTTTTTTGCTGACGTGTATGCTGCAGAAAGCTTGGCAGCCTAAGATCTATTTCTAAACCGTTGTGCTCTTGGTATAGACGCCAAAGTGATGCGTGGAAGTTCAGCAATATCATCGTTCTACCAGCAAGGTTGTTTCTTTCCATGGAAGGGTTGCCGTCAGGGCATCGAAGCATCGCATGTTCTGTGAATCCATTTTATGGTGCTGAAAACAGTAGCTTCAACTGCTTCACGAACCACTGATGCCCTAATGAACGGAACTTCATCCTGCAGGTTGAGATTTATTGACGCTATCATCTCATTTCTGTTTAGCCTGGCTGCGTTCCAACCAAGCGTCCTTCAGAATATATTGGGTTTTCTCTCAGCGATATAGAAGGTGATGTAGGCGTGATTAGCCAGTCTTGCTGATGTTATGGCAAAATCGAAAATAGATTCGCCAACGCCGGACCTTCGATATGTTGGCGTAGAGCGTGTACTTAAAACCAATAGGTTCAACCTCGGCATCCTGTATAATACAAACCACTCTCGAGAGTTTTTGATGGGCATGTCGCACTCTAAAGCAATACCATCAAATCGCTCGCGTTTTGATTTTGCCGTCGATGTTACGGAGAATGTTTTCTAGTGAAATGTGATTATCTTCGAAATTCTGCAGTGAGTTATTCGGAGAAAAGTAATCTCTCCGTATTTCCCCTATAGGAGACCATCATAGCCGCCACCTCGGATATCTACGCTAAAAGCGTCACCAAACCATACTGGCACGTACCCTGCAGCATCCAAAAACAAAGAAGTCGACTTACTTCTCCTACAAAGCTCGCTGATCAAGAAGACGATCTGATCCTTTTTTGCGCAAACGTGCTGCGTAAGGAGTACTCTGCAATGTTGCAAGTTTTAATGGCGTCAAGTGCGTCTTTGAATACCTTGAAAGGACTTGAACCTATGATAAGCTTTGCGTCATCCTCGTCATACGTGGGTTTTGCAGAGCAGCTTATCGCACGAGGCCGGAATAGCAACATATTCAGCAACTGACACTAAGCCTTTGCAGCTGATCCTTATTTATAAGATCGTAGCTTAGAGACCAGTAGCAATGAAGCGGTACTCACCTTCTTACTCGGGTTTATAGCAAACCTACCCTGAATCTAGCGGTTGTGGGGATTTCCGGGGCCGGTGTTTTGTAAAGTTCTATCACCGCCCTTTTTTCATTCTCTTGAGCTTAGAGGAAACAAAGTGGCCTTCACTTCACTATTTCCTTCTCCGCTTGAGTCACGCTTTATAGCCGTCGTCACCTCCTTATCAGATGTTAGGCAATCGAGCTTCATTAGGTCGATTTTGACTCTAGGGCTCATTAGTTTCACGGCCGCTTGGACTTCTACAGCTGTATGGATCAAGTCGTACTTGAATCTCTTTTCGGGAAGTTTTCCTCTAAAAGCAAAATTTTCAATGAGAGCGCTTGCCTCCTGTACTTCTGCCGTATTGGTTTCTCTTTCCGTTTGTCGGGTTTTCCGTCAATATTGACGCGAAATCTTATTACATTTCTTATTAATTGGGTTGTCCTTTTGCTCTCCATATCGATTTCAGCGTTATTTATGCCTAGCAGGGAGGCCACGCGAGGGTTAACATCAGCCTTCATAAGGCCAGGCGCTTGGAGCCAAATCAACGCTAACCAGGAACAGTGCCGACTGAACCTACCACACCAAACTAATGGTGCGAGCTTTGAAAGGACTTTGAGGCCAGCCAAGATTTTAACGGGCTCCGGCGGTATCGCGTAGAATGGCAGTTAAGTATAAAATGTCATATGAACAGGTGTTTTCGTTGTAAGGTAGTACCAGAAGTGCAGACACTCGGAAAGTCCGGGTTGATCGGCGAGGTTCGGGCGATGGATATTGAAAACTGCGGCATCAGCTTTGTCAGCTGCTATTTTTCACCGAACGACCCAATAATGGAATTTCGTAGAAAGATAGAAGCATTAGAAGACGCTCTTCGAGACCTTCCTGGCAAACTGGTAGTAGCTGGTGACTTCAATGCGAGAGCCTTGGAATGGGGGATGCCGACTCAAAACACACGAGGGAAATTAATTATGGAAATGGTTTCCAGGCTGAGTATGGTCGTGGTGAACAGGGGCTCAACACCAACTTACCGCAGGCCAGGCTTCGGTGAGTCCATTCCCGATATAACTCTTGTCTCGGAGACGTTGTCCATGATAACAAGGGATTGGAGGGCGATGGAGGAGTACACTGGAAGTGACCACAACTATATTACTTTCTGACTGTCGGAGGAAAGCCCGGCCCCTCAGAACTTAAGACGGAAAATACTCGGGTGGAACATTTCGAAGTTGGATAGGAAGAAGCTATTGGAGTCACTAGGCAACAGCTTTACTGACGAAGTCAACGCAGGACAAGCAGGGGTAGCAATGGGCCCTGGGGAAATAGGTACGGTTGTAAATTCGACCATGGGCGAAATTCGGCGAGCGTGCAATGCGTCGATGCCATTTCGAAAGTCACTACCGGGCAAACAGAGCGCTTATTGGTGGACTGAGGAGATAGCGGAACTAAGACGAAGAGCTCTAGCATGCATGCGTAGGGCACAGCGGTCTATTGGACGACCGGAAGCGTTGCTACTTGTCGTCACCCACAAAAAGGCAAAAAAAGAACTGGGAATAGCTATAAAACGAAGGAAAAGGCAAATGTGGCAAATTTTATGCGAAGAAGTGGACCGGGACCCGTGGGGCCAGGGTTACAAAATAGTATCGGGTAGGCTGGGCCGCATGGGTCCCGACCCACCCTTGGAGGCGGACGTCCTAAGGAATATTGTAGATTCACTGTTCGCAGCGCACGATGTAAGAGCAGAGAACAACCACACAGTCCGCCAGGAAGATATCCCTTTGTTTACTGAAGAAGAACTACGAAGCGCGAGTGTCAGAATGAAGAACCAAAAAGCCCCAGGCCCGGACAATATTCCAGTAGAAGTCCTAAAAGTAGTGGTGGAACGACACCCGTCAACATTACTAGGCATGTACAATGAATGTTTACTAGCGGGTGTCTTTCCGTCACCCTGGAAAGTGGCGCGACTTGCCCTAATTTCAAAGGGAAAGGGAGATCCTAACACACCATCAGCGTACAGACCTCTCTGCATGCTGGACACTGCGGGGAAACTTTTGGAAGGGCTGCTGAAACCTCGACTAAAGGCAGCTATACGAAGAGCAGGTGACCTCTCGAAAAACCAACATGGATTTCGCAGTGGCCACTCAACAATAAGTGCCATCTGCGAAATAATTAGCGCAGTAGATCGCGCAGAGGCCGCTTGTCATCGGGCTAGACCCATTGTGTTTTTGGTAACGCTGGACGTTCGTAACGCCTTTAACTCGGCGAGATGGACAGACATACTGCTGGCAATGGTACGGGATTACCTGAAAGATCGCCATTTGATCTACGAAACGAATCAGGGAACTGTACGCAAAACCATTACAGCTGGGGCAGCACAAGGATCCATTCTCGGGCCAGACCTATGGAATATTGTGTATGATGGCCTCTTACGCCTCGAAATGCCGGAAGACGTGCTCTTGGTGGGCTATGCTGATGATGTAGCCGCTGTCATCACGTCTAGAAATCCTCATCTCGCCCAACTCAAACTCAATCAAGTAATGAGAAGGGTCGAAGCCTGGATGGAAAGCCATGGTCTACAGCTGGCGATCGCGAAAACTGAGATTGTCATGCTGACCAAGAGAAGGATACCAACCATTATACCCATGACGATTGGCTCTGAAGTACTTGAGACCAGAAAATCGAGACCAGAAAGTATCTTGGAGTGATATTGGACTCGAAGCTGGCTTATGGAGAGCACATCCGAAAAGTATGCGATAGGGCGCTACTGTCTGTTATCTCGCTTGGGAGACTCATGGCAAATGTTCGCGGTCCTAGTCCGAGTAAACGTAAGCTCCTTATGACGGTGGCTCATTCAATGCTGCTGTATGGTGCGGAGATATGGGCCACTGCGTTAAAGTTTGAAAAGTATCGAGCTAGGATGGTGAGCGTCCAGCGTAGGGGAGCGCTGCGAATTGCAAGCAGCTACAGAACTGTTTCAAGAAACGCCGTGTTAGTGATAGCGGGAGTAACCCCAATTGATCTATTGGCGAACGAACGCAGGGAAGTGTTCCTGAACAGAGCAGAAGTGGGAACAGAAATTTTGGTTGCTCAAGCACGAGCGCGAACGCTTGAGCTCGAAGGGAGTATGGACGATTAGGCTAATTCGCGCCTTAAAACCTTGGCTTAATCGCGACCACGGTGAAATAAACTTCTACCTGTGCCAGTTCCTATCGAGCCACGGCTACTTCCGAACATACCTTCACAGAATCGGGAAAGTCAGGACGGAGTTCTGTAAGCACTGTGCTAAGGAAAGTGATGACGCTTTGCATACCTTTTTCCATTGCGCCCGCTTCAGAAGAGAGCGGCACATGCTATTCTCTGCGATTGGCCCTGTGACGCCGGAGTCAATCGTGGAGATAATGCTACAGTCAGAAGACGCCTGGTCAGCTGTGTCAGCATATGTGGAGCTGATATTGCGCTTAAAAAAAGAGGAAGGATGTCTCATAGACTCCTGAAAGCCTGACAGAACGGAAGTAAGCCAATGGGACACCTGATGGGTGGAAGTAGCACGGCCGAGTTGAAGTAATGCGAAAGCGGTTCCGGCTCGGACCTCCGTGGTCGGCGGGTGACGTTTTTTAGTGAGTAAAAATCTCACATAATCTTGTTTAGTTCGCAAGATACCTATTGAAGGTTTTTGACATCCGCTCCCAAAAAAAACATAAAAAAAAAAAAAAAGTACCAGAAGTGCCTACCCTGCTAGTTCATCAAATCAAGTCGGTTATCAAGCTGTTTAGCATGCCATGAGTTTTTGGAGGATTTTTTGCGCCATCCTGGGTTGATCTAAGTCGCATCCTAGGCTGCACTAGATTATATCGGAAAATATATGAATGCACATAAATGCTTAGTCGTTCTGTGAAGGAAACGGTTCCCGATAATTAAACATTTTTACGTTAAAATAAACCCTAGACATAAGTACTATTTAAGAAAGTGAAAAAACTTATTTTTCCGGATAAAAACACTTTTTTTTTTATTCAATAAATTGCAAAATTATATATGTAGATGCTAAGCAAATCGAGCTGAAATATTCATAGTTTCGACCTTTTCCAAATTGATATTAAAATGAACTGTATAACAACTTGAGTCACCAAGACCCTAAACGCAACTTTGAAGGACATTCATCGTTTTTCTCTACTCGTATCAAATTTGCATAGCAAACTCCCACTATCTGAATCTCTTCCAACAATTCACTAGCAACTTCTCCAAAAAAACCTTTATCCATTCCAACTAATTCATTTCGAAATCTGTCAATAATTCACCGAGCACCCTTTTCTCAAAAACAACAATAACAACTTCGAAATAATGCTAATACTTTTGACTTCAACGCTAGACAGATCCTTTTCAAACATGTCCATGTGCCTGCTTTTCAAACCTATCGCCAACGTCGTTAAGCTAATAGATGGATTCATCACTTCCATCTGAAAACCAAAACGAAAACCAGAACATTTGTTATTCGGGTTCTCGCAATTAGTATCTTGTTAACCTAAAAACTTGATTGATTTCACTTCGAGAGAAGTGGAAGAAACACTAAAATTCGATATTACGCTGTTGGTTCGAATTCTCGCGTCATCCATCGAACAGAGCGTCCCGCATATCCTCGGAACCGGAAGCTTTCCCCGTTGACAAATGAACGAAAGCGAAAGAGTTGAATGATAAAATTCGCCTGGGGAATTTATTTCCGATTAGGTCGTCGAAACTGTCGGATAAATGAAAGGGAATCGGAAAAAATGAAAATGATGAAAAGTTGAAACGGGTATTGAAAAGACCTCGGCTTCTTCAAGGGTTGGTTTCGGTTCGGGATATATATAGAGAGCGATGCTGTTGGTTGTGTTATGTTTCGACGGGAACTTTTAGCTGAGCAGTACCCTAAGGATAATGATTGTTGTAAGCAAATTAACAAGTCGTTAAAAAGGAGTTTTTCCAAGGGATTAATGCTTTTTAGGGTATCCGATGTTGATGACTTTGTTTCAGGCACGAAAGTAAAAGCTCGTAGGTTGAATGCTAATGGATTTGTTCGAAATTTCGAAATATATTTATTTTATACACAAAATGAAAGATATTCAGCGTTAGGATATGTCTTCGCTTGAGGCAATATTTGAAATTTCGCGAAAACAAACTGTGCAAGGTTTGAAGTCATAACCTGAATGAAACAACTTAACATTTTAAGATAGCATAACATTTTATGCTTGTTGTTGATTAGATCGCAGCTAAATTTCATGGCAAATGAAAACATTATGTTTCCTTTTGAAGAGATTTATGTCTCCAGGCGATCGGAATTCATTCAGAATTTATTCGTCAGGAGGAGTATATATAAAATGTGTTATTCTGAAGCGGAGAATAGACTGAAAACTGTTTGTAGATCTAATATGAAAAGTTTGAGAAATTACCTCGCGTATGCCTACTCATATTCTCAATATGTGTACCGGATGACAATGTTTCTGTTCCAAGTCTAATTTCAGAGATTTCATAACTTACGCAAGTTATTTACTTAGCTACGAGTAGATACTTGAGCCAAATCGGGGACAATATGAGGCGTAAAAGAAAAACTACAAGCGAAAAAGTTTCAATTTAGAAAATGGAGTCTCTGTTACCATCAATATCTGTCAATTCTCAAGATTCGAAATAGTTTGTAACGGAAAAACTTTAGTTTTGTTTTTATCTTCGCCAAGCTTTTCCTTGGTAAAGTGATATGTTTAGCAGCGTTTCCCCAGTAGCTTCTTTTGATTGCTACAGTCCCTATTCACCATCGAAGTCTCTTAAAAGTTGACAATTCACGGAGCTGAAAATGATTTTTTCCGCAATTTCCGCATTCTATCCCAAATCTTTTTTTTTTTGTGGTGGGAACAATTTGGAAGCACTGCTTTTTTGGGCGAGCTTGTGGTTTCTGTGGGTCCAAATTGAACCTAAAGTGGCTACACTCAGAAAAACATTTCTATTTTTTGAAGAAAAATGAACACATTATCAAAGAAAATTGGTAATGATTCTGAGCCAAAGAAATATATACTCAATTCAAAGGGGGTCCGGTAGCTCTGCTCGCTAAGGCGTGAGGCCGAAAAGCGGCGTGTTTCGAGGCCTGCGGGTTCGAATCCCGCCAGTGCCATAGCTGTAAGTGTGAATGCGTGTGATTGTCCATGACGGTGGCAAATGGGCCCAAACTGGTGGCCTAATGCTGGCCACGTTCCCGGCAGCCCTCTTCAGTAACATAACCTTACCTAACCTACTCAATTCAAAGAAAGGAATTTCTTCATTTTAAAGAACAAATATTGAACTTGCCCCGAGTAAAACTTGGTATAGTATCAAAAAAATATTTACTCAATCCAAAGAAAGGAATTTATTCATTGCAAAGAACTGATATTGAACTTGCCCTAAGTAAAATTTGATATGGTTTCTTGCATCTGGCATAAATCGGTTCACGTACGATCACCGAAGTTAAGCTGTGCTGGGCGCGGTTACTACTTAGATGGGGCACCGCTTGAAAGCATGGCATGTTGTTGGCAAGCAAAAACTCTCCCTCCCTTCATATCATAAAAGTGGCTTACTTGGAAGGGAGTGAAAACATAAAAAATAAGTAAAAAAAAGTAGAGTCAATATCAATTTTTCCATTCTTTCCTTTTTTTAGTGCCATTTTTTTTTTTCTTATTTTCTGAAGCGCTAGTATTATTTATCCCTAGCCGCCACTTAAAGCTATAATGTGACTATGTCAAGTGATGTGATGACGTCTTGCGTGGGAAATCGAATAAGTCAAGAATATGATTGACACACTTGAGATCACTGCCGAACCATTCGAGAAACTTTGAGATGAAAACACTGTGCGAAGATAGTTTAATAAAACTTTTCCTACATGTGCCACGACTTATTTCAAGCTAAAATAATTTTGTATTGAAATAGTAACCTTCCAGTCGACTTACTTTCACGACCATCAGACCGATCGCTTTCAAAGAATCGGCAAATCGGGGATAAATTTTGATCTATTTTTAGATCCAATTTGAAACATGACCAAATATGGTCATGCGTGAAATATATTCATGGCAGGAGTAAGCAAATTGTAAAAGGTAGAGTCCGCAAGATAGAGCAAAGCATCGTTATCGGGATAGCAGCCTTGTAACAGAAAGTGTTTGAATTAATGTTGAATAAATATATTGCGCTAATAATTGCATGTATTCTTATTGAAGGTATGCTTATCCATTCATAGTCTCGCAAAGAATGATTTAAGAGGGAAGTACAATATAGTGTGTCTTGGAGAAAGAGAATGCTCGATACAGAGGAATAATCAGAAAATAATGGAAGAAACGCCGAGTCCATTCATTAGTGAAGAAATAAGACAAAAAAGGAACTTTTTTCGAGGACAATGTGTGCGAAGGGGAAAATAAATAAAAATTAAATCCAAGAATATTGATTCAAAGCGATTGAAGAAATATCTTACAAAGATTTGTGTCAAATCCTTCGTAAAGAGTCTATTGATTTTATAAATAAAAAAAATCTAATGTAAAATAGAATGGTGATGGAGGCACAAAGCTTTCGGGATTATAACGAGCTGTTGAGCGTAACAATGTATTCAACTAGAAAAGATAGTTTTGGTTTAATGAAAAAGTAGTCCACTAAAACTCTTATCGGGTGTGGGGGTTAAAGTTGGTAGATACTTCATTTATAATCAACACATGCGTGTGTAAAGTTATCTCTTTACATATAATTAGGCTCATAGCTTCACCCACATTTAAACCTATATCACCACTTTTCAAGGTTTTCTTTAGATACATCCTGACTTTTCTTTTTCGAAGCACTGAACCCCAAATTTTGCGTTTTTTCTTTTATTTTGCCCAGAAAATTTTCCCGGCTCCTTGCTTCAAATTTTTTAATCTTTATCCAATATTGGCGTCTAAATGATGCCAGTGCCAACAATCAATCTGGCAAATGACGCGGCCTACAACTCAGCCATTTTCTCATAGCTGAGGTCAAAAAGCTCAAATAGGTCTCAGCGTACGAATATCGAGTACATAAAACATATTTCAAAGAAAACTTGAAGGTTGAATGGCAGTGGAGTACCCAGAAAACTTTGGTAAGCCTATATCAACGAAGACTATGTATCGTGGTTAGGTTTCATAATTGCAAGATGCGGTCGTTCGACTTAGGCAACTGCAGGTTTCGTTAGCATAAAGCCAGCTGTTCCGCCACAATGACAATAACGAGCATATAAACCATGCCCAGAGCTAGCTTCGTTCTATTCGAAAATTTCTTAGTGGAAGCTTTTAATCAATATGTTTGATTTGAAAACATTTCGTAAGAGTATATTTTGAAGCAGAGCATGATACTAAAGGATTAGATTTTTTCTGGATTTTTTTTACAATAAATGATTTTAACAGTCAGTGGTGAAACAGCATATGCCAATGGCTAAATGGCTGCTGGATGAATCAGTCGCTAATGTGCAAATTCGAGCGACGGATGGCAAGTGCCCGTCTAATTTAATGCTTAGGCTGGGATACAAAGGATAATACGGCTGGTCTTTTATGTTCCTCATACTCGTGCGAACAAAATTGAGAGTAATAAAGAAAAAAAGGCCAGAGCCGGCTAACAGTGGAGCTCCAGTGCTTTAAAGTGAATCTTCAATGGGATTAAGAAAAGGATTTTAAAGAACAAAGGCACAAGAAGGACCATACTAAGAGGGGCGTTAAACATAGCTCCATACCAAAACAAAAAGATGGACAAGGCAAGGACCATCAATCGAAGCCAGCTCCACCAAAAAGGGAGAGGCAGACCGGAGGAAGGAAAGGCAGCAGAGACTCCCGAAGCTTTTCCCTCTACTTCTGACGGCAGATCCTCCTTACGAATCGCGGAGGAAGAGGAATATGATCAATGCAGCCAGAAAACACATGAAGTTCTTGCATATCCACAGAAAAGGCTAGAAAAAAAGGCACTCTTAATAAAGGCATGAGAAACCAATAGGAAAAGGCCCAGACCCAAGGATGGAACTCCTGAGTCGAGGCAGGCAAAGAAAATAAGGGGTACCGATGTTACCCCAAAACACTCTTAAACCAGCAAAAGGCAAGGACAATTAACCCATAGCGCAACCTTGCTGGGTGTAAAAATGGCGGTCATGTTGAAATACTTTCTCCAAGGACTTCTCACGACTGACCAAATGGACCGACACAAAATGCTCTTGAGGAGAGGATACTGGCTGAGATAAAGAGAGGCGTTACTCCTCTCTTCCTCAGTATCACCGAAAAAGTAGGTTACGTGTCCCTCCAATGCAAGGACAAACCAACGACGGAGTGGATAAGAGTGGAGGCATAAAAGGTAAGACCGTAAGAAGGGGTCAGCATATGAGTCACGAAAAAATCTCTGATTTCCAATCTTAAGACCTTTGTTGGCAAATAGGGGCACAGAACAGCCTCGAGTTGATACGGATTCTCGGCTATAAGGGGCAAAAAGGAAACGAGGAAGCTGATACCGAAGCCAAAGGAGCATGAATGCTCTTCACAGGTTTTTTTGCGTATTGAGGCTTTACTAAGGCAGATACGGACAATGAAATTAAAACGGAGCAAGAAAAACATCGAAAGCATCGGCTTAATCTTTACGGTTACAGACACTCCAAAAAATACCTTAGCTTTGATAACAATGGAGCAAAAAAGGCAGTTGTTCTCTGCAAAAGTGACATAAGAGCCAAGAAACGTCAAGCGCTGACAGGACATCTTCCTTGCAAAAAGTATGACCACAGAATAGGTAAGGAGCGGGACAGCTGCTATAGATGCTGTGGGGAAACGACAGATTGTGTAGAACATCTTCCCACATTCTGTCCAGCACCAGCGAAACGAATATTAGAGCTCCTTGGCTCTGCTGTTCCCTCCATCAGAGACATAGCAAATGTCCCGTTAAGGAACATATCCAGGTCTATAAGAAGCCTGGACATCCTAGAGAACATAACGCGGAGGAAGCACAATATACCCAGGAGGTTGCAGTGCTTACTTGTTAGTGAATTTGATATCACCTTCGCCGGTGTTGACATCAGCTGATTTCAATAGTTAACATCAGCAATCTGTCAAATTTATTAAATTCTGTTTTCGCTCATCGTCCGATCAGCAACGGGATTTCAAAAACGAGTACACTTAGCTGTGAAGGCATTCTGAGTTATAAACGTAGTGTAAGAAGGGATTGCGGCATAATATCGGCGTCGTAAGACTCAACGAAAGGCTCGTGTAATGCCGTAGTTACACACCTGGCGAACGTTTCGTTAATTAACTTGGGAAATTACTTTCCAAAACATTTGACAAGTATTCAAAGTATTGAATCAAAACTGTTTATTTAAACGATACACCCTTTTTTATTTCAGTACGCGATAAAACTCATCCTTCCCGCATTGACAAGATTTGCTGGGTGTGATATTTAAGTGTGAATATATGCATGTGGTATAGGTAGGTAGCATTTTTTTTTTGTTCAGAATTTGTTTACAAATATTCGAACAGTATACCTCGTACCCATCCATATTCATGGATCTTGTCCGGTATGACACGTCTTGTCCATGATTCCTTAGGCAAACCCAATTTATTTGTAAATGTCAACGGAGCCAGCACCAGATCTTTTTTCAAATCTCTTTAAATCGATACATGAAACCCACATTTCGACGAGACTCTCATAAACCCTCATAAAACCCTCGGAGAGCCGACGAGGATGCCATTCACACTCTCATGCCTGCCATGTTTTGGCATGTGAAAAACAGGCGAGCATAAACGAGGTGACCATTTACACTCTCGGTTCGGCAATATTTGCAAAATCTTGGGGAGAGTATAAATCCGGTATCAGATGTTCACGAAGAAGATTACGGCGACTCGCTGGTAAGTAACAAACAACCGAAGATTTTTTTTTAACTGGTAGGTGTTGACAAGTTAGTTGCTTCAGAAGTGCGTAGACTGATTTCGGGATTTCTTTTCACATCCGCTACTAACTTTGCCTGTTATTTATTTAAAACTAAATTATTAAAATTATTTGAAGCCTTATATTCAATAAATCTTGCCCTGATGGTCTGGCACGGGCAGTTTTAATAATCATTAATGAATCAAGTGGTATTTTTCCGTCGTTACGGATATAAAGTTTTCGATTTCCAGCACTGAAATTTTTATCGCTAGATTTATAGAAAGTAGCTACAGGATTTTAAGCGATTTTCCTTTAAGTATTTGATAAAAAATCAAAGAACTCACCGAAAACTATCACTCTTTCAGTTTTGGATTATTAACAGGAAAACAATTGATTATTCCTCCCCAATGCATACCGAAAGTTTTATTTAGTAAAGAATAAAATAAAAAATAAAAATATAGTTTCCGAGAAGCGCTTTGATTAGCCACATTTTCTGGATAGTAAAACAGGTCTTTGATCTAATCACTCTCGTCTAAATTTTCTTCCATCTTGTGAAAGACATCACACCATTATCTTTCATATTCTGTTTTATGCATCTTTCTCGACTTTTTATTCCTTTAATTTCACTTGAGTGTTTACTCCCAATGCCGTCAACTTAAAGTCTAGTGTGTTATAATGGTTGATTGTTCACGAATGGATTTGAACCAGAGACCAAACACACTAGCAGCCGATAATCTATGTACCCGGCTACACAAGCTTTTGATACAATATTAGCACATTTAACCTAAAATATATCAAAGTACTGAGATTGTCTCCAAGAGTACAACTAATAAAAGTATATTCAATTGAATTTAGTAAAAATAACTGCTGAATTTGGTAAATAAATTCATTATAGGTTCGTCACGTAGAACGAGATTACGAAATGAAAACAAACGCTTTAAAAATTAATCAGTGTAAGCTCCTGAAAATTTACCAATAGTCAGCAACATAATTGAACATATCCAATTTTCGTTTCTGGAGCACTTAATTTTCCAGTAGAGTACCTACTGCATATTCCCATTGTTTAAAGCCACTTTCGGCAATGTTTGATTAAAGTTTACCTAGAAAGAAAACAAAATAAAACAGCATTAATTGATATTCATAGCCAAATTTCAGGAGATTATATTTCGCGTTAAATTATCTTAAAGCTACAATAATTAAAACGAACAATTCCTATAACATTTAAAGGGAAACAATAACCCAGTACCACAAAATCCCAGCACATCCTATCAATTTTCAGCGTACCACAAACGAGTACATGATAATAAATAATAACGAAGAAATTGAGTCTGGAACAGACAGCCGTCCAATTTCGAAACAACAACAATAACAAATAAGTTGTGATACGAAACTCGACTCATCCGTCTCGTATCGAAACTTTCCCATTTTCATCATCATAAATGTTTCAATAACATTAGATCGCATTAAGGATAAATCTATCTTAACATCGCACAAATCCGAAGGATATGCGTCCGATACAATTCGATACGAGGCCATATTTCAAATCCAGTCACGCCATGGAAGGACCAGTATAGGGTCCGTTCAACTGAGATACGGTGCAAGTAGGTAGGTACTAGTCCGGTTCACGAGAAAATTCAATGGCCATTGAATAATTTATCGGAGTTATGTTGTCCATCAGAAAGGGTAGTGAAGAGACGAGAATGTGCAGTGGATTGGAAAATATTATCAAAACGAGTTTATCGTCAGCGAATTATCCTCTCAAGGGTAACATGGCGCTTTTGTCGAACCATTCAATACGTTATCGATAATGGTTTTAAATAATCAATCAATGTCGTCATGGATTATGGTTTAACAGGCCCAAAACGGATTGTGAATAGAATTGCTGTCTTCGACTATTTGCTACAACAACGTTATGATCTGTCCCAAGTCTCCCTTTTCAATCAGCCGAACGAGAGAAGGGTAGATGGAAATCAATTGCAGCCTGAGAAAAAAGAAAGGTCCAGAAAAATCTATGAAAATCGTTGGATTCACACAAACCAATCGAAATTCCCACAAGAATATCTCCTCATCAATCTTCTCGCGAAAAGACAGATACGATCTACTAAACACAATCTTGCATGCGACTACATCATATGACCGCTAAATAAGTTTGCGTGTTGTGGCGAACTCAATACGTCATTTTCACGTCGAAAGCTGACCAAAATTCTACTTTTCCTTATCGCATCAATAAATTTCGCTGACTGTCGTCTTATTGTGTTTGCATTCATTACACGTTCACGCCAGCTTTTTTTTTAGTTTCACCCCGAAAATGATGGCGAAGGTAAATAATTGCAAAAACGATTATTCATCGATTCAATCACGTTTCTTTTCGACAACAGTACGTACAAGCTTCCGTCAGCTCGATTGTTTATTAGATCGATTTGAGTAAATCACGTAACGTACTAATGCTATGATTTTGGACAAATTACGAACGTGGTGGCGATAGTGTGAGCATATCATCATTTATTTTTTGATTAATGAATGTGATTGGTGAATGAATGTCTGGATCGAGTGACAAAATTTTGGTCTCCGTAAAATAGCAATTTCCTAAAACATTTTATTGTGAACGAGAATGGAAGGAAATTATTGAACGTTATAGAGTTGCTTTGGCTTAGTAATGTTTATGAATTTAATATTTTTATTTGGCTTTAAGCGCAGCTGAAAAGCATGATTTCTAGCTTCGACCAGGACCTAGATAAGTTCACGTTTCGGTATATGCAAATTATTGGAATTTTTTCCAGCGGAAAACCAACTCCAATCAATGACAGCCTACGACGCACAAAATACCAAACTTAATAGATTTATTTGCACATCAAAAGAAACGACTGGAAATTTGCATATTATTGGAAAAATTCGAAAATGAAAATTTTTCATTGAAAATCATTTTTTTCTGTTTCGCACTTGTGTCAAATCTGCTAGGTAGCAGGCTCACATTGTGAAAAACGAAAATGGAAAAATGTCGGAGTATTGGATTTTTATGAGAAAATGGAGCGGGCAGTTATTGCATGAGATATTTTTCTTTGGCACTTATTTAAAAAATTTGAAGAAATGTATTTTTAAGCCTAAGCATACTTGCTGTGAAATTTTAATAACTATGCCTAGGAGACAGAAGTTTCAGTGTGGATTGTGTGTGGACTGCACAATATTTCTGATAATGCGTGGCAGCTTTGATTTATTCCGGTACAACGTGGGCAAAAATTTGTTGGGTAAATAGTAGAATAAAGTTTTTAAAGGGAAGTTTTTCGGATAGTTAGTATTTACAGAAGAGATAAAGATGTTGCACTAGTTAAAATTTAGTGTTTCAAATCAATAGCAAAGTTTGAATATACAGTTGATTCCTTTAAGTGTATTTACGCCACTACACTTAAAAGATCCCAACTGTAGACAAGTCTTCCATATCAACTCACCAAAACGACGAAAAACGTAAAATCACCAGAACATTGAGTTAAAAAGTATCCAAATTAGATACAACTGAGCTTTCTCTTAGGACCCAATCCAAAAGACAGTTAAGTGATAAGGGCACTGATAAAAATGTACCTTTTGGTACAAATGTTTGCAGGTACGCAGGTCTTAATAGCAAAAGAAGAATAAACTGTCCTAAACAATATCCCATACACTGAAAAAAAAAGTCGTGGTTGATTTTTTATTATTGATAATAATGCAACAATTCATTCAAAATTGTCGAATGAACTGGAAAATGGTTCTTTCTACTGTGCTAAAATAGTGTGCTTTAACCATACAAAAGTAGTTGACTTTGCAGATACAAAAAATATCGAAACCTTCGAGGATTCAACTGTGTTAATTGGTTCATAAGTACGATAAATAGTTGATCTATAGAAAAATGAGCATCAATTCATTTAACACTACAAAATATTGAATTATCAACCATTTTCATAGTAAGCGAACCACTCTGCTGTTGTTAAATTCAACAAACATAATTCCACACACCAGACTATAGTCATTTACTATTTCGTACTATGTACCTAGTCTAGCCATAAGTTCTGTCAAAGGTGTGAACCCGGCTTAAAACGGAACGCAACCCAAAATTTTTTTTTATGGTTTTGGCAGCTGTCATGTGCTCTATTAAACCGCCAAGTCATTTCAGTATAGCGTCACCCGTCATCATGGAATGGTCAACAAAAGAGAACCGAATCGCAGTAATTGCGCTCCATAAATGTGGTATGGAAAAAAAGAAAATTTTCAACACGCTCAAACCGCTCAAAATCAACTTGAGATTTGTGTATCGTGCCATTAAGTTATTTGAGGATACTGGTGATATAAATGACCACGAGAGATCCGGTCGGCCACGCATCGTTCGGACGCCACGGGCCATCGCAGCAGTACGTTCCAGATTGAACAGAAACCCGGTGCGAAAGCAAAAAATATTGTCGCAGGAGATGAATATCTCAGAGAGATCCGTCTCACGTATCATCGGTGATGACCTTAGACTTGGTGCTTACAAACGACAAACCGGCCAATTGTTAACTGCTGCATTGAAAGAAAATAGAGTGAAAAAATGTAAACGTCTGGTGAAGAAATACGGTGCTCGGCGGTACAAAAAAATTTTGTTTACGGATGAAAAAATCTTCACCGTGCAGGAAAAATTCAACAAACAGAATGACAGAGTGTATGCACGGTCTGCCCAAGAAGCCGCCACGCTTGTGCCTCGGGTCGAAAAAGGACATCATCCTGCATCCGTTATGGTATGGTGGGGAGTGTCCTATGATGGCGTTTGTTCGATCCATTTTTGCGAAAAAGGTGTGAAGACAGCGGCTAAGAACTATCAACGAGACATTTTAAACAACGTTGTGAAGCCACTCAATGAGACCATGTTCAAAAACAAACCGTGGACATTCCAACAGGACTCTGCGCCAGCTCATAAGGCCAAAACCACACAAGCATGGCTAAAAAATCATCTTCCTGACTTTATCAGTATTGAAGATTGGCCGTCTGGCAGCCCCGACCTTAATCCGCTGGACTACAAGTTGTGGTCCGTTTTAGAGGACATGGTTTGCCATAAACGCCACCGCAATTTGGAATCGCTCAAGAAAGACCTAACGGAAGCAGTGGACAATTTCCCCATTTATGAGCTGCGTACAGCCATCGATGAGTGGCCAGACAGACTTCGGCGCTGTGTGGAGGCCAATGGCGGCCATTTCGAATGAAACGCAACTTTTTGTATTCGTATTCTATCAATAAATAATCCCTGAAAAAATTATCGAAATAACTCAAGTCGTTTCATTTTTACATCGATAAACATCTATGACAGAACTTATGGCTAGACTAGGTATATTGTTGGAATACCATTGTTTGTGGTTGCTTGCCTTTTTTGCAACACGGACGTTGTTTATCAACCACGCGTCATGGTACATAAAAGTAATCAACAATTTTCTTATAGTTGTTTTAACTATAGCCTGTAGTTGACGCAAAAACAACTAAGGAAAATTGTTGATTTTACCAAAGTTTTTCTTTCAGTGTAGAGAGCTGATGTGAATATTGGTGTTGATCGGGAGATTCGAGTACCACTACTTGTCCAGTGCACACGCGCCGCGGGATACAACGTATTTTCATCATCATCATCAACGTGGCACAACAGCCCGATGTCGGGCCTTGGCCGCCTGGATCGATCTCCTCCAATTGTCTCGGTCACGTGACCGCCTCCTCCAATCTTGGAACCCCAATAGTTGTTCGGCGTCCGCATACACTGAGCTCCCCCAACGAGCTCTTGGTCTTCCTCTTGGCCTCGCTCCGTCGACTCGTCTTGCGTTCATGACACGTTTTGGCATGCGATCGTCATTCATGCGTTGCACGTGCCAAGCCCACTGTAACCGTTGTAATTTGACGATTTTGGAGACTTCCTGCTCATCGTAAAGTTCGTACAACTCATTGTTGTACCGGGTGCGACATCCATTTCGGTCGCGGATAGCCCCGGAAATCCGCCGCAGAACTTTCCGTTTGAAGGTGACGATCATATTTTCGGAGGCTTGGGTCAGGGTCCATGTTTCGCAGCCATAGCACAGCACAGGTCTTATGATAATTTTATAAACGCGGAGCTTAGTCTGCACATATTTCGATTTCATAATGGGGAGGACCGAGAAGAATGTCTTATTTGCTAGTTGTATCCGTCGCTTGATTTCGTCAGTTTCGTTGGCGTCACTCGATAGATTGCTACCCAGGTAAACGAAGTTGTCCACGAATTTGATGCAAAGGTCCCCTTCGTTGATGGTCGTGTGCGCTGGCGTCCTTGTCCTAGATTGCATCATAACTTTCGTTTTGTCTTCGTTGATTCGTAGTCCAACTTCCTTTGCTGCGGTGTCAAGTCTAAACAGAAGTTCTTTTGCATCGGTCAATTTTCGAGCCATGATGTTAATGTCATCCGCGTACACTGCCAATTCTGTCGACTTAAAAAGTAGCGTGCCGCTGGTGTTCAGGTTCATTGCCCGAATAGCGAACTCAAATGCCAGATTGAAGAGCGTGGGCGCTATTCTATCGCCCTGCTTCAGGCCACCCAGAGTTTCAAAAGGATCCGTCAATCTGTTCTGGATCCGGACTTGCGAGACGGAGTTGGTCATCGTCATCTTTATAAGTCTCACTAATTTGGCCGGTATACCAAATTGCAGCATGATGCTATATAGAGCGCCTCGGTTGATGCTGTCATATGCTTGTTTAGATTTTTGACAGGATTTTGTAGGTCGTACAGACTAAGGAGATGCCTCTGTAATTCTTACACCGCAGTTTATCTCTCTTTTTATACCTGGGACAGATCGTCTGGGATCACCTCATTCTTCCATATTCACAGCAGTAGTTGATGTAGCGCACTTAATAAACCCGCCCCACCAGACTTGAGTAGCTCAGCTGGTATCTCGTCAGTTCCTTTTCAGTGAACGCAAGGCGAGATCAACTTCTTCTACTGTCGGGGATTGTGTGGATGGGGGTTGACCAACGGTATCGTCATGGAGCTCAGCTTCTGTTGGCAGGATGTTTGATGGCGGATTCAGAAGCTCTTCGAAGTAGGACGCCCATCGTTTGCTAATACTTTCGGTGCCGCTGATAATACTTCCATCTTTGTCCTTACAGAGGCTAGTCCTGGGTTGGTAGCCGTTTTCAATAGTGTTTACTAGTCTGTACGCTTATCTGGTGTTCTTACAAACTAGGTTTACATTAATGTTCAGCAACTGCTCGTCAAAGTTTTTCCGTTTCTTACGCCTAATTATTCTATTGAATATTCGCCGTAGCTCGTCATATTTTTCGTCTTTGGCTCTGGTTGCACGTTGGACCCATTGTCTGTAGGTTTCATTCTTTGCGTCAAGTGAGTTTCTGCATTCTTCGTCAAACCATTCCTTTCGCGCTCGTCGGGCTTTGTATCCCACGACGTTTTCTGCCACATTCTTGATTGTATTTTTGAGCTCTTCCCAGAACTCGTGGACACCTACGTTGCTGGGGTCGCGCAGCATTGATGAAATTCTTTCCTCAAGCGCGGTCGTATATGCCTGAGCCGTATAATCGTTCAGCAAATTCTCAACCGCGAAGATTTTGGGAGGGCTGAATCTCGATTGGTGCACTGAGGTAATTCTGCACCGGTATGTTATTTTCACCAGGAAATGATCGGAGTCACAGTTAGCTCCGCGGCACGACCGAACATCCATCACACTTGACGCCCATCTTCTTGCTAATAAGGACGTGATCGATTTGGTTGACGGTATGTGCGTCTGGAGAATTCCAGGTCTGCTTGTGAATGCGGCGGTGTGGAAAGCAATTTGAGCTTACAACAAGGTTCCTGCTGCAAGCGAAGTCAATTATACGATGGCCGTTATCATTACATTCTTCGTGGAGGCTGTGTCCTCCAGTGGTCCCCCGATGCCAACTTTCATTCCCGACCTTTGCATTGAAATCTCTTAGTAGCATTTTTACATCATTTGATGGAAGTGAGTCGAAGAGAGTTTCAAGGCAGGCATAGAACTCGTCTTTTACAGAGTCTTCTTGTACTTCGGTGGGACGTATTTTGACATTGAATATAAAAATGATAAGTGCAGTGCATCGCTGCTTTGGATTTTGCGTAGCTCACCAAAGTCGAGTGAAGTAAAATACAGTTAGGTGCAAAGTATTCATTATTACAACGAGGGCTGTAATAAAAATTGAGGTAGTGTAAGCAAAAAGTACCGGTAGTGACTGTGATTTTAAAACATAAAATCAGAGTGGGGAAACAATAATTGGACTCATTTGTGTCAAAATACAGTGAACGAATTGAATTGATTTGAATTTGAGGCCAGATGGGAAGAAAAGGAACAAACCGAAATCTCCAGAGGCATCGGACGTAGATCAGCCGATAAACGAAATAGCGGCAACGGAGAAAGTATCATCTCTAGAGAAAGGAAAGCGTACTCTTCGTCGAAAAGTAAACGAGCTTCGTCGAATCAGGGTCAGTATCAAAAATGTTTCGAGTGATAAATCACTTATCCTGTATGCCTCCTTTAAAGACCACAAAAAGGTCTTTGAGTTCATGAAAAGCAGTGGTCAAAAAGCTACGATTTACACTGCAGCTTCAAAGAAGCCCAAGTCACTCATAATGCGCGGCTTGCACAGGGACAGTACGTTGACTTAAAAGACAAGGCAATATCGCACTTTGTCACACGCCAGGACCGAAAACTGAGTAAGTCGATGGCTGCTAAAAATTTCAGACTCCAGTCCACAGGAGCTAGCTGCTGTATTTCAAGTAGTTCATTCTCTAACAGAGGGTGGCTTGAGAGAAAATCTACAATAAAAGGAGGCTACAGTGCTACAACTGCAGCCAACACCGCTGCGTGAAGTGTCTGGAAAGGCATCCACGTAAAAAAATTTAAGGATGTAAAAGAATTGAAGGCTGTAAAAAAAATTGAAGGCGCACAACCTTCATGCGTCAACTCTGGTCTAAATGGTCACCCAGCTAACTATCGAGGATGCCCGGCTTACAAGGAAATTGTGGCCAGAATCGAAGCGAAGACTATTGTGATGCAGAGTGTCTCGAACTATAGGCGAAGTGGTATTTTATACGCCCAGGCAGTAGGAGGTACTGCTTATCCTATTCTTGCTTCTCAGCCAATGCCAATCATAGGCTGATAAATGGTTTCATCAGCCAAGTATTGGCAGCGGGAACTGATGTTGATGGGCTAGTCGCCACTCTTAAGCTGCTGAATACCATTCTAAAGTAAGTTGGTTGACGTGGCCACATTCAATAGCGCTTTGCTCAGCTCGATCGCGCAAAGAGCGTCTGCCCAACACCTCTTTGATGCATTAAAGTTGAAACTCGTAATGAAAACAGAGACCAAACTTTCAGAATTTCATAGGGTGAGCTCCAGATGATAAACCACAATTTTTAACAATCGAAATGGTGGTTCTATGAGTTCTTGCTGCAGCTGTGATCAAAACAACGAAATGTAGGAGAATTTTTATTGTGTCACTGTCCGTTCGATGTAGCTCGTCAAAGTCAAGTCTGTTGCATGATTTCGGAGTCATTAGCTTAATCATAGTTCAATACAATTATTCACTTATCGGTGGCAAACTAAACTCGAGACATCGACAATGGGAAGTAATCGTGCCGAATGGAAATGGAAGGGTGTTGCTCGAATGGCTGCAGTTAAGCAGTCCTTGCAGTAGTTGGTCCGAAATCACCAACCAGACTAAGTAGTAACTCAACAATAGATTTCTTTTTCACGTCATTCGACCTGCACAGCAGTATTGATCCTCAGCACTGCTGGACGCTTGCAGGTATGTCTGATCAATTTTTTGCTACCAGACCTTAATCTGGCCAATCCTGACTTAAACCTCCTCATCCTGGATTACCAGTTCCAAAACTGCCATGGCAGATGCAGAGATATTCGAAAGGAGAGTCCGGTGTCTCTGCACTGACAGGTTCTACAGCCCGGTAACTAAGAAGTGGCCGAAGAATCTTCTTCTGTATCAGGAGTCGGGGCTGAAGCCACTTAGGGACCGGGTTGTGGAATCAACGACAAGATTCTACTAATAGACACGCGGACATGAGAACGGACTGATCCGTTCACTTGGGTGTACAGGTAGCTATAATGACAGTTTGACAGCCATTCTCTCCTTGAACTCAGCTATAGTTTTGGCTGTGTTTCAATATTTCCTGTGATTTTTATATTTCCTGTTTACTTTTCTGGATAATTTTCGTTACAACTTTGCATTTGATTTTCTATGCACATTTAGGAACTATCTAATGAAATTAATTGAAATTAAATTCCAAATCTATATTTTTCAAACATTTAATGTAGTTGTTGCGATTCGACCTAAATAGAAAAAAGAGTTTTGAATTTAATAAATTTTGAATTTAATGATAACCGAAACTTGTCAATACCTGTCACTCACAAATTGTCAACAGCATCAGCTGTACCAGAGTTGATATGAATTCCAATCGGCCGATCGTTGGAATGTTAATGCTGTATTCCAAAGTAAATTCTTGATGTTGGATGAAAAATTTGTAATAGTTTTGGAAGAATACAGTTATTTAGAAAATGTTAATTTTACCGCAATTTTCTTTGTGATAAATTAAGTGGAACATATGGTTCTTGGTGCAGTTTTTCTTGACGTGTCTCACCAAATAGAATTTAGAAGCAAGTTGAATTGATCGAATTTGAAAAAAGTCCATTGTTAAAGACAAGTTCCGGGGGTATTAATTTGAAAAGTGTTGAAGTAACTATTGGTAAAACTCGACCTGATGCCCCACACAGCTGTTACATGAATTTCGCCGATAGATGTCGGGCTAATATGTTTGTGTTGTTGTGGTTATGCGTTTGCTTTTGGGTCTTTTTTTCTTTATTTTTTTTGTTGTTTTTCTTAATTGTTTTATCTTCTTTTTGTGTATAATTTTGTCTGTTTTTCTTCAATTTTTCACCCCTTCTAACACCTTTTCGCCCTCTGGTGGTAGAAATTCCCGGGTGTGAGGCATCAAGTCGAGTTTACCCTAACTATTGTACGCGAACAGTAGTTGATTATCCAAGGTTTATAGCCAATGAAATTGTTATACAATAATTATATATAATTAATAACTGATACAGAAAACTCCCAAACAATATTTTGTTTTTTCTCTATCTCAACTGTAACAATCGAAAATGACAACTCTATATATATTAAATTATTTTTTTACAAATTTCAAACATTTTTCACTTAGCCTACTTGATGTACAATTTTTTCGTGTAGTGTGTTAAATGTCATGTAGTGTGGTGAGTAGTGAATGTGTGAATGATATGTGTATGTGTTTTTGTATCCACAATACCAGTTTTAACGTTTTGTCGCGTAAGTATATATCTATTATGAATGTACCTCCCTGGAATCATGGCCTATTTATATGTTTTTTATGCTGATTTAGTGAGTATATGTGGTAGTAAAAAATTTTTTTTTTAATTTTATCCGAACTGGAAATAGCCGATTATAAATAATTATTGATCAACCCTCGTACAATTACCTTCATAATGGCAACGGGCTATCAAGGAAAACGGCACAAATTCAACCTAAATCCGATCATTCTAAGCATGCTCAATAAAACTTCAATTTACTACATCTAATGTGCCAAATAGATATTGGCCGAGCCCAGGCGAGATCTGGCGAGCCCGAGTGTGTGGGCGGTCCAGACGAGCGACTTTGACAGGGCTCGCCGGCGCTCGTGCCACATCCGATCGGAATGGATGTTGAGCACGAGTCAAAGCGATTTCGGACGAGCTGTCAAATGCCGTCCACATGTTTGCGGTTTCGTCTGACTAATTTAATTCGCAACAAACGCAATTATTATTTTTCGTACTTTATTAATCAGATTTTTATACAAAACGAGAGATTCGAACAATGACTGACTGCACTAATGGTAAAGAAAAAATACAAGTATCTTAAGAATGAAAAATGCTGATTTAGATGTCAAGACCAAGAGAGTGCTTTAGTTTGGTAGGTATTAAGTTTCGTAATCAAAACAGAAAACCAGCGGATGTTGATTAATCAAAACAAAGTCGTGAATTCAAATGCTAAATGCAACATTGTTGTCATCTCCAAATGAGATGACAAATCTATAAATGGATGCAACATTGTAGCGGATTTAAGTTGCTGGATAAATATTTACGTTATTTGAATAAGGAATTGCGACAATGTTGCAA
Organism: Nemotelus pantherinus; assembly: GCA_963978885.1. Classification (NCBI taxonomy): domain Eukaryota; kingdom Metazoa; phylum Arthropoda; class Insecta; order Diptera; family Stratiomyidae; genus Nemotelus; species Nemotelus pantherinus. The sequence goes on from OZ022264.1 coordinate 43,610,957, forward strand.
TTCTAAATAGCAAATATTGCTGGCGTAACTCCTCCGTCCTTAGGAATCGACTCCTGGCGATTTGTTTTCATTATGTGTAAAGGGTTTACATCAATTCCAATTTTCATTTTTCTATTTCTCTTGACCTTGACATATATTATAATACATATTATAATTACAGAAACGGCAATAATTAAATCTGTTGCTGAGCTTGTCCAACGTGTTACCTTCTCCTGATATTTTATTTCTTTAAGTTCTTTCAAATTTTCTATATTTTTTGAATGAAAGTCCTTTAAGGTAACATTATTATGTATCTCAAACGTAATATTTTTTATAGTATTTGGAAGAATAATGCTTTCATCATAAATTTTTAAAACGTTTTCAAATTTAACATTATTAATTTGGATTACACAATTAGTAAACTTTATAATATTATTCCCACTCAAAGATATTTCTCGAATATTGGTACATGTGTGATACAGATTGGTTTTTTTTAAGTTTTTTGTAATAACGGTATCCTCGGTTATTGGTAAAATTTCCTCCTGGCTATTGTACTCGAAAACACAATCGATTAGCTCAGGTTTTAAAATATTTTGAATGCATTTATCTGTGACAAGTTCCAGGTTTATTTTTTCATTTTTTTTTGTTAAATTTATAGATATTTACTTTATCACTGATAACAACATTGTAAGAAGTTTTCAATTGCAGATTGTGTTTATTTGGCACTGGTTCTATTAAAATTTTTGAATACTTATTTATGGTGAAGTTGGGAATTAATAGTATAATTAACAATCGATTATTCAATTGAGCAACACTAGTTCTTATATACTTAAGTTTCTCGCTATCAATATTCATTTGCTTAATCTCATTATAAGTAAGTATGTTTCTATTTAAAACTTCTAATCTACTTAAGAGTATGATTTCCTTTATCTTTTCAATATGCTCGTGTAAAATCTCAATATTTTCTTTAATTTCATTTATAATGTGTTCTCTTTCTACTCTAATTTCGAGCGCATCTATATGTTTTGAAAATTCATTAATCTTACTTTCTAAGCGACTCTGCTGTGCATTAATATGTGCAGTAATATTATTGATTTCGTCGGAAATTTGAGTATTGATTTTAATTTGCTGATTTATGGAATTTATGATGTTATGGTTATTTGCATCTACTGTTTGAAAATGCAGCTTTATGTCATCAGCGTCTTCTGCGTCCATCGTTCCTGTCAAAAACTTCAAACCGTGACCTACGATGTTATAAAGTCCACGCTTACGTCGATCGTGCGGTACAAGAGTATCTAATTCGTCTTTAAGTTGATTGAACTTCATTAAAAGTGAATTTGGCGGATTTGACATATCATTAATATTCGCTTGAATCATTTCTACATTTTCATAATATTTCGTTATGTTGACAAGGTGGATAACTTTTGTGTATTCTTTAATGATTTTAATTTCTTCACTTTCAATGAGCGTAAAACCATTTCCTTGGTTAATTTCTATTATATCCAAGTCACGAGTTAGAGTCCCTGGGGCTAATATTAGGAGCAGAATTAGTCCTGTAAAGAGAAGAGTTATTGGGTTGGTATTTTTTTTGCTTAGCAATCTGAGTTTCGTGATATTTGCGGTTATTTCGCGGATCATAGAACTGATTATCCTTACATTCCAATTTAACCCGTTTATAAAGTGGATCATGTTTTGACTTTCGAATTGGATTTTTGACATATGAATCATTGAGATCTACGGCTTTACGTTTATTGTTTAGATTTGTGATAACTCTTTCTTTTAGAGAATGCATTTTATTATGTATTTCAGTAAATTTTTCCAAAGGGATTGAGCCATTTTGGATGTCAATAGGTCTGTATCCCGTTGAGGAATGTATCGTATAGTTGTAAAACTTTATTGCTCTAATAACAGGGTCAATGTATGAAATTTCTTTTTGAAAATCATCCTTGGCTTTGATTAACCTCAAGTGCTCATTAAGAGTATTGTGGAACCTTTCTATATCTGAGTTTCCAGTATGATGATATGGAGTTGTAATGTGGAAATCAATTTGTTCATTTTCGAAAAAATTCTTTGAACTGGCAGAAGAGAATTCTCCATCAAATATTACTTTTTTCGGTTTCCCTACTGTACCTATGTATTGAACAATTGCTTCTTGAATATCTAACCAGTTTCGTGATTTGAGTTTAATAGCTTGCGCATACTTAGAAAATTTGTCGATAAGAGTTAAATAAGGGCTTAATTTTGACTTAAACCAAATGTCGATATGCAATCTTTCATGAGGACCTATAGGAGTTTCTGTTAATTTAAAAGGCTGTTTTGGTGGGTTTCTCTCGTACTTTGCTGTGTTACAAATATGACAATTATTAATCACGGAAGTTATTTCATCTTTTAATTTAGGAAAATATACAAAATTTTTCATTTCCATGTATACTTCATTAATTCCTCTATGGTTATTCTTTTGATGTTCTCGTAGAATTTTCTCTTTGATATCGGATTTATTGGTAACATCTTCGAAAATTTTATTTACTTTGGTTACTCTAATAGAAGGATTATTTGGTTTCCATTTAATATATTCATTTTGAAATGCAGAAAATAGATTTATATCTGAAATCATTACTCCTAATAAACCTTTAGTTGGCATGTGATTTTGTAAAATATATCTGAAAAATTTTGTGTCGGGCTCTTTACTTTGAAATGTAGTTCTTTTCCTGTTAAAATATTTTTCAACCTTTGTAGAATTAATATTGGATTTTTTTATTATAATTTGAGTTTTGAACAAATTTAGGGGTACTTCAGAAATTTGAATGTAACTGTGGTTGTCTTCATCAGCGCTATGAATCGTTGCATCTGTGGAACTTATATCGTTTACAAAGATTTCGATTTTTGAGTGCCCATCAGTAGACACCTGGTTAGTTTCATCAGAAATAAGTTTATCTGTCAAACTTGAATCGTTCTTACATATTTCAACTCGAGAAAGTGCATCGGCTACCACGTTCTCTTTTCCTTTCAAATATTCTATTTTAAAATTATATTCCTCCAACTTAATCTTCCACCGTTGCAGTTTTGAATTCGGTTCCTTCAAATTTGAGAGCCATTGCAAGGGTCTATGATCGGTACGAATAGTAAATCGTCTTCCGTATAAATAAGGACGGAAATAGCTGGTGGCCCAGACAATAGCAAGCAATTCCTTCTCGATAGTGGAATATCGAGCTTCGTGCTCATTCAGGGTACGTGAAGCAAAGCATATTGGGTGTTGAGACTGTGAAAGGACGGCTCCAACAGCAAAGTTTGACGCATCTGTCGTCAAAACGAATTCTTTTGAAAAATCAGGGTAGGCCAATACAGGCTCTTGAGCTATAATTGCCTTTAATTTATTAAATGACTCTATATAATCTTCATCGTGTATATTAATTCGTGTATTCTTTTTAAGACGTAAAGTCATCGGTTTTGCAATGTTAGAAAAGTCGGCAATAAATTTTCGATAAAACCCAACTAGACCTAAGAAAGATTTAATTTGTTTAACAGTTTTCGGAATAGGGAAATTCTGTATTGCTTGAATTTTTAAAGGATTTAGTTTTACACCATTGGTTGTTATTATATGCCCCAGATACTCAGTTTCGCGTTTGAGGAACTCTGATTTTTCATGTTGAACTTTAAGGTTTGCTTCTCTTAGCTTTCGAAATATTTTTTTTATTGAACAAATGTGCTCCTCCAGACTCGTGGAGAAAATGACTATGTCGTCCAAATAGACAAAGCATATCTTCCCTATAAATTCAGATAATATGGAATTCATGAGACGCTGAAAGGTAGAAGGCGCGTTTTTTAACCCAAATGGCATGCGAACAAACTCATAGTGTCCCTGGTCTGTGGAGAAAGCTGTTTTTGGAATATCGTTCTCCGAAATCTCAATCTGGTGGAACCCATTGGCTAAATCCAATGTTGTAAAATACATGGATCGGCCCAGTTTGTCAAGGATGTCATCGATTACGGGAATCGGGAACTTATCGTCAATAGTGACATCATTCAACCTCCTATAATCGATAACTATCCTCCATTTCTTTTCTCCTGAGGCACCGCTCTTCTTGGGTACGACCCATATCGGCGAAGAATACGGGAAGTTGCTGTTGCGGATAATCCCCTGATCAAGCATGCTCTGAATTTGACGATTGACCTCACTCCTGTGAACTTCAGGATACCTATAGTTACGAGTATATACAGGGTCATCAGTTGTAGTTTTGAACTCATGTTTAACTACATGAGTAAAAGAAAGGTCACTACCTTCCTTGAAAAATATATCATCATAACTTTGCACTAGTTCTATCAATTTTAACTTCTCGTCCTGATTAAGGTGTTCTGTTCGCAATTTAGATGCAGTGTCAAAACAATTACCCACCAATTCAGAAGGGAGTTCATTAATTAAGCAATCGTATTCTTCAATTCTTTCTTCGTCATTCCTATCATAATAAAACCGTAAAGTGTGATTGTTGAGTGTGATTGTTTTATTTTCGTAATCTAGTTTTGAATTAAATGGAATCAGTATGTTGTTACCAATAAGCCCGTCATAATATGAAGAAAAATTAATTTGCAAAAACTCTAGGTTGCCTTCTGATTTAAATTCTTCAAAACACGGTATAGAGACATTGATATCACAAGTAAATTCACTTTGTACTGTATTTATAACTAAAGGTTCGATCGCGATATGATAATGTGGTGCACAAACTCCTTCGTTTATCATGCTCCAACAAGCACCAGAATCTATAACAAATCTTAGAGGGCTTACAGGTGTGTTAATTATAATATAGGGTAGGTGGTAGTGGGATCCGAGGCAGTTAAATGAAAATTTGTATTTCTGTTGTCCTGTCGTGTAGAAGTCGAAGGGTCAACTTCCATTGGTTGAGGTCTAATTTGTCCTGTGTGTCCTGTATTGTGTGAATCTTGTCTGTGGTGTTGTGCAGAGTTTCCTCTGTGATGCCGTGAGTTAAAGTTCCTATGGAAGTAAGGACGATTGGAATTTTCATTCATATTATTATTACTATTTCTGAAGTTATTATCACGATAATTCGAATTGTGAAGATGTTGATTTTGCTCGTTTTGGGATCGCTTATTGCCATTTGTTTTATTATTAGTTGGATTATGTTTATGTCGTTCGGGTTTGTTAGTATCGGATTTATTCAAATAACCACTTTCATCCAATATGTGAAGCGCTAATTCAATAGTAGGTGGTTTACGACAAACTAGGATGGATCGCATTGGTTCCATTAACTTATTCTTAAATATATCTAAACCTATACGAATATTATTTGTGATCTTAACTATAATCTGCTGTTCGGATAGCCCATCTCGTTCACCTTCCAAACGAGTTTTGCCGTTGAGTAACGCGAGTTTCTCCTGGATTTCGTTGTAAAAACCAATAATGTTTCCTCGACAAGTAACTCCCTTTAAATCATCGTAGATTTGATACGACGTCCTGTGATCACCGAAACTGTTTAAAAGCAAACGTTTAATCTCCATCCAGTTACTTAAGTGCTCGTGGACTTCAATTAAAATCCTGGCTCTTCCTCTCAGTCTACCTTTAATTGCGTTAAACATAATATTTTGCGCTGGCTGATTATACTGTTGTATAAGTGGATTTATTTCATCCACTGCCTTAATAAATGCTTTAAGTTCGTGGATGTTGTTACCATGAATTTCGGAGAGCTGCGCAATATATTTCATAGGATTAATTACTAAGACTAATGGGTTACCTGGTTGTTGTGGTAGTGCCATTGTTGAAATTGCAACAAAAAAATATAAAAGTGTATTGTTTTAGCAAAATTAATTTCGCTATGGTTCCAAATAAGCGTTACACAAAAGAAAATCTTTGAAAGGTTTTTCACCAAAGTTTACAATGCACAAATATTAAATTTACAAAGGAGTTGCACAAATTTCGGGTGCGAGTAATAATTTTTCTGGAGTTTCACTCAGTTGGGTTGCACAAGGAGAAACACGTTTTTCATTAACACCAATTTGTTATTAATTTTCACAGTTTAACTCCAATGCATTGAAAAGGCCACTGTAGTCTCTTTCCGAATCGATTTTTCTTTCGATTAACTTTTTCGCACGAAAACAAAATAAGACGTTCTTTACTAATACAGATCCTACCGACTGCGCCAATTTAATTCGCAACAAACGCAATTATTATTTTTCGTACTTTATTAATCAGATTTTTATACAAAACGATCCGTTTATTTCGAGATTCGAACAATGACTGACTGCACTAATGGTAAAGAAAAAATACAAGTATCTTAAGAATGAAAAATGCTGATTTAGATGTCAAGACCAAGAGAGTGCTTTAGTTTGGTAGGTATTAAGTTTCGTAATCAAAACAGAAAACCAGCGGATGTTGATTAATCAAAACAAAGTCGTGAATTCAAATGCTAAATGCAACATTGTTGTCATCTCCAAATGAGATGACAAATCTATAAATGGATGCAACATTGTAGCGGATTTAAGTTGCTGGATAAATATTTACGTTATTTGAATAAGGAATTGCGACAATGTTGCAATTCTAAATAGCAAATATTGCTGGCGTAACTGACTTCGGCTCGCCTGGCCTCGGCCAATATGTATTTCCCACATAATATAATTCCACCAATTTATAGCTGAATACTGGGGCATTATTTTTGAGCTACTGGCGTAAATCATATTTCCAAAGCTTTTAAATTAGCTTTATGCTATTTTGTTTCATAACTAATCCATAGCTACTAAGCAAGCTAACTTACTCTAACTCTGGGACAAAAATACCGTGGCTTAGGTTCCTATTCTAGTCAAAACTTAAAAACTAAAAAACTTCAGTACTTTTATTTGAGGAAATGCCTCCAATTTATGGCGCAACGGGGTAATGAAAATTATTTAGAAATAACGTAAAACAGAGTATAGTTGTTCTACCTTGATTACAAGTCGAACATCATTTTCGGCATAATTTTTGTTACATTTTGCAGCCCAAGTCACTAGCAAATTGTTTACCAACACATTTTACACAACTGGTTTTTTGTTTAGCTTCGAGTGTATGTAAGTTTTCAAGCCCTCATGTTATATGAGTGTCTCGAGTTTGAAGTAGTCACTCTTTATTTCGAACAGTTATTTTGGACTCATTACTGTTGACCGTTATATTTTTTGATGCTTATATCCAAAAACCAATTCAATCGAGAAAGCGCAAAACAACGACCTTGGCTGGAAAAATATTATTTTAACTATAAGATACTTTCGTATTCAATGTGATATACAAAGAAGCAAATAGAATGGAAAATTGTCTGGTATCTGTTTAAATGAAGGTAAATTATTAGCTGGGATCTAACAGAAGTCAGTAAAACTTCTAATAAAGCCGACATGAATTTGGTGGATCGGTAGTTTTAGAGAAAACATACTTTTATTTTTCCTCATAGATAGTTCAAAAAACTCCTTTTTTCTGAGTAATAAGAGTAAGTTGAAACTGACTAATGTTCTTTCCGGTAAGTCATGCTTAAAAATTGAAGATGTGACGTCGGGTCCAGGCCATTACAGAAAGTAGAGTTGTCCCCTTACAGTCCATTGTAGAGCTGAAGTTGAAGTTGATAAAACCAGCATATACAGTTGTGTTCATGAAAATAGCAGTGCAGAGTCTGTTTTCAGAAACATGACCATATCCCTCAGCACTTGCTCTATGGGTAATGCAAAACTGGTTTCGATCGATCACTGTAAATATCTTAGCATAACGGGATCTTTCAAATGTGCGACACTTGCGATGTTTTTTTTTCATAGTGTCATTCGTGCTAGTACTCGAAAATATAGCTGTTCACAAAAATAGCAGTCGGAGAATAACTTGACGCAAAATAATAATTTTTTTAACATTGTTTCTGCTTTTTATTGTTGACATAAAGAACGGTAAGTAAACGTTGTTTGTGATCTAAATCGTTGAAAAAATTGTAATCGAAATTGTAGTGATGGGTCGTTCTAAACACTGCACCGAAGAGCAGCGAAATTTAATTATTAAGCTACGGCAGGAAGGAAAAACATATCTGGAAATACAAAAAATAATTGGTTGTTCTGCTAAAATGGTAAGCAATGCCTTGAAATGGAAGAGAAAAGTGGAAACGCGTGGACCAAAGCGAGTAACAGACAAAAGGACGGACCGAAAAATAGTTAGCCTAGTGAAGACGAACCCAATGATTAGCTCCAGAAAAATAAAAGAGGATCTTCAGCTTGACATAAGCTCGGTGACAATTAGAAGGCGTTTGCTAGAAGTTAAATTGCCAGCCAGAAGCCCCCGCAAGGTACCGTTGTTGACAAAGAGACATGTAACTAGAAGGCTAGAATTTGCAAAAAAGCATGTGGATTGGCCTCAGGAAAAATGGAGAAATATCTTATGGAGTGATGAGAGTAAAATTGTTCTGTATGGCTCCGCAGGTCGTCGGCAGTATGTAAGACGGCCACCAAACTCAGCAACTAAACCACAGTTTACTATTAAGACAGTAAAACATGGTGGAGGAAAACTGATGGTTTGGGCTTGTTTTTCTTATCATGGTGTAGGACCAATTTATCGAGTAGAAGGCAATTTAAATCAATACCAGTACGTGAAAATACTGGAAAAGGTCATGCTGCCGTTTGCCGAAGAAGAAATGCCTCTAAAATGGATCTACCAGCAAGATAATGACCCCAAACATACGAGCAAACTAGCCAAATTATGGTTTGAAGAACAGAAAGTGAGGGTAATGTGTTGGCCAGCACAATCTCCGGATTTAAATCCGATTGAAAACCTGTGGGCTGATGTAAAAAACGCTGTACATGAAAAAAGTCCCAAGAATACGACGGAATTATGGATCGTTGTGCGACAAGCGTGGAATTCCATCCCTCTGGAACGTTGTCAAAAATTGGTCGACTCTATGCCACACAGGTGTGCGGCTGTTTTGCGAAATAATGGTTATTCGACAAAGTACTGAATAATACTCTCTAAGAATATTAATAGAAGTAGAAGCTTGAACTTTTTTGTGATTTTCTGCGATTTTATCTAGCTTTGTATAATAACTGCTATTTTTATGAACACTACTTTCAACAAATTTTACATCGTAACTAAATTTACATAAAGTACCATAAACTTATTTTGTTTCAAAAGTACATGATATGTAATCAACAAACATTTCCGAAGAGATAATAAAGAAATATTGAATAGTTCAATAATTGACCATAAATCCCCTACTATTTTCATGCACTGCTATTTTTGTGAACACTACTGTATAAGTGTGTAGTGATTAGTTACACAGATCAAAGTTAACGCCAAATAAGATGTGCTATCATGGTTAGTCTTATATGAGTGAATTTGAACCAGGGAGCCACTATCAGCCAGTGGTTTACCAACTCGGATACACGTAACTACATAAATGTAAAAAGTTCTGCGATTATCACGAATACATTATCTTTATATTTACCATAAATAAATTACCAAATTTAAATACTGGTTGTATTTAATTTTCTGTCTTGTATTTTCACATATAAAATTCGCATCATATTTCGCTGCAGTAAAATTATAGCTTATCTGCTTCTATCAGGTGAGCAAATGATAAATAAACTATAAAATTTCGGGATGTAAATATGTATCTAACTGAACATTCAAGTTCGTTTAATCACTTTCGGTACATACCGTAATACTTGCACCTAGTAAATTTGCGGCAAAAACAACACTTGAGCACTGAATAAACAGTAGATATCTGATACGGATTTTGTTGTCGATCCGGAATTAAACGATTATTTGTTGATAAGCTGCCGAACTGTGTACACATTAAGGTAATTGTCAGTGATCGTATATCGATAAACAAACATTTCGAATGAATGAATGTATTTCATACAGTGTGAAATTTCATTGATAGTACGAAACGAAACTTGTAAGAAATTATTGTCGATTTTCAATGGAATTATGAGATGAAAGTATCGAAGAAAATCTGAAAGCTAAAATGGCACATTTAAAATCAATTATCTTAAGTAGAATTCAGAAGTACTTGAACAAAAATTTTAAATATATTATGTTGAAATTGAATATGATTTAATTATTCTATCGTTTTAATTAATTGACAATTAATTGTCTTCATTCAATTAAATCCACCGTTAGGTACCAAAAATAGACAATTTATCGATTGCGTTCAATTAAAACCGCCAATTAAGAGCTTTTCCATCATTAATTTGAACATAAAAAGCATTAGTCGTATTTCATTCTGTTGGAATATATAGTACATTTGTCTGTACACTATAGCATATACTATATGGTACGCGAGCTCAAGCTCGAGCTCGCTGTGTTAGCTGTGTAACGCGCGAGAGTGAGTGTGGATCAGATAACCACTAGAGGTGTCGAGACTATACGGAGCTCTCAAATCACTCACTTGGTTCCAAGCCGTCGTACTATACACATGGTGTACATGGTGTTATACAATAGAGTAGCTGTACTTACAGTCAATAAAGTTATCCACATTTATTAATCCTCTACCTCTTTTCATTCTTCCAAACATGGTAGCAGAGCGTAGTTTGTGTTTTTCTCTATCTCGCATGTCTACCTTTTTAAGTGATATGAGGGATATATAAGTGAAAAGTGAGGTTAAATCCACGTGGTGTAAAAATTTTACAAGTGGAAAAATATAAGCAACAGTAGAAGCAAGAAGTATACGACTAACAAAGAAGAGAAAAAGTTTTTGAGAAAATTCGAAAAAAATAGTGTGATGCACACGGATTAAAAAGTGAATCTGAAACACGTGGTCTAGTGCAAGCAGAGAGCATTTGAGTTTATGGACAACGGTGAGACATCGGAAGAAGTAAAAATAAAAAAACAAGAATCCGAACACGAAGGAACGTTCGAGAATATAGAAAAAGTTGAAGAAAACTCTGAAGTTGAAGAGAAATTCGAAGTACAAGTAGAAGAAATGGAGAAGAAAGAATTTTCTATACCGGTATTCGACGGAGAGGATTACAGTATGTGGAAAAAAAGAATAGAATTGTTCTTGAGATTAAAGAAATGCCATGAAGTGATAACCAGAGTAAAAGATGAGACAAAGGATAAAGAAGCATGGGACGAAAATGACCTAAAAGCAATGAACATAATTTATAACTCGATTTCGAATAAACAATTGGAGTTTGTGTGTGAAGAAACCACAGCTTTTGCAATAATGAAGAAACTAGATAGCATGTATTTGAAGGAGTCGACGGCTTTGCAAATAGTGTGCAGAAACAGACTTGAAAAAATGAGATTATGTAAGTACAGTGATACAGCGTCATTTTTCAGTGATTTTGAAAAATCAGTTAATGAGTTGAAAAGCGCAGGTGCTAAAATAAGTGAGGAAGAAAAATTGAACTACATGCTCAACACGTTGCCGGAATCGTATAGTTATATAGGCGATTTAATTGATACACTAAAAGAAGAAGATCAAACGGCAGACTATGTAAAAAATAAAATAAAATTAGCCGAAATGAAAAATCAAAACGATCATGTTGAAGTAAGATCGAATGCTTTCGCAGCGAAAAAGGGAAGCTGCTTTAAATGTGGAAAAACCGGGCATTTCGCAAGAGAGTGCCAAAATGGCGGCCAAACGGAACACAGCGGCACAACATGGCGAGGTTCAACACGTGGCCGAGGCCGCAGCAGCAGAGGAAGAAGAGGCAACTACACCAGAGGGCGCGGAAACTTCCGCCATCACCAGCAACAGCAGCAAGGGGCCAGCACTACACGCGAGCAGAGCAGCACTGAAGCCAACGCCTGGATAGCAACGGTACACGCGGCGAAGTACGACAGGTTAGGTAATGAAATTCAGTGGCTATTAGATAGCGGGTGCTCCGATCACATTATAAATGATGAGAGTTATTTCGAAAAATGTATAGAATTAAAGAAACCTATAAATATTTATCTCGGTGATAATAGTTCAGTAAAAGCTACAAAAATTGGAAATGTTGTAAGTTATTTTGATGCATTTGGTAAAAAGAATAAAGTAAATATGAGTAACGTATTTTATGCAAAAGAAATGAATATGAATCTGATTAGTTTTGGTAAACTAACTGATAATAATAAAACAATTATCTCGAAAAACAATATTGCAAAAATTATTGATGAGAAAAATAAATTAGTAGCTGTAGCATATAAAGAAAATCGTACATACAAGATCACGAGTCAGTTGAAATTCAAAGAAAATATTGTAAACAGTGCCGAATGTAACAATAATAACATGAGTTTGAAAGAAAAATGGCATAGAATGTTAGGACATGTAAACTTTAGCTATTTGAATACACTGTGTAAACAACAGTTGTTAGACGGTATTCCAAATGAACTTGAATCAGAATGTATGAAGTGCAAAACTTGTATTGAAAGTAAAATGCACAATCTCCCATTCAATAATAATAGAACAAAGGCGAATGATATTTTAGAAATTATACACACGGATGTATGCGGTAGTTTTAAAACCGCTGGTTTAAATGGAGAAAAATATTTTGTGTCGTTTATTGACGATTATAGTAAAATAGCTAGAGTTTACTGTATTAAAACAAAAGATGAAGTTTTTAATTGCATTGTTCAGTATATTAATGAAACTGAAAATTTAACGGGAAAAAAAGTAAAGAAAATTCGATGCGATAATGGCAAGGAATATTTAAATAATCGATTTTACAAATTTGCTAAAGAGAAGGGTATCTTCATAAATAATTGCCCAGCATATGTACACGAATTAAATGGTACAGCGGAAAGATTCAATAGAGCAATCATGGACATGGCCCGTTGTTTGTTAGCCGAAGCACAAGTAGATAAAAAAATATTGGCCCGAAATTATATGCGCAGCAACGTATTTAAAAAATCGTACATTAACAAACACAATCGAAAGAAAAACTCCGTATGAAATATTTTTTAAAAAAAGGCCAAATGTAAAACACTTAAAATTGTACGGGAGTAAAGTTTTTGTAAGAAAACCAGAACAAAAAAGATCATCCAAATGGGATAAAAAAGCTGAAATGGGAATTTTACTAGGTTACAGTGATGTAGGTTATAGAGTCTTGTTAAATGGTAAAGTAATAGTCTCTAGACATGTTGAGGTTATCGAATCGTATGAAGATTGTATTGGTCTTGATGATGATGACAAAACCTTTTCTTCCCGTACTCTGACTCTCGAGTCGAGTAAGAGAAGTGAACTCGATTCAGAAAAAGAAAGTGATCTCGAAGATAATGTTTTTGAGAGTGCAGATGAGAAGGGAAAATCAGAAAACATTGTAAAGAAAAATGAGAATGTAAATTTAAAGTCAAATACTCCACGCAGATCTACACGCAAGAGAAAAAGTCCAATAAGATACCCAAACAATACAACAAATAATGTTTATGTTAATTATTGTAGAATAGATACACCTTGTACTTTTGAGGAGGCGTCAAAAAGCGTTGACAGTAAAAATTGGATAATAGCCATGGATAAAGAAATCGAATGTATAAATAAAAATAAAACTTGGAAATTAGTTGATAAAGTAAAAGGTAAAAAAGTTTTAGACGTTAAGTGGGTATATACGAGAAAAGCAGACGATAGATATAAGGCTAGGTTAGTTGTACGAGGCTTTCAACAAACTGATGTCATTGAGGACATATACGCTCCAGTAGCAAAGAACCAAACTTTAAAAATTCTATTTTCTTACTGTTGCCAAAACGGCCTAAAAATTGAACAAATGGATGTAGAGACTGCTTTCCTAAATGGAAAAATAAACTCGGAGGTATATGTTCATCAACCAAAAGGCTACGAAAATGGAACAAATAAAGTCTATAAATTGTCAAAAGCATTGTATGGATTGAGAGAAAGTCCGAGAGACTGGTATGAGTGTTTTGATGAATATATTACAAAATTAGGCTTTGAACGAAGTATTGTAGATCTCTGCTTATATAAAAAAAAGGGAAAAGAGAACGATGTAATTTATATTTTGATTTATGTAGATGATTTGTTAATTTGTAGTAAAAGCAAAGAAAAGATACAAAGTATTAAGAATCTCTTGTCAGATAAATTCAAAATGAAAGACTTAGGAGAAATTAAAGAGTATCTCGGAATAAATATAAATTATAACTATAGAAATAATAAACTCACTTTAAGCCAAACGAAATATATAGAGTCACTAGCCGATAAATATCAAATTCAAAACAGTAGATTATACAGTACTCCTATGGAGACAAACCTGAAACTTGAGAAGGCTGAAAATTGTGAGTCAAACATAAAGTATAGAAACTTGATAGGTGCTTTGTTATATATAAGTTCAAGCACTCGACCAGATATAAGTTATAGCGTAAATTACCTTAGTAGATATCAAAATAGTTATAGTGAAGCGCATTGGAAATATGCACTGCGAATTTTGAAATACTTGTATTTAACAAAAGAATTAAAATTACATTATAAAAGGAATAAAAATTGCGATATTATAAATTGTTACGTTGATGCCGATTGGGCAGGCGATAATATTGATCGAAAATCTACGTCAGGTTATGTAATAAATATGTATGGAAATGTAATTGATTGGAAATCAAGAAAACAAAAATGTATAACCAAAGCTTCGACATATGCAGAGTATGTAGCGTTATCTGAGGTAGTAAGCGAGATAAAATATATACGAGAATTAGTAAAAATATTCGACATAGACATAAGTGAACCTATAAAGATTTATGAGGATAATTCGGGAGCAATAAATATTGCTAATAATGGTAACTTTACTAAGAATTCGAAACATATAGAAATACATTATCACTACGTACATGAAAGTGTAAAAGAAAATTTAATTGAAGTATGTAAAGTTGATTCGAATGAGAATAGAGCTGATATATTTACAAAAGCATTATGTAAAGAAAAATTTGTAAAGTTCAGAGAACTATTAAATGTAATAATATAGAGTACAGTACAAATGTAAGGAGGCGTGTTGGAATATATAGTACATTTGTCTGTACACTATAGCATATACTATATGGTACGCGAGCTCAAGCTCGAGCTCGCTGTGTTAGCTGTGTAACGCGCGAGAGTGAGTGTGGATCAGATAACCACTAGAGGTGTCGAGACTATACGGAGCTCTCAAATCACTCACTTGGTTCCAAGCCGTCGTACTATACACATGGTGTACATGGTGTTATACAATAGAGTAGCTGTACTTACAGTCAATAAAGTTATCCACATTTATTAATCCTCTACCTCTTTTCATTCTTCCAAACACATTCAACTAATTTCAACTTGACCGATCGACCGCACATCATTCAATGTCATTTCTTCTCACTTTCCATCAACTAAACTCATCTCCGGCAGCAAAATCACAATCGAAATTCGCAAATGCAAAACTCGAAAAGTTAAAATATACAAGGAACTTCCCACAGAATTTGCCTTCTCTATTTGAACAAATTTCAAATGATTTATAGATTAGAAGTTATGCATGCAAATAGCCGTATAAAGTCTTTGAATTCCTCACGAAAATTACAGTTGGCGTAACTTTATGGTTGAATCTCTTTAAATTTTCATTATCTGCACAAGAAAAACTTTCGATTGAATCACCGTAGGCGAAATTGAGAACATCGAAAGAGATGTAAAGTGTGGACCATTGAAAACCCAAATTTTGAGAAGAAATTATGAACGCCTGGTAAAATACATAAATTTATTGTGAATTTGTTATACAGTATATATAGAGTTTGACGTGTAACACATGTCGCTACCTACACAGTGACCTTCGTTATTTTCTGTCAGGTAAATGAATAAACAGGTGAAGTGCAAATTTCATCTTCAAGTTTTCAGCCTCGAACGCATGTCTGAAGAAAAGTTTTCAAACTTTAGCTTGACTGGCATTATCTTATCGGAAGCTTGTGTTATAGACGCATATAATGTCTTTAGGTTACCTTGAAAAAATTTCCGAGGCAGATAATTATGGTAGATAATCATCATGTGGTTATTAAATTTTCGGCCTGTTAATCGAATGTTGCGTTAACAAGACTTTCAAAGATTCATGTTTTTCTCTTCAGTGTGATAAGATATGGATAGGGTTTATGTATGAATTAATCTGTGAATGAAAATTCTGTGTGACTCAAAGTTTTCTGACTGAAAGGAAGTAGGTTTCTTGCAAGAAGGGGACTAATAAGAATAAACTTTCAACCCATGACGGATGGTGGGATAATATTCTTTTACTTTCATGATCAAAAAAAATTATCAAGTCTTCTTATTAATCAGAAAGTCTCAGTGTGGTTTCAGAAGCGGAGGTTGTACTATAGATATTCTGAGTCGAAAACGTGTTCGATAGTGTATCAAGATGCGCCAGATTATCAGAGATTTCAAGCAAGCACACAATAACTACAATAGATACACAATATATCAAATCATAGTTGACTTCGGCAGCCTAACAAAACTCGTTTGCATGAACTAGGTTACAATAACTAACACGACGGCTTTATCAACAGCTTTTAAACTAGAGACGGGACATGGACTTGTCCCTACACTATTTAGCATAGCTCTGGAAGTTTCACCAGGAAAGCACCAGTCGAGACGACAAGCTAGTAGCATACACCAATGATGTCAACATTATGGATCGAGCCACACTAGGAGCCAAGAAAGCTTTCCTAAACTTTGAGCTAAAAGTAGTGAAAATAATGAAACTTAGTGGCGAATAAAAAGCCAGTTGAAATTAAACACCAAGAGCACTCAAAATTAGTGATGGGCGTTTCTGTTGTTTTCAAAAAACGAAATGAACTGTTTTTTTTTTTTAAAAAACAACTGTTTTTTTAAACTGTTTGAAACATCGTTCATAGTTTGAATAATCTTCAATTAGTTCAGTGCAATGGATTTTTACGTATTCGGTGTGTCTAATACATATTTTATGTGTTATGTCTTCCTGTCACCAACGTAAACATTCATTGCTGCTTCCAAACTGAATTGATACTTGTAAGGTACCTATTTTCCATAATATTATCAACTTGATCAACCGTAAAATCATACATCAATCACTGTACGTAGTCGTAAAGAATCAACACACATGGTCGTATGCCATGTGAAAGAAATCAAACTAACTGTTACTACAATAAAGAAGAGTTCCAAATCATTTCATAATACATTTATCGCATAATTTATCGTAAAAATAATAAAAAATATATACTATTATTAACTTTTCTGTTGGTCAGTCTTTTCAAACATTGCCATTCAAAAACATGATCATTTCAACTTTTTTAGATGTCAGACGAGTTCTTTTATCACTTATCCGGTTCCCTGCCTTGGGAAAAATCCTTTCGCATGGAACGGATGTCGCAGCGATGTTGCACTTTGTTCTGAATATTTCAGACAAATTTGGATACAACTGCCGATGTTTTTTCCATCAGCCCAACCGACAGCTATGCATGCCTTTTTCATCAAGACGTGGTAGAATATCGGCTTTGAAATAACGGTTCACTTCTTTCTCAGCCCTTGTTTTTAATCCGTCTGAGGTTTTTTATCTGCCATTATCTCGTTTAACACACACCATGCACTCATTTTTCCATTTAAAGGATCAGATTGAATCGCCGCGGAAGTAGACGGTCCTTCAACATTAAACATGCACCCACTAGGGGGCCAACCTCTACCGTAAGGCTGGACATGAGACCAAGGGGCACCTTACCTCCCGCGGTTTCGTTAATTTTACAACCCCGGTAGGGTTGGAGACACCCTCGTGGCGACCTCCAGTCACGAGGAGGGCCTCAGCACACCCAGAGACGCCAAATGGTGATCCAAATAGGATCTCAACCTTTTCCTCCTTGGCACTTTTAGTGCTACTTTTAGTTTTTCCGGTGGATTTCATTTTGCCGTATCTTCGAAACTAGGCCGCTTTTTCCCAGACTTGTATGGAAATTTCGCCTGAAATAACTCAGAAAGGTCCCCGAATTCATGCTAGACCAAAAAATAATTTTTTTTGGAAAAAGTTGACGTTTTTGCCCAAATTCCCCTATAAAAAATTTGTTTGCCCTTCAAATATCACTATTGTACTCCCAACCATTTTCAATCATCGAAATCGCCGTAAAGTTAGTTTATGCTAAACTATGGCCACAAACCCCTTACTCCCCTACAAAACCGAAATTTTCGTATCACAGCAATAGGTCTTGGCCCGTTATGTCCCAAACCACTCTAACCCAAAATTGGCCGATTTTGTCCGATTTCAGCTCCTTTTGCCCTAAAAACATTTTGAATATTTAAATAAAATACTTGCAAGTACGAAAATGCTCGCAAGTACGAAAATATTGTTTTCCGCAGCTAAACAGTTTTCCACTGCTAAATAGTTCGTTTTAACAAACGAAAAACGGTTCGTTTAAAAAAAACGAAAAACGATTCATTTAAAAAAAACAGTTCGTTTTAAAAAAACGATCGTGATCGTACGAAAGAGACAGTTCGGAATAGTGATGTGCTCAAAAATGCCAAACAGTTTGAAAAAAACGTTTGGCAGCAAAAAAACGAACGACCAGTTTTTCCAAATAGTGACAAACGGTTTTTCTAAAGCGAAATTTTTTTTCTAGAACGAACCGCATTTCTAAAACGAACCGTATTTCTACAACGAATAGCTTTTCTAAAGCCAACCGTTTTTCTAAAACAGACCATTCTTCTCCAACCAACAGTTTTTCTAAAACAAATAGTTTTTATAAAACCAACCGTTTTTACAAAACCAATCGTTTTTCTTAAACGAATCGTTTTTCGTTTTGCTCAAACGAACGGTTTTTTTTAAAACGAATCGTTTTTTTAAAACGCTGTTTTTTTAAAACGAGTCGTTTTTCGTTTTTAAAAACGAACTGTTTTTTTTTAAATGAATCGTTTTTCGTTTTTTAAAAACGAACTGTTTTTTTAAAACGAATCGTTTTTGGTTTTTTTAAACGAATCGTTTTTGTTTTTTTTTAACCCCCGCTAGACACACCTGGGTCTGTGGTGTCCGGCCGTTTTTGAAAATCGTCAGGGCTCACAGGTACGTCAGTATTTTGGGTTCTTACCTCCACTTAAAAAATTGTACCTGGATTAAGAACTGGCGTAGTGAACGTAGCGCTCGGTCCTCCGTTCTTCATGAATTGCTGAGCTGTCAAAGTTGGCTGCGGACACCACAGACCCATGTGTGTCTACGGAAGCATAAAAGTGTGAATTTTTTTCTCTCAAAAAGTGTATTATAGTTACATTATCATGTGCACACTAACACATTTTATGGCCACTGTCATCTCACAGATGCGATTTATGATCAATCTGTGTAATAGGATTTTTATGACCACTGTCGCTTCAGCAACAGATTTTTGTATACCTAGTTAAGAAATAGTATTTAAGTCCGTTTAGATGTTAGTATTACCCTCCGTTTTTCGAATGCTGTTTCCGTGCGAAGAAATAAATTGTGTTAGAGTTTGTTCATGTTCCTGTTAAAAAAAAGTCATTTTCGTCAATTCATTTAAAAAGTGAAAACTTTCGCCCGCGTATTTTTATTTTGAAGTCAAAAAGTAAGTACACGTTTTATTTATATATGAGACATAAAATAAAAAAATCACGTATAAAATATAAATATATACATTCTATATAAATCATAAAATTTTATATGTAAGCTTTGTGCATTAAATTTTATATACACGTTTATAAACTCAACATGAAAACATTGTTAAAAATAATTTGTTTTTCAAATTCTTAAAATAGAGAAGTGATGGATAGACACGCCAAATGATAAAAGAAGAACTTGAGGAGGATTTGTATGGTGCTTCCTCAGAAAATGAGGAGGACTACGTAATTTCTCAAAGCGAATCGGAAAGTCAGGAAGAGAGCTTGGAAGATGAAGGGACATGCTCCACTGGCAGGGATGTTGACGCCGCATCACGTCCATCAAGATCAGGAAGACCGAGAAAAAGTCTTGAAGGAAAAGACGGTTACAAGTGGTCGATAAATGCTCCGGAGAGCAGAGGAAGAAGATCTCTTCGAGTCCACCTAGCCGGAGGAAAAGATGAAGCGAAAGTCGTTAGCACACCGCTTGAATCTTGAAGCTTACTTTTACCGGACGAACTGTTAAATGTGATAGTGCTCCATACAAATGAAGAAATTGAAACAAAAGTGCTAGCATTATTGGAACATCCGCAAACATACCACAATCATACCGATTTGATTGAAATGAAAGCGTTATTATATTACAGCGGTGCGCAAAAAGATCAGCATAAACATACAGAAAATATGTGGGCGCAACATTCATGTGGTTTATATAAAGCGGTGATGCCTCAGAATAGATTTGTTTTTCTTTCGACATGCATTCGGTTTGATGACAAGCAAACAAAGCCTGAAAGGCAAAACAACGACCGGCTAGCAGCCATTCGCGAAATATGGGACGCGTTTATTGTACATTCCAAAAAATATTATAATTCGTCCTCGAATTGCACAATAGATGAGCAGTTGCTCGGTTTTCGAGGAAAATTCTTTGCGCGTGTTTACATTCCGAGCAAACCAAATAGATACGGTATAAAAATCATTTGTTTAAACGATTCTAAAACATTTCATAAGTTGAATGCAGTACCGTATATAGGCAAAGTTACACATTCAAGATTAGAAAGTGTGCCCCCATCTATTATGTACGCAAATTAGCGGAACCTATTTATGGCACCGAAAGGAATGTAACATCTGATAATTGGTTTTCCTCGATAGAATTAGTCAACTATCGACCAAATTGCTAACATTTGTAGGTACCATAAGGAAAAATAAAAGACAAATACCAATGTAACTTTGTCGGTCAGCATCAGTAGGTAGTGCACGTTATGCATATTCCAATGATTGTTCGCTAGTGTCTTACACGCCGAAAAATAACAAAGTGGTATGTCTGGTTAGTAGCTTCCACAAAGGGAAAGGTCGCGTTGATGAGGAAACACAAAAACTGGACATTGTGGCGTGTTGTAATAGAACAAAAGGTGGAACAGACACATTTGATTTTTTGTGTAAATACTAAACTACGTGTAGAACGACACATCGCTGGCCAATGAAGCTATTCTTCGGTATATTAGATCAAGCGGTAGTTAATTGTAACATTTTGTATAATTTTAATGAAGCGAACACTGCATTGGGCAGATATAAATTTATTGAAACGTTAGCACTTAGTTTAACGAGCGAAGAAATGAAAAGGAGATTGGAAAAACCATCCTTGCGTAAAAATATACGTTCATCAATATGCTTCATTTTGAATATCGATAATCCGGGTTATTGTCATGATCTAACTGACAGATTGGAGAAAAGAAAAAGGTGTCATTTTCGCCCCAGCGATAAGGGCAGGAAAACTAGATTTTGCTGCTGTAAGTGTAAAAAAGCCATTTGCGAAGAACACAGGCTTCATGTATGCAATGAATGCATTTTATAATTTTGTTCAGTTACTTTATTTATTATAATAAGAATAAGTGTAAGTAATAATAAATAAAAAAAAAGTATAAAACTAAGAGTTACATTATTTTCAAACCAAAAATTGTGATTTCAAACGAATTTTCTACTCCAAAAAATTGTACTTTTTCTATTGCCATAATAATTATACTTTTTTCAAAGTTTCCCTATGTCATTTTTTTTTCTTTCATCAACTACATGTCAAGAAACATTTTGTTCAGTAGAATTTTCTTAAACTTATTTAATAAA
Source organism: Nemotelus pantherinus (assembly GCA_963978885.1). NCBI lineage: Eukaryota > Metazoa > Arthropoda > Insecta > Diptera > Stratiomyidae > Nemotelus > Nemotelus pantherinus. The sequence continues at coordinate 43,632,544 of OZ022264.1, forward strand.
AAGCTATGATGTTTTAAGTGAATACGTGTATTTCTCGTGTTTTGTGTCGATTTCCATTAAATAACCATAATAAAAATTCATGTATATCCATCATCCAATGCTTGCTCTTTTTCTATAGATATCGATCTACTCTCGTGAATTTTTTCAGATTTTAAAACGACTCGAAGTATGGTAAAAAAACGGCAGGACTCCGTAGACCCAGGTGTGTCTAGGGAGGTGCTCCAATTGTAGTGTGTCTGGGGAGGGTTAAAACGAATCGTTTTTCATCGTTTTTCGTTATTTTTAAACGAACCGTTTTTCGTTTGTTGGCAGTGGAAAACTATTTAGCTGCGAAAAACAGTATTTTCGTACTTGCGAGAATTTTCGTACTTGCAAGTATTTTATTCAAATATTCAAAAAGTTCTTAGGGCAAAAGGAGCTGAAATCGGACAAAATCGGCCAATTTTGGGTTAGAGTGGTTAGGGACATAACGGGCCAAGACCTATTGCTGTGATACAAAAATTTCGGTTTTGTAGTGGAGTAAGGGGTTTTTTGGCCATAGCTTGGCAAAAACTAACTGTACGGCGCTTTCGCTGATTGAAAGTGGTCGGAGAGTACAATAGTGACATTTTAAGGGCGAAAAAAATTTTCATAGGGGAAATTGGGCAAAAACGTCAATTTTTTCAAAATAAATTTTTTTTGTTCGAGCATGAATTCGGGGACCTTTCTGAGTTGTTTCGGGCGAAATTTCCATGCAAGTCTGCGAAAAAGCGGCTTAATTTCGAAGATACCGCAAAATGAAATCCGCCGCAAAAACTAAAAGTAGCACTAAAAGTGCCAAGGAAGAAAAGGTTGAGATCCTTTTTGGTTCATCAGTTGGCGTCTCCGGGTATGCTGAGACCCTCCTTCTGACTGCAGGTCACCACGAGGGTGTCTCCATACCCACCGGGGTTGTAAAATTTACGAGACCATAGGAGGTAAGGTGCCCCTGGACTCATGTCCAGCCTTACGGAAGTGAAACTAAACGAATGATTTTTTTTATTGCTTAATAAAAACTTTATGCTTCAGTGAGGCGAAGTGGAAATCCGACTGTTTTAGATTAGCCAGGAAAAGTTTGGTATCAGAGATCGCTCGATGAAAAGTCATATGGATGACAACAGGATTAGTTGGTCCTATCTTAGTAATTTTTTTACTTTTGTCATTTCAACGAATACAGGATGTGTTTTTTGCATATAATAAAATGAAAAACAAATTAAATTGATTGAATTTGATCGTTTTTCTTTAGATGGCCCCTAGATTGGAGAAACACTTACCAAATAAATGACCGGCCGTTGGAAAGGTACGGACAAGCTGCACAGACTAATGACTCGGTATTCTTCGAAGGTCATCTGGCACCATCACCATTCTAGCTTGCGAACGTTGTGTCTGGAGGGTGGAGGAGGGCATATTAGTCCATTTCATTACATTACTGCAAATTGTATGTATACATGTACATACTTCAAATAGGTATTTGGAACGGGTATTTTTTCGTACTCGTACTAGTTATACCTAGTATGTGAAAATCCTAGTACGACCCAACTCTAATTGTCGAACAGCATAAAATTTGTTTCTTTCGTTAATTCAAACTGTTTTTTTCAAACAGTTTTAACAAACAGTTTTTTTTTTTTGAAAAAAAAAACAGTTCGTTTTCGTTTTTTGAAAACGACAGAAACGCCCATCACTAGTTCGGAGTAGCAATTTCGTTCAAAGAGTTGAATTAGAAACAACATGGCAGCTGGTTGATAGTCACGGAAGCTTTTGTAAACGACTGAAATGAAGATGAATTAGTTGAAGGAGTTAGTGTGAGATTGGCGCGAAGTGCTGTGCTTACGATTTCAACCAGCGAAATGAGATCGGAGCCGATGCTAGACGAGTTTAAGTAGAACTCGAAGACGATTTGGGCACACCGCAGTGGTAGTCCTGAAATCCTTTCCACCCTATGAGTTTAAATTCATTGTTAAGATCAAAGTGGTTTTGCACTCGAAACAGGTTGGAGCACGAGTGGTGAATATGCACTCAAAATCTGCACGATTCTTTTATTGATCATGGGACATTAGTATTTCTAGCGGTTCAAGTGCGCTGGAGTATTTATATAAATAAAGTGTTTCCTTCTAGTGTAAGTCCTTTAATTTATCACTCTGTTTTGATTATTACGACCCGATTGAAAATACGGCGGTCGAAGGCATGCAACGTAGCTTTAATCCTGACGGCTTGATATCACTGGACACCGAAATAATATGATTTGATTGATGTGATTTTTGTTTTCGTCTAACAAATCCCTTGTCCTTTAAAAGTTCTCTCTTAAGATGTAAACAATCGTTCAACAGCCTCGAGTAAGAAGTTCAAAACCCAACGCATATCATATTATAAATCAATTACGAAGTTGGTGTCCAAATTTACGACTTGTTTTTTTCCGCCCTTTCCATTTCATAAACAAATTAATTAGCATTTCAGGCGGACCAAGACATTTTTAGAATACCCAGAAGATTTCACCATCGCATACATAAACTGATTTTTCCCGGAACAAGAGTCGCTCCTAAAAGCACGCCACAAATATCCCCTTTTCGCCCTTGCCAAATTCATCCCCTATACCCATTTCCAACAAACATTATTTCCGTTTTGTCTCTGACTAGGGCGGAAAAAAGTTTTTTAATTAAAAAATATCTCCTTGCGCAAAGAAGAACGTAAACAAAACTTCTGACACTGAATTCTCAGATGAAGATGTCTCATTCCACCCAATATTATTCCAACTGACCAGCCCCATCTCCTTATGTTTGGGCCGCACGAAAATGTCACTAAATTTACGTTATTTTTTCCGTGCTTCTCTTCTTCCATTCCTGGATCCAAACACTATAAATTCCAATTTCATCGCCTTCAGATTCAACAATGACCAATTTCAGCAATTCATCGTCTGGTGCCTGGCTCGTGTCCTCACCATTCACCACAACGGACATCACGTGAAATAAAAGGCGCTTGCTTTTATTTATTAGTTTGCTGTTGTGATAACAAACAACGAATGTATGATTTCTCCGTCTTCTCGTCGGTCAAGTCTGGTGTTGTGTAGATGATTTTTGTGCAATCATTTGATACAATACTTGCTTGGCCAGTGGCGTTGTGATATATGAAGACAGTACGTGAAGATTATCTCGGATTGCCGGGTTGTAGTTGATGTTGTTGTTGATATTGTCGTCAGCGCTCAATCTACATGCATGTCGGATCGTAGATTTATTGCAAGGATATGAAATTGTGTTTACTCAGAATCTTACACTGTTTACAGTAATGATGACATCTTGATTTGGTATTTGATTAAGTCGAACCGGAGATGGAATGCTTTAAGCTCACAGTAATATATTTCGATTAGATTTTGTTGATTAGGTTCAAGTCATCACTTTCAGATATATTGGTTGAAATGGAAGATGTTTTATTGGTAAAACAGTTGCGGAATTCCAGATGATAGGCTACGTAAACACGGAATCATGTTCTTTTCTAAAATAGATGATTATGTATGTGATTGAAAATAAGGTTTGGTGTTTTGATAATTTCATCATTAACATCAAAGATAGAGCCAACAGATATGCAAGCACAAAAATAACTCAGATATGTATGTCTGTAATTTATTCGGTAACAAACAAACAACAAAACAAATTTTTACTTACGGAACAACTTACTTGATATGCTTATGATCAGTGAATATAGCCTGCGCATCGCAAGATGCACTGTATGTAAGATCAATACCGCCAGGTAATCTTATATATCTTATTATATCTACATTATATCTTATTATGTCTGCAGTTGGCAGCCAGACTTAGTCTTTATATCCTGGGCGTGTCTTTATATCCTGTGCGGGACGGGCTCGGATTCTACCGGCCTTAATCTCATGAATGACTGGAACCTGGTTGCAATTGAAACTCACAGGTTACCATCATGAAAGATTTCATGACAAACAAGTTTGAGAATTGGCTGATAACATCCCCTCTGGTTACAGACTCCGGAAAAGCGAGTACTGCTTCAGTTGGAAGTCCAATCACGCCCGGACTATGCACAAAAGAAGAAGGGGGATGCACTGCCGGAAGCAGCATCAGCTAGTGTAAATGGACGCTCGCAAGAAGTACAGAATGTAAAAGTGCTCGTTTCTCTGAGCTCCGAAAACCTGTGGAGGTTCTCAGCCGCAGGCAATGCAAAAAGCTGCGCAAAAGAGTTAAAATGACGACGAAGGGGGGACGGCGATACCAATACAGTAATGCAAGCGTTACTTGAGAAACTGAATGTCAGGGTATGAAAACTCTGAGTCTACCTGGAGAAGCGAGAGAAAGGTTAACTGGTGATGTTAAAGCTGTCAGTTTGGGACAGAAATGTTCTGGACGTATGACTGGGAACAAACATTGCGAACCAAAGAACGCATTCAGCCGTCCACAGTAGAAGACTCTGCAGAAAAAGTCGATTCAAATCGGGAGTCAGAGTTGAGACAGAAAAAGAAGGAGAGATCGACTACATGGAGCGCGGAAGTTTGTTACCGTACCGCGGCGTCGTACGCCTGCGAAAACCCCTTTTATTCCCAAATAGAACCAAAGGAGGTTAGTTTCGGGGGCCGATGCTCACCGGAGATGGGGTGGGTAGGCGCCACTCGCTTCCACCCCGAAACTAATGCTTTCCCGTCTCCGGAAGCGAGACGAGAAGTAAAATGACGATTCGCTCGGTCTTCACAAATGAATATACAAATGAGTAGATATTTGACTCGATCTTTTCTCGAATATTTCTCTCTTTACACTCAACAAGTTAAGAATTTTTCTATCCAGAAGTATCTTACGGACGAGATAAATTTCAAACACGAAATGTAGACTACACGGATATAATTTAATTCAAGAAAAATCCCTAGCTTATTTAGCCTAACACTCTTCGTTTGCTAACTATTTATTCTTAAATTAACAAAATTAATTTTACCCTACCTTATAATATACAATCACGCACTGGAGCCCTTCCGTCGAATTTTTCTCCTAGTAGCCCGCATTTCGTCCGTTTCAACTCCAACAGTTGTCCCAGCAAATAACTCAGGCACTTACCATATTTCAGCAGGCGAGAAATCAGAAATCATCTCCACAGATATCCATTCGATATGTGTCTCCACCGGCAATCCCCCAGATTTGAATACCAAAAGTCCGGAAAGGAATCAAGTGTTAGTCGCAGTTGTCACCACATACGTCCGGACACTTACCCAGCCGAAACCAAAAAAGGCCCTCGTTAGCGGCGCCACCTCGCTCGAGGCCTGTTTCTTCTCGTCAGCCAGCGGGACTCCACAGTGCAACCCGTTGGTTGCACTTGTTTGTGTAACTCCCGCCCGTTGCACTTTCAAATCGGGCATTGCACTATTCGTTGTACGCGCACTTGGGATGGCTATGCCCTTCATTCTTGGCCGTTCCTATTTTCTCGGCCCGGTTCCGTTGGTTTCTGCATCAGATGACACGCCTGACAGCTGGTCAGTTGTCAAGTGTGTATTTTGTATGGTGTTTTAGGGTATAGTGCTGATGTATGGAGCAAGGGAAAATAATTGATGGACTGCCTGAGCTAGAAGATACGCCTAATGAGATACTGGTCCCCCATCGTATTTTGGAAGGGAATGTCTGTGCGGCTTCCTGCGCTTCAACATGTCACAGGTATTCGTAGACGTAAAGTGCAAGTTTTCCTCTTGTTTGTACGCCTGCTGGAGTTGTCCAATTCTTTGCTTTCCGATACAGGATAATGGTGAACTTTGTCGGTAGTATGCAGAGTATTATAGCCAGGTGCAGGAGGGCTGAGAATATATTTCTACGTCCTTAACCTTATGAGCTTTTACTGGTGAGTTTTCTGCATGAATTTGAAGTACCAATGTAAGTTCATCCCATCTGTGCAGCTGTCATCCCAGCAGCTGATTGATACTGGCTTTCGGGTAAGAATAGTTGTTTAGTAAGATTGTAATTACTTAAAATAGCTCCAATGGAAGTATGAAACTACTTCAACACAGTTGTTGCACTCCCGACCTTGCCAAACAATATCGTGTCAGTTGTAAGAATGCAGTTGAATTCGAGCGTCGATGTAAAAATTTGATTATTAAGTACATGAATCTCAGTAAGAACCCTATTACTGGTGAAGATGTTTTCAACCTGACGATCGTACTTGATCAGAGAAGTTTATTGATGCTCAGAAACAGATAACGCAGGATGTTTAGCTTACTTTTTGTATGAGACTAACTTTAACTAAATGAATAAGCGGTGAAGCAGAGTGAAGAACTGCAAAGATCCAGCGAAACCACTTTTTTATAGAGTTTCTTTCACTAAGGTCACACGGACATTGTCTAATGTTCAGACATCAATTCTGAACGTTTATATGCCTGAAGGTATAAGATTTGCTCAGACTAGCTTATAGCATGCCACCGATTCACTTTTTGAAATTTTGAAAAATAATACAAAATGTTTAGCTTCCCCCTCCTTTGCACTTTATACAGTAGGATGTGCGGACTCCGCTTAGTAAGAAAGCGAAGATCTTTTATGACAGAAAAACAGAACGGCCGAGGACTTGTGTTCTGGTTTCCAATCTTCTTGATGCCACCACGGCTAAACAGCTATCTCGTTAGAACCTGTCAGCCGTCGTCGTCTAGTACCAGAAAAATAGACTGTCGCTCAACTTAGCTTTGTTTTAACTCCTTACTTCCACAGCCAACACAAGAGCTGGAGGACCTGGACTTCTACAGACTTTACTTGGGAATCAATTTCCTGACGACCTGTCCAAACCTCCTGCTCTTCGTAGCATTCTTGTACTATTGTTTCGTATCGTCTTTTGCCACTGATGCTTATACGACAGTCCAACATTAGGACGGTGACTATGAATTTATATAGTCATCATTGTATTACGCACTACAATACTACCATTTTTAATTATACCCATGGAGACTAGTTTATTAATGGTAAAATAACGCACCCACCTTCATGCGGTTTTTGTAGCCCATTGACCCGGGTCCAGGTGGAGAATGAGCTTTCTACAACATTACTCCTAGGCGAGCGCCAGATCCGGAATCGATTTCTGGCCAGTTCAGATAACGATTCATACTGGATAGCTTATAAACCACAGCCACTACGTAGCTCCCACTAAGGGGGCCTCTCCCAACGGCAGGTTGTACATACGTCATAAGGTATGGGCTACACCTGCCCCCGCAGTACCGATTCTTAGCCAAATGGGTCATGCAGACTCTTTGGCTGTTCTCTTTTGGTGAAGCCTTCATCTTTGTATGAAGGTATGAAGGCCTATAATTCATACAAATGTGCTTTGGAGGAGCACTTGTCCATGGTTGTGCTTTAAGGCGATGACCTAATGTTGCTCTGAGACTTATTCAATTATATTATTGATTAACATAATTTAATCACTCATGGTTATGTTAATTTTCCCAGGTTAACTATGCCAGAAGAACATCGGTTCAACCAGTTATTACCCCCTGGGGTAGCTCTTCGTAGCAGTAGGAAATCCTGATGTATAGCTAGATACGTGGTTACCTGCGAAAAGGTCAGGAATGCAGTTATATGCTGACACTTCTCTGGAAGGAACATGTGAAAGGGAATTTTACTCGAGCCTTGAATACTTTCGGGCGGTGCAAGGAAGGCTTCTGCCACCACATGGGGTAAGTGGATCTACTTACCAATCATAAGTTCGATGACCACGTAACATGTTAAGCTATTGTAAGCTCGCAAGAAGTTAGCCACGCTGCAAAGGACTGTGTGCCTACTTATCTGTGGTGCCCTGAGTACCACACCGAATGCGGTCTTTGCTGTGCTTCTCACTCTGCCTCCACTCAAATTCAGAGCATAGTGATGAGTTCTGCCTACCGACTAACAACTTGACATATGGGTGAGAACCAATGAGGTGGGCGATCGATCTATTAGACTCTGGTTCTATTACTAGATTCTGGCTCTATTATTAGATTCTGGTGATGTATTCGGAAGCTTGAGTGCGTCTTCTCTATTTCGGAAGAAGATACTAAGCTATCTTCTAGATCAAAAGTAACTGGAAGCACCCAGTGTTCTGTAACAGAGGGTACTTCGAGATCTTCTTCACGAACGGCTGGGAAACAGTTGGTGTCTATTTGCATTCATCGTATGACAGGTGGGCCTTTTCTCTACAAGACCCTGTTTTATTTTTCAAGCAGAAATATTGGCTATCTTGAGAAATATTATTATATATACATTCGGTGTGGTAAAAGTAGCAAAGAATATTCCGAATCCGTGGTATTTGGTGGTAAAAAATCTTCCGACGTCTTTGAAATGTGTTCTGTCTACTAACTTTTTCTCTTCGCCGTTTATAGCTTGCTATGATTCCGCTAAAAGCTCTAACTGCGTTCATTGCTAAACCTTGTAATTTCTTTTCGTTGAGCCCCACAGAAGCCCTGGATGAACAAAGGATGAAGTAAGTTGAATTTCTTTTCTAGGTTCTAGCAGCAGCAGTGGCCTGGACGGTATATTCAACATTCATCCTCTTTCATCCTCGCTATGCAAACTTTTTTGTCGAAACCTTACCTTCGGTGTTTTCCCTTCATACTGGAAATCAACCAATCTTTTATAGATACTAGAGACGAGTGACATTGAAAACGTTTCGAAATATCTCCCTATATCCCTCTTTTTCTGTTTTCTTAAACTGTGCGAGAAAATTTTACACGATTAAGTTTACCGAACTTTGAATAGTAAAATATTAAATGTACAACATGGTTTTATCAAGAGTCGCTCCACTTCCACTAATTTAGTCGAATTTTTCGATTTTATGAGCTCTGTTTTTGATATAGGGCATCAAGTTGATCTAATATATAGTGATTTTTCGAAAGCTTTCAAGAAGGTCGATCACTATTATATCCTGCTAGAAAACCTTAGTTCGTTTGGAACATTGGATACCCCCTTTCACTGCGCATATCCTCAATCATCATGTAAGAAGTGTTTAATTGTTGTTCTCCTCATTTTTTCCCACTTCTTGTTCCACAGGGCTCTATTTGGTCCTCTATTATTTGTTCGTTTTATAAAGGACCTTTTTTATGTATTTTCATCTAAGTGCCCCCTTTATGCGGACGACGTTAAGCTTTTTCGTGAAATATTTTCAGTCAGATCTCATAGCTTTATATGCATGGTGTTTCAGGAACTCTTTGTTTCGAGAGAAAAAAAAAAAAAATCCTTTCTTAAACGAAACTTTTTATCTTTTCTTGAATTTCAGAGGTGTATTTTCGCAAACCATCCCCAGTTACGTTTGTTTCGCAGGCATGTCAGTTTGGGTCTTTGCTTCTAACTTTTTCTTCTTTAAAAAAGGATATCTTGGATACAATACGTTTCATCATTTCATTCATTAATAATTAGTCATCTATTATCTTAATATAACTTTTTCATATATTTGTATTTCTCGATCTGTAATTGCATCTTTTATCTGCGAAATCGGTACAATGTAAACAAAAAAATTTATAAAAACGGAGAGTAAAACATCGCTACTTGCAGTCAAGCTGTGCTGCTAGCGCTACGTAAGACCCCTGATTACTTCCAAAATTGCCCAAGAATCCAGGACACAATGGACCTTGTCGCCAGATTCAACAAAATGCATATGCTCCAGGTACCGGAGCACTGTGGTGTTGAGCCAAATGAAATTACTGACAACGGTATGAAGCAGGGTTCAGTGCCTCTACTACAGGGCCCTGAACCCGACTTGGGTGTGTCGGCCGCATTCGCACATGCCATCTTTTGGAAGTGGGTAGCTGTTGCTTACGAAGGGATATGAATGTCTTCTGACGTGGCCAGGCACATTAAGGTTTACCTTTTAGAGAACAACCATGGAGGTGCAGGAATTCTCCTCAATAAGAATAGGAAAGTTTGTAGAGCCATGATAGGTATTCTGGCTGGATACAAGTGCCTACTAGGACTCATGTGCCGAATAGATATTGCACAGGATGACCTCTGTCTATCTTGCCGAGAAAAGGCTGATTGCGTCTTAGGTATCAATGCTTTGGTTGCGATCTGGTGCGCAGACAAAATATAGCCTCTTTTCTTCTATCATTGATCCTGGATTTCGTTAAGAGATTTGGGAAGCTGTGGTAAGCTGGTGGCATAAGTACTTTGGGTTTTTTTTTGGCCTGAGGTGACAGGCGCTTTTGCTTCAGCTTACACAGACCACTTTTCGTGCTAGAAGAAATATTAATGGTCCTTGGCTACCATTTGATAAAACTGTTTGATGTAAAACTAAAGACGCAGCCTGGCACCATCCTGCCACGAGAAACCGTTGCTAAGGGTTTTTGACTCTCTGAACCATGAAATCCTTTTCTAACTCGATGGGTTTAATATGTATCTTAGGTTAAACTTGCTCTTGGTTTTCCACTTAACTTCCTGAACGTAAGGCATAACTTTTTTCCTTTTTGCATCCTCTTGCTTATGTTTGGTGTTTTGCAACAATCGATTTTTAGTCTCTACTTTTCCCTTTTTTACTAACGATCTTACTTCCGTCTTTAGCTTCCCGTGTCTTTTGTGCGCTGATGATCTGAAAATTCTTCCGTTGATTGAGTCAGTTGATGACTACTACCAGCTGCAAGATGTGTGGTTTGGGTAATTGGTGCTCTGTCAATTATATGAATCAGAATGCTGCTAAATGCTTCCAGATGTCCTAAACACATAAATTATCTCGCATTGCATTTTCGTCTCAAATCCCTGCCTCATTCCACTGGTCTATTGATGATTCCAAGGACATTGTTGCTGTTTTTGATACTAAACTTAAATTTGATATCCATATCCTGCGTGTCACATCTAAGGCCTTGCGATCGTGCGGCTTCATTCTTGGAGCATCCAGACCTTTCACTGATATTTCCTGCTGTGTACGTCTGTGTACCTCTTTTGGCCCTAGTGTCGGTGATTGTTGTTGCCGAATATGGTGTTTTCATTACCGTTACTTAATTGATGCTGTTGAGTCTCCGCAACGCAGAATCACTCGCACGTTGTTCCTTCAATTCCGCATTCCCAGCTGTAAGTATAGTATGCGTCTCTCGATCCGAGAAGTTTCTACTCCCCTGTTACGAAGAGTGTTCGGAGATGAATGTATCCTTTATAATATTTCTAATGATTCTTTGATTTCTGTCTCCAGAGTGCAGTTTTGGTCGAGTTTTTTACTGGTACACTGTTGATGTACATACTAATAAATAAGTAAATCATAAGTATAATTGAAAATCGATTATCATTCAAACACCTACAAGACAGCATTGAAAATTCTAGCAAACAAAATATCCACTATCTTCAAGTATCAACAATGTAAGATTGATACCAAATCAATATTAAAAACTATAGATTGACTTTCAAGGCTTTCCGCGAACAAACAATAAATCAAACAAACAATCTTCAGCTTCCAACGACCTCAATAGTTACGATTCAATCAAATTTAAAACCTCTTCTCTCCTTCAATTCAAACACGATTTTTTTTTCATTTCATTCCACTTTAAATACCATCCATCATCGAAACCCATCAAATTTGCGTATCGTTTCCACAGTACTCATCATTCGTAATTTTCCGGTCAGATTTATTTTCGTCCAACGCAAACCATTGCACTAGATTGCATTGACGCATCTGATATAAACAAGTCCATAAAAGTCAATCAAATTGAGATTGTACTCGAATCAAAGCAAATTGAAACAGAAACGTTTAATTCGTTTTACGACGATAGAGTGAAAACGTTCGAAACAACGAACGAACGGACGACTGGTGCAAAAAAAAATACCAATTGATTAAATGAAATGCAAGTCAACACTAAACTATGTTTGATTTGACCGGAGGAATCGATCGAACGCAAAAACCTCTTGACGAATCAATCGAGTGCATGCGGGGGCCAGCAGAGCAGAGATGTGAAGTTTGTTTTTGTCAAGAGGTGTACTATGTCGGTAACGAGTACACCGTACAGTGTTTGAAAGAATCTCGAAATTGATTGACGTTAAACTCGTGTGTCGAGAGGTTGTGTGTAGTACCTGCTCCTGATGTTAGATTGAAGGAATTATTTGAAAATGAGTTGAAGAGCAATGAATTGCAAGTGCACAGATACAAAAACGAAGCACTTTGTACTGATTAAGATTCCTACGATGTTAAATTCCTTTTGAAGATGATGCAAATAATTTGAAGAATTCACTTAGTTTTTCGATTTTAAGAGCATATCAACTAAGAACATACCTGAAAAAACAAGGTCCGCTTTTGGAGGTGCATCCTGAGATATGGATGGGTAGCATAGATAATGAAGGAATCATTAAGGGGTTACACCACAGTAGAAATTTCAGAAAATTGATTTTCTTTTTATTGGCTTAAAAAATCCTTTGAAACCTCTAGAATAAGAGGCAAACGGTTTCATATCTGCTGGAAATCGTTTTCAAAGAAATTTCGAGCACTTTTTCGACTCTTCCCGACTGCTCGAAAATGACTACCTGCGATAGATACGACACCTGCTCATTGGGTACAGCATTATGTCTTATCATACGATTTCCAACTTCTCTAATACACTAATATAAGTCGTTAGAAACATTTTCAAGCATGTTGAACACAAAGTTCAGTAGTACAGTGTCCTTTGATGTTGAGAGAAGACGTAAATTTTGCGTGGAAGTTACTCGAATTACGATTTTTTTGCAGTGCTAATTTGTCACACGTTATTTGTAGCTTTTACATTTATGTGAGTTACAATGAGTGAAAAGAAAGTGTATGCAAGCCCTAAAAGCTCGAAAATATCGTATAAGACGCGGCGACGGACCAACGTGACGAAACGACGACCGTTGAACAGATATGAGGCGGAGGAAGATTCGGCCGGTGTCAGCGCTTCGGCAAAAAAATTGAAAGTGGATTCTGACGTTATCGATGTATAAAGTAAATTTGGTTATTGATTGAAGGTAAAAAAAATTAAATGATCAAAATTTTTTATTTTATCATACTTGAAACACGAGTCAAAACTTTAAACGCGTTTTTCTCGAAACACGTTTTTTCAAATCGGCACGCAGCATAACTCAAACAATTTTTAATTTTTTCACTCCAAATTAATATCACATCTTTAAAACAACATTCCGCATAGAAATACGTAGCCGATTTTCAATAAGTAAATATCTCGATTTTTTAGCTACAAATAAGCGCCGGTTTTTTTGAAGGAAAGTGCACTTTTTTTTTCAAATGCTCGCCAATTTGACAAAAATAAATATTTTCAAAATCCCCTACGTATTTCTCTAGCTATACTAATGTTCATTAAGAAAAAATTTTTTATTTGGTTCCAGATTAATTTTTGGTGCACTTCTACTGCGTGCCGCGGAGCTCTTCCAAAAAAAACCGTTCCGCAGAAACGGCTGTTGGGCAGCCATTTTGTAATATTTTTTAATTAACAAATTTTTTTTAAAAACTTCAAAACATGCTTAACGAACATCCTTAAAGAGAATTACTTTTTTACTTTTCCTTCCACTTAAAAAAAAAAATCGCAGAAAAACGTTAAATTTTCGCTCTCTACTGTGGTGTAACCCCTTAAGGTGATTACACTTTCGGACTGAGCCACTAAGTGGGGTCCCTTTTAATCCGGAAGATAATAATTTTAAACCGCCAACTTTTCTTAGGTTCACGCAACCAGAAGACCAGCCCTCAATATTGTGATTAAGCTGGTAAACATTTCGTTTGACTCGTTGTTCAGTAAGAATGGGCAAGAAAACTCATTGGGAAATCTCTTTTAGTCTTGCGGGTTTTGCTCAGAAACGATAGCGGTCACCTGAACAAAAGCATCAGGGAAGAAAATTTGAAAAATGCCGAAACTTATGACAACTGTTCCAAGACTAATGAAATGGCCAGAGATTCATCTTTTATATAAACCTCCATTAGGAAAACTGACTGAAGATAATGCAGACTATGGACCTTTCCGAATTGACGTCTTCGAAATCGTCTTCAGCTTGTTATAACAGAATGTGACGTCAGATCAAGTCGAGTCTGTCTGAATTCAGTTATTTACGCCTTGTCATTGCTCTCCTGTATAACAGTTGACGAAGTCGCATTCTGATTTGACTTTTCGTTGGCTTGATGATGTTTTGATGCAATGTTACGAAGCAAAGCCATAGATTTCGGCCACATCGTATTGGTCTGCTTCAAAATGCCAGAATAGCTCAGCTACTCTACTGACGTCACAATCTGTCATAACAAGCTGAAAATGAGGACGAGGACGGCAAATCGGAAAGACCCTATGTTTAGAGTCTGCTGTAAACTGCACAATTAAGTGGGCTGGTCCAAAAGAATCAGGTTGGTCGTGTGTGGACTAACGCTTGGCCGATTTTTATAAGCAGGCGATCTCCGAACAGTGGAAACTCTGGCCAGCTGACAAATTAGAAGTGGTGTGTAGTGGTATGGTCCCGAATCGGGCTAGATGCAGGGCATAAGTTCCATGTTTTCATTCTGATCGAGTAAAAATTCTGGAGATTGTGAAGCATTTCAATCGAGATCTCACTACGGAGAATCGGAGGTTGCCAAAAATTGGTGAGCCTATCGATAATCTATAGAAGGCTTTCTTCGTCAGAATTAAAGAGAAAGTGCCGTATCTAGATACTCCAAAGGAGGGTATTACCTGGTTGAAAAATTGACCCTACGTTTCAACCGAAGCGAAATACCTAGGAACTCGGGATTTGGATCAAGCTTGGTACGCTCAAAGCGCGCCAAGCTTGATCCAAAACAAGCAGTTCAAACAGCGGAAGAGTCACTTGACAAGGGGTCCCCACCTCGCTCAGATCAAAATAAATCAAGTAATGAGAAAGATTGAGGGCTGAATAGAAACCCATGGTCTCCAGCTGGTGATCACGAAAACTGAGATTGTCATGCTGACGAAAAGAAGGATACCAATTGTCAAACGCATGACGGTTGGCTTTGAAGTAGTCGAGGCCAAAAAATTTGCTAAGTATTTCGGACTGACAGTTGACTCGAAGCTGACATGCGACGAACATATCTGACATTGAGAATTGACATTGAGAAGTGCCATCTCGCTGAGTTCGCAAACTACTTATGGCGGCTCATTTAATACTGCTGCATGTTGCGGATATATCGAGCTTTAAGGCAGAGGACAGCTACAAATTATAAGTAGTATCCATACGGTATCGGGAAATAGCGTGCTGGTCACAACAAGAGTAATTTCAGTCGGCTTATTGGCTAACGAGCATAGTTCAGAAGTGAGCTTCCTGAATAGCTCAAGGACGAGCCCAAGCACCTGAGCTTCGGACGAAACGCTGGGCTACGAGCACAGCGGGAGCAATGCTGAATAGGCTAATCTGCGCCATGAAACTTTGGCTTAGTCGTAACTACGGTGAAATAAATTTCTAGCTGAACTAATTTCTATGACGCCACGGCTACTTTAGGAAATACCCTCAAAGTGGGCATAAGTCAGAACGGAATTTTACAAACACTGCATCAACCTTATGGAAGTTTTTTTTACGTCGCGTTATGCAGGTTTTTCGGCACCCATTCAAAAACAAGACTTTAAAAAAATTAGCAAAGTGTCCAGCAACTTTCCGGGGGTGGTATCTGAAGGAGAATCAGGAGTGAATTCCCTAATCGCTGATGGGTTCAGTATTGAAACTACTTCTGAATTGGATTGCTGTACCTCTTGACTCCAAAAAATAGAGAAGGGCTGAAGCAACTATTGCGTCCGAAAGAGAGGGCCTTGACTTTATTCTAATTAATAATTGTCAAGGTACTTCAAGTTAGCCTTCGCCATTTCAAAGCAGCAAGTGCTTTCTTGCTCCTCTATTTATCTAAGACAGGGGGAGGCGATAGTATTAATCTAAGAACTAACTCAATAATGGGTTTTTAACAAGCGAGTCCGCAGGATACAAACTAATGGATATAATAACACCCGACGCCTGGCTGAAATAACGAGCATGTATTCTTGTTAAGAAAATCATTACTGCCATTTTCGGAACAAGGGTAACGTACATATTACAGCGGATATCGATTGAAGATTATAATAGTTACATGGCATACAAACATGACACTTATCCGCGCTGCGACATCGTAAAAGATGTTGTGGTTGCAATCACAAGAATTGGTTTCTAGCTCTAAGAGGAATGAACGAAATGAAACACTTTTTGACTTCATCCTGGCCTACGATCTATTCAACCGACTTTCCTAATTTCAAATCGTAAGAGAGTTCATGACGTTATCCCAGTCAATGAATGAAATTTATGGGTTCTCAAGGTCGAGGGTTCATGGGTTTTCCAAGAATACTCGTTCTTCGATTATACCTTTTAACGTAGCTGGCCGGAGCTCAACTGAGCACCTAGCATTTACTAACAGAAAAAAGACAGGCTTTAAGCTCTCTTTTCAAATCCTCACACGTAATCGCTCCGAGGAGCATCGATTGCTACCAATCCGCCTGAACTCTAAAATCTTACAATGGCTCTCAACTCTGCAGTTAGGACAGCATGAAACCTACCCATAGTGAGCTAGTTGGTGACGCTAGATGTCCGAAATGCCTTCAATTTGGCGAGTTGGACAGACGTTCTCTGGGCCCTCGAGCATAGCTTCCGCATTCTTGACTATCTGTTGGTCATGATGCGGGACTATCTTAGGGACGGATGGCCGAAGTGTTTCGAGGAGGCGTTATCACCTCAGGGGCAGCACAGGGGTAAATTTTAGAACCTGACCTGTGGAATATCGTTTACGACGGAATGGTGCGGCTGCAAATACCAACGAATGTGTTTCTCGTGGGTTAAGCTGACGAAGTGGCAGCATTAATCACCTCTAGAACTTCCGAGTTTGCCTAATTCAGCCTTAATTAAGTCATGAGGCGGGTGGTGCAGTGGCATTGTCGAAGACAGAGATCGTCATGCTGACAAAACGGAGGACACCAGCTGTCATCTCGATGACAGTGGGCTCTGCGGAGGTCCAGACCAGTAAGTCGGTAAGGTATCTGGGAGTGAAACTGGATATTAAGCTGTCCTACTAGGACCACATCCGTACGGTATGTGACAACGCTCTGAGAGCCGTTGGCTCTCAGCCAATTTTTAAGGGGGCATGGTTACTTCTGAAAGTATCTTAGCCGAATGAGTAAGGTGCATACACCGACCTATCGGTACTGTATGAATGAGCACGATGATGCTTACCATACAATGTTTGCGTGCAATCAGTTCGCAAGTTTGAGGAGCAGCATCGAGTCCACACTTAAGAAGGTCACGCTAGAGCTGATTGCGGAAACGATGCTGCACAACGACGATAATTCTTCCCTTATCACAGGTTCCCTTCTACCAAAGCTGTGCATAAGCATCATAGGGTTACTCCTTGAACTCTGTCACCATCATAAAAAAAAGTTTCGTGATCAAGATTCTGGTGAAAATCTTCTCAAAATACTATGTTTCGTTAGATTTGCTCTCTTTTTTTCTTATATTTTGGGTCTTTTTGGGACTCAAAGCTAATTTTTTTTTATTCTAGCTCATTTTCTAATCTACTTCACAAATAACAATTTGCACTTAACAAACTAACGAAACGCGTAGTTAATATTCTAGCGAGTTTAGTCACTTTTTTCCCTAGCGGGTTTAGTCACTTTACTTCCGTTCTGTCAGGTTTTCAAGAGATTCTGAGGCTTCCTCTTTTTTCAAATGCAATACCAGCTACACATATGCAGACATAGCTGACCAGGCGTCATCTGACTGTAGCATCACTATCTCCAATATTGACTCCAGCGTCACAGCGCCAATTGCAGAGAAAACAATCTGCCTGACACCCTTTTGAAGCGGGCGCAATGGAAAAAGGTTGCACAATACTTCACCCATTCTCCGAAGGTATTTTTTGAAGTAGCCGTGGCCCGATTGCAACTGGCTCAGGTAGAAGTTAGTTTCACCGTGGTCGCGATTGAACCAAGGTTTTAAAGCGCGAAATAGCCTAATTGTCCGGAAGCATGGATGATTAGTATGGACTTGGCTACGGTAGCTCGTAGCCAAGCGCTCCTCCCAAAGTTCAAGCGTTCGCACTCGTGCTTGAGCAGCCAATATTTTTCGCTTCTGTTCTGTTCAAGAGCACCTCCCTGCGTTCGCTTGCCAATAGATCATTGGGGTTACTCCCGCTATCACTAACACGACATTTTCTGAAACTGTTCTGTAGATGCTTGCAATTCGCACCACTCTCCTACGCTGGACGCTCACCATCGATACTTTTCGAACCTTAACGCAGTGGCCCATATCTCCGCATCATACAGCAGTATTGAGTGAATCGCTGTCATAAGTAATTTACGTTTACTTGCACTAGGACCGCGAACGTTTGTCATAAGTTTTCCAACGAGATAGCAACCAGTAGCACCCTATCGCATACTTTTCGGATGTCCACTCCAAGAGTCAGTTTGGAGTCCAACATCACTCCAAAATACTTAGCCGATTTTTTGGTCTCAAGTACTTCAGAACCAACTGCTATGGGTATAATGGCTGGTATGCTCCTCTTCGTCAGCATGAGAATCTCAGTTTTTGCGACCGCCAGCTGGGGACCAGGGCTTTCCATCCAGCCTTTAACCCTTCTCATTACTTGATTGAGTTTGAGTTGAACGAGGTAGGGATTTCTAGATGTGCTGACAGTGGCTACATCATCGGCATAACCCACCAAGAGCACGTCTTCCGGCATAAGAGACCATCATAAGCAATATTCTATAGATCAGGCCCGAGAATGGATCCTTGTGCTAATCCAGCTGCAATGGTTTTCCATACAGTTCCCTGATTTGTGTTATAAATCAAATGGCGATCCTTCAAGTAGTCTCGTACTATTGCTAGCAAATATTCCTCTATCTGAGAACGTCGCTGAAGAGAATCCAATAAGTCTATCTATCTCGCTGAGTTAAAAGTGTTACGGACTTCCAGTGTTGCCAAAAACACTATGAGTCTAGGCCGATTACAACTACTTCTCTAAAAGCTTCCCGGTTGGCAATCATTGTTGAGTGGGCACTGCGGGACCCTTTTTGGTTTTTCGAAAGTTCGTCAGCTCTTCGTATAGCCGCCGTTAGTTGAGGTTTCAGCAACCCTTCTAGAAGTTTCCCCACAATGTCAAGCAGGCAGAGAGGTATGTACGCTGATGGTGTGTTCGGATCTCCCTTTTCCTTGCAATTAGAGCAAGTCGCGCCACTTTCCAGGGTCGCCAGTAGACATCCATTATACATACGTAGTAATGTTGACAGGTGTCTCTCCGCCACTACTTTTAGAACTTACTCTTTTCGGTTTTTTTTGCGTAGTTTTTTTTCAATTAACATAGGGATATCTTCCTGGCGGACTGTGTGATCGTTTTCTGCTCTCACGTCGTGTGCCGGGAACAGCGAATCTACAATATTCATCAGGAAATCAATCTTTATGGATGGGTGGGGTGTAAAAATTGTAGATGCGGCCGAGCCTACCCGATACTATTTTGTAGCTTAGACCCCATGGGTTTCGGTCCACTTCTTCGCATAGAGCTTGTCACATTTACTTTTTCCGTTGCTTTAGATATTCCCAGTTCTTTTTTCACTTTTTTGTGGGTCGCGGCAAGTAGCAATAGAATCGTCCAATAGATCACTGTGCCCTATGCTGTAGGCTAAAGGTCCTCATCTCAGTTTCGCTACCTCCTCAGTCCACCAATAAGCCTCCTATTTCAGCGATAGTGACTTTCGAAGTGGCATCGACGCATGGCACGCTCGCTGAATTTTACCCATGGTGAAATTCGCATTCGTACCTATTTCCCCGGAGCCAATTGCTACCCCTGCTTGGCCTGCGCTGGCCTCGTCAGCAAAGCTGTTGTCAAGTTACGGCAACAGCTTCCGGGTTTAATCCCTATTTCACAAAGAATCAGTCATACAATGACTTAAAATGGAACATTTGTAGATTACTTTCGCATCTGTTTCTTTTTAGTCAAAGCTCTCTCTCTCTCTCCTCCTTCAACAAAAAATGCTCTTTGAAGTTATCGTACTATTTTGAAAAAGGATTCAAGCAAACATAAAACCAATTATGAATACTCCGCCTATCAGCCTATCTGTCTTCATACGAGCTCATCTGATATAAGTTTAAAGATACTTTTTTGTTCCCTGTCAAACCCATTACCATCTTTGGGAAATTGCTTTTCGTTTTCGCTCCTTTCGTTCTTCGCATCGTATTCAACTAATAGGCATAAAATTTACATCTGCCCTTGATTTAACGCTGTAATTTCCATTTTCACACAGTAAAATTGTACGGATGCCCTCAAGCTCCAAAGTATGCTGAAGTAGAATCGCCAGCGTAAAATAGCAGAAAAATATCGTCCGGTCCCTTTTCTCGGCATCTCAGCCCGGGCTTCAAGAAGCAACGAAAACACGAAACAGGAGCAAAATAAAAACCGAAACTTAGTGGCAATGCATGCAATTGATGAGAATAAATTTGGCGCGGGAGGAGCATGGGATGAGATCTGTCGCACTTCAATTCCTTGTTTTTATGCTGTTCAAGTCTTATACCGAGGACTTAGACTAGATATGCATCCCGACAATAGTCGAAGGGAAAAATAAATAGTCTAATTCGTGGAAAATAAAGGTTTCGGCAAACACTGACCGTAAATCCTTGTTGAATTTTGCATTTTTTTATTCGTTTTCTTTTCGTTGGCAAATTTACGACTGTTTTACATTGGAAGGATAATTTTCATACCCGCTGGCTTTAACGATTTGTTGTTTGTGTTATTTCGTTTCGTCAGTACCACTACATTATTTCGTTGTCTCTGTCTTGCACGTGCACGGTTTTTATGGCGCGTAGAAAATTAGGAAGGAAGCACACGTTGATAAAATGTTATTTTTATTCGTTTCATGTTCGCAAAAGGAAGTTACAGGATGTATGAAAATATGAGCTTCTAAGCTTTATGTCTTTTTTCGAATGGTGTAAAACTTACATTGTGAGCTCAAGGAAGCAATTGGGATCATAATTATGAAAAGGAAATGAAATGCAATTAAGACTTGTTTTCACTGGTATCAGATGTTGTTTAGTTGAATTTGAAAAGATGAAAGGCCAGTCAGCACAGTGATATTCATTTGGTTTCGTTTTTCCGTTTAACAGAAGTTAAAAAAAAATATTTCATGCTGGCAAAACCCCAAAATATTATAAGCCAGATTGTTAATTGCTTAGAGACCCAAATGCAGAAAAGAAAATCGAACATCATAGAAAATCTATTACTCTTAGACTAAGCATCTTCACAATTCAAATTTTTTAAATGAAAGCTTTAGAAATATTTTCAATCAATTTAAATTGATTTTCCAAGAAAATTTAATTGATTTTCCAAGAACATGATTGAAAATATCTAAGCCTCTTTCAAGCACAAACTTGAATTTCACTACACACTGTATTCAATGTCATTTTTGAAAACCACAAGAAATATACGACGGCGAAATTTAAGCTTTCGAGCACCTTTAAAACCACATTTCTGTCATTCGCATAATTTTGGTCTGGCAATAACCGTTCACTTGCTCGAAATTTTCACGAAAGAAAATGTCTTATTCTTAATTTAATTTGAAGCTTCCATTTGATATGGTCTAAATATTATTACACGTTCATTTGGTGGTATTTTATGTACGGTACAGCAAGAATGAAAATTGTCTTCGTTTGTTATGTACTCTAACTGCATTGCCGAAAATATGATTGGCGCGTGTCATGGTGAATTTACCTACTGAATATTTTAGTGATTGCTGGCAGCTGTGAATAGTGATGATGAATGAGGGAAAAGCAAATTTATTGAAGAAAATTATGTTAAATGGAAAATGTGGAAAATAGTAGCACTTGGGAAGCTACAAAGTTTGACGATGATACGCTAAAAATCCCACGAGGCAGGAAATTATTTTGATCTATGACATTATATTTATCGTGACTAGTGTCAAAACAATTAATCATTATCAATTAAACGTGTCTTTTGTGATTTATATGATACGAAATATTTGTCAATAAACTCTTCTATTTGCTCCATTTATTTTCGGTTCATTTTAGCATGACCGATTTTTTCCGAGATGGTAGTTACAAACTAAAGAAGGGAGACTGGACTGTCAAAACAGTCGTAGGTAAAACTTATTCGGAAGTTCTGGGGGCTATCCGCTATACTCCCCAGAAATTAGCCCACAAATTCGCCAGATCAGGAAGATCAACTGAGCTGAGCAGCAGATGGCCTTCACACGGAGCTCGTCTGCGAACAAGCTAATTTCGTACTGACGTGTGGGCCTTATAGAATAAACAAACGCTTCACTTTGGCTATATTGCGGAGGAGCGACGCATTGCTCTAGCATGCCAGCAATGGGTACAGCGAGCTAGGAATATACAGGGGCAG
Organism: Nemotelus pantherinus; assembly: GCA_963978885.1. Classification (NCBI taxonomy): domain Eukaryota; kingdom Metazoa; phylum Arthropoda; class Insecta; order Diptera; family Stratiomyidae; genus Nemotelus; species Nemotelus pantherinus. The sequence continues at coordinate 43,654,855 of OZ022264.1, forward strand.
CTGAGATTTTTGCAGCACACACTTTAAAGAAAATGTTTGGCCGAAAACCGTACAACGTTCAAAATGAGATCTTCTTTATACCAGGGGTACAAATTGGTTACCCGCATGCGGTCTAGCGCTCCCATGGATTTGACAGCTCTGGAGTACCTCGTTGGCCCACTGTTCCCGGCACATTCACTAAGAACAGATGATAGCATCATCGAGAACCAGAGACATGCTTCTCCCTTTACGCAGGAGGAGCCTATCATCTCGGTGTATAAGATGAGACATCTGAAGGCCCTGGGCTCTAAGGAAAAACCGTTGAATCACTTTAATTTTTAGTTTAGAGTCAATCGCGACTATTACTGGTATGTGCGAATTGAAGAAGAGGCGCCTAGCACCCCTAAGCCTTCACGCCAAAGGACCCATTGTATTCACACCCCCACCTACCATAGCTTCCTAATAAAATTTAGGACTAATGATAGGCGAAAAGAGTTTATCTTCTTCATACGCGCTACATCTCAGCCAAAGCATTGATGTCTGAGACTGGCTAACGCTGAGCATTCACAGAGGAAAAGCTCCGCAGCGTCAGTGTCTCCTAGGCAGGATGACCAGAGGTCATCCTGTGCAACATCTGTTCAGTACATATGACCTAGTAATCAGTTGTGTCCATTCAGTATGCCTGTCATGGTTCTGCAAACTTTTCTGCACTTGTTGAGCAGGAATTCCGCAGTTGCATGGTTGGGCTCTGAAAGGAACACCTTTGTGTGCCTGGTCACATTAGAAGTCAGCCATCTACCTTTGTGTGCATCAACTACCCACTTCCAAAGAATGGCATGTGCAGATGCGGTCAGCACAACCAAGGCGGGTTCAGGGCCCTGTAGTAGAAGCCTCGAAACTTGCTTCGCAATGGCGTCAGCAATTTCATTTCCCTCAACACCACAGTGCCCCGGTGCCCAGAGCAAATGCACCCTATTGAATCTGGCTACAATTTTCGAAGCAGTCAGGGGTCTACGCAGCGCCATCAGTGCAGCCTGACTGTCACTGCAAACAGCATTGCTTTTTCCTCTCCATTTTTCCTCAATTGTCCAACAGGATAGCGAATATTTGTGCTTGAAAAACAGAAACATGCTCCAAGAAAAGCGGCTCACCTGTCATTCGACGAATGTAGATAGACACCAGCTTCAGATCTAACATTTGTCTTCGAGCCGTCCGTGAAGAAGATCTCCGATCTGGATCCTCCCTGTCACTTCTGTTCAAGAAGATTACTTCGTAGCTTCTCCCGAAATCGCGGAAGAGCACTCGAGCGTCCAGCGGATTTGTGAGAATCGGGAAGATCTCACTCATCGAGCCCCTAATAAAGCAGTGCCCCACATCATCGTCTCCTATTCATAGGCCAAGCTGAGTTAGTCTGTGGGTAGAGCTCATCGCCTTACTCTACATTTGAATGTCGGAAGGAACCAGACTGAGAAGCGCATCAAGAGCCGCACCCGGAGTAGTACTCATGGCACCACAGATACCCGGACAGCGTACTTAATTTCTTGCGAGCATACAACGGCTTCACCAAAGTCCACTACACCACGGATTAGTACGTGATCATCGGCCTTATGATTGTTACGTAAATCTACATAATCACACGAGGCTCCAGACCCCATGTCTAGACAAAAGCTCTCTTGCACTGCCCGAAAGCATTCAAAGCACGAGTAAGCTTCATTTCCACATGGTTCTTCCAGAGAAGTTTTTCGTCCAAGATTACTCCAAAATATTTGATTTCTTTCAGATGAAGTCAAATATTTAGTTACACCCTTCATATTTGGGAGCAATAGTCCTTCCAGTTTTCGTTTTTTGGTTAAGTCAGTGTTAGTCCGTGCCACGAACACCAACTGTCAATTAGATCCAATGCGCGTTGTGTATTTCTATATACCACATTCAGATCTTTACTGACTGCTATTGTGGCCACGTCATCAGCATAAGCCTGCGCGGGCAGCCTTTCTTCATTTAGCATATTCTACAGGAACGGTGATCGGACATCCCCTAAAGAGCATCCATTTGTCGCTTCCGTTCTTCAGTAGCAGTCGGATCCAGCATCGACCAGCAACAATCTCAGCGTCAGCATGGCCTGTATCTACTTAACTAAGACGTCATCCACGCCATGAACTTTCGCAGCTTCACATAACTCCACAAAGAGCGCGCAGTCAAAGGCCTTTTCAATGTTCACAAATGCCCCCATTGCATTCTGACCATGTGAGATCACTACCTTAACTCTGAAAACTAGAGAATGAAGAGACGACTCGCATGATTTTCCTCGCTGGAACACATGCTGCCCATCATTCGAGGGGTTATACTTAAGCGCCCTAGTGCGTATGTGCCGTTCGAAAAATCACTTCAGGCATTTCAACATAAACTAAGTCCTAAGTCGGCCTAAAGTTCCTTTGATCCGAATAGTCATCTTTCCTGATTTAGGTATAAATGCTACCTAAACCTCTCGCCAAAACGATGGAATATACCCCAAGGCTAGGCATCCCCAAAAGATTTCTCCTAAGTCAGCCTCCCTTATTTATTCCCCCCTTTAGCATAACCGGATAGATGCCACCCAAGCCCTGCGATTTTAAATGTATAAAAGACATAATTGCATCTTTGACTTCCTCCCTTTTTGACTTGGTCAAGTCACCACCCGAGCGTTTTAGAGAGTCTAGCTTAGCTGAATGATTCTTCTTTAGGATTTTGGAAAGGCTCGACGTCTTCAATGAACCTTCCATTCCCTCACAGAGCTATCTAAATGATTCCCTGTAGGAAGTTCTCACCAGATTCATATATATTATCCGCGAAGTTCTGTAGGCAAGCTCGATTGAGAAGTTTCTTGGTACTTTTCCTAAGCTTCTGTAGTTTCCGATTACACCAGGGAAACGTCTTTATAGCTACTTATTATGTCTCTATTCAAAATACTCAACTGGGATTCTAGTGACTTAGGCGATTTTATCCTACCACTAAGACACACTCTGTCTGTAAGAAGTCGATTGAACTTAGCCCAATCAGTGTTCTTTTTTCCAACACGGGTGTTAGATCCGTGGCTACAGAGAACACTAAGTAGCGATGATCAGAGAGTGAAACTTCATCCGATACATTCCATCCATTTATTGATCCAACTATTCCAGATTAACATAGTGATACATCAATAACCGCCCTTCTGTTTGGGGTGACAAATGTTGGAGAAATCTCAGAGTTTAAAATCATCAGTCCCGCATTGTTGCTGCCCTAGCTGGTATGCTGGGAGTAAGCATCGCAGCCCACCAAAAATTCTAGTCGCTCTGATTCAGCATACTGAACCAGGTCCTTTTACTCCTGTATCGGCAGCGGGAGTAAAGAGTCAAAGATAAAGTAAGCTGAGGCGACTATCGTGCATTTCAGCCTGCCAATTCCCCGGTACTGCACGACGACCGTTGGTAGGTCCCAGCTTGAAAATTGTCTGAACATGGTGGCATCAACCAAATTGAAAACCAGAACACAAATCCTCGGATGTGTTAATCTTTCATCATAAAAGATCTTTGTTCCCGTGGTTGAACTGAGTACGTAGATCCTGCTGCTTCGAACCCAAGAACCCAAGTGCAATGTAGGGGAAGCTTGCAGTTTTCTCATTTTTGGAAAAATCTTGGAATGCTGCAAGGTGATCTGAGCAAATCTTATACCTTCAGGCATAGAAATGTCCAGAATTGATGTCTTTGGATTCCTTTGCAGGGACCCTTAGGCAATGTTCGCGTGATTTCAGTGAAAGAAGCTCTACAGCAGAGAATTTATACTGGATCTGCTTAGAAGCGTAGGCTTCGACTTTCGCTGCAACCTTGCGTTTCCTTCGCGCACCACCGCTGACAGATTTGGCATATATGCTGGCCGGCAGGGAGATCTCCGGTGTGCCCGGTCAGCATTTTCTTGAACAGAGTCCTCTTCTGTCGATAGCTGATAGCCTTCACAGGTTTGCAATGTCAAGTCGGCGTGCTTTTGCATCCAGCCATCAATTCGGAACATTTCCGCTACAAACTGGCAGCCTTTACATCACTCTAGGTTGACTAAGAGGTTTCGCTATCTGACATGCAGTCGCCAGAGAAACACCAGTTGTTATTACTGCATTGGTCTTTCTGTCCACCTTCTGCGGCAGCTTGCCCTTTTTACGCAGTTTCTTACGTTCCCTCCGACTGAGAGCCTCCAGAGTTTTCCAGAGTTCAGAGGAGCTTAGGAATATTGTTTACGATGTACTGCTGCGGTGGGAGATCTTCGTGGAGGTGTTTTTGGTCGATTACGCTCATGCTGTGGCAGCGATAATAACTTCCAGAACACTCGAGTTCGGCCAACTCAACCTCAACCAAGTTATGAGGAAGTTGGGACGGTGGAGTCTAATGAAGACAGAGATCGGTAAAGCGGAGGGGAGGATACGGATTGTCATCTCGATGAAAGTGAGCTCCGCAAAGGATCAGACCTGCAAGCTGGTAACACTGAAGCTTATGACACTGGACATTAAGCTGGCTTATTAGGACGACATTTGTAAGCCATCTGATAAATACCTCAGAGCTCTTAGATCGCTGAGTAGGTTGATGACCAACATTAAGGCCCCAGCGAAACGAAAGTTCGATGCCAACTCCATCTAGCTGTACAAGACAGGTGGACTGCAAACTAAGAAGTCAAGAGCGCGGTTTAATGTGCAGAGGGGTCCTGCTGCCACCTAATGGTGGCAGCAGGCGCTGTACTGTTGGTTTTGGGTGTGATGCCGTTAGACCTACTGCTGCAAGAGCGCAAGAAAGAGTGTCTCTATCGATCTACGTTTGGAAAGGTCAGAAATTCTGAGGTTCTAGCGCAAGTATGAAACCTACGTCGTTGGCTGAAATCCTCAAATTCAAGTAATACAGATCCCTGAATAGTAAGGCACATAAATCTTTTGGATTCAGAAGTAGATTTCTATCTGTGACAGTTTCTAACGAGATACGATTTCTTCAGAAAACATCTATACAGAATACGTGAAGTGGGTTCAAAGTTCTGCCGGTATTGCATGCATGAGTACAATTATGCTCACCGTACATTCTTTGTGTACAGTCAGTTCATAAGTTTGAGAAGACGCGATATTACCAGACTCGATCTTTTGAACGATGCTGCACAGCGGAAATAACTGGTACACATTCCCAACATACGTTCAAAAAGTACTGTGCACAGACCCGGATGAGGATTGCCTTACCGGCTCATAAGCTACATATCATATGTGGACACCGATATGTGAACGATAGTGAAAGCAGTTTCCGATCCAGACCTTTTTAGTCTGTAGATGGATTTTTCTTAGCAAATTTAACCCATGATTCGAGAAACCAGGAATCATTTGTACGTTTTTTTTTTGTCCATCTATACAGAGGGAAAAAGCTAAGGGCTGTCCCAGAAAGTGTTGCACCATCCTATTTTATTTTGTAGAAAACAAACCTTGAAAGAAATGTTTAAATTTTTTCTATAAATTTATTTATTTATATCTAAGATTTACATTTACAGTTACTTTATTTTTTTTTTTTTTTTGTTTTTCTGCTACAAGCTTAAATTTTTGTTTACATCTTCCATTAAATTGTGTACAACGGAATTTTTTTAATGTATTTTATTTATATTTTTTTAATGTATTTTACAGTAACGTCGCCCGAGTATCGAGTGAAGTTAACAGTTTTCGATCTGAAAACGAATTCAGTTTTATGCAAGCAAGCTTAGCAACAAACTTGAACAATTTGGTTAAAGTTTGAGAAAATACGAAATTAATTGCCTAAATCAATCAGAAGTTTCGCTATTCTGAGAAAATCTGTAGCATAGTGATAGTAAGATCTAGACACGAATCTATTTAGCAGGTTTACAGATTGTACATACCAGCTAGATGCCAAGAAATACTGCTGCAAATTACATGCTTAAAAGTCAATGGAGCGGAGCGCTTTAGGGTAGACGTTGAATATTTTTGGCTTATTAAATGTTTATTAAATGCTGCAAAAATTTCAGGTAGGATTCCGGAATAGGAAAATATAAAAGTATGACAAACAAAAATATTCATCTCGATTACGTGCTATCACAAGTAAATACCAGTACGTATTCGAGAAAAAATCAACAAGGCTGAGCGTTTCAGTTGAAATGGCAGACAAAATAAAATATTTATATTCTTTGCTTATCTCAAAGTCAAACAGTTATGATCGAGTTTGTTTTACGATATTTTTACTTCATATTTTTTAATCTGATAATTTATTTGATTGTTTTCTGCTGTGTGCAAATATCAGTAATGTTTACATTTTTGATGTAAAGAGGCATTTTATTTAAATGGTAAACAGATATTTAAATATAGTTTAGACGGGATTGGAGTCAAGTGTAAAAAAAAAGACACTGAAATATTTTCGCATTGACTGGTTATCATTTTATTATTTACTTCCATTTGTCTCATACATATTTATTCAAAGTTAAATTCAACACTAGCTAAATTGAACTTTGAATAAAACTTTGATTACACAACAAAGCAATTGAGAAAATTCGCTCCATAAAAAAGATTCATATAATTGCTTGACATAAATTCAAGCAAACGTGTTTCATTGGCTTTTATCAAATTTACAATTTGAAATCAGACACTCCAACTTTTCCAATTTCATCCTGTTGAGCCAAATAAAAATTTGTCGGAAAACTTTTCCTCGATATTATCGGTATGTATACATTCTCTAACAAGTCATTTCTCAAGTTTATCGAAATTTTCTATCGAACCTACAAACACCCAAAACTCAGGCAACACATAATTTACTTGAAGACTTTTTTAGGGTGCGATAAATTTGCTGAGCAATAGCTTTGAGAGCATGTTATTACTACTCACTGAATACTCTGAAGCCCTATCGGGATCAATATACATTAATTAGGTGTTAAATTCGATACTTGCACTCTATGGTTTTTATAAACTTTGAACAGATTTAACAGATTAACAAACTTTTTTCCAGAATTTTAGAGCTTACCGATTTGGATAATGTGAGGGATGAGATTGAGGAAAATTGGTAGCATTGGAGAGAATAAATTTTCGGTATATTTTTCAAGATCTTTTCGTAAATTCATGGTCCCTTTATCTGACCGCATACGAGTATCTTGTTATGAGCTGAATGATTTTCTTACATGAATCTCTTATTCACGCAAATTTCATTCGACGTTCTCTGCTTCGCTTGATAAAAAAAAATTATTTATACATACACAGGTTTGTAAACATCATGAGTCTGTTTTTAATCAAACAAAACAAGCTTTAATCATTTTTCAATTAATCTTGGTTCCCACAATGTTTCATTGAATTCTCACCTTAATTAACTACCTACTTATGAATTAAAAAAAAATACTTTGAAGTGAAAAGCGCATGAAAGGCATCGATTCTAGGAAGGTCTAGCCATGCGAAATCTTAGTTGTGTTTAGGGGTAGGGATTAAAAATTTGAAAAGATTCGGACACAGGCTAAAGATTTAATGAATATCGTAAAAAAAGCCTTGAATATTATAACAATTTGCACACAGAATGCTGTAATTTGCGGAATGACTAATTGAAGAGTAAAGATTTTTTTATTGTTGGATAAGTATCTGACAATAGAGGTTCGAAAGCTGGAAACTTAAGTAAAATTCGGAAGGCATTCATGTGAATTTTAGTGATGAATCGATTCAACTGAATTTTGAAATAGGTCAGAATTTCTATGACTTCTAATCGACAAAACAAATCTATAATAATCATCATTTTAGGTACGCGCCGAATGAATGACAAGGAAAAAATTTATTTGCCAACACTATTATATGTATCTTAAGGGGTTATCCCCACTTGTAGCGCAATAAAATAGGTCATTTTCATGAATTTTTTTTGACAAAACTACGAAATGTTTTTAAACGACTGTTATATTTTCTTAAAGTACATACTTTGAACACCTTTCAGTAATTTTTTTATTGAAAAATATTACATGATTTAATTATAAATGGCTGTCAAAACAATGGAATTTTAATTTTCACCTTTTGCGGTGACCAAAATTGTGTCGAACTGGATCATCTGAAACAAAAAATAGCGATGGACTTAGTTAAATAACAGTATAAGCTAGTGTTTGATCGAAGGATTTAAAACAATATCCATTTTTCACAAAATGGCGGACAGTCAAAGTTAATATTTCGATTTTCACTTAAAAAAATGGTCGTCTTTTGGCTATAAAACAGCCATTTTTTATTTAAAAAAAAAATCGAACGTTCAAACACTACATTTTTATGTATTAAATAAGCCTGCTAAGTTTCAAAAAGATCGGTTCAGTAGTTTTCGAGTAATTTTGGTCACCGACTTCAAAGATGTCATTTCGAGAAAAACGCGTTTATAAGTATAAGTAACGGTTGTATACGCAACAGTTTCTTCTCTTTCAACGCTCATATCTCGGTTAATTATGTTTGGATCGACTTGAAATTTGAAGGACGTATTCTCAGATAGTTATACTTTAAAAAAATGCAACAAAAAAAAAACGAAAAACTTAAAAGTTACAAGTGGGGGTAACCCCTTAAATGAACTATATTTTAAGTCTAGGGTCATTGAATACCTATTTGCAGCTCGAATCATAATTCATTCTCTATTGCAGGTAATTTAGGTTGTAAGATCTTCCTCAGCTATTTGGTTGCCATGTTAATTTCCGGTGATGGCCCTTAATTCAAATATAAACTTTCAATCATTGAAACTGCTGCACTTATCCATTTACAGGTTGTTGCATTTCATTCAGCGATTTGGTGGCAATCTTTACCGAGTTCAAAATATACCAAAGTAATTGAGGTCACCACTTTTGATAAGCAGTCCAAAAAATTAAATTAAAATATGATCTTCAAATTCCTGCATAGAAGACATTGAATGTGAATAAGTAAATTCTTTTAAGTCTATGACATGAAGTCTCTGAGCTCTCATCTTTCAGATACTGCATTCAAAATTAAGCATTCAAAATAAAATCTCTAAAACAAAATATTTGCAGCAAACCTTTCAAATGAAGTTTTTGAAATCAAAAATTGAAATATATGTTCGAAAAGTGTTTAGTGTTCTAAAATAGAACCTCCAGAACTCCCCGGTCTAGGCATAATAAAATTTTGTTCAGCTCTTTTAGATCCAGGCTAGCTCGACGAAGACGGCCCGTGTTCGCGGCTTACTCATCGCAATTGTTATATATCAGTGCTTGAGAAGGTGTAAACATTACTAGTGGTGGGCAGCACCTGTGCGTGCGAAGCACAGTGCGCTAGCACACTTCGGTGTGCTGTGAGAGTACGAAACTTTATAAGTGTGTCGGTAGCACGCGTGCTGCCGACACACCTATAAAGTGTAACGGCACTTATAAAGGTCGCAACACGCGTACTGGCAACACAAATGTACTGGCAACACACTTGTACTGGGCAGCACGCGTACTGGCAGGCACTCTCCACACTGATGTGCTTTGGGAACGAATGCTGTACGCGTTTCGTGGATTTTGCCCATTAATATGATGTGTTTCGGTAATAAGGCGTTGTTTGCATTGCAGAATGTGTACACATATTGCGGTTTCGAAAGCATTAGCTATTGAGTGCATTAGCTGATGAATGAGATAATTAGGGAACGAAACAGGCAGATAAGATTTGTTATTCGTATGTTTTCTGGGTGCAAGTTTTAATTTTGAGTACACTACCGATGAGTTGTGTTTTTCTAAATGCTGCGGACGTCTTCAAACGGAATGAAAGTTTAAACACAGATAAAAATACGTTTATTTGCGGTACATCTGAGAGAAATGCTTTCACTTTGAAAATATTTGTGGTTAGGTTTTGAGCAGATAGAAGGGTTTTGTCGTAACATGCAACGATAAAATTATAGCATAAACCTTCTATCTGCTGCAGATAGAAGGTTTATGCTAAGTAGTGCTATGTTTTTTGTAGATGGGGCGATTTTTCATTTTTGATTTTAGCATACTTCCACAAATGGTAGGTTTTTCATATTTTGCAGAATTATGTAATACACTATGTAGTTTTCGAATCTGGCGTCAACACAAAAAAGAAAACAATGTCAAATAGAAGGTTTATGTTAAGGACGACAGTATAGGATAGAATAATTTATATTCTTCGAAACTAGGCCACTTTTTCCCAGAAAGGTCCCCGAATTCATGCTAGACAAAAAAAAATATGGGAAAATTGGACGGTTTTGCCCAATTTCCCCTAACGAAAAGTTTTTTCATCCTTAAAATATCACTATTGTACTTCCCGACCACTTTTAATCTTCGAAAGCGCGGTAAAGGCAGTTTTTGCCAAACTATGGCCAAAAAACCCCTTACTCCACTACAAAACCGAAATGTTTGCATCACAGCAATAGGTCTTGGCCCGTTATGTCCGAAACCACTCTAACCCAAAATTGCCCGATTTCAGCTACTTTTACCCTAAAAACTTTTTGAATATTTGAATAAAATACTCGCAAGTACGAAAATACTCTATACTTGATATGCTTTCAAATTGCACTATCTAAAAGCAGATTTTATGTTGACATACTTGAAAGCATGAAAAAACTCAACTTTATAGAATATTTGATCATACACTTTGATCAGACTTAATGGTTTTAGCAAAACTACCAGCCATTTATACATGATAAATGCTAGCCATACAAATTCCCATGCATGTCTGATCATTACATTCCATATGTATGCACACGTAAAAGAATCTACTAAAACGTATATCCAATCCATTCAAATCTATTCTTCACAAGCGCTTCTACAAGCGTACTGTGTATACTGGTGTGCTTAGGGTACTAGGTGTGCTTAGGGTGCTTGGTGTGCTTAGTGTGCTTGGCGTGCTGGGTGTGCTAGGTGTGCTGGGTGTGCTAGGTGTGCTGGGTGTGCTAGGTGTGCTGGTGTGCTAAGTGTGCTGGGAGCACAGTGCAGCACATTTAAGTGTGGTGTGCGAAGTGTGCTAGCACAGCAAAGTGTGCTGGTTTTGCCCAACCTACCTAAGTAATATTGTTTGAGTCTGATGACTGCATCGGAGGATTTAGAGGGCATAAAGCTAAAAAATTTAGGATACTCGATGATTTTAAGAATTTCTTTCATGTGATTACCACCGTTACTGGGCTGCCTGCATGAATACCAACATTTTACGGGCATCAATACTTCCTGTGAATTTCGTGATAAACTGTAGACTCCGTAAAAAGTTATCACATTTCCAAATTTGAAGAAATGCGTTGCCTACTTTTAGGGTTAACATAGGGTTAACCCTAAAAGTACTTTTAACAACTTTTAGGGTTAAAAAAAATCCAAAATGAGTAAAATAAACAATGTTTTCTACATACTACAGCCTTGATTTTATGGGTTTTTTATCTCTATATACACTGAGAAAACACATGGCGCCAGACGCCATAATTGATAGACTTCTGGCGCCATGTACATAGTCGATTCAGGGATTGTGATAAAATATAGCGCCACACGCCATAATACATGGCGAAAAGTACATAGGCCTACACGCCATGTACTATAGTCCTCCACGCCATGTACATGGCGTGACAGACTATATTACATGGCGTGGAGAGCTATAGCACATGGCGTGGAGGACTATATGTACTGTATGGCGTGGAGGACTATACAGTATGGCGTGGAGAACTATAGTACATGGCGTGGAGGACTATAGTACATGGCGTGGAGGGCTATAAGCATAGCGTCTGCTCCTATGTACTATGGCGTGTGGCGCTATATTTTATCACAAATCGACCGAAATCGACTATGTACAAGGCGCCAGAAGTCTATAAATTATGGCGTCTGGCGCTACGTGTCTTTTCAGTGCATCTGAAGATGATCCAGTTCGCATCCAGCCTTCTCAGTTCTGAGCACCTGAAGGTAGAGCAGTTGATGTTAGGTAATGGAATTCTATCGACGAAATTCCCGAGGGATAAATGACATCAAAGCCCATACCCTCTCTTATACTCAAGAAGCTTGCTGTCATTTATACATTTCCTCACACAGTATGGCTGCGAGTTATAATTGTAGTGCCTTGAACCATATTACATGGCTCATGGCACTATGTAATATGGCGTGTGGGGCTATAATTTCTGGGCCATGTAATTATGGCACTGGGAGCCATACTGGATGGCTCAGGGTACTATGTACTTAGCGTGTGGGACCATAAATCCTGCGCCATGTTGCATGGGACCACGCGCTATGTAGATTCTGACATTATGGCGCTGGGAGCCATATTGCATAGCTCAGAGTACTATGTACATGGCGTATGGGACCATAAATAATGCGCTATATTACATGGCTCTGGGCGCTATGTGGATTTTTTTCAGTGTAGTAGTCAAAGTTTAGTCATAATTTTGTTTTAACTCTGATATTTGTATGTTAAACCTTTCTGGTTTTTGAAACGAGAAACGGGAGACACGGAGGATTGTTTGGGAATATATTTAATCACACCGTATCTATAGAGTAACTAATTAGGAATACGTTAAATATACCCTAACTTATAATTTATATTACTAATAATAATGTTATAGCTTCTTTTTTAAAATGTACTTTGATAACTAAACTACTTCCTTCCGACTTGGTAATATTCCCTGTTTTAAGAATTCGTGCGCCTTTGCAGAAATTTAGCCATTTGAACACTTGCCTGCTCTCATAAGGACCCATTTTTAACGATGAAGACTGTAAAGGACTTCCTAGGAACCAAACTAATCCGAGCGTTTATGAATATACCTCAATAGACTACTGTTTTCCTCTCCTACCCCGCCATCAATTTCTCACTGTCCCCATGGCCTAGCGCAGTTAGATACTTGAGCAAATATATCAACTCAAGCAACATCCTCGAAATACAGCTTACGGAAGCTTATAACAACATACTAATGCCCATGAGCAGAGTTTTGCTCACCTAAAAAAAAATACACTTACTCAAAATTTTAATACAAATCTAGCATTCACCCAATATGAAAAATAGTCTGAGCCCAGCTATCAATTCTTAAAGATACTTCGATAAAAATAACTAAATTCAGATAATACTCAAAAATTAGCTTGGCCTTGTCGCCCAGACCTCCTCAGTAGGGAACAAAAGCCTCTCCTACTACAGAATTTTCCGACTAACTTTTAAAAGGGTTGCTCAGGCTTGAAAAATCGCAATCTTATTTCTATTTTTTATTCGAAAAGGCTCTACATAGTAGATAATCTATCCTATTTTACTTGTACTCCGCTGAACCAACTTTAGCCCACTCTGTCGAATCTTTTTGTTATCAATTACTACTCTTGCAAAAGAGCGCTCTTATATTTCCATTATAAACTGTTCTAATAACATCATGGCTTTGAATGTATAATAGCCTTGAATTGCTAAATAAATTCTAAATAAAATAAAATTATATAAATAAAATTCTAAAAGAAGCGTACGCCTCCATATGTGAAAACTCACAAATGCTAGAAAAACTTCCATTTTGACTATCAATGCAGAACTGACAACCCTCTTTCTAATCTAGGCTACAAGCTGACCGTTTGTTATTGTGTGATTACTTCGAAGAAAATAATACGTAGCCTAATATGTGGCAGCTCCTCCAGCATAACTCCTCATCATCATCATCGGCGCTACAACCGGGGTTCAGCCTTGGCCTCCGTTAACAATTATTTCCATCGGTCCCGATTGCGAGCCGATGTTATCCAATTGAGTACCCTTAAACTCTGAGCGTCCTGGTCAACGCCATCCCTCTAACGCAAGCAAGGTCTCCCACGCTGTGTTCTGCCGTAAAATCTGCCACATAGGGTTTTCTGAACCAAATTCTCTTCGTTCATTCGAGCTAAGTGTCCTGCCTACCAAAGTCTACCGAGCTTTATCTAAGCAATTATATCTGCTTCAAGGTATATGGCGTAGAGCTCATGGTTGTAGCGTCTCCGAAATCGCCCTTCTTCACGTGTGAGGCCAACGATTCTCCGCAATACTTTCCTCTCGAACGCGGGTAAGAGGTCAGAGTGACTTTTACTGAGCACCCAAGTCTCGGATACATACGTGCGTACTGGCAGGACCATGGGCTTGTACAGCAAGAGCTTTGGTGTTCGGTCTTAATAGGCTGCAATAGGCTTCGTAGGATTTGAGCAGCCGTCCGCATATTTTTTCCTCCATGTTGTTATCAGCTGCTACCATTGGCCCAAGGTAGTTGAAAGATGGCACTACTTCAAATTCATACCTCCTATACCCTCTACATTGTAAATACCAACATGTGTTACTTAAACTAAAACTAACGGAGACACAACTACCCTGAAGGTTTGACCAACTCTAGGTTCTCTTCTTGCAGATACTGCCACCATCTACTTAGTCTTTCCTTCATTTCTGCGCAGCCCCACTTTTTATACCGCTCGCTCGATCTGAATTAAGGATTCTCGTACAGCTAGTTCCGGTCTTCCAATTATGTCTGTATCATCTGCAGTAGCATCTGGCTGGACTTGGTGACGACGCACAGTGGTCTATTTCGCGAAAAAGGTGAACTTTATTCATGGGAACCACTAGATGTATGAAATTGAGTGTTTCTTGGGTTTTGAAACATGGGGAATCCATTTTTGGGGTTGTGTTGGCTCCAACTTTTAGCAAAAAGTTTCCAAAAAGGGTCAAAATTTGGAAAATTTCACTTTGAGGGAAACATTTTTTTTTATTAATAAACGAGTGTGACTTATCATTTCCATAGTATTTTTGCTGGCTGAACACGAAACCGCTGTCCAAATTCTCCTATCGTGCCTCAATGTTGAGGAAAATATCATTTTTAGAATTTATCCTTGCTGACGCAATTTTTATCAATATTGTGACGTGATAGCCAAATTTTGGATCACATTCGTGACAGAAATCCTCACTTTTTTTGCACTTCACTTTCATCATTAAATCATGCAACATTCGCCGCGTTACTTTATAATTGGCCATTTTTTGAGGCAACAGAGCAAGCCGAAATGAACAAGGCAAACCAAAAGGAAACTTAACTTTGCAATAGCCGTTTTTTTTAACTTGTGCAAAATTACATGACATACCAAACGAAAGAGCTGAATTTAAGAGTGGTACCAAAACTATCGCTGGCAACTCCTATTTATCTCCTTCTATATGTAATATTAGATCGCACGAATTTTCTATGTCATACGATTTTATGAGTTTTGTGTAGTATTTAAGACTTTTACACACGGACCTTTCTATCTCAAATTGACCAAAAAGGTTTTAACAAAACTCAGACTTTCTTCTAACTTAATTGTATTTCTTTTGTTTTCTAAATGATATAAATCGAAAAATTGACCTGCCAAATAAGTGCAAATAGACTTAAATACTATTTTTTGTAGGTGGGTATTTTCCCAAACTGTTCCCAACTGCTGCCGAAATGACAGTCATAAAACAGTGGCAGTGATCATAAAACGCCCTATCCGACTTTTTTCATTTTTGAGTTAACATCGAAAAACCTATCTTTTGTGGAAGTACCTCCAAATTAATAGTGAAAGTAGTGAAAAAGGCCTATCTACAGCATATAGCAAAAAACATTGAATTTACAAATATTATCATTCACCCATGCATGCATATTTACAATTTTAGCAATTAATACCTAGCACGAAATTGTTTTGTACAGGTAAAAATATATTTTCGATAATGTTGCTTTGCATATAATTTCGATACTAAGCATATACATACTTGAATTACTCTATGATCATACATGAATTATCATATGAACATATTTCATTGAATTGAATTCAGAAGCAAGTTGGGAAATTTGATGATACTAAAGTACAGGTGAATGAGTAAATAAATGTATGAACAGGCAAATAAACATACGCCACTTGAAACTTTACCAATAATATAACAAGTAAGTGTATGGTTTAGAAACAATTGTTTTATTTATGAAATTCAATGTTGTGCTTATCTCAATCTCACGAGCTTCAACCTGGTACAAATGCTTGCTATTATGTGCTAGTGCAAATGATAAGAAAATACTGCAGAGCACGCGGACTGGCACAATAAGCGCGCAAAATGTTGCATTTTATGCAAGGTCGCTGAACTTTGAAAGGAGTTTACGAGCGTAGCCGCAGCTAGCCGCAGGCAAACTAAGTTTGGATAGTTACTTTGGACTTTAATGAATACAACTAGACCTATTTCGTAACAACTTGTTGTGACCCTCTAAACTTAAAAGGGGCTAGAAGTTTTAAACACCGAATTCCTATACTATCTGCAGTATGAACACGATGAAAGGGGGGGAGGCTAAATCATCAATGTTTTTCATAGCTTAAGAACGCTGTATTACTCAAAGGTATTTTGATCTTCATATTCTTAATTTAAAAAATAGGTTAAAAGACAGATGCAATTTTTGGCTGTTTTCAACACCTGTGCTCTTACCCTTAATTTTATGAAACCCAATTACCACCTCAAATGATGGAGGCCATATAGGACAATATTACCCCCAAGTTTCAACTTCATACTTAAAAGTCCATAATTTGAATAAAGTTCACCTTTTTCGCGAAATAGACCACTGTGCGACGGTCCCTCTCGTTAACGTGCCAGAGTCTCGGATTACATTCTCGAACGTCAGGTTGAAGTGGAGGCAGGCCAGACCATTCCCTAGTTGGAGCCCATTGAAGATGTTGAACAATCTGGATAGCAATCCGGCTAACTTGGCTTGTTAGATTGGTCATGGCCTACATAATCGTGTCAGTTTGTTTGGGATACCGAATTCTCTCATTGTTTTATACAACTCTACCCTGGCTATGCTATCATAGGTGGCCTTAAAGTCTATAAGTAGATGGTACAGTGGATTGTTAAATTCCAGACATTTTTCAATCGTCTGCCTGCGAGTAAAAATCTAATGAATTGTTGATTTGCCTGGGATAAAGCCACATTGACATTGTCCGAAAATGGCTTTAACGTATGGGACTATCCGTTCTTGCAGGTAGAGGAGAGTATCTTATAGGAGGTATCAACAATGATATACCCCTAAAGTTGCTTCACATTGTTACATCTCCTTTCTTATGCATGGGGCATAATATACTTTTACGCCAGTTTTCCGACATATCTTTATGCTTCTATACGTGCAATAAAATTCCATGAACTGCTTGTTGTAATATGGGCCCACCATATTTCATCAGCTTAGCTTGTATGCCGTCGTCTCCAGGGACTTTGCTACATTTTAGCCGACTTATTGCTCGTCGTACCTCGTCTATGCTCGGTGGTGGCAGCATAAGGTCTTCTTCTTGCATTGGTGGAGCCTCCAATTCTTCGTTGAGCAGACCGTTTTGCAATTCACTAAAGTGCACTTTCTATCGCGACAGAATGTCTTCAGGATCGGTAATCAGATTGGCCTCTTTGTCCTTACAGTAGGTGCAGCGTGGTGTGTACTGCGTCATGATTCGCACTATTTGGTAGAACTTCCGCGGCTGGTGCGTACCTCGCTCTCTAGCTCTTTCTCTTTCACAGATCAGGTCTTTTTCCCAGGCTGCTTTCTTTTGTCTGTGAAGTCTCTTCTCTGTTCTCCGAGCTCTTTATAACTCTCCTCACGTGCCTGCGTTTCTTACGTTCAGTCGCTAGTTTACATTCATCATCAAACCAATCACTCCGATCTTTGCGACTATTGCCTAAGATCATGAACCAAGCCTAAGATGGCTTCAGCAGTACTAATGAAAGTGTTCTCAAGGCGTGTCCACTTCTCATCTACGCCCGGCATCCTGGCCCCAGAACTTACTCTCCCTACATCGAGCTCTTCGAGGGCGAGTCCTAACGCAAGACCAAAGGTGTTTCTGGTATTTTCATTGCGTAAAGCAACCGTGTTGGTTCGAGTCTGGTTCGCAGATGCAATGCCTCTATGCAAAGCAATTCGCGCTCGGAGAACCATACCAACAAGATAGTGTTCCGAGTTAACGTTGTCACCTCGTTACGTTCGTACCGACATCAGGCTCGAGTAGTGGTGGCGACCTATCAACATGTGGTGTATCTGGTTACGAGTGGCTCCATGAGGTGATATCCAGGTGGTCTTATGGATATCTTTGTCCGGGAACATGGTACTCGCAACGACCAAATTCTAGGATGTTGCCAGTTTTATGACTCGAAGTCCGTTGTCATTAGTGTTCTCATGCAAGCGATGGGTGCCTGCGTAGTACTTGAAAACCGGCTTCAACCTGCTTTGGCGTTAAAATCTCCAAGGATGATTTTTATATCATGCCTTGGACATGCATTGAGGATCCGCTCGACCTGTTCGTAGTATGATACTTTTTCGTCGTCAGCAGATTCTTCTGTAGGTGTGTGAACGTTTATGGTTGTAAACTTGCCTCGCACGCGAAGGATGCATAGCTTTTCATTGATAGCGTGAAACCCGATGATGGTAGAATTGATTTTGTGGCTAACGGGAAAGAATAACCCGAGCACATGGTGTTTTGGATGACAGCTGTAGAATAAATCATATGCTTTCTTTTGCAAAACACAATTCCTTGACCATGTGATCTCTTATATCAGCCTTATATTGAGACAGGACATCGGCTAACTGCTGAGCAGCTGGAGCTCTGTAGAGCAATCTAACATTCCGTGAGAACATTTTCAAATCGTTTAGCCGTTTTCGTTTGCGTGGTCGTTGTTGTGGTATAAATAAAATTCTGACACTTGTTGATGGTTTCGGGATAACCGCTTCGGAAAGCATTTTACGGGAAAGGTAATCGGCCTCTCGCCAACCTTACTTGGAAGAGATTAGCCTGAAAATATTCCAGAGAAAAGAGGCTGTTTCCCGCAGCCACCGCGAGGAGGTTAAATTCAGGCTTCCAACAGGCAAAAGTTAGTTGCGGCACCTAAATATATTCATATATTGGGTAAAGTAATTTCGTTTATTTTTATGAAAATGAAAGACGATTTTTTTGTAGCGAATAAATATTTTATTGAATTATATACTGTCCATTTTGGTCCAATACCTTTTGCCATCTTTTTGGCGGTAGCATGATTCCACGCTCGTAAAATGTTTATTTTTTGCTGACAAAAAAACAGATCCAGGTGGTTTTTGACCTCGTCAGGTGAAGTAAAGGTTTTACCGACTAAAAAATTTTGTAGAGACCGGAACAAGTAATAATCAGAAGGTGCCAGATCTGGAGAATATAGTGGGTGTGGCAGTATATTCCATCCAGGCTGTGGAAGCTTTTGGCGAGTTAACAAACTTGTATGAGGTCTCGCATTATCATGGCGAAACACTACACCTTTTCTATTGATCAATTCTGGTCTCTTCTGTTTAAGTGAATCATTCAATTTGTCCAGCTGGTGACAGTACACTTCAGAATTGATCGTTGT
Organism: Nemotelus pantherinus; assembly: GCA_963978885.1. NCBI lineage: Eukaryota > Metazoa > Arthropoda > Insecta > Diptera > Stratiomyidae > Nemotelus > Nemotelus pantherinus. The sequence continues at coordinate 43,674,107 of OZ022264.1, forward strand.
GTTGTCCGGCAGAATCTCAAAAAAAAACGATTCCTTTGAAATCCCACCAAACAGATAGCATCACCTTTTTTTTATGAATATCAGCTTTCGAAGTACTTTGAGCCGGTTTATCTTTTTTAGTCCATGATCTCTTGCGTGTAACATTGTTGTAGACAACCCAGTATTCATCCCCAATGATGATGTGTTTCAAAAATAGATCATTTGCTTGACGTTTGAAAAGCAAATCAAAGACGTCAATGCGCTGACACAAATTTCTTTCCGTAAGAACATGAGGAACCCATATGTCGAGCTTTGAGATTAAACCTAGGCGTTTCAAATGACCATGAACGGTCGAATTCAATAAATTTAATCTTTCAGCGATTTCACGAGTTGTTATTCGCTGGTTTGCATCAATTAATGCCTTTATTGTGTCTTCATCAGCTTTAAGTGGCCTTCCAGAAAATTGTCAAAACAAACCAGTTTTGGATAATTTTTTTCTTGCTTGAACAGCATTTTTACCTTTTCGATAGTAAAAAAGTAAAATATGCCGAAAATGCCGATTTTCACTTTCCATATTTAAAAGGATACAAACGAAAAACTACTGCGTAGAATCAATCAAACTTTTTCACAAGCAAACCTTGCAAGATCAGCTGTCAAAATATAAGTATAATGATGATGCGGCTTAAGTGTGAAGTTGGCTGTGAAAAAATACAACTAAGTCCTCTGTTGGGAAACAACGAAATTACTTTCCGAACAGCCCAATACTTCATGTTATTCCCCCTATTCGACTGATGGCCTAATTCATATTTATGCCTAAATTATTCATTTTTCAGAAGTGAGTGAGAAAAATACACCACGTTAACCAACTAAAACACGAAGTGAAAATTACTATATTCAACAAGAAAAATTATCCTATTTCTACATAAAACAAATCATGCAACTATTGCTCAGCCTGCGGTTTATTATTTGCACACACACATAGAACGATGTAAATTAGCTTGTAGGTTTCTGCTTTCGATGTCCGGGCTATGAACGTTCCAGAAAACAATTCAAACGAGAAATGAAATGAAATCGTGCTATTTCGTGACCGCGATAATGATTAAGTAATAAACTTCAACAAAAAAACCAGAGGAAATGGGTGATCAAATTAACTTGGCGCAAAAATGCTTGAGGAGCAAATTATTGAATAATCAGAAATGAGGTGTAGATTAATATTTTTGCAAAGCTCAGTGTAACCTAATAGCACTCGACTCGAACATGAGTAAATATTATTGCAACACAAATATTTTATGTTGTGATGATTTCCGAGACTATTTTGGAAATAATACATAAATCATAAACAGGTGAAAATTGGTGTTTACGTTTATTTTTACGGAGAACAATAGTAAGTGCAGTCTTGCGATAACTATTGTCGACTACTGCCATTGTAAAGACTGTATTCAAAGCAACATATAAACAAGGACATTTTTTTAGGGCACTTCAAAAATCTTAAGATTTTATTTCAAATACTGGATTCTACCCAGAACTCATCAATTAATTTTAAAGGGGCACACTAGCTGCACAAAATTATCTAAAACGTATTTATGTATCTCTCGCAAATTCAACTACATTTTTAAGAACTTAAGCCGAAAATTATCTTAAGAACTATAATTTAATGTTCAAAACGAAAAAATACCCACTTAAGCATCTAAGCCTTATCTTCATCTGACTTCGCTGTTAAGGCTCTCATTATCAAGATTTTTTTTTTTTTTAAAAAGTTGAAATTCTTTAGAGCCGGGGCAGGTTCGGTTAAAGTAATCTGTTCCGACTGTAATAGTGTCTACAGACGACGAACATGGTTCGCCAACTTGGCGTGCGAACACGTGCAATTGTTGTTGTACGCAGGTAAGCACTTACCCTTTTCTCAGGTTCGCCAACATGTGCGTGAACATTGAAATTCAGTGCAAACTGATGCGCAATGTACGGATGTTCGGCATTTGGTGCGAACGTCTGTATCGAAGTTTTCGCACCAAGTTGGCGAACCAAGTTGACGAACATGTTCGTCGTCTGTAGATACTATCAGATGCAATTAAGTTTGCTTCGCAGTTATGTATGTACGTACGAGCAGCGGATATGTTCACTTCTCCGATTACTTACAAGTGTGCATACAGAAGACAGGAACCGAGTTCGTAGACGTTTGCGATTATACAATGTCGATAGACAAGATCAAGACTTCAATTTCAATTCGAATTCACTGGCTTAGAAAATTACTGACTGTTTTGCCGGCATAGCAAAAGAATGGCATCCCGTCTGATGTTAAGTAGACTTGGGCGGTTAAAGGTATATGTAATTTTTTCAAGGTGATCATGTTTGCACAGCTTGATATACGTCGAGACTATTTTGTCTTTCATAATTATAATAGAGAGATAGATGAAAAAAGTTTTGAAGAGCATTTTCGTTCGGTTGATTGTCTTTTAGTTTCGCGAGAATTCCTCTGGATTGGAGTGGTAAAAAATTAATAACTTTTTTTATTATTGCTATTTGAGAAATCTCACTAGTATATTTAGTCGAGATTGTCGTTACAAAATGATATTACTGTGTAGTTAAAAAATTATATTACTAAAAAAACCGCAGTGATAATACTGTACAATTGTGGTAGAAAGGTATAATTACATTACGTATAATTACATTACGAATGAAAAGTTTACTCACGTATATAATAAAGAAACACAGTTGAACAAATGTTGTATTGATAATATACTGATGATAATTACCTGGAAAAGAAAAAAAAGTATTGATATCTTTGTTTTGATGTAGAATACGAAAAAAATAATGGTCTTTGCAAAATACAGAATTATTTTTATTTAAACATTTTGGGCTCAAATTTTTTTTAATACCATCTTTCTTTGAAATTGTGCAATCAGTCGCCAAGCGAATAGTGCTGGTACCAACTAATACATATCTGACAATATAGATGCGCCCTATTTATTGGGACTGCTGTAAATGTCCTCCTAACCTCCACGTTGTGCCCTATGGAAGGTACGTTGTTCCTATGGAGGCAGGGTGTAGCGGCAATTACGGGAAACCTGAATTTTCAATACAATTGGCTAAATTCGACTACGTTTTCCTGATAGCTGATAGACAATTTTACTGATAGATATCTGACTGGTAAGCAAAGTTACTAGTAATGTTGTGATTATGTCTCTTTTTTTTTGTGTGTTTTTCAATAGCAAATTTTCTACGGATGTTTTTCTTCAATTCTTGACTTCTGTTACCGTTGTGAAATTTCCCGGTTGGTTCAAATCGAATTTTACCAAAAAATGCAAATGGAATTGATCAAAGACTAAAAAAAATCCAACTCCGGACAGTACTTCTAGAAGGTGACGCGATCAACAAAGAAGGCATAGATCGACGATTGAGAACTAAGGGACCTTGAAATTAACTTAGGAGCCTCAGGTGCTACCGCGAGACCGAAGAATGTAGTGGAGCCACTCAGTGGAGCAGCAGCCCAAAAGACTGCTAACAAACTCAAAGTATTGCTGGCTTTTCAACGAAAACAGCAGTTAAAGCGGTATTAAGGGGGGCAGGTACACTTGGAATTTTTTGAAAATCGATTTTATTTTCTTTACATTTTCTAAAAGTAGCATATTTCAAGGGTATTCTCTGCAAATTTCAGACGAATCGGACAATTTTTCATGGATATAAATAACTTTGAACGAAGTCGTCATATTTCATAAAGCGTTTTTCGCATGCTTTACAAGCATTTTTCTCCAAACTATGTTTTCGAAGTCGAACTGTAACTTGAAAACGGCTTTATCGATCAGCATGAAATTTTCCTTACTTATTTTATATGTAATTATCCTCCGGATGAACGAAGGATTTTTCAATTGGACGATTTTTTTTTTCAATTGCCGAAAATGTGAGTGAAATTTTGGTCGAAAATGCAATTTTGACTTCCAACAACCGCCATTTTTCGACAAATCAAAATCTGCCAAAGTCCTTCGTCCATTCGGAGCACTATGCTATTGACTAATAATCCCCGTTTTTTTTTTATTTCGGATGATCCAGTGACAAGCTACAGTGATCACGGCAAAACAATTTTTTTTTTTTTACCCTTCGAAAATTTACTCTATTTCGACTAATTTTCAACCTTGTGCCTTAAAAAAATTACAATAGCTTCTACAAATATATTTCTTTCAAGTAAAAAAACATTTGTTATTAATAACTTTAATGTGTGTCTTAAAAAAACCCTGAAAAAGAGCTTTTTCTGGACGTCCCAAGTGTACCTGACCCCTTAAACAACGGCGCAACCCATAAGAGAGGCAGCGAGCTCAAAGGTCTGCATCTTGCTGGAAGGAAAGCGACGGTTAAGCCGCATATCACAGAAGTTATCGGAAGTGCTGAGCGTTTTAAAAGAAAACGGCGACTAAGCCTTTTAAAAGAAAAAAGCGGAATACTTAACACTTCAAGATTTGAGTTCAAGAGGAAATTTGCGGATACTGAGGACAGCGACAACGCCGGAAAAGGAAAATCTCCCCAAGCAAGAAGCTGACGAAGAGACCAAGATGGGAGAACACTGCTGGTGCTGGGTATCAACCAGGAGTCTGCACATAAAGTTCGAGTAAACAAAGGGCTGCTTTACTTTAGACTGAAGAGGATAATCACTAAGGATGACCATTAGTAAAGCGACTGAAGTGCGGGAGCACTACAGCATTACAGCAGCATCCTATAGTTAGGGGCATGCTGGTACAGAAACCGCTTCTAAATAACAACGCGGTCTACCAGTAATAACTAATAGCCAACAGCCAACAGGTACGAACAAAAATTGGACTTTTATTGTCGCCAAAAACCTGCTTAGCATAACATTGATTCCGCAGCTTTGTGTCCGGAGTCTACACACCATACCATACAGATTGTTTCACATCAAGCCTGAGAAGAGTGACAGAAGTGGCTACGCGGGTTGGTGTTATTATCGGTTGTGACATAAATTCTCACCACGAAATGTGAGAGATCACCAAGAAAAACGACAGAGGTAAGGGCTTAGGTGAATTTTTATTTTCGACTATCTTCAGCATTCGTAAAATAGGTAATAGACCTACATTTATTACCAAACACAAGGCCGAGATAATCTATTTTACCCAAATATAAAGAAAAGTGTCCAGACTTGTTTGACTCACCGTTGCTTTAACGAAACCAATGGTCACGCTCGAACATCGTCAGTTCTGAAATTTTAGCCCAACAAATTTGGAATCCGAGGAAAGAATAAAGTGAAATTTACTCCAGGAACACATAGAAGCACCGCATGGAATTGGCTAACATTGATGCCCAGGACGAATCGACAAGCAGATGATCTGTTGAACGGAAATTTTGCTTACAGTTTTCAAAAACCAACCATAAGGAAAAACACTAGTCTACGGTGGGACGGTGAGCTTACGGAGGCAAGAGGCCGCACAAGAAAGGCGTCTTATATTGAAAAGTGGTCCGGTAAATCTGAACTGATGCAAGCAGAAGTTGTTGCTCTTCAAAAAGCAGATACAAACCAAATGTGAATTCTCTGAGAACATCGAGGGAAGTACAGGAGTCACTAGTCTAATATGAAGTACAAGTCTAATATGAAGTACAGAATGAAGTACTAATATGAAGTACAGAAATGATAAGCCTTGCGTAGCACTTTTGACGTTCCGATCTGCCTACTTCAATGTCTAGAGTCTTAACCTTATATATTCATGTTCACAGTGATGCCGATTCCGGTTCACGAAACGATCGTGCAGTGGAAGGTAGCAGAGAACAAGGCCCATATCAAGGAGATAACAACGCAGCAAGGACTAGTTTAATTCCAAGACTCCAACGACTAGATAAAATGATTCTGGGGCTTATGCTTCTGGATTGGTTCAATCTAATTCAGCGCTAAAAGTTCAGCGACGTGGTACAATTCAAATCAACTGGGCGATACTAATATTTTTCCAGAATGCCGGAAACAGTATGGCCATGTTGCTGAGGATACGGATCATATGAGGACAACACTATACCTTGACAGGAACATTCAGTTCAAGAAAGAAAAGGAGACTATACTGTAGGACCAAGGCTTTATCACAGATCTGGATCTGATGAAAGGTTTCAAAAGGCATACAGATGCTTCAAAAGACTGATGTCACTGCAATGCGATATCATAAACATTGAAAAAGCTGGCCAGCGACGGATACGTTAAGGAGCTGGTAATATCCTTTATATAACCACGACCACTTAGTGACACTACAATCAGACTAGACAATGGCATTTAGGCTAAACTAAAGTCCGCAAGATGTAGCGGAAAAAACAATGCAGGTTGCAGAGGACATTTCACATTCAACCAGAATGGTACGAGGGTTGCCTTTTATATTTCGGGATTGGGAAACCCTAGTGCTGCAATCTGGAAACTGACAGCTCTATCGTAAAATTTGACATTTTTGAGGTTATACTTACTCAGAAAGTTTTGATATACGAGCGCTATTTGTGTTGCTCACAGTAACTTAAAAGATTCATCTCGGTCAAAAAATGGAACTAAACCGTGAACATTATCATGCGATTATTTTTTACAGCTTTGGACGTGGATTAACTCAGCAACAGTGCATCAATGAACTTAATTCAATTTTTGGCGATAAAGCTGCATCAAGGACCAGTGTTTATCGATGGTATGGTGAATTCAAACGAGGTCGTAATTCACTTCAAGACGAATTTCGTGAAGATCGTCCAAAATCAGTTTTTGTCCAGGAAACCATTGATGCTGTGTGCGAACTGATATTGCAAGATCGTTATGTGACGTATCGTGAGATTGAGGCAACCTTAGGCATTAGTAGGACCAGCATACGTTCAATATTGTATGAAAATTTGATAGTCAAAAAAATTTGTTCGCGATGGATACCATACAATTTGTCAATCGCTCAAAAAAATGCTCGTGTCGATTGGTCGAAAGAAATGCTTAAAAAATACGATCGCGGTGCTTCGAAACACGTCTATGACATCGTGACTGTGATGAATCGTGATGAATCGTGGATTTATGCGTATAAGCCCGAAAGTAAACAGCAGTCGACTGTATGGGTGTTCCAAGGTGAGCCAAATTCAACAAAAATGTTCGCGCACGAAGCACTTCCAAGCAAATGATTGCCTGTTTTTTCGGAAAAACTGGACATGTCGCAACTGTATCACTAGAACAACGCAGAACAGTCAATTCCGAGTGGTACACAACCATTTGTTTACCAGTTGTCTTCCAAGGAATCAGAAAGACCAACCGCCGATGCGAGCTCTCACACATCGGCTCAAACAACTGCATTTTTAAGCACGCAAAACATCGATTTGATGAGTCATCCTCCTTATAGTCCTGACTTGACACCGAATGACTTCTTTTTATTCCCTCACATCAAAAACAAATTACGTGGTCAACGATTTTCGACGCCCGAAGAAGCAGTCGATGCGTTCAAAACGCATGTTTTGGAGGTGCCTCAATCGGTGTGGAGAAATTGTTTCGAAAATCGGTTCAAACGCATGCAAAAGTGTATAGATCTTCATGGGGAATATTTTGAAAAACAATAAAACGATTTTCGATGATTAATCTTTGTTTTTATTCTCTAATCCCGAAATATAAAAGGCAACCCTCGTATTTGTTGTGTGCATATGCAATTTTACGATTTATCCCTTATAAAATAGGATGTGTTTCAGTTAAGAGCATGCAAGATCTGTTCAAGCTCAGCAGAAACTACTTGAGGAATTGCTGCTTTACCTGCTTAGGGGGCATTATGTGAATAGAATAGAACTGACATCCAGACAATTATGCAGAAAATGCGAGATAGAAGTGGACACCATTGAGCATACTCTTCGCAAGTGTCCGCTTCTAAATTTTAAACACTACAGCATTTTAGGTTCCTACAACTTTCAAGAGTTGGTAGAGTTGGCTAAAAATCAGCTTCAATCAATTTTTTACCCGTGCTACCACCTATTCGCCCTCTTGTGGTAGAATTCCCCGGCTGTGGTGCACCAAGTCGAGTTTGGCCGGTTTTTTTCAGTGTGCACACATATTCTAAAATTCCAAATCTAACCAATGTTGTTCCACTGCAACCTATTAGGTATCTTCGAGTTGAAAGTGGAAGTGACTTTCTTACATCACCAATGTGATCCAGTCCAAATCAATTACTCCAATAACTCACTTTCTCCTGATTTGGTTCAGGTATCTACTTAGAACTGAGTTAACTCATAGCCCGATGTGTGATGATGATTCATTGCCCATGGCTGGATTTGAACCACAGATCACGAAAGCTACCTACCAGTGTTTTTCAAACAAGACACAAGCTTGTGGTTAATTGAATTTTCCCAAATGTTGTCAGATTATTTCATGATGAAATCTAACATGACACGAAACATATTTTCGACACATTTGCGAGAGCATATCTCGAACAAGTTTGATTTGAGGTTTTTTAAACGTTTGTAGATTCTAAGAAGAGGCAATTAAATTTGTTGGGTAACAAATACTCGCTAACCCTACATATATTCACAGCTGTAGAAAATCCGATTAAACAAAAAACACCGCTATGATTCGTGAAAACAATGCTAAAACAGACTAAGACCTTTTTATGACTTTTCAGGATAAACCAGATTTTTATTTTAACCTATGATTAATCACAATGCTTCCTTGTGACTAAACTATGGCAACAATAAAGGAAGATGAGCTAGTTGTATCATTTGATATCAAGCTGTTTTGATGTCTGTTCCCAAGCTGTTTTGATGTCTGTACCCAAGGTAAAACAAGCACTCACGTTCTTTGAGGACTGGCTATGAGAGAATTGAAGAATTGTTCACTGTATTTTAAAGCTATTAAAGGTGTCTCCATGGGAATTTCTTTATCGCCAAGAAATTTAAAAAAGTTAATTTGGCACAAACTTTGCAGAAGCTGAACCAGGATATGCAATTTTCAATGAAAGTCGAAAACAACGATAGAATATCCTTCTTGGATTTGATGATCATCTGGAAAGAATGATTTATTGGATTTGATATCTACCAAAAACCCACACACACCCAGAGAACAGCACCCTCCACGTCTAATCAGTGGAATTCCTACAAAGTGGAATTCTATAATTCGATGTTTCACCGGCTATTAACAGTGTAAATGCATCGGGAAAGTTTTAACTCACAAGTTCAATATATTAAAGATACTGGGAGAAAAAGTGGATTGAATGCGAAATCATATCAAAAAGAAGGACAAATCACGGCGTTATTTGTTAACGACGCTTTTTACAAAGGAAAATAAAAAAAACAGCCATAAGAGTTCCAATAATTTTTTCGTCAATTAAAAAAACTAAAATCTGAAATTTCTTGATTGCTTTGATATAAAAACAGATCTGACTATTAGTGCTTATTATGTAACATAGAAGACGAAAAAGATAAAAAAGAAAAATGTGAAATCAACAGAATTACTTGCCAGAATGTGTCAAAGTTTACATTGGTCAAACAAAACGGTTTTTTTGGTTTTAGACTAGCGGAACATAAGTGGGAAGCAGCCTCAGTGAGGAAAAGGAACACAGCTTTAGTACGATCAGCAGTAGCGAAACACATTTTGGAGGAGAAGCACAACGTGATATGAGACAACGTAGATGTGATCAAGGATGTACAGCAGGTACGTAAGCTAGATGCGTACGAGAGCCTAAACACATGGAAAACTCCGACGAGTAGACGACTAAACACAGACCCTGGCAACTATTGTTCAGGTTGATTTGAACAAATATTTTAGTTGTTTTAATTTGAACCAATTATTTTTTCTAGCTTCCAAAAAACATGTATTAATTTAAAGGCCAATTTTTCCTATAAAAACTGGATATATTTTAATTTCTTGATACAAGTATATCGATATTTCCAGGGTAATCTGCCCTCTTTTTCAGTGTATATCGTGACACTGAAGTGATAGGCACTGAAAAAGAAAACAGATAACTCTCGAAACATCGATGTCTGTCAGGAAATTAAAATACATCTAGCTTATAATGGAAAAATTGGTTTTTAAATTAAAATGCTATGTAGCAATTTATTTAAAAGTTGCGCTGCGGAGACTTCAAAGAGGCTGCGAAGGTAATACGTAGATTACCACATGAATGGAGACATACGATTTTATATTGAAATTCAATTGCTGTCGTTGTATTCATTGCATAAAAATTAAAGAATAAAGTGATATCGCTCTCAAATAATAGCCTTTAATAGCATTTTATAATATAAAGATTTAATATAATTCATTGCATCCATACATTGAAAAATTGAATTTACAGCCATCTTAAGCAGTTCTTGGAATGCATTTTAGTTATGACGTTTTGGCTTTTAGATGCTAAACAAATTGTTGCATTTCCAAACTTACAACTTTTAACCTTTATTTTATTTGCGAATAATACGATCCTAATTTTAGTAGATTTTTCGCTTTGAATCGGTACATTCTTTAGTTATCATCATCATTACCACCGACACTGCAACAGAAATTCGGTCCTGGCCTCTTTCAACAAATTTTCCCCCGGTCCCAATCGCGAGTCGATGTCATCCAATCAAGCACCTTTAAGCTCCGAACGTTCAGCGCAAACAACGTCAACTGTCGTAAAAATTATCTTCCACGTAAGCTTGTGAATTCCTTCCTCGGAAAAGTTTGGTGCAGAAATGTTGTGTTCGTAATCCGTACATCGCTTTTCTGTTTTTCATTTAAGATTTTCAAAAAATTTAGGGTTGCCATAATGGAGGATTATATTTGTTAGCAATTTTAGCAATGACACGAGTTTCATTCCATTCACTTCACACGCTATTGCAAAACTTAGTTCTGAAAATGCAGTCGCTATCTATACGAAAGAATGCAACAAATGTTGAAACATTTCGAAAAAAATCTCATTTTCGAGTTTATTATGTTGACCTGCTGATAACAAATGCTGATACAGCAGAATATTTAGATGAAAACTTTTCATAATTTACGATTTCAATGCGTATTATTTAATCAACCACTCCCAGATAATATTCAAACCATATTCTATAATGTTTTCCCAAATCCATAAAATTGGCTATCCGAAATATGCATCAACGCAACATACTGAAACGACCACATGATTTAGCTCATTCAGCAACCCTGCCATGCCGATTTTAATTTTCAGTCTTAAAACCCCGACCAAGCTATTTTCGGCACTTAATCATGCTCCAATAAAAGAGGTGCTAAAATACCAAGCATAACCATCGGGACAATCGTAAAGAATGTGGACCACATGGTGGCATAGCAGTGCATCAATTGCATGCTGCAGGCATGCAAGCAATGTGCAGTTGATGAATGTGCAGCAATCGATATAGAGAGAGTAGTGTGCTAATGTTATGTTTTCGTTGGTTAGTTAGTTGGACGGTGGCGCTATGGAAGCTTCCCCATTGCATTTGCGAGAAATCGAACGACCAAAGAATTGTTTGGAGAAGATACCACCGGGACGGCACTGACGATATGGGCAGTGATGTTGGTGGTTGGCATCAGAATTTGTGGATTTCGACTGTATTTGACATCCAACAAACGAATGAAAATTGATCGAGAGATACTGGTGCGAAATTAGGTTTATATCCATACATATATGTATATCGTGAAATGTTTTGTACTGCTGTGACAGTTGGAATTCAAATGGAATTCGACCCCAGGTAAATGGTTATCGTTTGCATTGGTCATACGTTTCGAAGTTTATAAATTCTTGAGGAATGTGATTGACGAACCACGAATGTATTTTTAATGTTTAGCTGAGCTGGTTTCGAATCGAATTTGGAATTTATGAGCAAAGATTACAAAAGAAAGATGCATTTTTACTAAGCGTCTGTATCAGATGTGAAGTACATATCAATAGGTTCTAGTTAGCTGATGGTCAAAATTAATTCAATGTTTATTTATTCCTGCAAAAAAGAATAAATAAACATTTAGGGACATTGTTACCCACCCGGCTAAAAAGGGACATTACTACCCACCCGGCAACTCGCTTCGCCGAAAAATTGTTAAAATTCAGATATCTTTAGCCCTTTGGTGGCGGCGGGAATTTTAGTGAATTTTCAAGTACTCCTATATTTCCAAGCAGTGTAAATTTTTGTAAAAAAAAATTATTGGGAATGAAAACTTATTATGTTTTAAGCTTGTCTATGATAAAAAATTGGGAATTTTGAGCCGTGTGTGGGTGCTAAGTGCCTAAACAGTTTTTTTTTTCGAATTTTGTTTTGTCATAACTTCTGACAGGAACATGTTGCGACCGACTAAACTCTGTCGAGCCGTCGTCAGTGCAGCATATATTTATTTAGAGATCTTCCTTCTCTTGCTCGCCGTGCCTTTTCCCAGCCGACTAGCTCAGCCTGGCGTGGGGTGGCGGGCGGAAGATCTCTACGTGCTATGGCTCGCGGACAATACAACACTCACCACATTTCACATTTTTACATCAGAAACCACCAGGAAAGAAAGGTAAGCAAAGAGTTCCGTAAAAAAAATTAAAAAAATATTTTATTCCATATGCATTATTTACGCCAAAAGAAACTCAAACAAAAAAATAATCAAAGAAGAAAAAAAATAAAAAAAAAAACAAAAATAATAAAAAAAAATAATCCAACTAACTAAGTCCAATCATATAAAGAAAATCAAATCAAAGAAATCAAATTAAAGCAAATAAGGAATAATTTGGGTGGGGTTACTTTATGCCCAACCCCGGCCGGAGTGGAGTTCACATCAATCATACAGAAAAAGTATAAAACTTCGCAAGCAACATGACATAGCAATAATAATTTGTAAATATATAAATATAAATATTAATATATATAACTAAAAAGTACATGCACCCACACCAAAAGAAGTGTTTATTCTATTCTTTAAATATCAACATATTTAGATTGATAAAAGATGTAAATCAAATATTCAAATATTCAAATACTCGGCTGCAATTCATATCTACTTTAAAGGTATTCAATCTGATTAACAAACATTTGCATCTTTTGACCACGTGCGCATGGATTTTAACTGATTTTCGTTCTCTTTTCAAAATTCTAACAATTTAATTCTTATGTTTTAACACTTATCTGGGATTCCTGGTTTTGTTTTCGCCAACTGCCATTTAGTTCATCACCAGCCACAATACCATTCCAATCGTTAGATATTGAATCGCGCCATGCATTTTTTCTAACATTTCGTCGACAGTCACAATGCCTCTCCGATAGTTAGTTCCACCACTTATCTCCGAAATTCGATTTATTCCTTGGCATGACCTTCTGCAATCGTTTTTTTTTCTCGTGACTCCCGCACAATGAATTTGTCACACCCAAAGTTCAGAACTTTATTCTAATTCTTTTTATTCAACCAGTGTCGTTGAACTACAAACGAATATATCAGCTACCCTGATCTCACTTCAATGATTTTCTTTGTCTTTTTGATTTCAAAGACAATCTCAAATTATTCTTCAGCTTGTAATTCACCACTTTCTTTTACAATAAGCACCATTCTTTTTCTCATTTTTCGAAAAAACGTCTTAAAAATTTCAAACCCAAACTTTAGCTGACCACTTTTCTTTCTCACCGCTTCCAAAAACCCGCCAAAGACAAAATCCCGAACTTTCTCCTTCCACAGTTATTCCTCTAGTCCCGTTTTTCTTTGTCGAGAAAAATTTTTTCACTATACCGCTAGAGCGGTTTCTTTCCAATTACCCATTGCTTCCAATTTCGACACAACTAGGGCATCCCCAAAACATAAGGTACAAGAATCCGACACCAGGTTCGCTGTACAGCTGAATTAATTCAACTGTCAGTGATGACTTTTCAAAATGTAAACATGGGGCTGTGCACACAACAATTCAGAATCCGAATATATCGCCGGCCAACCGGCGCTCAATGGACATAATTCGACCGAGGAAAAATATCTGGCGGACCCATGATCACTGAGCAGCTGCACAGTGGAAAATTCATCAGAAGACACATTTCGGAGCGAAATCGGGATAGGCCTCCATGACGGGAAACATGTTCCAGTGGCAGGATGCGTTCCGGAGGGTGCTCCGGAGGCGGATTATATGAAAGGTATGTCAGTTGTCGGTGTCTAGCAAATAGATCGTGTGGTTGAGGTTGTAGAAGAGACTTTGAAGGGTCACACAGTCTGTCTATCACAACCGGAAAAAAAGGAAGATGGTAAACGTGTTGTCGGAGCAAAAGCTGTATCGGGTTGCAACAAACATTAGATCATTGAAAATTGCAGAGCGTATTGATGTTAACTTAGATTCAAGACACATGTATTTTCAAGATAGTGCGGGTAACCCTGTAGCTACGCCAAGCTCCTGAAAAAAAATCCTTCAAACCAACGAACCTCCTGAAAATTTTTTGCATTTTGAAAAAAACTTCAAATCATTGCTAAATTTTAACCTTTGTCCATCATTTCAAATTGAAATTTTCAAAATTCCGATATGTATAACAACGGCAACCCATCACCAAAGTACCTCTGTTTTCAGCACTCGAAACTTCTGTTCACGAGAACTGACGACCGGCTAATCCAATCATAATGAAATTCACAGAACATATTGGCAATAACTAGGAACAGGTATAATATATCCAGGACCAGGTCTGTGATTTTGAAATGCAGGCAACACTGTGGCAGTGGTACCATCTTGAAAAATTACTGAGAAAAAACTGCTTTTTGGCCTATAACTTCCGATTCAACAATCACATTTCAAAAAAATTCATACAACATTTAGACCTTACCTTAGAGAACATTTGTTTGAAAAAATAGAATAGAGTTGCCAGCTATGGTGATTTTAGTCTCCCAAATCTTGCCAATTCACTCAGCAGAATAAAGCTTTTTTTCCTATAACTCCCGGTCCAGTCATGAAATCAAAACGAAGTTCATACAGAAAATGGACCTTAATGTAAACTAAATGTCATATGAATTTCGTAAGAAAAAAATTTGAACGGGCTCTCAGCTATTACAATTTTTGTAAGTTTTTTGGAATTTCTTTATCAAGCGATTATGCCATTAGATTTGCAAATGTGAATGATCCTGCAATGAAAATTAACAACAAATATTAACGTTTTCAAAATTTGAAAAGTGTTGAGGGTGGTAACCCTAAAATTCTTTTCACCCATATAACTTCCAGCGCCGTGATTCAATCGAAACGAAATTCAAAGGGTGGTTTGAATTTAACGTGAAGCGGATTTGGTATATATTTTGCTTTGCTGCTAACACAGGTTAACCAGCATCAGAAATTTTCGTAAATATTGCACCAAATTTTCCGAGTTTTGAAAATTTTTCGGATGGCAGCCTTAAACAACGTTTAATTGCTGGAACTTTCGATGAAATCCTGCGATGAGAACGAAATTCAAAAGATAAGTTGATTTAAGTATGATCTTGTTATGGTAAACTTATTGCTTTGTTGGAAAAATGTTGCCAGCACTGAACATTTTCATCATCTATGTTATAGTTGGGTTTTGTTGCTTTAGATAAGGAATGGTTGATATGATACTACAAAGAAGTGTATAACGTCTTTCCACATTTTTTTGTCATTCAAAGACAATTTTTTCGAAATTTAGTTTTCTAGCGGTTCTGATGCGCTAGACTTTTTTTTTTGTTGTATCTAAATGGTCTTAAGCCGACATTTAGGTTAATGTGGTGTGTTAGGTGTTCTTTCTTCTTGAAGGCTTTGCCACAGGTCGATTGCTCATTCGATTTGTTTTTGGTGTTTAAACCGTCTTGCTGCTCCGTCACATTCGCAATATTTGCATTCAAATCGTTTAGAGATGTGGTAGTGTATGAAATATACTCGACACTGAGCTCATAGTAGCGTAGATTTATGCCTAACACTTATAAGATACCTACGGAGTGTCTTAATCTATGTACGTCGTCACCATTCAGCAAATATAATACATAAGCCGGGTGGTGCAATATTTTATAATTCTATGAGTAGGGGTTACATGAGTAGTCTACTGAGCTGAGTGGTGGAGTCTTTCCACGCTATCAGCTTGGATTCCAATCAGGATATATTTTATTGTGTTTTTGTTTCAATCGTGGGCATCTGTTGGCTAACATTGTTACTCTGTATCAACATATCGGGCCTAAAAGATTGATATCAGCAGAAACTTCAATTGATAACAATTTTTTTTAGTAGCATCAATTCTGATGTGGTAGTGTACTTGCTAGCATCAAATTATAAAAAATTAATAAGTACAGTAATAAAATGCTGAATCCATGAAAAGACTAATCAGTTTTTGAAACTCTGAAAAAAATACCACACAGAACAGTTCCACATGCGATTCGAGAAACTAGTACTACCATTGCGGGTGAGATGCAAAAAAGGCTGAGAACTAGTGGACGGTTGATCACCGGTAAATTTATCGGTGACTTTACCCTACCTGCATCTAAATTAATTTGATATTTTATTCTTCTCTATGATTAAAATCTTATTAGCCCACCACTTGCGTCAACCATGACCGAAACACAAAACGTGTCAGTAACAGCAAACCTCCTCAATTTTACAAGCGGCCACTACAATCTTGCACATATCAACCGCCAGCTGCATTTCTCACGTCACACAATCTAAACCGACCCAGACAACCTGCTCAGCTTCATACTTAGTTTTGCTAAAACAAACAACAAAGTACGAATATTACAGAACAGAACGTTATCTCCTACAAGCAGACCAGTCAGATTGGACTATCATCAGCCAAACGCCAAGTGAACAGCACTTCACTTTTTCCACGCAAAACCTACACAAGTGTGAATGATGGCGACGACAGGAACATTTATGCAACACTTCACATACGAATCTTGCACTTTTCCGCATTTCAGGCGTGCATTTCCATGATACTGGTAAGCATACTTGAGAGTTTCATACGCATAGCAAGAAGATGTTTCCTCTATTTAACTCATTTTTTACCTGTTTGATGATTGTCAACGAGTTTTTTTCTTTACTATGACGTTTGGAAAAACGAGAAGGTTTTGTTATGAAAAAATTAAATTCTGTTAATTAGAAAGACTGAGGAAAATTTAATTCCAGCAATTTTTCAGCCTATATCTTTTTTTGTACTAAAGCATAATTCATTGGTTTTTATAAATAATCATATAACCTGAAGAAAAAGTTTGTTTCATTTAAGTTCCGCAATAATCCTTGGGTTAGTGAGAATTGTCCATAAACTTCCAATTGGGTTGACATCGGGGCTATTGCCTAACTATGGAGCACCGAGCTATCTTCCTACTTTAACATAAATTTTCCTTTTTCGTCTGTCATCATCTGTGGTGACTTTAATTTTCCATCTGTCTAATGGGACTCTGGTTTTTCCCATATTCTTTCTCACAATAATATTTCCATTGTTCTCTCATCTTTCCTTTCATCTTGTTCACTTAACAATTTAACTATGTCTCTAATGTAAACAATAAGATCCTTGATCTCATGCTTTCCAATATCGAACCTACATTGTTTTTGCTCTCTCCCTCCATAACGCCTTATGCGAACCCTGACTCCCATCATCTTCTCCCCTTTGTTGACATTGTTGTTAATCTATCTAATCGTGCCAGAGTTTCCGACAAGCCTTGTTTCAATTTCAAAAGAACTAGTTTTGACCTCTTAGCTCTCGATCTTAACTCTATTAATTGGTTTGGCTTGTTTCGTGGTCTTGATATTGACATTGCAGCTAAGAAATTATATTCTGTTCTCCTTGAGTTAATCACTGTTCATGCACCAATCTTCCGCTTGCGTAAGCGTATTGTTGCTTGTTCGTTCACTGAGAGCGTTAAACGCGCTCTGGATATTAAAAATGCAGCACGTTGTAAATTTTTGAGCTCTCATTCCGACCAGGACTACGCTGATTTTTCTCGTCTTCGTGCTGCTGCCAAGAATCAAATAAGGCTTGCCATGCGCAACTATCTATCGCATATTGAATCTTCTCTGCTTTCGAATGACCCCAAAAACTTCTGGTCATTCCTTCGCTCCTTAAAATCCTCCTCTCCTATGCCTGACTCCATTACATTTAATAACATCACTGCCACTTTTCCTCAGAATGTTTGTGATCTCTTTGCAATGTTTTTTTCTGCTGTTTACTCTGATTCAATGATTCCCTCTTCTTAAAGCGTCTCTTTTAATCTCTCCTTTTGTCTCTCTTCACTCTCGACTAATCCTCTTGAAGTTGAATCTCTTATATTTTCTCTTGATTCTAGTTACTCTCCTGGACCTGATGGCCTTTCTAAGTTTTTGGTGAAAAATCTTGCTTCTTCTTTATGTGTCTTCAATTTGATTCAATATAAGTCTTTGTTCTGGTAAATTGCCTTCCTCCTGGAAGCTGGCAAGCATTTCCCCTATTTTCGAATCTGGTGAACGCAATGTTGCCTCAAATTATGGTCCTATTTCTATCCTTCCCTGTTTTCTTCAAATATGGGGCCAACGATTCTCCACAAGATTTTCCTCTCGAACGCGGCTAAGAAGCCAGAGTGCCTTTTGCTGAGCACCCAAGTCTCGGTAGGAGAGTATCTTATAGGATGTACTCAACAATGTTATACCCCTATAGTTGCTGCACATTGTTACATCTCCTTTCTTATGTATGGGCATATTATGCCTTTTTGCCAGTCTTCTGGCATCTCTTCACGTTCCCATACGTGCAATATAATTGAACGAATTGCTTGTTGTAATGTGGGCCCTCTATATTTAATCAGCTCAGCAGGTATGCCATGTGCTGCAGGGTGTCGGCAGCATAAGGTTGTCTTCTTGTATTAGTGGAGCCTTCAATTCTTCGTTGAGCGGACCGTTTAGCAATTCACTAAAGTATACTTCCCATCGCTACAAAATGCCTTCAGGATTGGTGATCAGATTACCCTCTTTGTCCTTACAGTACGTGCAGCGTGGTGTGTACTGCGTAATGTTTTGGACTATTTGGTAGAACTTCCGTGCCTAGTACGGACCTCGCTCCTAGCTCTTTCTATTTTCATCCGGTCTTTTTCCCAGGCTGCATTCTTCTGTCTGTGAAGTCTCTTCTCTGTTCTTCTAAGCTCTTTATATTTCTCCTCGCGTGCCCGCGTTCAATGAGATTGCTGCATTGTCCGGTATGCAACATTCCTACGTTCAGTTGCTAGGTTACATTCATCATCAAAGTAGTCGCTCTGATCTTTGTGACTACTGCCTTAGATGGCGTCAGCAGTGGTGATGACAGTATTCTTAAGACGTGCTCAGTTCTCTTCTACGCCCGGCATCCTGGCCCCAGGACTTACTTTGCTTCCATCGAGTCCTAACACAAGACTAAAGCTATTACATTGCGTAAGGCAGCCGTGTAGATTCGAGCCTGGTTCACGGATGCAATGCCTCTATGCAAAGCAATTCGCGCTTGGAGAAACATACAAACAAGATAGTGGTCCGAGTTAAATTTGGCACCTCGTTACGTTCGTACCGTCATCAAGCTCGAGTAGTGGCGGCGATCTACCAACACGTGGTCTATCTGGACCAAGTTCTTGAATACTGGCAGCTCTATGACTCGAAGTCCGCTGTCATTAGTGTTCTCATGCAAACTATGGGTGCCTGCATAATGCCTGAATACCGTCTCCCGACCCAATTTGGTGTTAAAATCTCCAAGGGTGATTTGTACATCATGCCTTGGGCAAGCATTGAGGATCCGCTCGAACTGTTCATAGTATGATTTTTTCTTCGTCAGCAGATTCCTCTGTAGGTGCCTGAACGTTTATGTGGCTGATGTTTGCAAACTTGCCTTGCACGCGAAGGGTGCATAGCCTTTCATTGATAGCGGTAAAGCCGATAATTTTTTGACTGACGAGGAAGCCTACCCTGAGCACATGGTGTTTTGGATGACTGCTGTAGTATAAGGCATATTCTTTCTTTTGCAGGACACCAAGTCTGTAGGCTATTGAGATCATTTTGTAAAAGCATACAGTCACCTTGTGACTCGATTAGAGATGGGTAACACGTGAGTGAAGCAATCGCGATGAAGCAATCACTAGCCCCCAACACGTGTGTCGACACACTCTATACTGAGCGAGCTGCTTCACAGGTGAAGCAATCACTACAGTATGAGCGAGCTGAGCGTTTGGTGAAGCAATCACTTGCACTCAACAATTGTGTCGGCCGACACGTTTGTGTACACACAGTAGAGCTAGAGATGAACAGCACATGAACGAGGCAATCAGTTGATGTGATTATGAGTTTGTTTATGAGCTCGAACTTGATTATGAGCTCGACAGTTTTGCACAGGAGCGAGTCAATCGTTGCACATAAGCAATCATTTGCGCGAAGATTTCCGTGGCGCGGAGCCTTTGCCGGATCTCGTCGGAGTTGAGCGTTTGGTGAAGCAATCACTAGCCCCAACACGTGTGTTGGCCGACACGCTTGTGTACACACAGTAGAGCTGGAGATGAACAGCACATGAACGAGGCAATCAGTTGATGTGATTAGGAGCTTGTTTATGAGCTCGACACTTTTGCACAGGAGTAAGTCAAGCGGTGCCGCGATATGAATTTCGTAAAGGCTGTAGGTAATGCCGTACAGTGCAAGCATGCCGTGGTTGGTTGTGATGATCGAAACTGACCGTCGCGGAAGAACATATGTGCACTTTATATGTGCATATGATGAAGATTTTGATTGAAACTTTCTTCCTGTAGACTTTCTCAATTTTTTTGTGATTGCATGCAGTGAGATTATCTCAGGAATGCGATGTCCGATCGAAATGAAATTTTTTAAGGATATTGATGAAGTATAAGAAGTATAGATATTGGATAGGGATATTCGAGCAAATTTTCAGAAACAGTTATATTTTGATGAAGAAAAAAACCTGAAAATACGAGAATGGGTGAAATGAATATGGTTGGGTTTGTCCGCTTTTTTTTGGATGATTATCGCTGTGACTATTTCTTATATCTGGGAGTTGAAGTGGGTTTATAATTCAAATAAAAAAGTTTTTGATTTTCATTATCTCTTGAAGTGTATATTGAAATCAGTGTACATTTGACACAATTCGATGCAGTGAAGTTCAGTGTATTTAGATAAGATACTTGTGAAAATTTGTTTCTAATTGATCATTAGTCTATAAATTCATTTACCATTGATAAATTTAAAATGGTAAACTTTTCAATTATATACCGTTTCGAAAAAAGTTTCTATGAGTGATTTTTTCTTCGCTGAGGTAACGTTTTAGAATAATGTGAGTGGGGAGTACTGAAAAGAAAGCAGCTATTTTCCTCATTTATGTTGTAGGAGATGCGGCCATAAAATGTTCATGTGATTAGCATCATATATATATATATAACAAGAAACAATGTTTATTATTCACAAATTTTGGAATTTAGACATAGTTAGGTTATAATTAGAGATTAAGCGTATTTACTGGAACAGGTATTCTTTTGGGACAACCAGTACTTAGTATGAAATTCAAAAATACTAGGTTCTTGCAAATATTCAAAAAGTTTCTAGGGCAAAGGTAGCTGAAATCGGACAAAGTCGGCCAATTTTGGGTGAGAGTGTTTTGGGACATAGCGGGCCAAGATCTATTTCTGCGATACAAAAATTTCAGTTTTGTAGGGGAATAAGGGGTTTTTTGGCCATAGTTTGGCAAAAACTGCCTTTACGGCACTTTCGATGATTGAAAATGGTCGGAGAGTACAATAGTGATATTTTAAGGGCGAGAAAAAATTTTGATAGGGGAAATTGGGTGAAAACGTCCTTTTTTACCAAAATTATTTTTTTGGTCTAGCATGAATTTGGGGACCTTCCTGAGTTGTTTCGGGTCAAATTTTCATACAAGTCTGTGAAAAAGCGGCCTAGTTTCGAAGATACGGCAAAATGAAATCCGCCGGAAAATCGCCTGGAAAAACTGAAAGTAGCACTTAAAGTGCTAAGGAGGAAAAGGTTGAGATCCTTTTTGGTTCGCCAGTTGGCTTCTCCGGCTGTGCTGAGGCTCTCCTCGTGACTGCAGGTCGCCACGAGGGTGTCTCCAACCCTACCGGGGTTGTAAAATTTACGAGACCGCGGGAGTTAAGATGCCCCTGGATTCATATCCCGCCTTACTGAAGAGGTTGGCCCCCTAGTGGGTGCATGTTTAATAGGCGAAACATTTTGTTTTTACCATTTCTTAATAAAATTTTCGTTTAACTTCATGCTTCAGTGAAGCGAAGTGGAAAACCGGCTGTTTTAGATTAGCCAGTTGGTATTAGCCAGTTTGGTATCAGAGATCGATCGATGAAAAGTCATATAGATGGCAACAGGATTAGTTTGTTCTATCTTAGTAAATTTTTTGACTTTGGTAATTTGAACGAATACAGGAGATGTTTTGTGCATATAATAAAATGAAAATCAAATTAAATTGATTGAATTTCATCGTTTTTCTTTAGGCGAAAAGATTTGCCAAATAAATGGCCGACCATTGGAAAGTTACGGAAAAGCTGCGCGGACTAATGACGCAGTATCCTTTGAAGATTATCTTGCACCATCACCATTCTGGCTTGGGAACCTTGTGTTTGGAGGGTGGGGGAGGGCATATCATACCTTTTCATTACATCACTGCAAATCGTATGTATAGCATATATAGCATACTTCAACAAATACTTGCTAGTATTTTTGGAACATGTATTTTTTGTATTTGTACTAGTTATAACTAGTATGTGGAAATCCTAGTACGACCCGACTCTAGTTATAATATAGACCAAAACATGCATTGAAGACCTACATACATATTTCCTCTACTTTTTTACGAAAATAGGATTTTCTGACGGACTAGAGTTTTTTAATTTTTAATTC
This sequence comes from Nemotelus pantherinus, assembly GCA_963978885.1. Classification (NCBI taxonomy): domain Eukaryota; kingdom Metazoa; phylum Arthropoda; class Insecta; order Diptera; family Stratiomyidae; genus Nemotelus; species Nemotelus pantherinus. The sequence goes on from OZ022264.1 coordinate 43,696,813, forward strand.
AAATCAACTATAGTTAACTAAGCTATCAGACACTTTCTTTACATTTTAAAATCTTTTTAAAATGTTCAAAACAAAAAAAGACACTTATTAAAATAAATACTGGGAAATTTTCTGTGCGTTTAATTTTCTTTGTCGCCTTTTCATGGGCATGTATAAGCGGTAAATAGAAAAAATACTAATCATATGCATAATCCTTTTTCATAACTACATTTTACATCAATCAAAAACGAATTGACACAATTGATTGACTCACACTGATTGACTCATCCAAATGAGTGAGTCGAAGTGTGTCGACACACTAAACTGAGTCGTTTTTCCCATCTCTAGACTCGATCACTCGGAATATCTTAAAATCGTCGGCATATAAAAGACATGGAGATCGAATGAAAGGTGGGAGATCGTTTATGAACAAAAGAAAGAGAAGAAGACCAAGGATAGACCCTTGCGGAACACCTGATGCAGGATAAAAGGGAATTGAAGAGGAGAAATTAACAGTTACAATACCGGTACGGCCAAGAATGTAAGAGTTAAACCAGGAGAGAAGAGGAAAAACAATGCCATCGCACCTAAGCATTTGAAGAAGGAAATCATGGTTGACAGAGTCAAAGGCTTTGGAAAAGTCGGTATATAGTACATAAACCTGATTTTGATGGTCAAGAGCGGATGCGACCGTGTGTGTGAAGGAAAGAACGTTGTTTAAAGTGGATTTACCTTTGAAAAAACCATGCTGCTCTTGAGCGAGAGTAGGCTGGATAAAGGAGAAGGCTCGCTTGTAGCCCACTTTTTACAGGTTCTTGCTAAACTAACTATGCCTGTACGATCTAGTGATGGGCGTTTCTGTTGTTTTCAGAAAACGAATACGAACTGTTTTTTTCCAAAAAAAACTGTTTTTTGAAACTTTTTGAAAACTTTTTTCACTCGACCAGCAGCAGATTGATACTGGGTGTTACCATTAGTGATGGGCGTTTCTGTTGTTTTCAGAAAACGAAAGCTATTTGGAAAAAAACAGTTTGAAAAAAACTGTTTTTTTCAAACTGTTTTTTTCAAACTGTTTTTTATCAAATAGTTTTCGTTTTCTGAAAAAAAACAGAAACGCCCATCACTAATGGTAACACCTAGTATCAATCTGCTGCTGGTCGAGTGAAAAAAGTTTTCAAAATGTTTCAAAAAACAGTTGTTTTTGGAAAAAAATAGTTCGTTTTCGTTTTCTGAAAACAACAGAAACGCCCATCACTAGTACGATCACCGGCTTTATGTATAGGAAAGATTTTGGCAATTTTCCAGCGAGAAGTAAAAGAGCCAGAAGATACACTTAAACTGAACAAGATAGAAAGAGGGACGCACAGAAATGATGAAAGAAATTTAGCCAGGATATTTTCAATACCGTCGGAACCACTACCAGAATTGGCATCGATATCGTTCAACCGAAGTTCAATTTCAAGAGGGTTCGTTCGAAACGAATGCAGTTCAGGAGAAGATGTGGAGAGAAGATTTTGGAAAATAAAAGAGGATTGTTGTGAGCCAGGTTTCCTCAGTGTGCCAGGTTTCAGTAAGGCATATTATACCGTCCGAAGCTAAAGTGGCAGAAAGCCTGAACTCATTAGTTTTGGTTCTCAAACCGCGGCCATTTCGGTAATATATTCTTAATCCTAAGTTCTGGAGCTCCTTGCTTCTCACGGACGAAAATTCCTTCGAGGAATTCTGGTGAATTCCTTGACTAGAACCCCAGGAGGTCAAAAGTCCTTTCGTAAAAGTTCGTTAACGCCAGCAGATACTGTAATACGAAAGGATGCCACTTCCTGGTTCTGCAAGCTACCCAGCGTCAGTTTTTTTCAGAAAACAAGTCGTGGCATGTAACCAAGCTTAGCAGCCGCAAAATGCTTGATCATCTCGACTGAAGTGTTGTAGTCGATACGGGAAATGAAGACCTGCAGCGGCGGACTCACCACTTTGACGTGGGGTAGTGCGCCATTAAACCCAGAAAATTCAACGTGCGCACTGGGTCGACTTAGAGGAGGACTACGCGTTGCTATGACGTCGGTGCGAGATGCGGAAGTGGACGGAATATCCAAGAGTAGTAACGGAAAAGTAGGAGGTCGATCGTGAGCCTGGTGCAGTGGCTGATGATCATTAGGAATAGGTTGCGGTAATTGAAGTCCAAAAGATTGCGTAGTTTGGGCTCAAGATTTGCATTTATTCCGAGTCATGACTCCAGCAGGAGATTTAGCAGCTTCGGCAGTGTCAATGATTGCGCCAGAATCAACAGAATTGATAGAATTCACTGAATTAACAGGTGTAACTATGCCAAGTAATTGTTGTGACCTCAAGCAACAAGTATTTTAGTCACATCTTCAAGACACTGTTTAGCGGCTAGTAGTTTAGTTACATAATGCGCCATAGAAGACGAGCGGCAGCATGTACAGAACCAATACAGACCAGCAGCATCATTAAGCGCGTCCACGATACGTCCTGCGAGGCCAACGCAACCGACGTGAAACGTTTTGCCGATTACCGCAAGCTAGCAACAGAACGTAAGCATGCTTGGTATCGATTTATGTAGCAATCTCAAAAAAATGTGGGCACGAGTAGAGAGAACATACGAGAGAACATACGTTCCGAAGAGAGAACATACGAGAGAACACAAACTGGTTCTCGTACTAGACGAATAGGGAGAGAGCAAGATGAGATAGTACACATTTTACTGCCCAGCTTGTGAAAGTAAAGAGGTAAATCGGATATTTGAACAGTCGCGAATTCTGGAGCAACGTCCAATATTTTAATAAACTACTAATTAACGAAGTTCTATTAACTGATGATGGACGAGAGTTGCCAACACTAACCATAGAAGAGACGATTCGTGTGATCCATCGGCTCAGAAATTACAAATCGCCCGGAGCCCACGAGGTACCAGCGGAATCAGTTAAATATATAGACAAAATATTACATCAGGTGATTCATCAACTAGTACTGAATGTATGTATTCTTTGGGGCTACAACAATTCATTGGTCTATGCCAACCATCCGCAAACTTTAAAGATGCTCAGATCTAATATCGAATGCGAAATCGCTGGAATATCGTCCACACGTGCGGAAAAGTCATGGAAAATTAGGTTCAGCGGATCCACAGTTTCAAGTGCTTCGGGGGTAGTCATTTGTATGATGCTGTGTTTCATACGTAATGGCATTGATTGAACTTTAACCTACAATAAAAATTCCGTTCAAATCTGAGATCAGATTTATTTAATTAAAAAGATAAATGGGACACTCTTAATGGAAAACAGATAACAGATAAAACACATAACAGTGTAATTTAAACCATGAAGCCCTTGGTCTTTGATATTTACTATTTTGAGATACTGGCTACATTAAAATCTATTTCGAACATTAAAACCTCGAGTCTACAGAAAAAAATATACTCAGACTATCTTTTTTATGATCGGTCGTAAGTTTTATTCGTAGATACTCACTACATGCCTGACTTCAAAAACTCTCAATGACATTTCGATATATCGAGAAAAAAAAGTCAGCTTCAGATCAACCGCAAACTCTGTAATAACAATACAAACTGATGATGCATTGGAGAAATTGCATTCAACATCAAATGTCAAACGAAATGGAAACAGGGGCGGAATGTTTTCATTCCTCTTTTGCTATTCAAACAACAGTAAAATGTTTGTTGCTTACGGCAGCAAAAAAATGCACAAGCAAATCGTAGGTGAGTGAATTTTAATGGAATTGTAGATGAAGAGAACCCAAATGCATTGCATGCACTTACTTACCTACCAATGTAAATGCCTGCAGCCATTTGCAGAATTCCATCGAACAATGAAAGAACCGAAGCGTAGCGCATACAAATAATGACTTTTTGTGTACAGGTGAGGATTTTCCACTTTAGATCTTCAACGAAAAACAATAGCATTCGACAATGTTCTCCACGGACATGACGCTTCCGCGAAATGGGGATAAAATAGGAATGTACTTTGAAAAGTTTAAATGACATAGGGGGTGCCTGTTTCAGGATGCGATCGAACGCAGGTACGGAGAACAATTGATGCGAGTTGGGAGTCGAATTAGCATTTATCTTGAATGGAATTTTACGTGATTTTTCATTAAAGAGGACGAAGTGGTGCGGGATTTTAAATTGAGCTTTAAGTACTAGAAAATTTTTAGTCACTGTAGAAAATTTCACAAGTAAAATATTGAAGAGAGATGTACATTTTTCGTAACAGAGATTCGAAATTAATACTGACTTATTTTAAAACAACTTTTAACGAAAACGAAATGTCATATATAATATCATAGCACGACAAAGCCAAAAATCAAATATAAAGCAACTATACTCATTGAACCCGGCACACATATTTACGAAAAGCGCTTTAAGGCCGGCGATACATGTAAAATTTTCAAAAATTCGAGTTTCTTTTTTTTTTTGCATAAATAGTTAAATTTGCATCTAAAAAACAAACGTACTAAAGGACTTCTGTATGGGCCTTGAATCGCTGATTAGTTGGTAAGTCGCTGTAATCATAGAGTTTCTGTGTGTCAAAACAACGCTTTTTTCTCGAAAGGACTTTATTTTAGATTGGCGGGCAAGATAACCCAAAAAGTTCTCAACCGATTCTTATGAAACTTGGCACACGTTTTTTCTATAGTATAAGCTTCTAGTTGAACCTCAATAATGCCAAAAAAAATTTCAAAATTTAGCATTTTCGACCCAAAAACTGTCAAAAAAGGGTCGATAATCGTACTTTTTTTATGAGGCGTGCTAATTTTCGATTTTTTTACTTTTTTTTCCTTTTCTTGGTTCAACTAGAAGATACATGTTTAATAAATACACTCCAGCCCATTTTTTTATTTCAAATTGCTGTAACTTGTGCTAAAAATCCCACCAATTGATGCCTTTCGCAGCGAGGGTCTCAGGAGATTGGTTACTACGGCGGCCATTTTGAAACAATAAATTAAATTAAATCAGATTCTTGTATTTTAATATGTAGTGAATAAACATGTACACTTTCAAAACGATTCATTTATTCCTTCTATTTTAAATGAGCCTCTGAAAAACGGTCTAAATTCAGGCGTTTACATGTAGCGCCGGCCTTAATCAAAAAATGAGTCAAGTTTCGGACATTTGTATGTCGATTGTGATTAATAATAAAAGCAAACCACTACAAAAAAAAACTTTCTTACCAAATCTCTACACAAAGAAACTAACAAGAATATCTTATCGATAATTAAAACATTCATCCGCAACAGCTAAATGGTATTGTCTAATCTAAACGAAAAAAAACCTGATTCAAAGAAAATGAAACTTATATTCAAATGTCATCGTCAAAAACTATCGATTTCTCATTTTGGATGATGTAATTCATAATGCAATGATATTTTGGATAATATGGCAAAATAAGGTCATCAACTGACGAACATAAAAAATTATATGAAATCTTAGAATTGCTTATTAAGGCCTCGCGAGAATTAACGGGATATTAAGATTTCGCTGAGACAAGTAAGTATCTTATAGCTTATCATGTCAATATTTTCCAATGGCACAAGCCTAAATGGTGAATCGAGATTTTTACTTTCTACAGATTAACTGCGGATTTGAAAGCAAGATTTATAATCTTGCCGGAAAAAAAACTATTTTGAGATGCTCTGTATGCAGAAATCTCAATTTGGATTGTATTTTGAATGAAAGTAGATGAAATATTCCAGCTACGATAGTATTATTCGCTATAGTTTATGTTCAATAAATTTTTGGATGTGCAATAAATAAATTCTTTATTTAATTGATGATGCCTACCCATATTTATGATGTTTTTTTTCATTCGAGATTGTAGTTATCCTATAATTTTAGCAATCATAATTTAAACTTATCATTACTTGAAATCACAAAACAACGAATTAAATATGTTGACAAAGATCAATAAAACGCAAATCGTATCTGCAGACACGGTCAAAACGATATCGAAATTGAAATCACATCTAAAGATACGCATTGTTTCTTCATTCGAATAACATCGAAACCCATTAACAACTCGAATTTTAAATGAAAACTCAATTGTTCACTAAGACTCATTAAACTATTCAGTCTAACTCACCATCACAACAAATACGCATTTCATTCATTAAAACTATTTTCTTTCATCAAGCCTTCTCTCGAAAAACGACAATACAACTGCATTCTTTCATTCCAAGCAGCAAAACTAAATTAATTGAAATTCAATTTCGAAGAGTCTCGAAAAAGTTTAAAGCTGCTCTTCTTCAATTGCTGTGAGTGAAGTTTGTATCATCATAGAATATTTCGTACTGCAAGTAGTTTGCTTTCGGCAACTAAATAAATAAGTAGCAAACAAGAATTGTTGCTACGATTTGGCCTGTCAACCCTCTGACAGACTGTTTCGTAGAGAGCAAGGATTGTTTCCCTTTTTATTGAAAGAGTACAATAGTGAGAAAGTTTCCGGGGAAGTGCATGAGAAAACTTTCAATTAGAAGAAATACGAGAGATTTTATTGAATGTGAATGTAATGTTTAAGGTTAAGTAAATTAATTTAATATAGGAGGGGCGGGGCATTGTGTGGATTGTAAATAACTACAATTAAAGCATGCAATTAATTACTATGCAACATAAGTAAATTACTTTTCAATAAAGTGGGCAATGAAAGTGATGATATAAACTTGGCATAATTGATCAATACAAATAGCTGAGTATCGACAGGCTTCAGATACATTTTATCATTTACTTTATTTCGCAGTTAGTTTTGTTTTGCTTTTGCCTAGGATTGTCTGGTGCTAATAATGTTCGTTGCTTCGATGTACTATTTTCTGACATTCTCAAAATTCTAGAGACACCTCCTCCAGTTCAAATCAATGTGTACAACGTTCAGTGGCTTAGACGCTCTTCTGCCACAAACCTGGCGGCTCGACACATTGGGTGTCCAATAAGTATTCCTGAGTTGTCTAAGTTCGATTAAAGGCCGGCAGCTTTGCTCGCTAAGGTGCCAGTCCAAAGTAGCGATTTACTGCTCGCGGGTTCGAATCCTACTGTATCCTAATTTTTGAATTTCTTCACCTTGTGTTGTCTTCAGAACCGGCGACTGGGAATAATGCCAGCGCGGAAGAAAAACAGGAGCAAAGTGTTACACTTAAAAAACAATGCAATAATTGATTTCGGTTTTTCCCATAATTGTCTCCTTACCGCCGTAGCTAAGCATTCGCTTCAAAGGGTAATTCTCTGAGGTTTGGCATTATCATAGAGAGTTTTTGAGAGAGAAAGAGTTTGAATCTGAGAGTTTGAATTTGTTTCTAACTTGTCGACCCGATATGTATTCTGTTTCTGTTACTGCTCTTTGGTAACTCAGACAACAAATTAATCTCGTTGCGTTTTAATAACTCTTTTCTGCCTAAAATAATCAAACTGGCACTATGACAAAGCCGAAAGGACTTCTTTTAACAAATATAAAGAAGGTCGACCATATCAGGTCTACCATAACTGATATTTGAAGATGTTGAATGTGTTTCTTTATACTGCATGACTTCAAGAGCACTAAACTTACTTTTGCATGTAAAAAGGGCATTGATATTAAAGAAGCGGCACTCTATCTGAGGAACTAAAGCAAGTTTACGTAGCTGCAAGCAATGCAAAATAGAAAGGGCTAAGTTCCAGCCTAAGAATAGTATTAGGTAGAAAGACCTTATAAACCAGAAAAATAGTAAAGTCTTTTCGTCCCTGGTTAAGCAAATCAAAGACAATCGTGGTAATTTTCAAAGCCAACTTCGACTGGCCAATTTTTTCGCTGGATTCTCCTAGAACTGGATTGGTGTTGAATCAAAAACCTTTTTCCGAAAATAAAAGGCTTTGGAAACTCTTGCTAAGCTTGTTGTCTTAAAATATGGTGAGCCTGATGGTATTTAGTCGCTCTTACTAACTTCAAATTCAAAATTATTGAGCTATCTTGAGTTGAATCAATGTATTGACGGCTTCTGTTTTAAGCGCTCCACTCAGAACTTACTTATATTTTTCACTGAAATATGGAATCGGTAATTCCACAACTTTGGTGATGCAATGTTAGTATCTTTAAATATTTGTTTATTTATTTCAACCAAACAAGGCATAAAAAAAATGCAAAACAAAAATTTGAAAATTATAACCATCTTGCAAGAATTCCAAAATATTGTTTTGCAAAATGTTGCAAAACAAATTGTAAGTTTTACAAAACTTGCAAAACATTTGATAAATTTGCAAAACATTTTGAAAAACTTGCAAAACATTTTGCAGAACTTGCAAAACATTTTGCAAAACTTGTAAAACATTTGCAAAACTAGCAAAACATTTACAAAGCTTGCAAAATATTTTGTAAAACATTTTGCTAAACTTGCAAAACTTGCCAAATATTTGCAATACTTGCAAAGCATTTTGCAAAACCTACAAATGATTTGCAAAACTTGGAAAACATTTGCAGAGCTTGCAAGACATTTTGCAAAACCTGCAAAATATTTTGGAATACTTGCACAACATTTTGCCAAACTAATAATGAATGGTATAGCTATCAAACAATTTCGCTGGAAGGAACATGTGGAAGTGAAGCTTATTCGAGGTCTGAGCGCTTATTTTGTAAGAAAGGTTTCACCACCACCTGGGGTCTGGAAAATAATATAGACGGATGGTGGGTGGGTTATTGTTATGCTCTCGTATGATTGCAAGACCCTATGGGTAGACTAGTGTAAATACTCGTATAGTTCCAAAATACTCGATACTAAAATACTTGCAAGTATTTTGGAACTTGCAAGTATTTTCGAATCACGCATTTTCGTATCGAGTATTTTTGTACTTCCGAGTATTTTCGGACTTCCAAGTATTTTATTCAATTACTCAAAAAGTTTTTAGGACAAAAATAGGGGAAATCGGACAAAATCGGCCAATTTTGGGTTAGAGTGGTTTGAGACATAACGGGCCAAGACCTCTTGCTGTGATACAAAAATTTCGGTTTTGTAGGGGAGTCAGGGGTTTTTTGGCCATAGCTTGACAAAAACTGCGTTCACAGCGCTTTCGATGATTGAAAGTGGTGGGGGAGTATATTAGTGATATTTTAAGGGCGAAAACATTTTTGATAGGGGAAATTGGGCAAAAACGACCATATTTTCCAAAAAAAATTTGTTTGGCCTAGCAGGAATTCGGGGACTTTTCTGAGTTGTTTCGGGCGAAATTTCCATACAAGTCTGTGAAAAAGCGGCCTAGTTTCTAAGATACGGCAAAATGAAATCCGCCGGAAAAATTGAAAGTAGCACTAAAAATGTTGAGATGCTTTTTGGTTCGCCAGTTGGTTTCTCTGGCTGTGCTGAAGCCCTCCTCGTGACTGCACTCCAACCATACCGGGGGGCCTTACCGAAGAGGTTGGCCCCCTAGTGGGTGCATGTTTAATAGACGTAACATTTTTTTTATCATTTCTTAATAAAATTTTCGACAAATTCATGCTTCAGTGAGGCGAAGTGGAAAACCGACAGTTTTAGATTAGCCAGGAAAAGTTTGGTATCAGGGATCGATCGATGAAAAGTCATATAAATGGCAATAGGATTAGTTGGTCCTATCTTAGTAAATTTTTCAATATTGGTAATTTGAACGAATACAGGAGGTGTTTTGTGCATGTATTAAAATGAAAATCAAATTAAATTGATTGAATTTGATCCATCTAAAGGAAGGCCCCTAGATTGGAGAAACACTTGCTAAATAAGTGACCGACCATTAGAAAGTTACGGGCAAGCTGTACGGACTAATGGCTCGGTATCCTTTCACGGTCATCTGCACCATCACCATTCTAGCCTGGGAACTTTGTGCCTGGTGGATGGGGGAGGGCATATCATACCGTTTCATTACATCACTGCAAATCGTATGTATATATGTACATTCTTCATATGTACATTCTTCAAAAAATACTAGCTAGTATTTTTGGAACAGGTAATTGGAACAGGTATTTTTTTGTACTCGTACTAGGAATACCTTGTATATGAAAATTCGAGTACGACCCAACTCTAGAGATAATCTCTGAAGTGGCCGATCCGAATGAGCTGAAATTTTCGGAGGACATAGATGTATATAATAGGTAGGTCCACTGGAATTGGAAATTTTGAGCCATGTGTGGGTGCTGAGTGCCTAAAAATAGGCAAGGATTTTTTCTAAATTTTGATTAGTCATATCTTCTGACAGTAACGTTGGATAATCGTGAATATTGCAGAGCGTATTGATGTCGACTAAGATTTATAACAAGAGAGTGCGGGTAGTCCTATAGCTACGGCAGGCTGTTGAAAAAAAGATTCTTGAAATCCTCCTGAAAATTTTTTGGCTTTTTGACAAAAAAAAACCAATCATTGATAAATTTTAGCCTTTGTCCATCATGTCAAATAGAAATATTCAAAATTCCAATTGGCACAAGAACGGCAACCCATCACCACATTGCCTCTATTTTCAGCACTCGAAACTTCTGTTTACGAGAACTGACGACCGGATAATCCGATCTTAATGAAATTTACAGAACATGTTGGTATTAACTAGGACCAGTTCTGATAAAAGTGATTTTGAAATGCAGGCAACTCTGTGGCAGTGGTAACATCTTGAAAAATCACTCAGAAAAAAACTGATTTTTGGCCTATAACTTCCGATTCAGCAATCACATTTTAACAAAATTCACATAATGTTTCGACCTTACTTTAGACAAAATTTGGTGAAAATTTGTTTGACAAGCTAGAATAGAATTGCCACGTATAGTGATTTTTGTCTCCTAAATCTTGCAAAGTTGCTCAGCAAAATAAAGCTTTATTCCCTATAACTTCCGATCCAGTCATGGAATCATGCAGCAAATGGGCCTTAATGTAAACCAAATGTCGTAGGAATTTCGTTAAAAGAGCATGAAAGTGCTGCCAGCTATGACCATTTTTGTAATATTTTAGAATTTCATTACTAAGCGATTATGTCATTAGATTCAAAAATGGGAATGATTCTGTAATGAAAATTAACAACAAATATTAACATTTTGAAAGTTTGAAAAGTTTTGAGGGTAGTAACCCTAAAACTCTTTTCACCCCTAGAGCTTCCAGCACAGTGATTCAATCGAAACGAAATTCACAGGGTGGGTTTAACTTAAAATGAAGCAGATTTGGAATATATTTTGCTTTGCTATTAGTACAGGGTAACCAGCATCAGACATTTGCGTAAATATTGCACCAACAGATGCTTCAAATTGCATACTCATATGCAAAGCATTTGCAATAAATATACGAAACCAATTTTCAAATGTTCCGAGTTTTGAAAATTTTTCGGATGGCAGCCTCAAACAACGTTTGACAGCTGAAACTTTCGATGAAGTCCAGCGATGAGAACGAAATTCAAAGGATAAGTTGATTTAAGTATGAGCTTGATATGGTGAACTTATTACTGCTTCGGTGGAAAATTGTTGCCAGCCATCATCTATGTTTTAGTTAGGTTTTTTTTGCTTTGGATAAGGAATGGTTGATATGATACTACAAAGAAGTGTATAACGTCTTCCCGTATTTTTTTGTCACTCAAAGACAATTTCCACGAAAATTAATTTTCTAGCGGTTCTGATGCACTAGACCTTTTTTTTATTATTTTTACAAGCTTATATGTTGCAGATATACTCAGTTCGCCCTTTTGGTAGGCAAGTACAAATTTCTGCAGTGTCATCTTTATCAGAAAGTCACTCTTCATGCATAGGTCGATTAGCTTTTTCCATTGTCTTCAATAAGGATGTGAGGCTAATTAAACTGCATGACCTTGGTAGGTCCGCCGGTTTGTCCGCCCTTTAAGATGAATGCTACCCGCACCAGTCTCTACGAATTTGGCTTATAGCCAAGTTTCAAGCTCACCCGAAAAATGTGTACTAGGATGATTTTAGTTCTTAAGGCCCCGAGATGATTCTATCTGGTCGGGGGATTTAACGGGTTTGAAGGAGTTTATTGCATATTCTACTTTTTCATACGAGATGATTTGTAGTTTCGCTTCACTACTAATTTTGCACCCTTTATGGATGCATGAATTTAGCTTAATTCGTAATGGGTTGAATGATATTTGAAGAAAGAGGAGGAAAATTATCCTGAACCTAATTTTCAAATTATTCCCCAACGAGAAGTTGAATTTAATTGTAAATTACTTATTTCTATGCAGTTTCTACTTCATTTAATTATCTCCATCTCATAAAATAATCTCAACTTATTTGAGTTGCACTTGTATCACTTTATTTCCACTCTAAAATAACTTAGCACATATGTGCCACTGATATGAACTCCATATCATAGCTTACCTAAACTGATTGCACATTGCAGTATTATATCATCTTTAGTGATGATAAAACTGTTCTCCTGTAGAAAACTTTATGTAGGTCTACAGACATCAAACAAGCCCACAGCCCGGCACTATCTTAGCTCTCTGACCGACAGTCGTAGCAGCAGTAGCTTTAACTTTGCCCAGAACATCAAGGAAATGAACGATAAGAGAGTGCTTAGTATATATACTGGCATTCTCCATACACATATATTTATCTAGTGCACACATGTGGGGCAACATATGTGATTCTCATGTTTATTTACATGACTAGGGTAAAAGTGCCCCAGAAGATGGAGATTCTCACAAACTGATGTTGCCGGCAATGTTTGCTGATGACAATGACTTGCTAATAGCATCTGCATCATGACAGGCCCCTATCTGACTATCTTATGTTTGTCCGAATAGAATCCTTGGAGATAGTTTATATTGTTTTTTCTTTCCGTTCGCAACGCGTTTATTGAAGGACTCGAGGGCAGTGTGCTTATGAGCTGCTGTGTTTGTTTAACCTAAAATCACTCAGCTCACTCGGTCAACTCAAGTTAAAGACGTTTTAGCTTGTAAAAGAATCGATTACTGGTTTGGGGTGTTTAAGTTGAATGATCGCATTTTAATGGGGAGAGATGCCGAAAAAGTAGTTTCTTATATTTCGAAGCACTTAAGATTTTTCAGCACATTCTCCGAAATCACAAAGAACTACTATAAGACGCCAGACAGAAGGAATAAGACAATAGCAGCGGAAGAGTAATCTTATTCATGTAACACTGGGGCGTCCAGTTACAACAAGATGGACTACTAAAATTGTCTAACTCACACGAAAGTAGCACGTCAGCGGTGACAGAACTCTCGAAACTTTCTTTCGAAAATTTTCTCACACTTGCTGCCCACTCGAAAAGCATTCATTTGGCTAGTGTGACTGGTTGACTCGAGCATCTTAGCATGCCACCGGAATCTTACAGCTGCCGACAACGTCACATATCTGTGTAACTATGCCAGCATCTTGCGTACGGGGGTGGTCTCGTCGCATTCTTCTCCTTTGCCAAGTTTTAAGCCCACACACAACGTGTTACTGTACGATACGTAATGACTTGAAGCAACGAAAGTAATGGAGTTACTGAGTCAAGTTTAGATTGCTTGAAACATATTCGACTGGGGAAGGTCAGTTATTATGATATTAAATTGTGGCGCCAGAGACGTCAGATAACAGATAGTAGATTGGATTGAACGGATGGATATGGTGCTGTGGTAATAGGTTTGATTAATCTTATCTTAATACCGTCGTTGGGGAATGTGGTGACATAATCGATAATAATTGGTGCCGGTATTAATTCTAATATGGTTTATCTAATGCTATTTATTCTGGTATCTAAATAGCGCACGCGATAGGTATTTACAACTGAGAATGCGTCTCAGATTTAAAATTTTCCGCATATTTTAGGTGTGAACAATTAGGAAAATGTTTTGCACATAAGTATCTTGGAATTTTTAGATTTCAAAAGTTTCCAAATTTATGTTGTTTACTTGATAATAGAATGCGGCGAAAGGAATGAGATTGAACATCTGTGATTATTTCCAAGCTTCATATTTTCAGAAAAAGTTATGAAATTGGACTTCGTGTTGCGTTGAAATAGCAGTTCAGCAAATCACATAAATAAATTTATAAATTATTGTAGGAAAATTTGCAGATTTATTACATAAAAATGTATAGATAATAATTGAAATGAAAATTACATAAATATTAACTGTGATTGCGCATATTATTTTTACTTATTTGTGTATTTATTGCAAAAATACTGCAAATATAAAAAATAGTTTTCATAAGAGAAATATTTTACTACTGATAATGTAAGGGTAAAAATGCATATTGGACATCCGAGGCCTAAAAAGCCATAGACTTGGAATTTAGTCACTGTAAATCATTGTAGGGCACCACCAGCTTTGACAATGATATTATTTGCAGCAGTGTATCTATACAAAAAAGCACCGTTTTCTGTTAGAACTGCATGCGATACGCGACAGTATTTACGATACTGATGATTTGGACAAACCAAAAGCCACTGCAAATGTGAAGAAATGCATCAACTGTGACGGAAACTATTTAGCGAACTACCGGAGATGCACTGTGGTCAAAAACATCTGCCAGAAGTATTTATTATCTAAAAAAACATATATCATTTTTGTTGCATTTGAATAATAATTGAATTTAATCCAAAACTAAAACATTGAACCTGCTAAAGCCTTCTGCTAACCTAACCTATAGATACACTGAAACAAATCCACATGGCGCCCAGAGCCATATAACATAGCGCATAGCACTCTGAGCTATGCAGTATGGCTCCCCGCGCCATAATTACATGACGCAGAAATTATGGCCCCACACGCTATATTACATAGTGACATGAGCCATGTAATATGGCTCATGACACTCCAATTATAACTCGCAGCCATACTGTGTGAGGGAACGTATAAATGTCAGCAAGTGACAGAGTTTATGTCTACATAATACAAATCCCTATGATAAATTTTATATTGGCATAAAACATATTTCACGGATTAGACTGAAATTTAGTCTAATTATAGAACACAGGTTACAATTGAGTATAACATTCAATTTCGTTCATATGACCATTGCAAACACATTTGAAACGACGGATGTTTTGAAGCTAATTTCCTACACACACCTGGCCTTTTGATCATTTCACTTTCTACATAGATTCTCAGCTTAACCTTCTGATTAGACTCATTTTGAACTGAAGTACTGGCTGCGATATTTTCGGTACTTCGACCGGTGAATTTTCACACTGGAGCAGGAACATTCAATAATGAATATGTTGACTCGAATTTATATTTGGTGGAATTTATATTTGGTGCACTGAAAACACACATAGCGTCGGACGCCATAATTTTTAGACTTCTGGCGCCATGTACATAGTCGATATCAGTCGATTTGTGATAAAATATAGCGCCACACGCCATAGTACATAGGAGCAGACGCTATGCTTATAGCCCTCCACGCCATACTCTATAGTCCTCCACGCCATATACTATAGTCCCACGCCATATACTATAGTCCTCCACACCATGTACTACAGCCCTCCACGCCACGTACTATAGCCCTCCACGCCATGTACTATAGCTCTCCACGCCATCTGCATGGCGTGGAGGACTATAAGCATAACGCTTGCTCCTATGTACTTTTCGCCATGTATTATGGCGTGTGGCGCTGTATTTTATCACAATCCCCAAATCGACATGGCGCCAGAAGTCTATAAACTATGGCGTCTGGCGCTATGTGTTTTTTCAGTGTACTTATTGCAAATAACCCAGCAAACAATTTAGTGAGCGTTCACTAAAAACGATAGTTTCTCGACAATCAACAGACATATCCCTCATACGAAACCGAGCCTGTTCGTAAAACGATACGCAGCCTACGCAGCAATGATTTTGCTTAGGATGACCGATGCAATAAATAATGCAAGCCATGTGTATGTGCCCTATGGCCTATGCGGCTCAGTAGCAGATTTTACATAGATTCTTCCCCTAGTTTGCTGGTCGATATAGACTCGCTAAAACCACATTTTTTCTAACTCATTTACGAATCGTTAAAAATGATTCTTCTCGGATGGCCATTTTAGTAGGACCAATGAATCGTTTTCGATTCATTTGCGAGCTCGTTAACGACAAAAACATTCGTGAAATATTACTCTTTTATGAATTAATTACGATGCATTTGGTTTGCTGGGAAGACTTTGTGCTGGCGATTAAGATTCAAGTCAAGATTTATATGAAACGTATCACAGAAACTGTGTTGAATTATTAACCATATTATGTGTCATAATTTTTCATATTAAACTATTTGTCCTTTTTTAATCTCATTACTATTTTCGGAAGCATTTTTGTTTTTCAAACAAATGACTCATGCAATTCACAACTAGCAATTCTCATGCTTAAATCAAGCGAATATCTTCGGACCTCGAAACAAATTATTCGATACTTAGCTTGACTATCCAGTAGTTGTCCTCCCTCGCCATACTTTCCTCGACCAACCAAAGATTCCGTCAATAATTCTCGATTGAATTCTCGTTAATTTTGTCTGCTTTATATTTCGATTACTCCACTTTTCTTGAAGTTCGCCTCTCGCCTAATATGAAAATGTTCAGGACACTTCTGCAACTGATTTTCGGCACATAATGTTCCAGGTTTTCATATTATCGTCAGCCACACCATCAATCTATGATATTCTAACAACTTTTCTACATATAACGTTTCGGGTTTTCCAGCATATGACTCACTGATGTTCTAACAATTTTTTTATGTTTTACTAATTCTTTAATACCAATGTCAAATTTTCTGATTCGCTTTTTTGGTTTTTTCAAAAAAACTTCCTTCAGCTTTCACCACGGTCAAAACCAAGGGTGCCCTTTTGTTCTCATACGAAACATTTTTCCCATGAACCGCAAAAGCGGCTCTTTTCCCAAATTTCCCGTATAATACATTATTCTACACCATTCTACACCAATTCCATTAGTACAGCCACGGGTCGCAACTATAAGCTGATAAGTCATTTTCAGCCATATTGCGGAACACTCGACAATAGAACGTCTCGGACCAAACGCACCAAAGTCGCGGCCTGCTGAGGTTTGGATATTTTTATTTACTTTTTTCTTTGTACCTATGAATTGTATCTTTTCAGCATCGCAACCGTACTTAATGTAAGCATTTATTGATACGAAAATAGCAAGAAACGCCTCGCGCTAGCAACCCTTTGCTAGCATCAAAGCCAAAAATATATCACAACTGCTTCACATCGAAATCAATCCACGCTGCGAATTTCACTTCGATCCGATGACTGCATTGGAAGTTATAGCGGTACAAAGAAATTTAGGGTTACCAGTCGCAAAAGTTTTCAAATTTTCGAAAACTTAATATTTGTTGATTACTGTCACTACAAAATCATTACTGTTTAAAAATTTTACGATATAATCGATTAAAAAAGATATTGCAAATATATACAAAACCAACAATAGCTGGCTACTCTATCATGGCTTTTTAACCCGATTCCTTCTGAATAATGCCTATAATAATTTCCATTCATCATATGAAATTCGTTTTGATTTCATGACTGCACTGGAAGTTATAGAGAAAAAAGCTTTATTTTCCTGAGCGAACTTTCAAAATTTCTGAATTTTATGAAAATGTGGTAACTAAATCAGAGTCCATAGGGCGAAAAACAGTTTTCTTTTCGCTATAATTTTTCAAGATGGCACCACTGGCACAGAGTTGCCCGTATTTCCAAATCGCTTCTATCATATTTGGTCCTACTCAATACCAATACATTCTGTGAATGTCAACTGTATCTAATAATGGGATCGTGAGTTCTCGTGAACATAAGTTTTTGGTGCCTAAAATAAGAAAACAGTTGAATGTCTCAAATCACAGTTTTATTTGTTCCAAAGAAATTATTATCATTTCATAGCAATACATACATTTTGTATGCAAAAACATTGTAAGAGTGCTATTTTTATCAGTCAAAAGTAATGGCACACTTGCTTTTATCATTTGAAAAATAACAGTTGAACTTAAAACCAGAAATGTGTTTCTGCCTCTTTTGCTTTAATCATGCCTTGCAAATGTTTTTGCTCTAAAGCCAGCGGTTCTTTTGTTGTTAAACTAGTGGTTGCTGTGAAGTATTTGAGTCGTGCTCAGTAGTAAGTATACATATTTCAGAAAAATGAGGCACGACACTCAGTTAGAGATAAGAAAAATAATTTTAAATTTATGGCAAGAGGGCAAAACCTACCGCGAAATCGAAAAAATAGTCAAAAGACATGATTCGACAATCAGAAATATAATCGCGAAGTTCAAATCTTGTAGAAAATTGTCCACGTTCTGGTCGACCCAGGAAATTAGATCTCGCGCAAGTGAAAAAATCATCAAAGAAGTAAAGGCTAATCCAAAAATTGCAGAAAACATCACCCGTGAGACAGATAAATCAGTAAGTGCATCTACGGTCCATAGGACACTGAATTCAAATGGGTGACATGGACGAGCACCAAGAAAGAAGCCTTTCATATTGGACACGAACAAACGTAAACGGCTAACAATGAGCAAAGAGCAGTACCTTAAAATTTTGCAGGAAAATTTGGCTCCCAGTGTTCAAAAATTGGAGCTGCCTAGGACGTGGGTCTTTCAACAAGACAACGACCTTAAGCATACATCTCGCTTGGTCAAAGAATGGCTCTTGTATCGGACACCGAATCAACTTGATCACCCTCCCCAGTCTCTAGGCCTTAACCCTATAAGAGCATTTGTGGGAAATTTTAGGTCAGCGAGTTCGAAAAAGGCCAATTTCTTGCAAGAAAGATTTGAAAAATGCTTTGCTTAAAGAATGGGAAACTCCAAGCCCAAATGTGACAAAGAACCTTGTAGAATCTATACCAAGACGCCTGCAAGCTGTAAGAAAAGCAAAAGGAGCCCAAACTAAATACTAGTTTTAAGTTGAACTGTAATTTTTCAATTGATAGGAACAAGTGTGCCATTACTTTTGACTGATAAAAATAGCACTCTTACATTGTTTTTGAATATAAAATGATAAGTATTGCATAAACTGCTATGAAATGATTATAATTTCTTAGAAACGAAAAAAAAACTTTGATATGAGACATTCAAATGATTTCTATACCTTACAGTTAGACAAATATGTTGGTTCGAAAATGATATTGATAAGTGTGCCATCACTTTTGACTCTCACGGTAGGTGAATTGGAGGAGGATTACCGTTCTTGTCCGATGTGAAATTTCAAAAGTTTTGCTTTGGTTGTATAGACAAAGCATAAGATGTCTACATGAGTTGGTTTTCACTGTAAAAGACGAAAATTTTTCAGGAGAGTCGAAGGTTTGAAGATTTTCACTTTCAATGCCTGCCGTAGCTGCAGGGTTGCCAGCATGTTCATAAAAAAATTACACGAGTCTACAACTTAGTAATGTCAATATGTCCTTTGTAGTGATCTGATAATTTAGTCAAAAGTTATCACAATTCAAAAATTTTCAAATCTTCCCAATCTTATTTTAGGCTCCTAGCGCACACATAGGGTTAAAAATTTCAGAAAAAAATTATTCACAATTGGAACACGTTCAATATTCATTCCATAAACTTTATTTTTGCGAAAGTTATTTGTTGTTAGAAGAATAGGTTTATTTAAAATATCACTATAATGGCCGCCGACGCCAAAGGGTTAAAGATTATTAGCTTTTTGTGAGACCTGGCACTATTCTGCGTTAACACCAATGTATCCTGAAAATTTCAGTTTTCCTGAGATTCCTGAGATTTTTTCACTGAAATTGTTTGATGATATATATATATATATATATATATATATATATATATATATATATATATATATATATATATATATATATATATATATATATATATATATATATATATATATGAACATTAAAAAATATGGCTCAATAAAAGATTAGCAGGAAAGGGAGAAAAATTTTACTGGCTTGATAGCAACAAATACCTCGAAAAATGGGTAAAATGTATAACTGGCGATGGAACATACTTTGAATAAACCACTTTTTATCAGTCTTTTTCATGTTTTTTTTTCTTTTGAAAAAAATCTGTACTTCATACTTGTACACCTGGTACAGATGGCCAACATTACTCCCTTGATGTCCAGAGAAGGCTGCGTGAAGGCCTTGTCATCACGACATTGCTTCTCCACATTTAGCATTGACTTTCAAGCAGTGTTTGATCAAAATCGTTGATGTCTTCTGATTGGAAAACCATCAAAACGTAGCTAAAGTGAAGAAAACAACTTTCAATATGAGAGGAAAAATCAATGGGCTCTATTCTGAGAGTCACCTCACGTGATATCTCTCGTCACTTGGAAAGTCACGTCACCTACGAATCGATATTCTGAGAGTCACGTGAAGTGACTCTAGGTGAGGTGACTATGAATTTGTGTTTGAATGGCAACGCCTGAACGTTTGAAATTTACCATGTCATTGAAATTTTTCAACGCTTGAAATTTACCACGTCCATAGCACATCGACCGGTTCTTGTTCGATCACCGAAGTTAAGCAGTGTTGGGCCTGGTCAGTACTAAGATGGGGGACGGCTTGGGAACACCGCATGTCGTTTGCGCGCACAAACTTTCCATCCCTTAATGTCACAAGTGCGGCTTACTTTGAAGAAGGAGTAGAATAAAAAAAAATTAAAGTTCAAATGGAAAGTAAGGAAAATCGAACGCATCGAACGTTTCCAGGGATAAGTAAATGATTAGTTAAATAAATAAGAGGACGGTATTTACAAGTGCACCAGGTATACTTAAACTTGCTATACAAGATTATCAATATAGTGATTAGGAAAAAGTATTGGTGAATATTAGAAGTGGTTTTTATGTGTTTGCTGTTCTGTTTCAGGCTTTGTTGATGACTCTACATCAGTCCAATAAGGCATTCGAATTGTCGCTTGTCTTTCCAATAAGAAAATCGATCGAAAATTGAAATCATTGACATTTTATCCGTCAGGAATAAGCTTTGTATCTGTTTTTCTCCATTGTTAAAATTTTCGCTCGAAAGAATGACGAGATAATGGAGACTTGTAAAAATTTACCTTCACGATTAACTCAGTACCAGCTTTTACTTTTTACGGCTGCAACTTTGCTAGTCAATTTTCGATCGATTTTCTTATTGAAAAGACATTTGCACAATTCAAACACCAAATGTCACTTTTTAGCTCGAAAGAATGAGCTGCACATACTAAATTGGCGTGAAATGATTGCAGGCATGTGCCAATGCCATCTGCGTTTTCAAAACGAAAGCAACAAAAACAACCGATCAAGCATTAAAATTAACAACAAAATCACAAACATACGAGCCAAAAATTTACCAGAAAACGGCTAACGGCTATAGCGAACACGTAGTCGAGTTTAACCGCATTATTCAAATAAAAATATATGTAAATTGCCCGTGTTCCATTATTACTATTTAGTACTTGCAAGTACTTCTGTCTACTTCCAACTACTCGCGCTCTCGTTCTTGAGTAGTTCATGAGTAGTTACGCCTTTTTTTGCCGTGAGGTGGCTATTTAGTTGTCAATAGGTGGTTTTGGTTTTTTCATGGTTATGTTGAATGTTTTGGTAGCTAGGAAATTAGAAATAGCCCTCATAATGTGTAGAAAGTTAAAAGAGGTAATTTTCTGCTAGTTGCTTTTATATTCTTTATCGATTGTGGCAGTTTATACTCGTTATTTTCGCCCTTTATTTTCAACTGTTTTACATTTGAAAACTTCATATAATTTGACAGGTTAGAATCTGCTCGTATGAACGAATATGGCGTTCCTTTTGCGCTCTACTCCCAAGTACTTGCAAGTACTAATTAGTAAAAATGGAGCACGGCAATTATCTTCAAAATAAGATTTTTTTACTTTTTTTCATGAATCTCGATCCAAACTTCGTCAAAATCCTTCATGTTTTTTTTTTTTTCAAAATATCAATTTATATCACTTCTGACCACAGTCACTTGATATTATCAAGTGACTGAAAATCTCACTTCACGTGACGCTCGTCACTTCATGTGACTCTCGAAATAGCCGACAGGTTGAAAATGTCACTTGAGATGAGATGAAGTCACCTCAGGTGACTCTCAGAATACGAAATCAAGAGAGTCACTTCATTCGTCACGTGAGATGACTCTCAGAATAGGGCCCAATGGTAATATCATTTGAATAGTATCATGACTGGAGGACAGTACTAAAAGGGTGCTTTAATTATAAAAAAAGTATTTTATAATTTAAGCTTCAAAGAATTCTGGTTACTTTAGAGCTCCTTTTCGTGCATCACACATTCATGTGAGAAGCAATCATACTTATTTGGATTTAGTGTATTCACGGTGCGATGAGGTTTTCTAAAATTGCTCTTTTTCATTGATGCCTCAAAGCCGGTTCTAATCGACAGAGTTAACTGGCATTTATTTAATTTATGACTATCGTAAAGTTTACAAGTAATAAATTAGAACAAAGATGATTTCGGTGAAAAATGTCACACTTATCAATATCATGTTCGATGATTGCACATTTCAAATGAAATATGAAGTCAAGGTACAAATCTAGATACCACTACAATAACTTTGTCACACTTAATTAAATTGCAATAACAGCAATCAAACGGAAATCAAATTGCAAACTGGCTCGGAAATTGCACAAGCATACATTTGAATTAGCCTACTATGTGCATATAATATCGATCAAACACACATCATTTAATAATTTCCTAGAATGTTGCCTCAGACATTTCACCGAATGGATTATGGCGTTTCCGAGTAATCAAAACCTAATCCGAAATACTATTAAGGCCAAGCGGAATTGTAAATAATTCCATTCGGGCACCTAAAGCTGGGCTAGAAAATACGCTTCCTCAATATAATTTGCTATTTGACGAACGATTTACGCACTGCAGCAACAGTACCTACTAATGTTTATAAACAATCATATTTATTATAACAATTTCAATGTTTAATTAGATTTTGTTTGGTGTTTCGTTCGTTACTGCACAAACTGCCACATAGACTATTTGCTCTATCAACTCTGACAACGAGTACCTACAGACTTGCCATCCATAAACACTACAAGCTTTGATCATAAAACTATTATCTTGGTTTATCTGCAGCAGAATTAGTCTTGAATATGCCAGATATAGATACATATAAATTAATATCACTCGACACGTCAATGCTCTGGCAAATGGTTGTTTACAAAAAGCAAACTAACTAATCGCAGAATCAACTTCATAGAATGCTCCGTGGATAGCACACGTACAGAAATTGAACATGCACAGCAATGCATTTGCATGTAAATTGTAGCAATCGGATGTGACCCGTAAATTGATATAATCAAGCGATCAAAGTGCTCCTGAAAACGTTTAAATATGCGTGGGTGTTTCAATGAATTTCATATCAAATTGGAAGGCTTCGACGAAAACAAATAATTAAATGATTGCGTGACATACGGCGTCATGTTAGGGCTTCAAATCAAAATTCAAAACACGTCCTATTTGAATTTCGGCGTACAGCTCGTATTTCTTCCCAATTAAGTTCATTTATATGTATGTTCCCCACTGGGTCATATTTTTCAGGGTACGTACATATCAATCATTCAGTACTCCACACACGCACGCATGCACCACCACCAATTTTAACACAAGACAATCACCATTGCCATTATTTTTAGATTCATACAAAAATCATTCTTGAATTTTTCGCACAGCATAAAATTAAATCAAAACAACGCCTACACCACCACCACTCGTGATCAATCGATTCCGTAGAACATGCCGAATCGTTTTGGTTGAAAGAAAAGTATGTAAAGAGAGCATGCACACACACACACACACGCACACAGCCCGTACTTTTATTTCGAGCGCGGGACTAGAATTTTAGAGAAAAAAAAACATCAAAGCAGTGAAAATCTTTTTTATACGAAATCAACTTGTACAAAAAAGCACTAACAACAGCAACAACAACAGGGCGCAAAATTGTGGTTATCCAACAGTTTGCGTATAATCATGGAAAATTAGCAGTGGAGCGTGCGATGCGGAGCACATAATTAACAGAGAATTTAAAGACGGACGAGAACTTGACCCGAAATGAAATTGCGATGGAATTCGTCAAGTGGAAAACAGACAAGTTTTCATGTTATATGCGGAACAAAGAATTTTTTAAAGGACCTGAAAACGTGATTTTCAAATGTATGTTGTACGTTGTTTGTCAGGTGATGCATGGCATTTGAGATGACGGCGAACAAAATAGTGCTGTTGAATTTTATGGAATTAGGATTCATGTCAAGATTTGTTAAAATAGGTCACAAAAGGTCACACTAGTTCTACCCTGATTCGCATAAGCGTTCTACCTACATTGTTATCATTTTTGAGCAAACGCCGGACTCGAACACTACATACTCTATTACATCATTCTGCAAAGTTTGAAATATCTATCTTTTGTGGAAGTATGTTAAAATCAATATTGAAAACCCTAGCGCATCAGAACCGCTAGAAACACTAATGTTCGAAGACCAGTAGTGGATTTGTGCAGATTTTGAGAGTGTATTCTACCACTAGCAGCTTTTCCTACTTAAACTAATATACCCCTAGTAATAATGGACCCTAAGCCAATTTAATTTCGATGACTTCATCGAAAATTACAGCGATAGAAAGGTGTTTGGGGCTGCCATCCGAAAAATGTGTAGATCTTAGAAAATTTAAACATTGTTTACTTATTTTCATTGCAAATGTTTGCGAAGAAAATACTTAATGCAAGCATTTATTGGAACGAAAATAACAAAAAGGCTTAGTGCTGGCAACCTGCTATGCGAAGTCAACCTGCTATACGAATTTTGTATTAATCCGATGACTGCATTGGAAGTTATTAGGATGCAAAGAAATTTAGGGTTATCATTCGCAAAAGTTATCAAGTTTTCTTAATGTTTGGTGTTTATTTTTACTATAAGATTACTACGATTTGAAAATTCTATGCGAAAATCGCTTACTAAAGGTATGCCAAAAATATACAAAAACAACCATAGCTGGCAACCCTATCATTGCTTTGAAATTAAATTTCTACTGAATATTGCCTATAATAAGTTTAATTTGCCATTTAAATTGCGGTTTGATTCCATACCTGTAGTGGAAGCTATAGGGCAAAGAGCTTTATTTTCCTGAGCGAATTTTTCTACCAATTTCTACCAAGCGTGGTTTCAAGTAAGAGTCAGCTACTGTGTGAATTTCGTTAAAATCGAATGACTGAATCAGAATTTTTAGGGCCAAAAGCAGTTATTTTTTATAGTGATTTTCCAAAATGGCACCACTGGCACAAAATTGTCCGCATTTCAAAATCACTTCTATCAGACCTGGTCCTACTTAAGACCAATATATTCTGTTATTTTCAATAAATTCTGACTATCGCATCGTGAGTTTCCGTGAACAGAAGTTTTTGATGCTAAAAATGTAGGTGAATTGGGAAAGGGTTACCAGGCGTGCCCATTGTAAAATTTCAAAGTTTTTGCTTTGACCATGTAGACAGGTCGGTAGCTTAGCTCACTAGCGCGTCAGTTCGAAGCAACGATCTACTGCCCGCGGGTTCGAATCCCGCCGTGCCCATGGCTGTATTTGTTCGTTTTGTGTTGTCTTAACAGTCGGCGACTGGGCATAATACCAGCGCTCCATTAATTAAGTGCCACATTAAAAGCTTTAGTAGCGACTAGGCATAACACTAGCGCTTTAGAAAATAAGATAAAATGTAGCACTTAAGAGAATAATGGAATAACTGATATCGGCTTCTCCCATATGTGGGCAATCCCCTGAGCTTTGGAATTATCATAGAAAAAAAAGAGTTATATATAAGTGGCTTTTTCTTCAAAAAACATTTTTTCAGGAGAGTCGATGATTTGAAGGTTTTCACTTTCAGCGCCTGACCTAGCTACAAGGTTGCCAACATACAAATTAAAAACTACACAAATTTACAAATAATGATCAAATAGCTCTTCCAGAAGTTATCACAATTTAAAAATTTTCAAATTTTCACCTAGCGCACACATGGGGTTAAAAAATTTCAAAACATTACCCGATTCATATTTAAAACACGTTCGAAATTTATTCCGTTGCCTTAGTTTTTGCAAAAATTATTTGTGGACGGAAAAATAGGTATATTATAAATATCACTTAAATGGCCGCCGGCGCCAAAGGGTTAAAGATAATTAACATTTTTTGAGACCTGGACCTATTCTGCATGTACACCAATGTATCCTGACAGCTAAATCAGATTGCGCGTTCCCGAGAAATAGACACTGAATTTTTTTGATGACATATATGTATATTTTCAATTAAAACTAAATTCCCTCGAACATTGTTGCAGCGTGAATAACCTACTTCTCAACATCGCAAAATGTCATGTGATTAGCTTTTCCAGAAAAAGTACGCGCGTACATTATATGTACCTTTTAAGCAATACGGCACTTAGTAGAGTGGACAATATTTTAGACCTCGGTGTGGTGCTGGATGAAAAGCTCCGCTTCAATTTTCATTACGACAAAATGATTTCTCAAGCAAGTAAACGACTTGGCTTCATTAAGCGACGGGCCAGGGAGTTTCAGAACCTTTGGGTTACAAAATCACTTTACACCGCGCTCGTTCGCCCTCTTCTTGAGTATGCTTGCATTATCTGGAACCCAGTTTTCGAAATTCACAGCCAAAGATTTGAATCTATTCAGAAACAATTCTTGCTATTCGCTCTTAGAGGTCTTTACTATCCAAGTGATTTTAGCAATTTACCGTCGTATGAATTTCGCCTTAGACTTCTAAGCTTATTACCTCTTGCATCCAGAAGATTAATGTTATCTGCCTGCTTCAGTTTCGATGTTATTAGAGACGCTGTTAATGTCGACTATATACAGGAAAGATTTTTGCTTAATCAGCCCTTGAGAGTCACTAGATCTCGACGAATGCTAGTTGAATATAAGCATAGCACCGCATATGCTGATAATGACCCAATTAACAGATGCTGCAAAATATTCAACAGTATGAGCCAACACTTTTCCCCCACGATATCCAAAGTGTCCTTTAAAAATAAAGTTACCAAGGCTCTCTTATCCTACCCTCCCTAGTCTACCGGCCTAGTATCTTCTTTGACTTAGGACTATTTTTAGAATTGTTTAATTAAATAATTAATTAATTTCGTTTTGCGTTTTGCGTATTTAATATTGTGACCTACATGTAAATTAGCTTTATGTATTTATTTATCGAATGTTTATTTATTTATATTATGTTTGTATTTTATACCTATTTTGAACCTGTTTTTTTAAAATTTGTCTAGTTTTTTTTATGTTACATATTTATTTCATTTATATGTATTGTTATTATACCTTGTTTGGTAAATAAATAAATAAATAAAAAAAAAATATATATATATATATATTTATATATATATATATATATATATATATATATATATATATATATATATATAAAACACAAATCATTGAATATCGCGAAAGCGCTAAAATGTAGATAGAACCTATATGCGAATCAAGGCAGAGTTGTCACTGGATCTTCGTGACTATTTTCGCAACCATTTTCAACATTCATCGTCTGCTGTAAATTTACTAATATAAGTACACGGAATTCAATGTCCAAACGGTCCTATTTTTCATTTAATCTGAACTTTTGCTCTCAAAGTGAATTTGAACGTGTATTTGTTGTGAAAGCGTTTTGAAAATTCATTACAATGAAGCTACCTGCGACTCATCGGATCAGGCTCATCTAAGAATTTACTTTTGGTATCATATGCGAAGATTTTCACTTTTCCCCACACCAACTAACGCTTTTAATCTGCTGTGGAATTGATTCTCATGGAAAATTCTCTTTAGTACTTTGATATAGCCGCTCATTTCTTTATTACAGTGCTTAGATTTTGATGGTTTAAGTTCGCTGTATGATAGCAGAGCAAAGATTAGGCTTTTGACTTTGGTGGTTTTAATTGTATACCAACCGGCTGCTCCGACTCCAAATCTATTCGAGCAACTTATGTTTTTTTATATAAATCGACTTTTTATCAAAGCAAGTTCACTTTGTAGTTACTACAGTTCTGCAGTTCTTAGATGGATCTAATTGTATTCCTCACCGGAGAGGATTTCGTTACTTTTCTTCGCTTTGATATTGGAATGTTTTCGTTTTATTTTTATTTGATGTATAGGATTTTGTACCATGGTTCAGCAAATTTCGCTGCTTATAAAAATTCATGATTGAATTTGAATGTGAATTTTTGCCGCTGACTGTACATGTATTTAACATCTCATTCAGTCCGCGACCTGACTGGCTCTCGTGATCACATCAGGCGACAAAAAATAGTATGTTGCGAAGCGGTACTGGAGGCGCGGGTGAGTTGGTTGCGAGTACGCAGCTGGTATGCCCTGCAATGCCTGAATGTTCTAAGTATGTTCAAGCTTCGGAAAGATATTTTTATTGAGTGCATAGTTTTGGACTGATTTAGTGAAGAAAACTACAATTATTTCTGGACCACAATTATTTTCGTGTGAATTTTTTGTGCGGTGAGCCGACTGTAACGTCTACGCGTACTATACTCGATCTGATTCGGTCAAAATCTATTTTTAATCATAAAAAGATGTCGTTACGAAGATGTCTCAGTAATCACGTCTCTATGAAAAGTGGATGCTTCTATTTGTTGTTTCAGGCTACCGTTTGCAATTGGCTAGATTCAGCTAATCACGACGGTCGACATTGGGACTAGTCAGACAAGGTAACTAACAAAACGAATACCTCATGTTTTCAGCGACCTCATGAGTAGGTGCTCTTTGGCACTGCAACTTTTCTGGCCTCTCATCGTCGCAAAGATGATGGTAAAGCTAAGAGCACTATTTCCTTATCACGAAGTTACAAGGACAACATTAGCGGTATTTCAATTTACGTCAATTGTTTACGTCGCAATGTTCCTGGGCTTTTTTTTCAATAGCGGGAAAAAACTGATCCAATTGCGCCATGTGAACTAAGTACACGCTGTTCATATACGAGATGGCTAATTATACTCGCTCGAAGTAGTGACCATATCGTACATAAGGTGTATGTGGCATAGTTTCCCATTCAAATTCCTTCAACTTGCGTAATGTCGTTTTCGCTGGATATATCCGAGCGTTGTCTTGAGGAAGGTACACTTTTTGTCTTGTCCTCGAACGTGGTCGTTTCTTTCTAGTGCTGACTCAAGCTGCGCGCAGTATATCTCCTTGGTTATCGTTTGGTCAAGGTTTAGGTAGAGGACGAATTCCGTCATATCCCATCAGGGCATCACTTTGGAAGCCTTGCTTCAACCTGGGATTTTGGAGTGTCTTCTTTTCGTACCCACTATCTTCGGCGCTTGGAATTTTTGTAATGGAACTATTTTTCGTCACCAATCTTTACCTGGTCTAAAAATAGTTTGTTCTCGAGGCATGAGCTCAAAAAATAGCTGCGCGCAATTAAAACCCGAAAGTTGAATAGGAACTCATTGAGCCAACCTGCTGACTTTTACGAAAGCATGTGAATGTGCATAGTTAAATGCGCAAATCCATGCATGCAGGATGCCCTAGCGGTGAAAAGTCCGTTGCTTCGTGAATATGCCATCAGAAGTAGAGAGTGAGCTTCTACCACCTATCTCTTTACCGGTTCTTCTCTGAACTCTTGAGCTTGATCCTAGCTTTCACCATTTTTGTTTTGTGAGGAGCTGTATATTGCTCCTATTTTGCCTTCTATTGGCCACCTATTCTTTCTTTTTGGGTTTTGTTTTTAGATCTGGATTAAGATTTGGGCCTTGATCCGTTAAGGTATTCACTGGAGAGCATTGAAGCTTCCATGTTTAAAGGCTCTGTAGCTTTTAAGCTTGGGAAACTTAAAGCAGTCTCTTCCTTATTTTTTCGGATTCAAGACATGTTTTTGGCTCTTGCCATTCGATATTTGAAGTCACATACTATCGACGGCTCAACCCAGCAGAAATGAAACAAATCAAAGTATATGATGGCTGCGCTGGCAATAAAAATCATCAAACACATGAACACCACGTCGAAAGCAGCGAATAACAAGAAACCGAAAAGTACACATCTGAAAAAGATAGGTGAATACAGTTCTGACGAAGTGAAACAAAGACAACCAATCTATAGTCGATAATCGCAGCTGACAACAACTACAACAGAGAAATCTGCGCACGCTTACTGTCAGCCAACAAGACCCTTTTCAACCGGTAAAAACTATTTCGCTGAGGTCTTTTTCAGGAAGTTAAAGTTCATTCGGTACAATACCACAATCTTGCCAGGCCTCATGTATTCGTTGGAAACTTAAGCACTTAGCAGGCAAATTGTAAACTTTTATCTGTGTTCAAAAGTAGGATCTTCTGATGGATATTCTTTTAGGGAAGCTCTAGCGTAAGCTGCTCACGGTCAACTAGTAAGATATGGTAAGAATCGAAGACATGTATGCCAGCTTCCTTAACGCAGTCATCTTTGACGTGAGCTCTAAGGTTTTGGTTATAGCTTCAATGAACCCATCTTATACTCCTGAAGTATAAAAGTAAGGCAGGTCCGTTGTAACGATAAAGTTTTGCTGACAAATTTCGTTGATTTCAGCTGGGTGGACCATCGCAAGTACGGCCCAATTCAAATAATCACCATTGGCGGTGTTACCAAAAAGACCTGCTTTACAATTTGTTAAATACGAACAGTCAGATCTGTTTGTAGCCCCCAGTTGGCAGCTGCATAGCACACTCGCACATTCTTCACATTTAATACAGATTTTTCGATCAAACATAACGAAGGCGTTCTGTATCAGACTCCCTTTTCTCCAAATTTGACTCCTTCTGAGACATTAAGGGAAGTGTCTGTAGTCTCAAGTGAACTTCGTTGAATGTGCAGTAGTATAAAATCACTTAACATCAGTACATTAGTCGAACAATAGTTTTTCAACAAAATAATTATTTTTATTAAAAATCATATTCGTTATTGCTTGGTTTATGCGTTCAATAAAGGTGGCTATCCAATTGAAAGTGTAAGAAATTTTAATACTGTTTATTGATAAATCACCATAGTCATACCTCAGTGCCAAAAAATGGTTCCAGAAATTCCGTATGAAAAAATTGCAGGCATGTCATAGAAAATTTATAAAGTTTGAAAGTCTAGTGTTTTTAGAGTTTTTCCGTAGTAACAAAGTTTTTGACATGACTTCGGAGGAGCCACCGAAGAAGGAGCCATCGAAGGAGGCTACAGTATCGAAGGGCATGAGCGGGGCAGGCAGATAGCGAATAAAATTTTTGAAGATGGCAAAGAATGGGATGGCAAAGGAAGAGGTCAGTGAAAAGGTACTCATACCAGTGCTCTCAGAGGGCAATGGGAAAGGGACCAGATCAAAGAATAGGCCCCCAAAAGAAGATAAGTTACACGGGTGAGGCACCAAACCATCAACAACACCTTCAATCCAGTTAAAGGCAGTGACAGTTATTTTAAAGAAATCCTTGACATTTTCCCGAAGTACTTCTAGCGACTGTCCATACATGTATGCCATACAGAATGATTTTGACGAAAGAGTTTTGCCGTGATTCTCTGGAATCACCTAAGAAATAGGTTGCGTGCGTCTCAATTACATGTACAGACCAAAAACTGAGTGGAAAGCATAAAACCGTGAGCCAACCGGAAAAATCCCTGATTGCCAACTTCAAGACCTCTGTTGGCTATTTAAATGAGGACCTCAATGTCAAGTACGGGAGAACATTATTCAGAGAATAAATGCAAGTTCGCTATTGTAGTCAAGTCTCAGTGTGTAGCTGCTTACTCAGCCTCAGAAAGCAGTTGGTTGGCCTTGGGCACCTAAAAAATGGGACCGATACAAGAGCCTTGGGTAAATAAAGGCAGGATATGCGGCATATGATATATACAGAAAATTTTCAGTTAATTTTGTCCGCAAGGGTGGAAAACCCGAGGGCGGCGATGCTCATTAACACAAACATTAAGTTTCTTCTTTTACTAGACTACATGAATAGGGACACTGTGGCGTTTAAAAAAAAAACGGTTGGAAACCAAAATCGATGGAGAAATAATAAAGACGATATTTGTCCCAGCCTTCTTTTCTGGGGATGAGGTCCAGATCCCAAGTCACAACATCAACGGATAAATAGGCCATTATAGAGGAGAACGCATAATGCTGAAACCTGGCGGCAACTCTAAAGGAATGGCATTTTTAGAATTTTTCATTACTAGCATGTAGCTGTAGCCAATAATGACAAAACACCAACGTTCCTGAGAGAAATGCCCGTTAGTGTCAAACAGTGCAGAACATTTAGAGAGAGGGTCAAGTACAGACAATCCAACTGCACGAACTGGGACGGCCATTAAAATGGTTTTACAGCGGGACTTCATAGCTGGCACCCAAATCGCTCTGAGAAGGCAGTATTAGAGGTGACTGCTAGGGTACAGAAAGCTCCATCCAAAGGTCAGCAAGGTTATTTTCGAACTCCAGCTAGAAGAATTATGATTACCCTGGGTGACATACTAGAAGTGCTGCTTGAAACACACTTCCCAGGTTGCGAAAGTAGTTATCATGAAGAAGACGAATTCCTTAAGCTGACACTTCACTCGCCAATGACTGATCAAATTATAACATATGAAAAGGTTGAATAACAATAAACTCATTTAAACCATTTAAATCACCAGGACCAAATAGCGCTATCCCGACTATGCTACAAAAAATAAACAGCGAAACTGAAAACCATTTTGGTGTACATAATTAGAGTGCTTTTGAAACGCAGCCATATGCACCTTTATGGACATGGAAGAAGCCTGTGACAACTCAAGACTCAACTCGTTGTATCACGCAATCCAGATGAGGCAAATCTCTCAGTTCGCGAAATGGTTGACATAGGATTCCCCAGATCCATTCGCTGATCTAAGGGAAGCTAAGGAAATTTCCTATTTGGAGCCAATTTCCGCACGGAGAGGTGTTGTCCTTTTTGCTATGGTTCTTCCTGGTTGGTAACCTTATCGCAACCTTCAACAGTAAGAGCTTAACCATTTTCGGATACACGGATGACATCACTGTAATTATAAGGTGCTCACCCATGGATGCATTAAGTTCCATAATTCAATAAAGAGGGTCTTTCCAGAAACCATCCAAAAACAGACATAGTACTATTCACCAGGAAAAAGAAAATCAAGATAGGGGCACTAAAATTGAGGGAAACAGAGGTTTGTCAACAGGAAAAGGTATAATATCTACGAGCGCACCTGGATAGGAAACTTCCAAGGACAACCATCTAAACAAAATCTCGAAGGCCATGGTCACAAACATTTGATTCCGTTAGTGCCTCATAAAAATTGAGAGCTTAGTGCTCATCGAGGAATGTATCTAAAATTTGCATAAGCGTCCAGGAAAAAATTTATTTTGGTAATGTAAGTCAAAATAGCAATAATATTCAAGAAAAGTGGTTGAAGGATGGTGCTATAGAAACAGTAAGATAAACCAAACCAGAGCTGCCTGGTCTCAATGAGAACAAATCTGAGACAAACGAAGAGGACAAAGGAAGATACGAACTTAGTCATGGGACATGTTCTCTTTGCGAAGAGTTAACTTCTTTAGGAACCGAAACGGGATTGCAACTGCTTAGCGATCGCTTTTCATGAAGAATGACACGAATTCTGTCGATGGTTGGTCAAATGAAAGCTCAACCAAATTCTGTAGCAACGGCGAAACAGGAATTGTAAGCTAAGATATGATACGCTTCTTGCATTGAAGGTGGAATCACAGTTCGTAGAAGCTAGCACTAGTAAATTGAAGGTAGCATACACAGAAAACAAAAACTGAATCAGCGCCAATTTGATTCAACAAGTAAGGCAATAATAATATCTGTTACATATTGCATTGAGATATAATCAGAAAAACAATTTAAAGAAAGGAAAGGAAATATTTGGTGCTAGATTCCAAGAGCATAGTCACCTTAAGCATAGTACTGTCTTCGATTTCACATGAAATTTTCATACAAAATGTCACGTGAAATTTGTTTCGGCGCAAATTTAGCTCGATAATACCCACTTCTTAGCACGAAAAGTTGCTTTAATATTGCTTTCGCTTTGAAAATGCAAATGGCATTGACAAATGACTCAAATCATTTCACGCCAATTTGGTATGTGCAGCTCATTCTTTCGTGACATTTGGGGTTTGAATTTGAAAATTGAATTTTGGAAATGAAATTGAAATTCTTGATATTCTATCTATCAGGAGTGAGCATTGTCTCTGCTTTTCTCCATTGCCAAAATTTTCGCTCGAAAGAATGGCCAGATAATGGATACATGTCAAAATTTAGCTTCACGATTCACTCAGTACCAGCCTTTACCTAAAGCATAGTACTGAATTCGATTTCACGTGAAATTTTCATACAAAATTTCACGTGAAATCTGTTTCGGCGAAAATTTAGCTTGAAAATAAGCAAGTTTGGTACTGTGTTCTTAGCATGAAAAGTTGCTTTGAAGTTGCTTTCGCTTCGAAAACATAAATGGCACTAAAACATGTTGTCAATCATTTCACGCAAATTTAGTTTGTGCAGTTCATTCTTTCGAGCGAAAAAGTGACATTTGGTGTTTCAATTTGAAAATGGAGCAGTGCAAATGTCTTTCCAATAAGAAAATCGATCGAAAAGTGAAATTCTTGACATTTTATCCGTCAAGAATGAGCAGTGTCTCTGCTTTTCTCTGTTGTCAAAATTTTCGCTCGAAAGAATGGTCAGATAATGGGGAAATGTCAAAATTTCACGTGAACTCGAACTCAGTACCAGCCTTAAGATGATAGCAAATACTGCATCACATGTGACTACTATTTAGGCTTTTACCATAAAGAAAAAATAGTGGATTGCTCATAAATGTTTAATTCAGGACTATTCTTTATGATACTCTCATATGAATTCATACGATTGTCTGTTCGACTATGCTTTCACATTCAGAACTTATAGTACACTGCATTTTTACCACAATCCCATAGCACAAAGGCAATCAATCATTCACGAATATATCTGTAAACTATGCGAAAGCTGTTCGTCGAGCATTCGTTGAAGAAAAAACATTGAAATGTACTTATTCTTCTCGAACAACACTAGCTACTATGTCCACCGCTATCATCATAATCACCATCATCATCATCCTAGCATTATTCAGAAAAGCTTGAACAAGCGAACAGGCGTTCGATTGTGGTACGAGAGGTTCGCTTTTATGCGGTAAATAGGAAGGAAAATATTCAGTTAAATTGATCGATAGATAGATTGCGATAGTCATGTTCAGCGCACAATAGCCGCACAGTACACGGAGGCACAGTATCTTTAGACGCGCCTTAGTTACAGTCAAGTTTTTCATTACAAAGTAAAAGTAGTACCCTCGATGCTTCCACAGATAATACCAGGAGATAGCGCACGGACATTGTTGTACGAAGAAATAGTGTTGTGAATTCTTGCTACTGGCGTTATGATAGATTGTCATTAGTCAGTTGCCCCCAGGAGGAAAAGGAGTTGGGCTGTAGGTTAACGGCAGAATCAACACGACCTGTGCAACACAACAATGTCATGTTCAATCATTTGGAAACAACACTTTGGCTATCGGTTATGCTCAGGACATGTTTTGCTTTTTTCCAGTCTTTCACAATGAATGGGTCTTTGTAACCGTGCTGTAAGCGATGGGCCCGTTTAAAAGCTAAAAGGTTCCTGCGGACAGGTTTTGTGTTTATGTATATATTGAAAACATTCACTGTCATGCGATTGGAGTGATGGAAGTTACAGCATGATGTGAGCGTTCTAAAAGGACGAGCGTTTGAACGTATCTAGATTTCTCGATAGTGATGTGAATTCAACAGGATTGTGCGAAAGTGATTGTTATAGACACGATGTAAACGAGGAAAAATGAATTAAGATGCGATGGATATGTAGTGTGGGCTATTTGTTCAGATATTTTCTGAGAACATTGTAATTAGTCCTCAAAGAATGTTAATGAAGCTTTTACTCGCAGTTCGAAACGAAAGGTAAACAAAAATTGTCAAGGACTGGAACTTTTTGGAGCAGTAGACGAGGAATTGAGAGAACCTGTCAAAATGTCGAGCGAACACAAATTGGATTGCTTCAAAAAAGATTCAATTATTTGTTGTTTCGAGAAAATTAATGATGCATGCATAATGTTGATAAGGTTTAAAAAATACATCGACTGAAAGGCTTGTTTTTTTCGGTGGTCCTTTTTCGGATTTGTTTGAGGGGTTTTTTCATGCTTATTCTAGTGGGTTGAAAGAAAACCGTGTATTTTGGCTAGCTATAAAGGATGGTGATTGCGGAATTCAATGACCACATTTTATTAATGTTATCTGCCTGTTTCAGTTTCGATGTCATTAGAGACGCTGTTAATGTCGACTATATACAGGAAAGATTTGTGCTTAATCAGCCTGTGAGAGTCACTAGATCCCGACGAATGCTAGTTGAGTATAAGCATAGCACCGCATATGCTGATAATGAGCCAATAAATAGATGCTGCAAAATACTCAACACTATAAGCCAACACTTTTCCCCTACGATGTCCAAAGCGCCCTTTAAAAACAGAGTTAACAAGGCTGTCTTATCCTACTCTCTCTAGTCTACCGGCCTAGTATCCCTATGACTTATTCATTTTAGCTGTGTTTAATGAGCACGAAAAAAAAGCAGAGCATCTCAAGGCAAGATTTAGGAGTGCAGCTGTCAAAAAAAGTAGAGCAAGTTCGAGCAATTGAGAGCACGAAATCCTATGGATTTATAAATCCTATGCATGCTCATGAAACACAAATCAGAGCAACTTCGGGCAAGTGAGAGCAGCCGAATTGCTCATAGAACACATTTTGTTGAGATGTCTCAACCCAGCTCAACCTAGAACTGCTCATTAAACACAGCTTTTATAGTTGATCAATTAATTATTTAATTTCGTTTTGGGTGCTCAATATTGTGCCCTACATGTGATTTAGCTTTTATGTATGTATTTGTATTGTATTCATTTGTATTTTATAGCTTTTTTAAATCTGTTTTTAAATTTGTTTAGTTTTTTTGATTTTTATATTTATTTCATTTATATGTAATATTATACCTTGTATGGTAAATAAATAAATAAATAAATTGATAGTGTTCGAATGATACAGTCGATTGACGAATTGTTTAAGAACTAACTTTCAAATATGCCGACATCGAACTGCACGGCAGGTATCCGGTAAATTTTCAGTAAAAGGAACGCCCGTCTCCGTTGCCTAGTCAGCCTGAAGGTCACCCGCAAGGTAATTTGTATCGCTGGGTAAATTCACCATTGCGACAACAATCATGGGGACGACTCGCCCTAGGAGAAGGGTTTCATCGCCGAGCAACAGACAACTCAAGCAAGCTTGCGGAAAACTACTCCTTATCTCATGTCCTTGGCGTGGTATATATTCATCAAGTTTCTCTTCTTGCCTTCAATTACGGGCGAACTTTGACACCAAGAAACTTCGAGACAAGTTTGGCCATGATCTAGTCTACCACATTTGTAAGAGCGTGGTTTTCAATGCAATCCTCCTGACCCGATACAAAGATTTTTTCTTGATTACGCAAATTATACCTTTGAGCGACTATGAATTAGGCACAGTCTATAACAATTGATGCGCTGTTTCACTTCATAATCCTCGAACGTCTTTACTTGACGTTCTTGACAAAAATTTCAGAATGCTGCACATGATCGTTTCATTTAAGCAAGAGAGTGTGCAAGCTTACTGAATCTGTTGATAAAAATGATGTAAAGTAGGAATTAGTAGGATAAGTTGGTGAAAAATCTATTTTAAATTAGGGCGCATGAATTGAGCATTTAAGGACTGAGGACAATCTGAGGATCAGTGGACATAATATACACGGAAATTACAGATTTCATTATTCCTGCCATAGTACTAATTGGCCCTGGCAAAGAAAGCAGTTGAAGTTGACTTGCGAGCAGGCAAAAATATACATGTTAGGAGTCCGCATCGTAGCAGAACCTGATTGCTCCCCCAATGAGTTTTTAGAGCAAGTTTGGAACAAGCAGTTTCTCTGAATAACTTGTTTTGCTCGGCTGTGAATCTTTTTGAGAGGTGCGCACTCATTTAGTTTCGAAAAAATCGACTAACCGGGTTTGAGAAAAGAGGTACGTGCTGAACTTCTGTCACTAGATTGGTTGTCCAAAAGAGCTCATCGTGGAACCTATTCATGAAATCTGGTGGTTTATTGTGTAGATTGGAGGTGAGATGTAAAGTTTGTGAATATACAGATGACCTTCTATTGATGGTTGAGCGTGATTCCTGAGTCCAGCTGAAGAAGCGTGATTTGGAGCTTATGGCTATTGTCTGGGCGGCGAATGTGGGAGTGACTCTTTTGTCAGAGAAGACGGTTATTAGGGTATTTAAGGGTGAGTATCATAGTTCCAACGTTCAGTCGAGTATGCACAAACCTCTAGTTCGCGATGACGGGGTATCTCCTAGGTAGGTTGACTCTGTAATATACTTCGGAGTGACTATGTCGGAAGAAATGGGGCTCTAGATTCATCTTCAGAAGATGAGGAATATGCTAGTTAGTTCAGCTTGCGACTTCAATTTTTAGAATCCCTAAGTTCAAAGGGGAACTGAATCAACTTGACAACAGAATGATATATGAGGAGTTATTCGTTGTGTGTCCTTCTTACAGCTGACATACGCTTGTGACTGCGTGTGTATAGCTCATGGTAGACCGTTAGTAGATGTATTTTGGTATTTGTGTGTGTGGTTCTGCATCAATTACAACAATGCTGGTGCACATGTACACTACAGATTGCGGACGTCGGTGCCCTCAAGTAGCCATGTGGCACTGGATGTTGTTCGTAGTATGAATAATAGGCAGCAGCGTGCTGCTTCGCATGAATTGGTGATATCTGAATGGCAAGGACGGTGGAATGTGTGTCAGAGTGGGCGTATGACGTATTGTTTTACGCCTGATGTCCGTGCCGTGGCTGACATTTGAGGGTCAAATTTCGGTCTGACCTTGTGGTATGTTTTCTTACGGGACACGGCAACATGAATATCTGCATCCCAGAAATCTATCATCGACTTCCAGCCGCCCTAGTGTGATGCGTGCTGCGAGAACTGGTGTCATATCCTCTTTTTTTGCCCAACGTACGATAGGTTGAGAGACGAGTATGGAATCCTGGGTGTAGATAGCGTGGATGATGTCCGCGAGTGTTTGCAGGATGGCGAAAGGTTCGACTTTCTGAACCGATTTGCGTCGGAGACTTGTTGTTGAGGATCGGGCGCACAGTAAGTATGTGCAATATTTTAGCTGTAAGATGTTATTTATTTACAGATGGTTTTTGCCTTGTTATTTATTTTTACAGATGGTTGTTTTCAGGTGGCACTTGTTGCATTTTTTTTTTTGTTTTTTCTTCTTTTCAGGTTATTTCAGGTTATTTTTAGACCTTTTCTATACATCCAGTGTGCTACGAAAGAGTGCCTCCAACTCCACACCATGGTTGTAAAAAAATTAAGGTATCGTGGGGGTAAGGAGCCTCTGGACTCGAGTCTATCATCATCATTTGGTGGGCTCCTTAGTTTGCGCATTGCTGAGGTTGCGGTCAAGAGCCTACCAAAGGGGGCTGCTGTATTCCATCCAGGCAGTAAACTTCTTGGCGCTTCGTTAACTATAGAGAGTTTTCTTCCTAGCGACGAGGGGCCACATTCCTGGTCGGATGCTGTACCTTGCAGTGCACAAGAGAATTAGACGCACCTCGCATCCATTCGTATGGTCTCTGGACTTGCTCCCCAGCACAAAATCGT
This sequence comes from Nemotelus pantherinus, assembly GCA_963978885.1. NCBI lineage: Eukaryota > Metazoa > Arthropoda > Insecta > Diptera > Stratiomyidae > Nemotelus > Nemotelus pantherinus. The sequence goes on from OZ022264.1 coordinate 43,736,520, forward strand.
ACAACCCTTTGGTGGTCCGACTGGGTGAGCATTTATAACAAGTACGGTCGATGAGCCCGAGTACTCTTACTAGATAATGATGAGCGGCTATTGGAGGCGATACGTCATAGAGCTCAGAGTCTGGACGAATCAATAAGAGTCTACGTAGCATGGACAAAGGGTCTTTTTAGAAGGCTGGCTAGTCCGGTGACGAAGAGAGTAAATTGAAAATCCTGATACACACATAACGAGAGCTTTTGAGAATAATGCTATAAAGCTAGTCAGGGTACGCGCTAAAGGGCAAGGTACGTTTTACTCGGCCACAACTTGAGATGAAAATGTATTGGGTTGCTCGATTTGGAGGCAACGATCACAATTATCGGTAGAAATGGTTGGGAGGCACTTCAGAGACTTGGAGTAACATTGGAGACGATGAACGGACGATCAACTTGGCTTGCGTATGGCGAAGCGATAAGCGCATATGTACCACTTCTTTTAAATGGCCAGAGAAAATGGCTTCGAACTTTGATTATGCCAGCCCTGACTGACTCTTTAACTCTTCAGCTTTGGGATTGAATTTCATCGGTTAGTTTGGATTATTGTTTATCCTTCGGCAAGCTCGCTATGATGTTCTCCATACATTGGAAGATACGGTAGTTGAGGATGTCAATGTGCGCTTAAGGTTTGCGCTAAAGAGCATTAGGAGAAGCTTGCAGAATTGCTGGAAAAGAATTCAAACAGATGGGCGTAGGCATTGGGTGCACGTTTGGAGTCGAGCATATGATTCAAACGCTATCACTTCTAATCAAACAGCGCTAATGTCTTGTCTCTACTTCCATAGAAAGGTATATCAACGCAGAGTTTAAGGAGTCCCTAGATAAGGAATAATCGAGCCCTCATCTTGTCCCTTAGCATCACCAATACTGCTTGAGCAGAATAGTCTTGATAGACTAGAAAAGGCTATGCTGGCTGGCAGTAGCTTTACGCGCATTTCTCTGTCGCATTACATTTTATTTGTTTTTGTGGTCCAGCCAATTGCGATATGCAACCTTCAGATATCATACTCGAATTACATGTGTTATCGCTCAAATTATTTCCTGCACTCCGTTAAGTTCCCTTGTGATTCTATGCAAATCGCTTGAAAAAACACGTCGGAAAACAAACAAACACATACATCTCCATATATGCCCGACAATACATTCCGCTATGAATCGAACGCAGATTAGTTAGGGAAAAATTCAAATTTAATCCAAACGACACATCACTATGCCATTGAAGATAGAAAACAACCGATAAAAAACGGAACATGATCTACATGACAATTTTACATTTCCTATCGTGGATAGAATAACACGTAAAGGTCGGCTCTTCTTCCCAGTCACCAGATATATAGCGTGCTTACTTTTTACAGCGGCCTACTAGTAGATTCCGACATGCATGTACACATGTATGTACTTATTTTGAAAATATTTGGAATAAATTTTCCGAATCGAATGACATTGGACCTTGAACGCTTTCGTTGCATGGATTTGAATGAAAATCTAACCAGACGTTTCGAATTCCGGACAATTTAGAGGGTTCATACAAAAACGCGCCATGCAAAGGTCTGCGCTCTTTATTTTCACACAGGCGTTGTCTAATTAGTTGGCTTGAACGCAATCACGTGCCTTTTGGGATTTTTTTAGGTTTTTCATTATTTACTCGACTAATTGCATAGTCCAATAACTATTGATTTTTATCGAGGGTTGAAATCCAAACCATAAAATTTCCCATAAGCGTGTCGGTTGACTTAATGACCAAAAATTGAAAGTTACGGTCGGGTTACTGGAAGTTTACGACTGGCTGATGGAGCTTCTTGAAACAACAGAAATTTCGGAATAATGATTTGCGCTCAAGGACCGTCGATAAACAGTTGCAGTGTTGAGTTGAGTGTCTTTAGATTTTGGATGTGAGGCTGTTTTAAATCATTGCGTTGCCTGTGCCAAAATATAATGCCAACTACTCTGAATGTCTGGAGATAAGGTAAAAAAGACGGAAAAAATATAGTGGCCCAAAACAAACGTGGTCTGAAAATGTTAAAATAGTTCTAACTGTAAATCGGAAGATTCTGAAGAGTTGCACACGTGAGAGCGCTGAAACGAGAGTGGCGGAGAAGAAAATACTGTAATAATTCCCGCTAGTACATGTATCCTCTAGGAGGGAATACATTGAACGCGAGTGAGTGCATATGCTGAGGGAGTGTCAACATATCTTTCGGAATATGTCCCAAGCCAAAAATGTGCAAAAAAATATTTATAAGCGCGTCAAGAACGGCTTGCAGAAGATGGAGTAGACCACTGAGATCATCTTCGCCAGCCAAACGATCTAGCAGAAGGCGAACATCTAGTAGCAGTGGCTGTTATATCGCCTCCACACTATGGGTCATCATGTAGCCCATTGTGTAGACGGGCGATGGCTTGCAGTGGCCGACAGTGGCGAAGTCTGGAAATGGCGATGGCCGAGGATGACCTTGGGAGCGGTTTTTGACACACATCAAATCGGGCCATCATGCCCAACCGAAAAAACATGACTGACCTATCTAGTGACCCAGTGTGTGGAGGCAACTTTGTGATGGTGGACATCATTGTGGCCATCATTGCGACCATTGCAGTGGCCGATGATGGCCCACAGTGAGGAGGCAGCATTAAAGGAACACACTGCTGAAGTGGCCACTTTTTCAGAAGTCCCGGGCGTCGATCGGCCACGGCATAATAAGAGAGTGGCTGAATCAAGTCTTGAGGACAACCAGGAAATCCGGATCAGGAAAGGGGTCCCAGCCTCTGATCTCTAGGAGTGGGTGACAGTCACCCACAAAAAATGGGAAAATTCGCTAAACCACCAGCGAAACTCGCTGGAAAGGTTTAAAAATCGTGTGTTTTTTAGGTAGAGAAAAGAGAAATGATTGAAAAAAAAGAAGGGGAAAGACGGAGACAGCGAGGGAGGAATAGATGCTAAAACTATATCCGGGTAAGACTTACGCGAAGGACCGGGGTGCCATACGCCAAAGTGTGTGATATGCTAGTACGGCGTGAAAAAAAAACCGCAGAAAAAGGGGTTCTTCTAGAAACCGCGCAATGCAATGGCCGTGCAAAAATGCAGATCTCGATCCGGGCCGCCATAGAGCGCCAGGGGGACGTGAAGACTGTGGCAACCAGTCGGATATTCTTTTTTACAGACGAGGAACTGAACAGTGTCGTGTTCAGGATGAAAAAACGGAAGGCTTCGGGACCTAATGGAGGCACGAGGTTCTTCGTAGCGGAGAGTCAACCGCATCTATTATTGGATTTGTATAGTTCATGTTTATCCGCGGTGGTCCACGGTCGAAAGTAGCTCGACTGGTGCTTGTGGACTAGGATATAGGTAAACTGGGCAACCCTTCAGAATACAGTCACATCGGCTAGCGATCTCTCAGACAGGTAGCACTTCTTCCGGAATAATCGATACCACCTCAGAGGTTGTTAGGGTGATAGCAACAGCGGGCGAGGCATGTCACAGCACCAGACAAATAGTCCTGCTGGTAACGTTGGACGTACAAACCGTCCTACTAATAGCACTAGACTCGACAAGTTGAACAAACATCTTTCGTGCTTTTGAGCAGCGGTTTTGTGTCCTTGGTTACTTACTAATCATGATGCGAGATTACCTCTGGGACCGATGGATGCTCTATGACACGGAGGAAGGAGTCAAAATTAGTTAAGTTCCATCAGATGCAGCAACGTGATCGATCTTACGATCTGACCTCTGAAACATCATGCACGATGATCTGTTGCGCTTAAAAATGCCTGCGGATGTGTTTCTGGTAAGTTACGCTGGTCATGTGGTAGCGATAATCAATTCCAGAATTCTCGATTTTACCCACCGCAGACTTGACCAAGTCATGAAGAGGCTGCAACGGTAGATGACCGTTGATGACATGCTGACGAAGCGGAAGATTTCAACTGTCACACTCATGACAGCTGGCTCCGTTGAGGTACAAACTGACCCTGGATACTCTAGGTCCCTGAAATGACCCTGGATACCAAGCTGATCGATCGCGACCATTTTATGATGATAGGGCTCATTTCGATGTGTAGGCTAATAATCAATATCAGCGAACGCTTTGAGACAAGACGGTGGCTGCTGATGGCGTCAGTCGACTCCGTCTAGCTGTATAAGGCCAAAATCTAGAGCGATGTGCTCTGAATTAAAGAGTTCTGGAGGCGTATCTTTAGTACCCAGCCCGGAGGTGTCCAGCATATCCAGTGTCCACTCGGATTCAATTTTGGAAACGAATGTAGCAAAATATGTTCAAATGCTAAGGGGAGGTCCGACTCGGAACTTCGTGGGCTTGAAGTTTGTCTTATTAAGTTAAGTCAAACCTCACATACCCCGCAACCTTTTTTGGCCATCTAGAAAATAAAACGCATCCAAATCTGCATTTATCTGATTTCGCATCCCTAGCGGAGAAGTAGAGCAATACTAGCACCGACTCTTAATGAAGTAGAGCAGATTCCTTTCGATACACATCACTCTCAAGGACACATTATGTTTGGCGTGTCAAGAGTGTCATTGTTAAACATAGCTCTTTACGTGTGTAAAGGGTAAAGTCATGCGTATTATACAAACTCAATAAAGTAAGCTACTAGAACTAGGTTTAATGACCAGGATATGATAAGTATATCAAAGCTATTAGTATATTGCAGGAACTCATTGAAAAGTCATACACATATTATGTTTTCCGGTACTAAAATTTGGTTGATTTTCAATGAAATTTTCATTACAGCAGCAAATAAAAGAAAAAATCATATGATGTCAAAATCATTGACCGCAATGGATACAAAAATAGATACCAACACAATCTTTAATGCGATTTCATAGAAAATAAAAGAAACTAAAGCCATGGAATAACCAAAAATTAGCTGCAATTTTTTTTTTCTAATCTACTCCACGATAACCCTCCATCACTTACACAGAGACGAACAGGAAAACACCGGGAGCACTCTTCTGCTCGGGAAAAAAAATTCCATAGCAACCGTAAGTCCTCTTTTCCGCGAAAGATATTAAATAGCTCATTTAGTAGCCAACTTTTAGAAATTTTCTTGGAACAAGACAAAGTTAATTTTTGTCACTTTTCGATAGCTTCACAGTAATTTGTCTGCATTTGAGGCTGAATAGCGAATAATAAGTTCTGAAACTGTGGTGGCTAGGAACTAATAAGGAAAGATATGAAATTTACATGTAAGTAGGTACTCGGAAGATTATGGAAACAGGAAACATAAGTAGGTACATAGGCATGTCGAATCTTTTTTATTGTAACATAATTACTCACCTTCAGTTCCCGTACTCTGCCCCCAAAGAAATACATTTTCCATTTGGCTACCATAGCAACAATACTACCAGCATTATAGGCTCAGTAAAAAAACATTTATTTCACCGTTCGATTTTTTTTTGCGTAAGTATCCACATTATTATTCTCTTGAGGCATTTAGAATTTGAATTTCAGGGAATTCTAAATATAGACACTAACGAGCGGTTTCCCTTCAAGCTGAATAACAAGTATTATTTCTTTCGCTCTTGGCGACGACGAAGATGACAACGACTGGAATAAAAGGTGGTAATACCTGAATATTATAGGGTAGGAACTCCAAAGATTATCCAGTTTCAAATGGTAAAAGGTTCTACTGTATGTTTGTTGTAATGAAATGGGAAGAGGTATTTGCAATAAGTCTGCGTATTTGCAATCCTGCAAAAATATATTATGGGTGTTACCGAATATTTTACATGAAAGTTGCTTTTGAGAATGCAAATGAAGTCGGGATTTAGCATGGAACTTAAGTTATGCATACGTGCACTGCTCTTAGATTGAATACATGTTGCTACGTTTTTCAGGCTTTCAAGATTCAACTTCTTTCTCTTTGGTAACAATACCCTACTCCTCCGAGTAGATACGCATAATACATGAATATCTTATATCTTTAAAGACTGCAAAACAGCAAACTATTAGCTATCTTATTAGCATTCCTGGCACCTTGAAATGATTTGTGAAGCACAAAGGAAAGTTTACTTTGCACGCTGTGACTTTGCCAATTATTTATCTAGGAGTGTTTATTATTCGCAACTGTAATAGGACAGTCTAGTTGCTTTGAATAAATGAATAGATACAGGCGAAGAACGTGCGAAGGTGTTCCTAAATAGATGGGTTGTAGTTGTTCGGTTAAATAATTCAATTTTAAAATGATATTCAATACAGAAAGGTAACTATATACCGAGAATCGGATACTTGTTTGTGGGAGAATTTACATAAAAGTTTATAAAGCGAATATTTAGCCTCCTATTCAATCCTTTCAAAAACGCCTGTCAATTTCAGGTAGAAGCTGAAGACACTTTGCTTACGAAAAACTCATTGAAAACTATATTTTAAGATGATGAACGTATCAGATTGTATCTTAAATTTTAGAATAGTGAACCATGCATTTTATTTATATTATTCTACTTGACATATCTGAATTTAGAAAGTTTAAAAAACAGTTGTATGGTATGTCAAAATGAATTGGATTAGTTGCCATTGTAGTAACGAGGGTGAAAACAAACTGGTGGAATATAGAAAAATTATCTGATTTCAAATGTCTGGAATCCATTAAACCCATAGTCTCAAATATTGGTGTCAGAAGTGGGATTTCAGAACAGCGAAGGACTTTAAAGTTGCGAATCGCTCGAGCAGAAAAAAAAATACAAGAAAAGGCGAGGATTTGCCTCAGAAGCACATAGTGCCTGCATTGCATTCAATGCAGATCAATTTGAACTGTTTGATTTTGTTTCAAATAGGAGTATATTGTCGAATCGATCAGACAACAGGAAGATCCTGTCTAAACTATTGAGAGCGCCCGGTATTAATAGACTACAGACGATACCGAAATTGTGAGCTTATAGTGTGCTGTTTGAACATTGTCGTAACTGATTTTGCGGCTAGAAGTACTTAGATGTGGAACAGGCGCCGCTGCAAATTAACATTAAGAACCAATCTGCAAAAGATCTATAAATTGAAAATTGTAGAGGTCAAAAGTGAGTTGGACAAGCGGAGACTAGCAACAATAGGAAATAAAACGGCATTATAAATACGCTTAACGAATGCATTGTGAACCGATTATGATGGCAAGAATTGCCTTCAATTTGCTGGTGAAAAGTTCATGAAAATCAAAGATGCAGCTGGGATATTGCATATTGTTGACGGCAACCACCACGAAAATGGATAGTCAGTCAGCTGAGTTAAAATTAGGCATTGAGGAAAAACTTGATATCCAGTCTGCTGAACCGAAAGTGCGCATTACAGAACAGAATGTCATGGGAATGATCCCAGCTGGTTTCCAAACATCGAGGAAAACAAACGCTTTAGCGTTGGATGGACAAGCTATCTGAGGTATTTATAATACACAGTTTGAAGCAACCACCATCAACATCTGGAACGACATTCGAGATTCGGTGGAAGCTCAGGTTTGAATGCTGGATTTGTAGAGAAAATTGTCATCAACAGCAAAACTGCTACCAATGCAAGCGATCCAGATATTGCCCAAGCTACGCAGGCAGGTAAATGAAATGGAGTTAAAGCAATGATGTGAAGCAACCTATTTTTTCAACTGAGAAGGCGGGAAACGCATAGGAACTAACTTCATCAAGCGAATAATGGCAACCAGAATCGACAGCCTTAGTATCATCTTGGTAGTTTCAAAAATGCAGCGTGGAGTAAAGGATTTGTTCGTAAATGGGTAAGTGGGAGGAGTGGCATAGACACTGACCAGACGTGATGAAAAATAGTCAATGGAAGGTACATCATTAGAAGAGCTACAACAGATAATTTTATGGCGCAGTGTGACACAGTTTCATACTGCTTTCAATGGAAATGCGGATGTACCAAAAGCAGCAGAGAATGTGATATGTACCGGTGGTGAATGCCAGTATATATGGAAGCAACTGATTTGATCATCAAGTTTGGGGACATCTTTGCGGCAACTGAAATTGATTATGGAAGAACGAATATGGTAACCTATTGCATCGACACGCCCAAACAGATTGATGTTGACGGGATGATCCAAATCCTGGAGAAGCAGGAAGTCATCGAGCTTTCGAAAAGTTCTTAGGCATCAAAAAAAAAAGGTGGAAGCCCTCGATTTTGTGTAGACTATAAGCAAAATAAAAAAAGACAGCTATTCACCCTCAAGAATAGATGAAGTAAGATATGCTCGGTCAAATGCGAAGTGGTTCTCAACGGTCGACTTAAAGAGCGATTATTAGTAGGTTACTGTTACGTATTTTTTTGACAGATTAATCGAATCCTAAACAGTGTACCTTATTTACTAAAGCAGTAAAGTATTAAGGACATAGAGTTTCTGCAAATGGTAATTAAACCCATTACAATAGTACAAATAATATGAATAATAGCCTTCTAGTTTAGAAGAAATTATATAGACCGAAATGAATGGGATTTTGGCGACTTATTTAAAAACTTAAAAGAACACTTTACTCTTCCGATAATGTACAAAATGAAAAAGCTGAAGAAAGATGAAACAACGCTTATAATTCTTAGAGTTTCCAGTTTGACTACTATTGGGTAAGGGCCAAAAATGTTACTATAGCATCGTCTAACATTATTTAATATCAATATACATTTCAAAGTAGGATTAATAAAAGAGTGGGAATACATTTGTAACTTAACTGTATGCAATGCGACGAAATGAATCGCATTCATTTCAAATTTAAATAAATCAATACCAAAAATTTAGTACCATGGCCGAAAATTGTTCGAACTACGGTCTGAAAGAATTATTTATTTACGAATTAACGCTCATGCAATACAGATTTGGCATAGAACAAGAAAAACAACAAGTAGAATGCTCTCAAACGATCTAGAAGTACAATGCAAACAAACACACACATATTTGAAGTGCGAAAGCGAGTGCTTAGTTTTCGTTAAAACTAAGCAAGATGGTGCGAATCCGAAACGCGATACATTGGTGTCAGAAGTGGGAAGTCAGATCAAGATTTGGACAAAGAGCAACAAACGGGAAAAAACTCGTGGATTTGTGTTGGCAATGTTGTAACCAAGCCAGTTACTGCCAGATGTATTCAAGCAATAAGTTCAACGACATCTTTCCGGCAGGAGAAAACGAACAAGGAAAAACGAGCATAGTGAATCGCCTAATAGATACATAGGATGCCATACTTATAAGAGAAACACCCGGACGCCTTCTTTTGACAAGACAAGGAGCAAGAAACGAACTTATTCGGGATTTTGAAAAACAGCGAGCCATTGAGCCATCTGCCAGTCCGTTGATGTTACGAGTGGTCTTTATGAGGAAAATGGATGGGACCACTCGCTTTTGCGTCGATTATAGACAGCTCAACGATTTCAGCAAGATCGACAGCTACCTTCTTCTGCGAATCGACGATATGATGGAGACCTTGGCTGCCGCAAAGTGGTTTTGAGCGTTGGATCTTAAAAATGACTACTAAGCAAAAAAAAAACACTGCGGGAAAAACGGTACGGTACGGTTTATGGCATTTTTCGTTAGTGCCATTTGAGCTTTGGAACGCTCCAGCAACTATTGGACGGCTGGTGGAATATGTCCCTTGAAAATTTGCTTGGTATACATAATATAATTATAATACATAATTGTAATAGAACAACTTTCAAAAAGCATGTACAAGAAGTATTAACGAATTCGATACTTTGTCCCAAAAAGTGCACCCTTTTGGCAGCGAAAGTAGATTACTTGGGGCAAATAGTAACTGCCGATGGTATCGAAAGCGATCCTGAGAAGATAGAAGCTGCCAAAATTTGGCCCGTGCCTAGTAAAATGCATCAGCTACGAAATTTACCTGTGTTGGCGACGTATTATCGTGGATTTGTCAAGAGCTTTGCTAGAATTGCTAAATGTGTGCATTAAGCTCACCGATAAAAATCACTCCTTTGCGTGCAACGAGCAATGTGAGACGGCCTTTGGGACGTTAAAAGAGAACTGTGCGAGGCACTCCTGCTATCCAGGAATGAAGTTCGTTGTTGACGCAAGTAACAGTGGAATCAGACCAGTACTTTTTCAACCACTTGATGGCAAAGAAAAAATCCCATTGTACTTCACTCGAATTATTTAACTCCTGACTATAATGCAAGCACCAAAGCAATTCCATGAAAACCTGCATGGGCGAAAATGTGTGCTTCAAAAGGTTACCGTCATATAACTAAGAAACAATACATTGGATATCACGAAAGAAGGACGAAATAATGCATCGAATATCACATACAGATCCGCCAATCGATTACAGTCATTTACACGAAGTTATAATTAATTTGCTTGACCGGAATCCAATGAGATTTCGTCCATTCAGATAAATGTATCAGCTTCATCAGTATCCAAGCTTTCTTGCTATTTGAAATCAGTTTGCAGAGGAGAGTTTGATCTTGAGTTAAGATGCTGATAGACACGGTCATATACCTAACTGGGTACCAAGGCTACCCAGTAAGATACTACTGTTTCCACAAAGGATATACCTAAATTGAGTTATAGCTTCCCCACAAATAGCACGATAAGTGCGGTTACTGTTCTCACATACAGATCACCCAACTTCAACATTATTTGTCCCCCGTACTTCAGTCACCGTACTTTCTTACCCATTCGTTGCGTTTCCTGTGCAAAAACCATATCTTTCTCAGCACCAAGATTGGTGTGATGACGCTTCAAGCTCAAGACCCGAGTTTGCTTATGCAGAGGGTCTTTGTATTTGGAATATTTGGTGTAAAATTTTTATTCAACCTATTTAGTAGATATACAGTGTACATACTTTACAATGTTGATGAAAGTAGAGAGCCTTACGGGACTCCAACTTCTATTGGCCACAATGTGGGTAAATGGTTGTCGATTTTAACAGAAAAAGGTTTACCCTGGAGAAATAGGTGAGTTCGCGGTAGCGGAATTTGGAATGTTTCCACTTTGGAAATTAGCTACATGCGAAACATTATGTAATACCTTGGCTGCACCAATAGTGACCAAATCAGCTGATTTTCTGAAATTATTGTATTATAGGTTGTTCTACAACTACAACTACAAGTCGGTCGAGATAAAGACACTCAGTGGTTTGGCTACGGAGGTAAGAAGAATTAATGGCCTTCAAATTTGGAGGGGGTGGAGTTTTTCCGTTACCTTTTAATTGCTGTTCTCAAGACCCCTGAAAAGCTCTTCGTTCATAAAATTACGTTTATCACTGTTTTCTCCGAAGGATAAAAGAAACACATGTTACGAATTGACCTGGGTGCAGGTGATTTCCACTTATTAAATCCACTAACCAATTCGTTGAACTTTTCAAAGCTAGGTGATTTAATTTGAGTCTTCTTTTAGCATTGGAAGCAAGGATTTATTTAACGGACCTAGTTATATCTTCGTCCTCACTGTTGTCATTTCCCGGAGTACAGTTTCCTTAAAACTGCACTTTCAGCAACTCTGTGAAGGCTTTAGCTCTCTACATATTGTTATATTTAAGCCGATATGTGTTATATAGGGAGCATATTGATTTTACTCGTTGATCTTAAGGATTTACCATGCACTAGTAACTTTAGTGCCCAGGCTCCATGATTTGGAGGAAATCTGCTCACTTCTCATTGCGGAACTGAGCGAGCCGGCTCGCTTCACTTTTAATGCTAGAGTAATCGTGCTCCAACTTCTTCTCTGAATTCGGTTCTTTCTCCTTAAGACATTTTTTATATATCTTCGAAGCTCGTAAGGGCTGTATCCCTTGGCCAGAGGAAGCACTTAAGTATGTCTGGCCTTATCTATATTAATTTTTAGACTCTAATTTTACCTGTGAGTCTCAATTTTGAAACGCTTGTTAAAACCTGCCATGACTGAAGCACTCTGTTACATCAGAAGTCTGCATTAAGGAAACTTATCATAAGTATTGGTTCAGGCGCGAAGTACAGTCTTCTAAGGGGTAAATCACTAGCTCAAGAACTTTAGCAAAGCAATCGATGTAAGATAATAAGCTTAGCGATCGTCGGAATCTCACCTACGTAGATATTGAAAGACCGTGTGCTGAGGCTGGATCCTTCCAATAAACTCTTTTTAAAATCTAGTTTTATCATCGACGCAAACTTTTTCGCTTCAAAGGATTTTTTCCAATTCCTTTTCGAGAAACAAAATTGTCAGGAGATTGTTAGAAAGTCTTTGTTCCGTCGCTACACCATAAAATGATTTTTCATTTCGACTAGTTACTTTTACGAATGTACAATCGATGCTTCACTGAAATCATTCAATAATAGAAAAAAACTGCGGAAATATTTTTGGTAGACAGACTACATTTTTCGAAAGAAAAATCCCAGATAATGTTCAAAGAAAACAAGATTAAAAATTCATATATAATCGTTTAAGTAAGCTAACATGCTTTTATTAGTTCCAAACTCACCAATCAACGAGTAACAATAGACGATGCAACACATACCTATAAAAGACAAACATATTAGAATATTTAAGCTTGAATAGGGAATGAATTACAATTAAGGTCAATATTTAGTCATAACATTATCCATTCGTCCGCTCATGACAGCAGCAAATGGTCCAAGCAATCAACATTAAATTTAAGGATATGTACAACCATTCCGGACGATTAGTCCTCTTTTCAACAACAAATCAGTAATTATAGCCTACACGTCCTGTACACATGACAAGCAACAACCATACAGTAGCCCCAAGCATTAAACAAAATATTTGAAACAGAACCGCCAACATAAGCAGAGCGAGACCGGAAAATATTCGTAATAATTCGCGTTCATCCTTTCCTCTCGCAATCCTGACGCAGTAAAAACGATTTGTTTGAAAAATATATCCATAGCTTCGATATCATGTACTTTTCTTTGGACCAACCATCGCACCACGCCAAACTCATCTGCTGCGGTTTCACTCTGATCATACATAAAATACCATTGCGTTCAGGTAACATACAAACATCATATGTTTCCGGAACTGGCAATTTACGGTCGAGTAATGCACATAAATTGAAGAGCAATTCAGAGTTATGCTCATCATCTATCGCTCGTATCGTTCAGTAGGGTTCGCTATTGCAGATTCAACAGCATTGTTAACGTTTTAGAATGCTCTCGCTATGGCAATTTCGTTGAACAGCATGTTTAATATGCACATGCGGGTTTAATAATTTGGCTCATTTCAAACTGGCAAGTGGAAAGCAAATGCATTTGCCTAAAAATATCTTATGGATGATGCAGCTACTTAATTAAAATTAGAATTCGTAGATAAATTTGCGGGTCTATTTATATTGAGCCCGGAATTGTAGGCTGTAACACTACTTACAAGAACACCATGAATAAAAATTTCAATAAGAAGAGGATGTTTAAAAAAAAGCAGCTAGAGTTAGGGAGTATGATAGGTTGAATAAAAGTAGCTGGCCAAGCTCAAGGAAAATACAGCCAAGTTTTATGGACACTCAAGGAAGCGATTTGCCTGATGGTGCTGATATGTTCATAATGAAGGCAGAATGAGATATCAATAATGTCAAAGCTGCAAGAGTTTTTCAGGAATTGATACTTAGCCACAACTTGACCCATAACTTCAACTTCTGACACCAACCTGTCATAGTCAATACTGTAATTGTGAAACAAGGGTAAGTGGATGATGGGGATATGGCGAGACAAGACTTCAACGAACGATATTTGCCCAATACATGTATTTCTGATAAGCTCAACTAAGTAAAACTCCAAATTACAGACAGAAGAAAATTCTGAGTGGCCACTGATGCCTATTCGTTTGAGCTTACTCCTACTACTAAACCAGATGCACGTACTCCGTATTTTAAAAATGAGTTGGTAGTCTAATGTTATAGCCATTTTATTTCATTTTTAACAAAAGACATCTTATTTGCAACTGACATATTAAAGATAAAAACTCGCAGCAGTACGTATATACTCAACTCAATAATAATCTATATCTATGAAATATTTCCCCACAATTTACAGCCCATGATACATATGTATATGAAGAGTACAGGCGTACATAGAAAAAAATGAAACAAGCCATCGGAATCTGCCTGATTCGGTCTGGTCGATGATGAGCGGCCTTCGATGTAGCTAGTAGTTAAATTTGCCGAAATCAAATTTGTCGCGTAGTCCAACCTGTTCTGAGTAACTAGGACGTGGTCCAGGAATCATAAGAGGTATAGTACATGGTGTGGACGTATAGATAGGTCTCGGACCTACTTTATGGAATAAGTCTCGAACCTGGTCTGGACGTTGAAATAGGTCTTGGTCCTAATTTCTGGAATAGATCTCAGATGTGCCTTAAGATCTAACTACTATTTGGAAGAGGTCTTTGGATAATGACAAAGAGTTCGGATTTTTACGCAACCTGATATATTAGATTTTCCATAAGTTGCAGCTATCATGACAAATACAAAGAAATGGTACTTAAAGCAACGTTGGGCAGAATAGCGATATTATTATGGTTTCGTAAGATATGACCTGGGAAATACAGAGCTTACACAGTGATCATATTCTTTGCGAAACTATACTATTAACAAGGCCTTCAGCAAAGCATTTATATGGCTTTAAACAAAAAGTATCAAAACAAATTTCGCTTTATCCTGACCTGCCATAAATAAAATCCGTGTAAGAGCTGTTCACTTTGACTAAGGTGATGGGAGAATTGAAACGTACAGCAAATTGAATATCTCCAAAGTGTCCTTTTTGCTATCAAATTTGTGCTTGGTCAAGATAAATATCTAATGAAAGTGCGTCACTTATGAAGGAAGTAAAGCAAAGTAAAAGACAGCCCTTGACGGGTTTGGGGGTTGAAGCTGGTAGAGAGGTTCATTCAAAAATTTACAATCAATGCATACGAGTTTGGAGTGAACAATCCCACGACTTACTTTACCTTTGCTTTAAATCAGGTACTTATTACGAGCTAGATTTACTTAAAGGTTAGTGTGCGATATCTCGTCCGAACCTGGATTCGAACCAGTGATCCCACACACTAGGAGTCAGTGTTCTACCCACTAGACTACATGAGCTTCTAGTGATGAAGGAAGTAAACGCTTTTCTTGGGAGGCCTTAGATGCAAAGAATGCCACCTGCATACAAAAGTTCCTTGTGAACGTAACAAAGGGTTTCGGTATTGTATTCTATATTTTCGCAAGAGCGCAGCAAAGGGTTTCTCTGAGTTCTCTGAGACCAACATAAAAAGCAAGCGAGGCAGCTCCAAGTGCGAAGTGGTTGCTGGTCTAGAAAAATACACACAACCATTGCGTTGCTGTGAGCACTTCTCCGGAAGTTAAGGCACGCACTACTTCAAAAAGAAGTTATGTCGCTGAAGGAAGGACGTAAAAAGAAGAGAAATATTGGGATATCAGAACAAAGTGTAAATGAATGTGTCGTATTACGTAAAGTTTTCTTGAAGCTAAATTAGAAAGACGCCGAGTTAGAACTTGGGGAAATAGAAGGGAATTTATTCAAGGCGCGCATAATAAAGGAATCTGCCGACGCTCCAAGGACTGTTCAATCCAAGGTACGAAAATGCAGCAACAAAGAAAACACCACTAGGGTACGAAAGAAAGTATGCACCGCTGACTAGAAATTTCGGATAATGATGGAGAAATCTCGGAATGATGGAAATCGCGAAAACGGAAGCAAATCACCTAGTTAAAAAAAATTCAATTTTAATCATCCCACAAAAATAATTCCACGTGAAAAGGTGGATAAATTGCACAACACAGACTCATCTAAAAAAATTGTGCCACATTTAGTGCTCCAAATGAACAAAATTTCCCAACGGGAATCGCTGTAATACATTCTAGCAGAATTCATGAAGCAAACATTCGTAGCAATGCAAATGTAATCTGCTTACAAGGGATTTTCCAGAAGTCTATGACTAGCCAAAGAACATCACTCGCAAAAATAAGGGGAAAAGAACTTGCGAACATATATCAGCTTTGGGTAGTGTGCTATATAAAAGGAAAAGATGAAAATTTCGGAGCATTTCAAATCATCACAGGTAAGTAAAATGTATGAAAATCAAGAGCACCAATTCTCCCTAGTAGCTGCGAGAATACGCTATTGGAATTTCCAATGAGCGTAAAGGCTCGTATCCACCGGAGCTCGCGCACAGCTCGCGCTCAGATTTGACGTCATCGATGCTTGTACACGAGCTGAACGCAAACAATGTACGCGCTCTTCATCCACAACGTCTACATCAAGTACGCAAACAGAAAAGTAGCTTGCGTGCTAGCACTTTTAGTGTGGACGTTTGCTTCCGTGCGCGCGTTCTGTACGCGCACTGCTTCTTTGCTTCCCAATCAAAATTTTTATATTCAAAATGAATTTTGATGAAGAAGAAATTGTTATTCGTTCAGCATGCTATATAATATTATCAGAACTTTCTAAAAAAACGAAAAATATACGATGTTTGGTTCGACCTTATTTAAACTTAACATTGTTAAGTGATTTAAAAATTGATAAATTAAGTGGATTTCGCAATTTTACACGCATTTCATCATTTGATTTTGATTTTTGAGACAAAATTGAGCCCCTAGTAGGAAAGAAAAATATAAATTATTGGCCATGCGTGGACGTAAAAACAATACTTGCAATTCCGAGTAGCGTTTTTTTGATACTGGTGACAATTTTATCAGTCTTTCGTATCTTTTGAAAGTATCGAAATAATTAATTAGTAAAATTATACCGAAAGTTTAACAGGCTCTCATATCTATCATGCACAACTATGTCCAAGCAAGTATGTATATCCATATAATTTTAAAAATTCAATAGATAAATAAGTATAATTTTTTTAATAACTCATTTAATTTATATAGTCTTGATTAGAATTGTCCCACAAAATAGGATATTCATCCACTTTATTAATTAATCAATAACTAATTTGTTTGTCCACTCTGCATTAAGTGCCATTTTGCACGTGTGCTTTCCAACAGAGAGTGGGAAGCAAGGAAGCAGCACAACGAGCAATCGAAATGCAAAGTTGCACGTCCACACCAAGTGCATCTGCGCGCAAGCAGAGCGTTGCATCCGAACCCGCGAACATTTTCGGTGGAGACGTATCCAAATGCAGCCCGCGCGCTGCTCGCGCACAGCTTATCTGTTTGATCGCGCACTGAGCGCGAGCAGCTGTTGGTGTAGACGATAGCTTGCTGGCTGAGCGCGAACAGCACGCACGCAGCGCGTTTGGTGGATACTAGCCTTCACAATCACTCACATGCAATATTCACACATTGCAGGTCATGCAGAGATACGATCGGCCGCCGGCCAAAGCTTCAATTCGTATACTTCCTAGATGACGGGAGTGCTAAAATACGATGTCGGGCTTTCCAAAAAGTTCTTCTTATAAAGCTATAAAGCTGAAAGCTCAAAGCTCCCCTTGTCTATGCCTTACCAGCCTAGGACATGCAATGTTAAAAATAAATTAATGGGAGAGGGTAAGGGCTAGCACTTGTGAAAAAAAAAATTGTCTTATCTTTTAGCTAAACATTTCAAAAACCTAGTCCCAAAATCTGACTTCAATCAGAGCAAAACTGTTGGAGCTATTGAATACTTAGTCCCATTTTCTCTATCATTGTAGCTCCGACAACTCGGAGTTTAGTAGTCATTTTTTCAAAACAATTTTTTAAAAGTCCGTGTTCACTGCCATTTAAAAACCACATTGCCGATTCATTACAAACTTGGCACACACTTTCTACATGTAAAATACTTCCCCCCAACGATAAGTTTTAGAATGTTTTTTACATTGAGGGGATTTACCACCTACAAAAAAGCCAAATTTTTTCGTGAAAAATAGCAATTTTCACTTCAAATGACCACCAAAAATTACAAAATGAAAAAAATAGAAATCAGAGAACGTTGGATGGAGGATTTGATGATACTTTGACTAAACTTTAATGTTCTTTGATTTCTGATAATTTTCAGCTGAGATACAATGAACACCGCAAATCGTCTTTTTCCAAAGACGTTCTTGAAGAAACTTTGTCACCGGTTTGTTGATATTTTCGCATAAGAAAATTACACAAGGTTATTGAAATGATAATTAATAAAGTACAAAAGGTTTAAATAAATTCGCTCTATCTATATTTCTAAACAAAAAATTCGTAAAATAAAAAGTGGTTTTTTTTTTCAGGGTGAAACCCTTATCCCTCCCTTAACAGACTATCGATCGGTAATGGTTCCATACATTACGCGGAAAACTTACCGAATATATGCCGACGCATTAGTTTTCTCGTTGGGATAGGCGAAAACAAACACAAAAGAAAAGCCTGCACTGGGAAGACTTACGCGGAGTTTTTTCAGCATATCCGTTTAAGCGTGAGCCGAGTCAAATTAGAGGCACAAGGTAACCAAATTTAAAAAAACGGTACGGCGCAGTACAGGTAACACCGGCGAAGTACGAAGATACGAGTACATAGTGAAATTTCGAATATAGTGAAATTTCGGCAATGATAAAAGAACACGTCTTCAAAGCCAAAGTCGAAATCCTTCACTTTGACAGTTTCACAACGACAAAAGAAGTGATAGCAACAATTAGGGGTAAGTAAATTGAGAATGCAAAAATTACGTTACTCCCTCGAATACAATACAACAAAGGGAAACCGTCGTAGAGCGGGATGAAGTCAAAACTCTGAAACAAGCTATTATTGCGCGTATAAAAATTGGAGTGGTATATGCTCTGTTAAGAAAGTGCCATGAAATGCATGGGGTTACACCACACAAGAAAGACCTGCAAAAGACAAGACTGGAAATACGGACAGGTTGGACACTTTGCAAAGGGATGCTCAGCTGAGTCGTTTGCTTACGAAAAAAACTAAAATGAAACAAGCCAAATAGGTTTTGAAATCACTTCAAGCGCAAAAAAATGCTGCCTAGATAAAGGTTCTTCAAGGAAATCTGCAGAGTTACCTTAAAACGAACGACTTGCTCAATTTGGAACGATTTGCGAACCATATCGAAGAAAATATCTAGAATTATGGTATTCTGACTGTTCAGGCTATGCATCCTTATGGGTTCTAAACACTCGGAAGCTCAGAGTTGATCGTTGGGGTTCGGGCGATGTATATGTGTTAATTCTAAACCGAGGCATTTGCTTTGTTAGCTGCTATTTTTCACCGAGCACTGTTGAAAGATACTTTTCGATATTTTCCGGGCTAATTCGAAATAGCCAATGACTTCAGCGCTAACGTAATGAAGAACGACTCGACACTAAACTATCGCAAACCGAGATTCAGTCCTGACCTGAAATATACCTTATATAACTCGTATCTTGGATGCACTGTCTGCGTTGGCAGGACACTGAAGGTCAATGGAGGCGTATACTGAAAGTGATCACAACTACAACATCTGCTAGCTATCTGAGCAAAAGCAAGTCAAACTGAGTTCTAGCCAAAAAAAATACTTGGGTGAAATATTTCGAAGTTGGACAGGAGAAAGCTGTTTATTTATTTATTTATTTATTTATTTATAATCCCTTGCGCTACAGATATAATTCCAATTACAGCGTCAAGAAAGCAAAAATAAAAAAATAGTGAAACATAAAAAAGGAAAAGAAATAATAAAAATAATTGAAAAATTAGAAAACTAAAATTAGGACTAAGGTAAATAGCAAAATTAGAAAACTAAAATTAGGACTAAGGTAAGTAGCAATTCAAGGTAACATTTTCAATACATGCTTGAATTGTAAAAAAGATTGCGGTAGAGGACCAAGCTTAAGGGCATTGTGCGTTCTGGGTAGACGCAGCAAAGGCGAATGGAAATAGACTTCCGTACGTGCAAAAGGAACAGAGAAAACCTCAGAAGAACGATTTGGACGACTGGATACACGTCTGGTTATCTGTGAACCGAGATCTGTTAAGAAAATTCCTTGGCAAAGTTTGAAGAGGAAACACTCATCGAGGAACAACCTCCGTGATTGCAACGAAGACATACGAAGGAGGGAAAGATGAGAGGAGTAGGGACAATAGGGGATATTAAATTTAAAAAGAAGTGAGCGGGTGAACCTGCGCTGAACAGATTCAATGGCGTCAGATAAATACTGAAAGCGCGGAGACCAGATTTGGCAGGCGTATTCTAGAATACTGCGTTCTAAGGAGACATATAAATGAATACAGGAGGAAATGTTGGTAAACATATACGAAGAACGCAAAACAAATCCAGCAATCCTAGAGGCCCTGGACGTCATATTCATGACATGAACATCAAATCTTAATTTTGAATCAAACACCACGCCCAGGTCTCTAAAATGCTGGATAACTGACAGGGAAATACCAGACAAAGAATAAGAGAACACATGAGGAGTATTTTTATATGCGAAAGACATCTGGTGGCACTTCGAAATGTTCAATGGCAAGAAGTTGTCTTGACACCAGAGATTAAGAGATTAGTACCAGAGATTAGTTCAATGAATCTGAGGAGGATTTGCAGTAGATAATGCTATATTAACACGGTTCTTTACATTTCATTTCATTTTACCTTTTATTATTGCAGCTATAACTATAATTCATTTACTATTTTTACATCAAACGGATTCCAATAACCCCCTAGGTGTAAATTCAAATATTGATAAAATTCCTTTCCACCCCTACTTTACTTATAAAGATATTGTAGGATTTATTATTATATTAGCCAGGTTAACAATACTTAAAAATGAGTTAATGGGCCCTGTGGCTGGGAAGCAAAATGTTGGGAAGACAGAGCGGAAGAATTTAATTTCATATTTAACATATCAGTAAGAGAAAGAAATAATTTTCACATGGCTTAAGTTGACAGCAACTTCATTTTGAAGTCAATATATCATTTCGAGGGTGAACAATTTTGACTGAGATACGCATCGACCCTAATTTGACTCGCATAACTACTCGCAGCCATAAATGAGCTCCATACCCGATGTGCAATCATAATTCATCTTGCACATCCAGATTCCAACCATGCTATCATGTGTGGTATCTGTTGTAACCATTAGACTACTGAATATTCAAGAGGGATATTTTAAAGTAATTTATCCGTTCTAATAGCTTAGAGACTAGATTTTTCATGAAGCTGCACTAAGAGTGAATAGTTTAAGTCAACGTGTAAATTCTATTTCTGATTAATTCTAATCTGATCTTACACAAATACAAGCACAAGTTTTAGCTTAAGGAAAAGTTTTGAGAGTGAACAGTTTCTAACCAACCATACCTGCAACCCAAAAAAAAGAATTGTTTGTGACGCTACTTTTCGATTAAATTCGTTACTTTTCGATTAATGCGTTGCAAAATTTGACTAAATTAAATTTACAAATCCAATAAAAGTATTTGCTGATTGGCTTTTAATACTAACATATTGAATTTGAATTTCCTGTCAGTTAGCTACTTTTCGAAAAACACATGAATAAATTTTACTTATTGCTATCCAAACAACAACAGCACTCATCATATTACAATCAGGAAACCAGTCAACTCACAACCGACCTTATTTCATACACACTCAAATTGCTTTGATAGCAATAATATTACTGAATACTCCAAACATAAAATGATAAAATATGCAAATTATCAACAATAGCGATTCCGTTGCATTTAATTTGTGATTTGAATTGTTTGTTTATGTTTGTTTTTTTGCAGTATGCACCAACACACTGGACATTTTCCGTTATAGTTACATATTTGTCTACAACACACTGTGGCTTGACGAACTATTTCAATTTTGGATCTGGTAAATAAATAAACACTAGTGAACGATAAATGTAACATGATAAAAAAAATAACCCCGAAAATAATATGCTTTGAAAGGGTGCTAAAAAAAACTGTATGAATTTGCAAATCGATCAACTACAGAATGTTCGTCTAGTGGGAATATTATTATTTCCAGCAAAGTCAGGCAAATTGAAAGCGTCATCAATCATGCACTCACTGTATGGTACTCATGTTTTGATGCGATGCAAACGAGTTCGTTTATCAAAGTCAACGTAAAATGTGCGTTTATTTGATAAATTTGTTTTTATTTTGCATGAGTTTTTATGTTTTTGCAATTGCTAAATTCTGCAGTTTATTTCAATTTGAATAGGCTAGAACGCACTTACATAAACAGAATAAGTTGAAAAATGAAGAGAAAATATAAATAAATAATTAATACAATTGAAAAGTTAGATATTTCCTAACCAAAAAAGGTGAAATTAAGATAGTATAGCAAATAATATAGCAATAATAATTAAAATTAAACGCAAAAATCAAATAATGAATCAGAGGAAAATGAGGTGAAATAAAATTTAAAAGTATAGAAAGAAGCCTAAAAATAGTTAATAAATAAAATCAAAAAATAAACCAAAATTGATGTGCGTCTTTCAGAATTAAGGATTGGATTTGACGTCTCAATTGAAAGCTGATCGATTTACAGCTAAATCGACCACTAATCTACCTGATTTACCATACATTTGTCTCTGCTTTTGACAGTCGAAATGTACCTGATTTAGGATAAATCTAGTATAAATTGTGAATATTGTCCGGTCTGAATTTTTCTCAGAGCGTGCTGAATTCCATCCATGAGAGGGAGAGTAAATTTGAATGAAATTTCATTTGAATTTCGTTCTAAAATAGTGAAAATTTATTTATTTATTGTCTAAAATCAACAGATACAGATCCAATTAAAGACTAAACAAGGAGCAAACTTATATATGTAAAAAAAAGTAAAAGAAAAGAGACTATAAATTAAAACTAAACAAAATATAAAAAGGCGATGAAATCTACTCAATATTCAGCACAGATAAGAAATCAAAAATTCAGAAAATTATTTCATTTCATAATATAAAACGTATTCTCTTAACTTATTTTTAAAAGTGCGAAACGAAGGCGGAAGAGGACCAATATTCAAACAATTATGCTGCCTGGGCAAGCGAGTAGAAATATACATTAGTGCGAGCAAAAGGTACATTGAGGGTAAATGAAAACCTGTTAAGACATACTGGGTCACGAACAGAAAACTGCGCTCTGGGGATATATGTAATAGAACCAATAATCATTTTGAAAAGGAGACATTCATCGAAATACACTCTGCGTGAAAGGAGGGTAGGAATCTCAAGAATGACAAGACGCATGTTATACTCACAGTAGGGAATGCGGAACTTGAGGAATAGTGAGCGAGTAAATCTACGTTGTACCGACTCAACAGCATCAATTAAGAAACAGTAATGAGGACACCAAATTTGACAACAATATTCGAGAACACTATGCACGAAGGAGATGTACAGACGTACACACGAGGAAATATCAGTAAAAGGTCTGGACGCTCGTAGAATGAAGCCACACAAGCGCGGGGCCTTGGATGTGACACGCAAAACGTGGACATCAAATTTTAATTTAGTGTCAAATACAACACCAAGGTCCATGAAATTATCAACTGGATTGAGGAAGGAGCCAAAGGCAGAATAGGAAAACGTGATGTGGGATAATTTACATGTGAAGGACATCTGGAAACATTTAGCAACATTAAGGGTAATACAATTGGCAGAGCACCAGTTACCCAGAGCAGACAGGTCATCCTGTAGCTGGGAACAGTCATCCACTGACTCAATCACCTTGAAAATTTTCAGGTCGTCAGCGTACAAGAGACATGGGGAGTTGAAGAGGGGAGGAAGATTATTTATAAAGAGGAGGAAAAGGAGAGGACCAAGAATCGACCCTTGTGGAACACGACAAGTAGGATAAAAGGGGGAAGAAGAACAAGAGTGAAACGTTACAAAACAAGCACGATCACGAAGGTATGAGGAAAACCAGCAACGCAGCTGAGCCGAAATATTGAAACCATCGAGCATTGAGAGGAGGATTTCGTGGTTCACGGAGTCAAAAGCCTTGGCAAAGTCTTTATATACTACATCCACTTGCTTTTGCTGGTCGATAGCGGAGGCAACAGTATTGGTGAATGAAAGTAAATTGGAAACTGTTGACCTACCCTTGACGAGACCATGTTGCTCAGAAGCGAGAAGAGGTTCAATTAGAGGATAACCACTATTATAAACAACTCTTTCAAGAAGCTTACTGAAGCAAAATAGAAGGGATATGGGACGATAATTGGAGACGCAGGATGAATTTACGGTTTTAAGGATGGGAAAAATATTTGCGGACTTCCAGGGAGAAGGAAACGTGCAGGAAGAAATACTTAGGCTAAAGGAGACAGATAAAGGAGGCCACAAAGATGATGACAGTGACTTTGCAAATATGTTAGATAAGCCGTCGGGTTCGCAGCTGGTGCGACTATCTAGGTTAGCAAGCAAATTTTCGACCTCCAACCGGTTCTTTAAAGACAAACAAAAAACTATTAACATCAGAGGAAGGAATATTAGCGGAAAAAGATGGATTAGGTTGAGAGGTGGCAGAAGAACAGAAACAAGCAAACAGCTCACATTAGGCGAGGAAGCAGACAAATTGCCCACTTTAGGCGAGGAAGCAGACAAATCGTTTAGGGGCATCAGAGAAGAGATAGAGGAGACTTTTTAAGGTAACGGATGTAGGACCAGAAGAGTTTCTGCTTACAGGATGATATGGAGGCTTCAATGTGGGCATGATAAGCACTCATCGCATCTTCAACCATCTTTTTAGCATACGAGCGTAAATTTGTGTATCTCAGTAAGTCAGCCTCTAAGCCGGAGCTTCGAAATCTACGCCGCGCCACGTCTTTGGTTTTAAGAGCACGTATAACGTCAACAGTTAGCCAAGGCGGATCAATACTTCTTCGAACACGAAAAGTGGGAGTGTGACAGAAAACAATAATAGACAAGAAATCACAGAACGCATTTAGACCTCTGACAAACGCAAACCAGTTAACAGCAATAATAGCATTGGACATGGAAGTGAAGTCAGCTTTAGCAAAGATATAACGTAGCGCAGAGGTATTTTTATTCTTAGGAGCAGCACATAAACGAACTGGCGACAAAGGAGAGTTAGTAAAACAAAATCAAGTATTCTGTTATTAACATTAGGAACATAATTCTACTGTGAAAAAGAGCAAAGACAGAAAAAGGAGGATGTAGCTAAAGAGATATTGCACCTCGATAAAATTTTAGTGAAGGTTTTATCCCAGACTAAGCTGGGAATATTAAAATCACCACATAAAAGAACGAAAGAAAAGGGGAAGTAGGTGTTAAGAAACGAGGAAATCTCCGTAAAAACGCGTTCATCGACAACACTTGGACTATTACATGGGATATAAATCGAGGACACAAGTAATGCAGTAGATGGAATGACGGATAAACGAACAAGGATACATTCAACAGGCAGAGAAGGCATGAAGTCAGTACAGGAGGACACGCTAAGTGTATTGCGAACAGCAACTAAAACACCGCCGCCGTCAGATAAACCACTGCCTGAGCGATCACGATCTTTGCGGAAGACAGTAAAAAGAGGTGAAATTTCATTATTGAGTATATCCCCTGTCAGCCAAGTTTCAGTTAAGCATATTATGTCGTCTCAGGGGCAAA
The DNA here is from genome assembly GCA_963978885.1 of Nemotelus pantherinus. Lineage (NCBI taxonomy): Eukaryota > Metazoa > Arthropoda > Insecta > Diptera > Stratiomyidae > Nemotelus > Nemotelus pantherinus. Next base: position 43,762,007 of record OZ022264.1, read on the forward strand.
GTGAAAAGAAAATGTTTTTGTATGTTCACGCAACATTTTCAACCATTTTCGCGCAAAAAAAAATTGTGTATATAAATTTGAATGACATTTCTCACTCTAAATCTTCTCGCTCCAAATCACTTTGACCAGTGTGAACACTTCACCTGATTTACTGGACAGCTCTTAAATCTGCCTGATTTAGAGTGTAAAGTGAACGTACTATACGTCATTCGATTCTTCCAGGGAGAAAATGTAACGTCATTTCAGTCGAGTTCGCTGCTACCTCCGTCTAAACTCATGAAAATCCAGGCATATTTTGAGGGAATGAAAACCTTGTATCGCTTCTGTGAGTTGTGTTTCCGTTGTGGTAGTTTTGTAATAAAATAATCATTGATGTAGAATCCAGCTTCGAGAAACCTATTCAGCCATCCTTGACCAGCAGTGGGAGGAATTCCTTTGACGAAGAATGCTACTTTGTCGGTATCAACTGGTAAATTGAAGTGTGATTCTTCGTCTTGGCAATCTTCATTATTTTGTTTTATTTTTTTAATGCGACTATCTCACTCATTTTTCGACCAGTATGTACCAAATTCATGTATTGGCTTAGAAGTCAGTTCTTTGATAGGAGACGTAGCCTTGTCTTTTGTAAACACTTTCGGCATGTTGCTGTTAATTTAGGTCATTGAGAGCTCATGGAGAAGCGAATGATCGAAAATAGATGGTCGATTATTTATATCTTCCAATGGGTTTTCGCGCTGGTGCTCAAAGTGTTGAAGCTTATTATTTATATTATTTAATTTTAGTGCTTGTTCCAAGAAGGCATTTGTTAGCAAGGTATTTTGTTTGTCGACTATTGAAGAAAATTTGGTAAAACTGGACTTGATGCCCCACACAGCTGTTACATGAATTTCACCGATAGATGTCGAGCTAATATGTTTGCGTTTTTGTGGTTGTGCGTTTGCTTTGGGGCTTCTTTTCTTTCTTTCTTTTCCTTTTTCTTAATTGTTTTATCTTCTTTTTTATTTTTATGTATAATTTTGTCTGTTTTTCTTCATTTTTTCAGCCCTTCTACCACCTTTTCGCCCTCTGGTGGTGGGATTTCCCGGGTGTGGGGCATCAAGTCCAGTTTACCCGAAAATTTTTGTTCAGCATTCTCGAGCATATTTATAAAGTTTACTTGGCGAGAGCTGCTTGGGACAGAAATACTTGAAGATATTGTATCTAATTTGCTATCCAGAGAACCTATTATCTCTTCCAGTGCGACAAGAGACTTTTCAACGCCATTATTGTTGAATAGTAATATGACAGAAAATGTAAAATGAACTTCTTTCAATACTTTTTTGTTATCGCCTACAATCTATTTCCGCCTACGGTCTTAATAGCCAGAATTCTAACCAATATGATATTATATCAAGTAAACTTTGAAGCGAATAGACGTGTGTCATCAAATAAAATAAAATAAACTAAAAATTTTAACTAATTTTAAAATAATTTACACGTGTGTGTTTTAAAGGTGTTTTTTACTGTGCAGCTTTTACTTGGATCTGGGTGATATTTTCCCTTTTTTACTAATATTTTATTCCTAGAATTTTTGTTGATTGTTTCTTGTATGACTGACGGTAAATTTTTTTAAAAAACAGTGTCTTGATTGGTGTGTGTCTGTGTTAAAAATAATAGTTTTGTTTCAGCCAAAAAAGGAAAAAAGTGCTGCTAATCATGAGTGACAGCACTATATGTGGAAAATGCCGAAAGCTAGTAGAAGACAACCAACAAGGTATTTCATGTGAGGGTTTTTGCAGCGATATGTGGTTTCACATTGCTTGTGTTAATATTACTAAGCAAGAATTCAATAATATTGTAAAGCTAGGGGACAAAATAAAGTGGATATGCAATAAATGCGATGTTGCTCTAAAAAAAAGTCGTGACGACAGAATAATGTTGCAAATTGAGTCGACCCACCGGCTAATAAAAAAAATAGAAAATATAAAAAACGAACCAAAAATATCGTATGCAAATGTTGTGAAAATGTCAGAACAACAAAAAAAAAGATAGTTTCAACAGAGGAATAATAATTAAGCCTAAAAAAGACCAGGACTCTACAAAAACAATTCGAGAAGTCAAGGAAAAAATAAAACCAAGCTTATTAAAAACTCCAATTGAATTCGCTAAACCACTACGTAATGGTGGTTTTTTAATCAAATCGAATTCAATAGAAAATACGGAAATTATAGCTAAAAAAGTAAAGGAGAAACTAAAAAACGAATATAATGTTGAAACAACGAAGCAAAAACTTCCGCGATTATTAATTAGAGGCTTACAAAAAAATATACAACACAGGAATTAATGGATGAAATTACCAACCTTAACTATTCGATTGACTCTAATGATAAATTTGAAATTGTCCACATGAGACAGGCATATAAATCAGGTAAATGGATTGCTTTTGTTGAAGTGGGAGGAAAATTATTTAAACGAATGGTCAACCAATTTATCAATATCGACTTTAGATCTCACTACATCATTGAAGACCACAATGTTATGAGATGTTACAAATGTCAAGGTTTCAACCACAAAACATCCTCTTTCAAGAACAAAGATATATGTGCTAATTGTGCCGGAAATTATCCAACCAAAACATGTTCTGAAAATATTCTGAAATGCATAAATTGTACGCAAAAAAAAAATAACCAAACAAATCATCGAGCAGATAGTTACGAATGCCAACAGTATAAAAGAATGGTTATAATAAATCAATGCAAAATTGATTATAGTTACTAAAAGTATAATGAGTCAAATAACCAACACTCTAAAAATAATGTATGCTAATATAAGAAGTATTCGTAACAAAATTGATGACCTAAATATCCACCTTAATTCAAACAACATCGATGTGGTTGTCTTAAATGAAATATGGATATACAATAATGAAATACAAATATATACACCAAATGAATATATTGGCTACTTTTCCTGCAGAGATTCAGGGCGTGGTGGAGGCACAGCGATATTTGTCAAATCCAATCTCGATTCGAGACTTATTAATACATCTAATAACTTTAATACTATAATAGTTGAACTTGAGTTAAATTTTGAACAAATTAGAATCGGTACGTTTTACAAAGCGCCTTTTGAAGATAACTATGAATTTATAAGTCATATTGATGTACTCTATTCATCTTATGAAAAGCTTATTACACTAGCTGACACTAACATTGATATACTGACGACATCCAATATAACTAGAGCATACTATGATATTTTAACATACAATAATGGAATTTTGCTAAATTCGAATAAACCAACACGAATAACACAAATATCGAAAACCTTAATAGATCATGTCGTTGTAACAAATACTTGTTTAGCTGATCGAATCACATATGAAGATGATGAATGGCCAGACTTAGATCATAGAATAATAAATTTGGCAATAAAGAGTTATGTTAAAGTAAAACTGCCTCCAAAAAAATAGCCATTAATAATACATGCAAATTCAAATTTAAAAAATATATAATCGATGATTTACGTAACAACATAGTTACAAATTTTGAAGAACTGATTGGAATATTAACTCAAGCCAAGAGCAAAGCAACAACTACAAAACATATAAGAGTACGCCAAGAATCATGGATCACCAAAAAAATTATAGATGTCTCGAAAAAAAAGCGCAAAGCTTATAAAATATACATGGCAGATATAAATTGCGCAATTAAGAAACAAATTTACACAGTCTTAAAAAGGGAGTCGAATCGACTTATAAAGGAAGCTAAACGAGAATTTTACTCAAAAAAGTTCGAAGCATCGGCTGGAAATAGTTCAAAATACTGGAGAGTTATCAACGAATTAATGCAAACAGGTAAAAATGTAAACCAACAATCAACATGTATTAATAAATTATCCATAAATGGATTGTTGATCTCAAACCCTGAATTTATCGCAGAGGAATTGAATAGTTATTTTGCAATGATTGGAAATAATATCAACCAACAATTCAACAATACTTCACAGCACGATGATAATACAATTCCTGAAACCTATGCCAGTATCCATTTAAGACCTACAGTACAAAGTGAAGTAATAGAAACTATAGATAAATTAAAAACCAAAGTTTCTCCAGGTATCGACAATTTAACATCCGAAGACGTCAAAATGCTTAAAAATGAAATAGCGGAGATTCTATCAAAAATTATTAATAGTCATTTAAAGACGGGTTCTTTTCCTACTTGCCTTAAGTTGGCACGAATTACACCAATCTTTAAAGGAGGTGATCCTTCGGATCCTTCTAATTATCGCCCAATTGCTGTTATCAATGTAATGAGCAAAATATTTGAGGGAATCTTAAATTCGCGTATAGTGCAACATATCAATGAAGCAGCAATTTTGGCTCCAATACAGTACGGTTTCCAAGATCACAGCAATACAATAGCGGCCACATTAGACGCGGTCCAATTCATTAACAACTCATTAGATAAAGGTAACTATGTAATAGCCATTTTTGTTGATCTCAAGAAGGCCTTTGACACTATTGACCACAAAATTTTGCTTCAACGTCTCGAAAAATATGGCATTAATAAGAAGTTTAACTCGATAATAAAAGATTATTTATTGGATAGGCGAATTGTGACAAAACAAATACAATGCATAAGTCAAGAACGTTTCATCAATATAGGCATACCGCAGGGATCAATTCTTGGACCAGTATTATTCATTCTATATGTGAATTGCATTCAACATATCCAGCTGTCTGGCAAATTAGCCCTTTTTTCTGATGACACAATTCTTTTATATTCTGAAAAGGATGAACAATCTCTTGAGTTTAAAATTAACAGAGATTTAGAAACATATCAAGTGTGGCTCAGGCATAGCAAACTACTTATAAACGTTAACAAAACCAAGTACATCATTTTCCAGCAAAAAAATAAATATCCTATAAACCCCTTTATTCAGATAAACGGAATTCGTTTAGAAAAACCTGAATCAATCAAATATCTTGGCTTAATCCTAGATGAGAAAATGTCATGGTTACAACACATTAACCACATTAGACATAAAGTAGGACCAATGATTGCAGTCTTAAGAAAATTTGAGTTCTTGGAAACTAGAACAAAATTAATAATATTTAATGCTTATATACTTTCAACTATCACATACGGAACTATTTTATGGAGTCAGACATCAAAACATAACATCGAATTAATTGGAAGACTTATTTCGAAAGCAATTAAAATTATATTTAGAATGCCAACTCTAACACCAACAGTTATTGTATACACTCGAACAGGATTACTAAATATACAACAATTAATTAATTTTGAAAGGGGAAAATTAATTTTTAACATCCTGAACAACAATCTGAAGTGGTTTAACACCCCCCGCACTGTGTTAGAAATAGCTAACCGAGAAACCAGAACTGCTAGAAATCTATCTCTTGCAATTCCAAGAACGGATAGATTAAGGATGGATCCAGTACAACAGGCTATCGCATACTAAAATTCATTACCGAACTCGGTAAAGCTAACAAAAAATATAATAGAATTCAAGACATGCTTGAAAACTCACATCAAAAACACAAATCCTTAATGAAGAAGATACCAGAGTTTTTTGTAGACTTTTCTCTGGGCACATGTCAATGAGGACAAAAATATAACGTAAAATATGATATGTAATCAAAATTAATAACAATTGTATCTTCCCTTATACCGATTTTCAATTGTCTGGGAAGTACTAAGACCATATATTTGATAATATATTGATGCACACGGACCGTGCATACTGATTGAGTGATGGAGAGAGTGGAAGGAAGGAGAAAAAAAAAAATATGATCGCAATTGTTATAGACTACTTTATTTATATATTAAATTTTATATCAGCACAAATCATGTAATTTTCCCTTTCTATTTCATTCAAATAAGAAACTTTCAATATCAAGTCACATAATATGCATATTTTATAAAACGATACCCAGAAAGGTTAAAACGTATCGAATTTCTCTGTGACAAGCACAAAATTCAATCATCTCAAATAACATACATATAAATCCAATCCAATCCACGATGACATCGAACAATGAGATTTTCAATCGATGAAAAAAAGTGCCTACGGTTTAAATAGACAGTTCAATATCTTCAATAGATACGAATAAGTGTGGATGTAAGATACACGTATTCTCATGAAAAAGTGTGTTTCGAAACGATTTTCGAAACAATTCAAATACATACTTACCTATACACACGATTGGAAGAAGCAGAAACCATGATATTGATAAAATCTTATAGCCCGTCCAGACTACGGATACTTAAGTATCCGCATACATAAGTATCCGGAAACAAATAATCCCGTCCAGACCGCAGATACAATTGTATGCGGAAACATTTGAGAAAGAATTGCTGTGGACCTAATTTTGCGGATGCATTGATGAATGCATGGGATATGAGAATGAAAATCTGATAAGAAAATTTATTTTTGAAGAATGGCTAAGATACAGTATTGGAAAATGAAACATTTGTGGGCACTGAAATTCTAAGAGTAGGCAATTGCCGGTTTTCTATGAAAATTACTATTAGAATCACTTTGCCCGAAATTCAGATGCATATATATATACTAACATATTATGTATATACATATATATGTATATACATATATATACATATATATGTATATACATATATATACATATATATACATATGTATGTATACATGACTCCTTTTTTCACAAGCATCTATATGCAGGTTAAATAAAATGAAATAATAGATTCCCTGAATTTTGTTTGCTTTTCGAAAAAAAGTAAGATAAATTGATAAATTCAATGATTACTCAGGCTAATTAAAATGTATGAACATTATCAACCTACAAGAATTTTAACCGTCTTCCACTTACTTACTATTTAACCTCTCAAAATCTGACCAGATCAATTAACCAAACTGAAATTCACAGGTTGTATTGCTCTAAAGTAGGGTTTGATTGAAGGTTTGGTATGGCAAATTTAAAACAATATCCCATTTTGCTTACCTGATGATTTAATCCCCACCAATCGAAATGTTAAGGACATCTACATTTTCTAATATCTCAGTTAACTCATAAATTTAACCGAGCCGTTCAGTTGATAAATACTAGGCAGCGTGCGGATAGTAAACGGAGTAAATTTATTTGTATCAGTGAAGTTTAGTGTGCGTATTGAATATGGAAGAGGTTTATCGGCGGCGATTATTGATTTCCTTAGCTGGTGTTTGTGTTTCGGAGCCAATACAAAAAAAAAAATCAAAGTGGGTGAAAGAATGGCTACTCAAAAGAGGAGTTCATTCGCACATAAATTTAATAAATGAGCTACGGCTCACAGAGGAGAATGACTTCCGAAATTATCTTCGGATGGATATAACGACCTATGAGGAATTGCTAAACAAAGTTAAAACTTTAATCGAAAAAGAAGACACTTTGATGCGAAAAGCGATTTCTCCGCATGAACGCCTTACAGCAACGTTGCGGTACTTAGCAACCGGTAGAAGCTATGAAGATTTGAAATTTTCAACAGCGATTTCAAAGCAATCGCTAAGCATAATAATTCCAGAGACTTGCAATGCATTAATTGCTGTACTAAGAGGAGAATATTTAAAGGTATGTATTTTAAAGTAATGAATATATTTCACGATCACAGAATTTATGAAATTGCCATGCTTCACACTTCTTCCAAACAATTAAAATTATTAACGTAATGTACAATATTATTGGCATAATCGGCATCACTTCTCGTGCCGGCAATATATGTGTTGTCCGAAATGCAGGAGGGTCCGTCATGTTGATTCAATCGCAGGTCTGTGTAGTTTACTGGAGCTGAAGTCGGAGCAACAGCATTAGGCAAATAAACCACTTCGCTAATCCTATCGCATTGGTCATTTGGGCTCGGTTGTCGATTAGACTCTGCCAGTATTCTTTTTACATTTCGAGCACTTTCCACTGACAAGTTCCCTAACTGAGCTGTGAAGAATACATCATTTATAATGCTTTCCCCAAGAATTTGCTGCTCTTTTGGCAGGCTTCGTAAGATCCCTGCCCAACCTCGGGCTGAATATTCGAAACGATCAAGTGGCGTTGGTTCAGTATCAAGTTGCTTCGAAATTTTGCTCAGGACTTCTTCTCTTTGACTCGTAAGACTTTGGTTGCCTCCTTTTCGTCTTCGGGAAGAAGTTTGCGATGCATTTGAAGATGTATTTATTGCTGACGAACTTTCAGCTAAGACTTGTATAGATGGCGTCGGAGAAACACTTGTACTTGGCTCATCCACAATTGAATAATTGTCAGCGCTCTCTTGCAAAATGTCCTAAAATTGTTAAACATTACGTAATTTTTTTTATATAACTTTTGCGGAAAAAATATATATGAGTATCACAGTATTTTTTCCGAGTTTTGTGTATTCATGAAACCAAACAATAAAAACAATATATATTTTTTTTAACAAAATATGTTTTGCTTCCAGTTTCCTAGAAGTGAAGCGGATTGGAGAAATATATCCGAAGGGTTCGAAACAAAATGGCAATTCCCTCATTGCTTGGGTGCCGTGGATGGGAAGCATGTACGAATTGTACCTCCAGCAAACAGCGGATCGTTTTACTTTAATTACAAGAAGACATTTAGTGTTGTGCTGTTAGGAATCGTAGATTCCAATTATGAATTTATAATGGTGGATGTCGGAACAAATGGCCGAATTTCAGATGGAGGCGTCATCGACAACACGGTGTTTTTCGAAAAATTAAAAAACAACAAATTAAAAATTAGGCGTATTGTCGAAAATGTGTTTGGCATTTTGGCAAATCGGTTTCGGATTTTTAAAACCGATATCAACCTTAAAATTAATAACATTGATACAGTTGTGATGGCATCCTGCGCTCTACACAATTTTTTGAGGAGAAAGAGCCCAGGCTATGTTGCTCCGGGAGATATAGACACGGAACATAGTGACCACTATATTTCAACAGGCTGCAGAACAAGCGATGAAGATTTAGCTGATTTGCAAACGCGCCAAACGCCGCGCAACTATTCAGTTTTAGCAAAGCAAGTGCGTGAAGATTTCAAACAATATTTCAACAACGAAGGTGCTGTTTCATGGCAATAGAAGATATTTATAAAAAAAGCCCATACATAATGTATAAATTGCAAAATAAATTTGTTAAACTTGAACACACATCCGTTTGCTTATTTTTTTATTAATAATATTTGCAGCTATTCTGTTAGAATGTGTACAAACCACTCGAGTTTTTCCACTGTCAATTAGATGAATGTTATATTACCTGTGTTTCGTCTAAATCCATACTACTGAACGATGGCCTCGGAGTTTCTTGATCTTTCAAAAAACTTAGAAGATCGAAATACCATAAACTGCTGGAAGGCACTTCATCCGCACCCATGCCTGACCGTTGGTCTTGAATTTTTTTCAATTCCCGCCTATAAACACATCTTAAACTTTTAATTTTTTTCACAACTAAAACCCGATCTGCACTAGGATCAACTTCTCTGAACTTTCTAACTATACATTCATAATCGCGAGATTTTCGTTCGCGATCACTATATTCTTTCGATTTTATTTTCCACAATGAGGGAAAACTTTTGTATAATTCAATAAACTCCATAACGAATTCTCTTGAATATTTTCTAAGATCTGCCATGTAAAAAACCCTGTTGGCTATAACTCCACGGCATCAATTACACTAATGACCTACAAGGCACAAAAACCCGTGCAGCAATGTTTTCAATATTTTGCTGTACCAATTAATGTCCTGGTGTGCAGCACGAGAGACAGGATGCAATATTCTTTTGTGTATGATTGAATATTTCACCGGAACACTTAGTATGTAATTATGATTAAAAAAAACAACTTTCACTTATACATTAGCCTAATTTTACCTCTTTTGGATTTTATTAGGGGTAGGACCATATAAGTATTGCATGCGCCGGTAGACTGGAATATGCAAAGATATTACCTGCACACAAAAATTTAATAAAATAACAGATACCAGAAATAATCAATAGCGTAGGTAAAACTTAGGTAATGCATGCCAATATGTATTGTAAATATACTACCCTTTTTCGCATAAAGAAAATTAATAAAGAACTGAAAATGATTACAAGTCTTTAAGTTTTTGTTAGGTTTTTCCGTATTTTTAATTAGGTGCAGGGCCATAAAATTCAATTAGTATACATGTACACTAGGCTTGTGTCGTTCATGAACGAACGAACTAAAAGAAATGTTTCCGTTCACTGAACTAAACGAACTATATAATTATTTCCTATTCTAACAGTTCACCATTTTAGTTCATTCGTTCATGAACGACTCAAGCCTAGTCTCAACGTTTCATCGTCTGAACATTTCTTTTAGTTCGTTCGTTCATGAACTACTCAATGAGTAGTTCTTTTAGTTCGTTCGTTCATGAACTACTCATTGAGTAGTTCATGAACGAACGAATTAAAAGAAATGTTTCCGAACGAACTATATCATTATTTCCTATTCTAACAGTTCACCATTTTAGTTCGTTCGTTCATGAACGACTCAAGCCTAGTTCACTAGTTCAGTGCTTCTCAATATAAATCTGTTTCACAGGAATCTGATCGATATGGTGAACTGTATTTCTGCGTTATGAATATATTGTTGTCTTGTGATTAAAGATAAGTAAAAGTATTAACTTTTTTTCAAGATTCCAAAAACTTGGTTGGTTGTGCTGGTAGTTTTGCTTAAACCATTAAGTCTGATCAAAGTGTATGATCAAATATTATATAAATTTGAGTTTTGTCATGCTTTCAAGTATGTTAAAATAAAATATGCTTTTAGATAGTGTAGTTTGAAAACATATCAAGTACCGAGTATTTTCGTACTTGCGAGTATTTTATGGAAATATTCAAAAAGTATTTAGGGCAAAAGTAGCTGAAATCGGCCAATTTTGGGTTAGAGTGGTTTCGGACATAACGGGCCAAGACCTATTGCTGTGATACAAACATTTCGGTTTTGTAGGGGAGTAAGGGGTTTTTTTTGCCATAGTTTGGCAAAAACTGCCTTTACGGCGCTTTCGATGATTGAAAGTGGCCGGGGAATACAATAGTGGTATTTTAAGGAGGAAAAAAATTTTTGATAGGGAACATTGAGCAGAAATTTCCAATTTTCCTAAAAAAAATTTTTTTGTCCAGCATAAATTCGGGAACCTTTCTGAGTAGTTTCGGGCGAAATTTCCGTACAAGTCTAGGAAAAAGCGGCCTAGTTTCGAAGATACGGCAAAAGTAGTTGAAATCGGCAAATTTTTGGTTAGAGTGGTTTCGGACATAACGGGCCAAGACCTATTGCTGTGATACAAACATTTCGGTTTTGTAGGGGAGTAAGGGGTTTTTTGGCCATAATTTGGCAAACACTGCCTTTATGGTACTTTTGATGATTGAAAGTGGTCGGGGAGTACAATAGTTATATTTTAAAAATTTTGATAGGGTAAATTGGGCAAAAACGTACAATTTTCTCAAATTTTTTTTTTTTCTAGCTTGAATTCGGGGACCTTTCTGATTTGTTTCGGGCGAAATTTCCACACGAGTCTGGGAAAAAGTGGCCTATTTTCGAAGATACGGCAAAATGCACAGCCGGAGAAGCCAACTATCGAACCAAAAAGAATATGAACCTATTCCTACTTAGCACTTTTAGTCCTACTTTCAGTTTTTCGTTCCAAATTACTCAGAATTCGTGCTAAACAAAAAAAAAAATTTTTTTTAAGAAAATTGGTCATTTTTGCTAAATTTTCCTCATCAAACATTTTTTTCGACCATAAAATATCACTCTTGTACTCCCCGACCACTTTCAACCATCGAAAGCGCCGTAGAGGCCGTTTCTGCCAAACTATGGCCAAAAAAAACCCTTACTCCCCTACAAAACCGAAATGTTTGTATTACAGCAATAGGAATTGGCCCGTTATGTCCAAAACTACTCTAACCCAAAATTGGTCGATTTCAGCTACTTTTGCCCTAAAAACTTTTTGAATATTTGAATAAAATACTTGCACGTTCCGAAAATACTCGCAAGTACGAAAATACTCGATACTTGATATGCTTTCAAACTGCACTATCTAAAAGCAGATTTTATTTTAACATACTTGAAAGCATGACAAAACTCAACTTTATATAATATTTGATTATACACTTTGATCATACTTAATGGTTTTAGCAAAACTTCCAGCACAACCAACCAAGCTTTTGGAATCTTGAAAAAAAGTTAATGCTTTAACTTATCTTTAATCACAAGAAAACAATATATTCATAACGCGGAAATACAGTTCCACCATATCGATCAGATCCCTGTGAAATAGATTGATATTGAGAAGCACTGAACTAGTGAACTAAATCTGTTCTCAAAAGTGAACGAGATATGGTGATTGAACTGAATCTAATGAACTGTTTGATTTGGCATTGAACTAATGAACTAGTGAACTAGTGAACTGTTAAAGTGAAACATTTCACTAAAGTGAACGAGATCAGGTGAAACGTTTCACCTAACTGAACTGTTTTGCGCAAGCCTAGTCTGAGCCTCTTGTTTTGGATTTTATCACAGTGTAATAGGTAGGTCTAATCTCCTGTGGTGCTGTGTGTCCGTTTGGTTAAGCCGTAGCATGCAGGTTAGGCAAGTTTTGTCCATGGTCGCTATGTGTTCGAAAGCTGCAAGTGCAATTTTCGGAAATTGATTTTAAAAGGCCATTTAGGCTGCGGATTTGTATTTGTATAAAAGTGTTGCAAGCTAATTTAAATCTCCCAGATTCCAACTGAGTTAAATGATGGATGAAATTGATGTATTTAATTTTGAAAACTAATTCGGTGAAAAGGTTAATTTTACATACCACCAGGCTTGCACGTACGCTAAAATATGTAAATGTAAACAAATCAATAATTTATTTGGTTTTCAATAGTTTCTGTGTGGGAGGGAATCGAAAACACATCTTTCTCCTGTCAGCCTAGAATATTCGCAGCATGAAATATAAATTATTTGAAAGAAAGATGCATTAAAAACTAAATTTTATTACATACATTCGTTCAGCTATAGTGAACATCTTAAATATTTGCTATTCGTGAAATATAATTGCAAACCTGAGCATTTGTATTCAATATAGTCAATTACGAATTTCTGACATGCTTTTCATCTTTTACCGCGCACATGCTTTTCGCCGAAAATCAATTGAAAAACAAATGTGTTTGCATAATATTAATCGACATGTGTTTATTGACGTACGCCTACGATTCGTTTTGAATTTATCGCATGGGGTTTTCGCGATAATGAGATATCTACCAAATTGACAGCATGCGAAAAGAACAAACAACTGTACTGACTTTTGAAACAGTTCAGTCTAGACCAATTTATACATATGTACAAATGTACATCGATGTTTCTTGACAACAAATGCAAATAAATAATAGCCCGTCCAGACTACGGATACTTAAGTATCCGCATACATAAGTATCTGCCAAAAGATGGTCCACACTGCAGCGACATTTGCAGATACATTTTACCCTTGCCATGAAAATGAATGAAAAGTATGCGCTAATTGTAGATACATTTTCGAGCAATAGCGGATACAATTGTATCCGGATACATAAGTATGTGGAAACAACGGTCCACACTTGAAATTAGCTCACACTGTTGTATGCAGATACAAAACTATGTGAAAATTACTAGTGTGGACCGTTGTTTCCGTATACTTATGTATCCGGATACATAAGTAGGCGCTGTTGGAAAATGAATGCGGATACTTCTTCGATTGAGCGATTATTGATTCGGAAGCGAGAAACACTTTGCGATGCAGTGCACGCATTGTAATGCACTTGAAAGCAATGCTGTGTTCTCACAATTAATGCCAAATTAATTTGTGGAGGTTTGATATTTAGATTTTCTGTATCTGTTTTTCGTCCATTTACAATTTAATGCCTGGAATGTAATTCCCGCCTCAATTTAAATAGTTGTTGCACGGCCAAATATTTTCAAACAAATATCAACCGATGCAATGTTTTCATAAATTAGCCTGAACGATGCAGTGCAAGTTGTTACACAGAATCACATGAGTTTTAAATTTCAATGCAGTGCAGTGGACTGCACTGCATCCACAAGCATCATTTGCTCATGCTTTTTCGATTGAGCGATGAATGATTGTGTTATAGGTACAACATACCTACCTGTGTCATTTTTAATGACTCTGCAGGTTAGCCTGAACCTAGGGCAGGCATGTAAATGAAAATCATTACCTCATTCCTGGTAAATAGCCAATGTCCAAATGACCCATTTTTCAGCACACAAAACATGTGTTGAGAACTCTCGACCTCATTATCATACCAAAATGAAATTCACGGGACAAGGCGGTTTGGAAATGCAGCATGTCTAAAAGACTTTTGGTGGTTGTTACTGAGTAATTTGGCCACTTTCGTTCCGAGAAAGACTGCCATGGAAATTTCATCCACTGTATACCTGAGTATATTAGTGTACAATGTACACTAATATACTCAGGTATACAGTGGATGAAATTTCCATGGCAGTCTTTCTCGGAACGAAAGTGGCCAAATTACTCAGTAACAACCACCAAAAGTCTTTTAGACATGCTGCATTTCCAAACCGCCTTGTCCCGTGAATTTCATTTTGGTATGATAATGAGGTCGAGAGTTCTCAACACATGTTTTGTGTGCTGAAAAATGGGTCATTTGGACATTGGCTATTTACCAGGAATGAGGTAATGATTTTCATTTACATGCCTGCCCTAGGTTCAGGCTAACCTGCAGAGTCATTAAAAATGACACAGGTAGGTATGTTGTACCTATAACACAATCATTCATCGCTCAATCGAAAAAGCATGAGCAAATGATGCTTGTGGATGCAGTGCAGTCCACTGCACTGCATTGAAATTTAAAACTCATGTGATTCTGTGTAACAACTTGCACTGCATCGTTCAGGCTAATTTATGAAAACATTGCATCGGTTGATATTTGTTTGAAAATATTTGGCCGTGCAACAACTATTTAAATTGAGGCGGGAATTACATTCCAGGCATTAAATTGTAAATGGACGAAAAACAGATACAGAAAATCTAAATATCAAACCTCCACAAATTAATTTGGCATTAATTGTGAGAACACAGCATTGCTTTCAAGTGCATTACAATGCGTGCACTGCATCGCAAAGTGTTTCTCGCTTCCGAATCAATAATCGCTCAATCGAAGAAGTATCCGCATTCATTTTCCAACAGCGCCTACTTATGTATCCGGATACATAAGTATACGGAAACAACGGTCCACACTAGTAATTTTCACATAGTTTTGTATCTGCATACAACAGTGTGAGCTAATTTCAAGTGTGGACCGTTGTTTCCACATACTTATGTATCCGGATACAATTGTATCCGCTATTGCTCGAAAATGTATCTACAATTAGCGCATACTTTTCATTCATTTTCATGGCAAGGGTAAAATGTATCTGCAAATGTCGCTGCAGTGTGGACCATCTTTTGGCAGATACTTATGTATGCGGATACTTAAGTATCCGTAGTCTGGACGGGCTATTATTTATTTGCATTTGTTGTCAAGAAACATCGATGTACATTTGTACATATGTATAAATTGGTCTAGACTGAACTGTTTCAAAAGTCAGTACAGTTGTTTGTTCTTTTCGCATGCTGTCAATTTGGTAGATATCTCATTATCGCGAAAACCCCATGCGATAAATTCAAAACGAATCGTAGGCGTACGTCAATAAACACATGTCGATTAATATTATGCAAACACATTTGTTTTTCAATTGATTTTCGGCGAAAAGCATGTGCGCGGTAAAAGATGAAAAGCATGTCAGAAATTCGTAATTGACTA
Source organism: Nemotelus pantherinus (assembly GCA_963978885.1). Lineage (NCBI taxonomy): Eukaryota > Metazoa > Arthropoda > Insecta > Diptera > Stratiomyidae > Nemotelus > Nemotelus pantherinus. Next base: position 43,777,842 of record OZ022264.1, read on the forward strand.
TATTGAATACAAATGCTCAGGTTTGCAATTATATTTCACGAATAGCAAATATTTAAGATGTTCACTATAGCTGAACGAATGTATGTAATAAAATTTAGTTTTTAATGCATCTTTCTTTCAAATAATTTATATTTCATGCTGCGAATATTCTAGGCTGACAGGAGAAAGATGTGTTTTCGATTCCCTCCCACACAGAAACTATTGAAAACCAAATAAATTATTGATTTGTTTACATTTACATATTTTAGCGTACGTGCAAGCCTGGTGGTATGTAAAATTAACCTTTTCACCGAATTAGTTTTCAAAATTAAATACATCAATTTCATCCATCATTTAACTCAGTTGGAATCTGGGAGATTTAAATTAGCTTGCAACACTTTTATACAAATACAAATCCGCAGCCTAAATGGCCTTTTAAAATCAATTTCCGAAAATTGCACTTGCAGCTTTCGAACACATAGCGACCATGGACAAAACTTGCCTAACCTGCATGCTACGGCTTAACCAAACGGACACACAGCACCACAGGAGATTAGACCTACCTATTACACTGTGATAAAATCCAAAACAAGAGGCTCAGACATAAGCTCGAAGGAACGAGACTAGAGCGTAGCATCAATGGTTTATACTCAGTGGCTTGATTCCAACCACACATCGGTTTCCATCTCCATAACGTTCGAAATTAAAGCGCTCACTCGTTTCTATGCCATGATGCGAGTCCGGAATTCCCAAAATGTTTCTTTAATGGCCTCACATTCATCGTGGCTTACAATCACATTCAGGGAGAGACAGGAATCTTCGCGGGAATTGTTGTCTATCGAGAACAAAGCATATTGTCTGTGAAGAAGACTATTTCAAAACGCTTTTGTCTACACATTTCGAAGTAGCACTAATGGGCGACCCTCACGCTAGCGCCGCCACTTTACCATCAAAATTCGATGTTGACTTCAACTGAACGACCGTCATATTACAATTGGTTTTGTCGCAGTGTCGTGACTGTATGCCTCTTCTTTCACAAGATAACAACCGAAAACGCACCAAAACCCATGCAATCCCCCTGACACTTTCACCATAAATTCTTCAACAGAAAATATCCTCTTCACGGGGCACGAAACAATTCACAAGACCGAGAAAATCCTTGCACATAAATTCTGGCGCCAAATATAGAACCTGTTTTGTTTACGGTTGTGACTTGTGGTGGCAACAGTGCGGTGACGTAGACCAGAGCTGCTGCTGTATGTATCAATCCCTGGCAACACACGAACATTCTCAGTATGGTCTGCAGCCATACCCCAAAAGAATGCAAAAGATATAGGTATCTTCGATGGTAATCTTCGAGAGAATTTTGGAAGTTCGGATCAGACGATTGCGTTGACAGGCGATTATAAGCAGTTCGAATAGCCGAACATGAAAGCAGGTGACCACAGGTGAGACTCAATATTGTATTGACGAGGGGACCGAACCGAATTATGAATAAAGGGTGCAAACAAAAGATCAACAGGTATGCGATTTAGGATGGAAAGAGAAAGTCAGTTTGAGGAAAAGTAAATGTAAATTGAAAGGAAAAAGGTTGAATTTTTATGGATATTTTGATATATTAACTGGAGAGTTGACCCTTTCATGTGCAGTTAATAATGAGAACAAGTATTGGAAAATATTTGTAGTTGAGGTATGAAGAGTCAGTTTATTTGAACAGTACTTTTTAATGACTATTTTCGTTATAGTATATTATTAAATAAAATGTAGCATATTAGAGCCAGATGCACGTTTTTACAGAAAATAAATGTCAATCATTCAAATTTTTTAATACACTTTCAAACTACACAAGGATAAAATGTACTTTAATACAAGAGAAAATTTCGCAAAGTCTGAGGAAAATATGCATCGATTATGATACCGTTAGACTTTTTCGTTTTCGATTGTTTTAAATTCGATACGTAAGGATATGAACCACTAACCTTCAATCATTAAAAAACTCTAGCGCATCAGAACCGCTAGAAAACTGATTTTCGAAGAAATTATCTATGAGTGACTAAAAAATGTGGAAAGACGTAATATATTTTTTTGCAGTATCACATCAACCATTTCTTACACAAGGCAAATAAATGAGAAAAGCTTTATGGCTACATATATCCTCCTTTTTTTATGGCTACATATCGTCGCTGTGAAATCAAACCGGCATATCTGCAAAAATTGAGTTTTTGAGTTTTTGGTATCAAAAAATTCCTTATTTTCCCCTCTATTTTTATGTCGCACCGGCATATCGTAAAGTTGAATAAAAACCCGTCTAATGGTGTTTTGCCGCTTTGCATTCACGTGGAAATAGCCCACATGCGAAAACTTTAAAGCGCTCTAGTGAAAAATGTGTATTTTGCAGATATGCCGGTTTGATTTCACAGCGACGATATATCCTCCGAACTTTGCTTTCATCCGAGAATTTCATCCAAAATTGAAACGATAAAACGTTGTTTAGGGTTGCCATCCGAAAAATTTCCAAAACTCGTAAAATTTAAACATAGGATGCTTATTTTTATTGTAAATGCTTTGCATGTGAATATATAATGGAAGCATCTGTTGGTGCAATATTTACAAAACTGTATGATGCTGGCAACCCTGTGTTAGCATCACAGCAAAAAAATATAAGTTAAACCCACCCTGTGAATTTCATTTCGATTGGAAGGCTGCGCTGGAAGTTATAGGGGTGAATAGAATTTTAGGGTCACCGCCCGCAAATCTTTTAAATTTTCAAAACCTAAATATTTGTTGTTAATTGTCATTGCAAGATCATACCCATTTGAAAATTTTATGACAACATCGCTTAGTAATGTTAAAAAGTTCTTAAAATTACCATAGCTGGCAGCACTTTCATGATTTTTCAACAAAATTTCTAAGGAATTTGGCTTACAATAAGATCCATTCATTACATGAAACTCGTTTAGATTTCATGACTGTTGAAAATTTACAAGATTTAGGACACAAAAAATACCATAGCTGGCAGCTCTATCCTAATTTTTCAACTAAATTTCTATCAAATTTGGCTTAGAGCAAGGTCCGGCTACTGTATGAATTTCGTTAGAATTTTTAGGCTGAATCGGAAGTTATGGGCCAAAAAGCAGTTATTTTTATCAGTGATTTCTCAAGTGGGCACTACTGCCACAGGGTTGCCTGCATTTCAAAATCACTTCTATCAGACCTGGTTCTATTTAATAACAACATGTCCTGTAAATTTCTCGTGAACAGAAGCTTCGAGTGCTAAAAATAATAGTCCAGTAACCTTGTCGTCTAAAAGGATAGGTACAGAGCGTCAAATTCGGTAGTTCTGATTTTATGCTAACTATCGATTTTTGTTTATCAACAGTCAGATGAAGAATCGCGACAGTTTTTCACATACGAACTGTCACCAATCCGAATGTCACTATTTACTGAAGAGTGGTTGCGAAAGTGCGCAAAATCTACGTTATATTCAGCATTCCAACTTGTATACTTGGATAAGAAGCAAGAATCAACAAAATTTGTGGTGCTGGATGGAGAACTTCTTCTTCACAAAGTTGTGTAGCCTCGAAGCTCATCATTTGGTGCGATAGCTGACAGATACATCCAGTACGTTACTGCTTACTATGGTTCAAACGTGGCAGCCGTTTTTGATAGCTACCCCACAGACGCTGCACACAAAAGAACAAAGTGCTCTGAGCATTTCCGAAGAGCTCCGTCACACTCATCTCCAGAGTTTATTTTTGATGAGAAAACTATGGCGCAGGTTCCTAAAGAGAAGTTCTTGTCAAACGACTAAACCGAAAATCATTTCATCAACCTGCTGACAACAAAAATGGGAAATAACAATATTCAAGTACTCCAGATAGAGGAAGATGCTGATAGACTCATCATTATTACAGGTGTCACTGTTGCCTCTGCCTACGCTGTAATGATAGTCGTTGGTGACGACATTGACTTTTTGATCATTCTAACTGGAATCGCAAGCCAACATGACATTTTTTCAAGAAATGTGGAAGAGGAAAAGCATCAGATGTGGTTTATTCAAGCATAACCTCCGAAAAGTCCGCATTGAAACCAGAGATTGTCGTTTTCATCCATGCCTTCAGTGGTTGTGACTCGACATCCTGTTTCTTTGGTCAAGAGAAGAAGCAAATGAAGGCAATTGCCGAAAGAAATCTGGACCTTGAAGAGAAAACCTCAATTTTTCTCACCTTTTACACCTGATTAAATAGTAGCAATAGGAAAACGAATAGCAGTTGCTCTGTACGGAAGCAACCCCAACACCCTCAACTTTGATTTATTTATTTATTTATTCAAAAATCCATTTACAGGTAAAAGGCCCAATTACAAATAGGATAGCTTAAAAATAGAAACAGAAAATAGCAAATAGAAAATAAAAACAGATACTAAAAATTGAGAAAATTAAAAATATACAATTAACAGCCACGAATGACAAAAAAGTTAGATAAATTAATCAGCAGCAAAAATTTAGTTACGAATATTACTTTTAAAAGTCGCTATAATGTGGAAGAGGACCAAGTTGGATGCCATTATGAGTACGTAATAAGCGTAAAACAGGAGAATGAAAGTAAGTATCTGATTCAACGGCATCGGAAAAATACGTGAAACGAAGAAACCAGACTTGAGACAGTATTCAAGTTTGGAACGAACTAGGGTAACAAATATCTTAACACAAGTAAAAATGCTAAAAGAACTGTGGCAGGACCATATAACAAGGCCAGCAATCCGCGAGGCACTATTAGTAATGGATATCAAATTTAAGGACATGGATATCAAATTTAAGTTTACGATCAAAGGTTACCCCCAGATCAGTAAAACATTCAACAGAGACAAGGACGGATTTATATATTAAGTAAGGAAAGGCATAAGTCTGGGACTTCAGAGAATAAGACATGGCAAAACTCTTAGAAACATTTAACGATAGACAGTTAGAGTTACACCAAGCAGTAAGAGCGTTGAAATCATCCTGAAAAAGTAGATTATCATCTGAGCTTTCGATTACTTGAAATAATTTTAAGTCATCTGCATAAAGCAAACAAGATGACGATAAAACATTAGGAAGATCGTTGATGAAGAGGTTAAATAATAGCGGTCCTAATATAGATCCTTTAGGTACACCAGAGGAGAGCGAAAACGGTGAGGACAACACGACAGATGGAGACAAAACAGGTGCGGTTAGTTAAGAACGAAGATATCCAAGAAAGTAAAGGCTTAAAGATACCATAGTTGTTTAATTTGAGTAGAAGAAGCTCAAAATTGACACTGTCAAATACCTTAGAGAAATCTGTATAAATAGCATCGACTTGAGAGTTCCGATCTAACGCCGAGGCCACTGCATGAGAAAACTCAATGTGATTCGTAGATGTGGACCGACCTTCAAAAAAATCATGTTGCTGAGGTACGAAAGCATACTTAAGAGAGTCATAAATTTTGTTAAACACGAAACGTTCAATGATTTTGGAAAAACAGGGAAGGATAGAAATAGGGCGATAATTTGAGACGCCGCGCCGTTGCGTTTACCAGATTTGAAAATGGGGAAAATTGTTTGCCAGCTTCCAGGAGGAAGGGAATTTACCAGAGCAAAAACTTATATTAAATAGAATAGATAGGGGACAGCATAAGGAAGGTGCAATATTTTTTACAAAAAGTTAGGACGGCCATCAGAGCCAGGAGAGTGATTAGAATCACGGGACGATATAAGGGATTCAACTTCAAGAGGATTAGTCGAGAGTGAAGAGAAACAAGAAGGGAATTCAAAAGAAACGCTATAAAAGAGGGAGTCATTGAGTCAGAGTATACAGGAGAGAAAAACAGTGCGAAGAGATCACAAACATTTTGAGGATGAGCAGCAATGATATTATTAAATGTAAGGGAGTCAGATATAGGAGAGGACGATTTGAATGAGCGAAAGAATGACCAGAAGTTTTTAGGGTCATTCGAAAGCAGAGAAAATTCAATGCGCGATAGATAGTTGCGCATGGCAAGCCTTATTTGAAAACAGCACGTAAACGAGAAAAATCAGCGTAGTCCTGGTCAGAATGAGAGCTCAAACATTTGCAATGTGCTGCTTTTTTAGTATCTAGAATGCGTTTAACAATCTCAGTGAACCAAGGAGCATCATTACGCTTACGCAAGCGGAAGATTGGAGTATGAGCGGTGATTAAATCTAGGAGAACATAATATAATTTCTGAGCTGTAATGTCAAGTCCTCGAAACAAGCCAAACTAATTAATTGAGCTGAGATCGAGAGCTAAGAGGTCAAAATTTGTTTTTTTTTAAATTGAAACAAGGCTTATTGGAAACTCTAGCACGATTACATATAGATTAGCAGCAATATCTACAGAGAGGGGAGGATGATTGTGGGTCAGGGTTCGTATAAGACGTTGTGGAGGGAGATAGCAAAAACGATGAAGGTTCGATGTTGGAAAGGATGAGGTCAAAGATCTTATTGTTTACATTAGGGACAAAAGTAAATTGATAAAGTGAACAAGATGAATGCAAAGCTGAGAGAGCAATAGAAATATTATTGTGGGAAAGAATACGGGAAAAACCAGAGTCCGATTGGACAGATGGAACTTTAAAGTCACTACAGATGTTTATAAACGAAGAAGGAAAGTTTATGTTTAGGTAGGAAGATAGCTCGATGAAAAAACATGCATGGGTAGAAAAGGGAGAGTTGCACGGAATATATACAGAGGCCACAAACAACGAAGATTAAGGCGACAGGGACCCACAAACTGCTACACATTCAACAGGAAGACTGGGAACGAAATCAGCGCAGAGTTCACTTTGAAGCGAATTAAGCCCGGCAATAAGCACCCCGCCACTATCAGACTTCATAGTTGGTAAGCGGTTACAGTCACGATGGTAGACATTATGAATTGGAAAAAATTCAGAGCTGAAGATATCATCAACATGCCAGGTTTCGGAGAGACAGACTTGGTAATCCTTTTCGAGTAAAGGAGCAGTTTTAAATTCCTCCAGCTTAGTCCTCATGCCACGAACATTCTGGTAATACAAAGAGATGTTTTGACACTTAAGAACTATGTGCGGGATCTTTTGTTGTTGGCTGAGCGGAAATTTCCACGATATTCGAATGGCTTGACCAGCGTACCAGCTGTGGTACCAGCTATTCGCGAGGGCAACGGCGAAAACCAGCCGGCTTCAATCTGGCCAGGTTACCTCCTTCACGAGATGCTGCTCGATTTCAGTCCTTACGGCGGACCTACTGTGAGGTACAAGTCGTAGTTGGGAGTCACACTGAAACCGCTCCACGTCACGAGGCCTCAGCCATAAAATGATGACCATAGACGCAGCCCCACAGCACCTCTTACAGATGATGGCTACATCAAATCTTCTGGGAAAGCGTGCAGCTGCAGGAAGGCCGGGCTGAAATACTCGTCAGTCTGCAAGCACTACAGCGGGGCCTCCTGTGACAACGTGCAGGATGCCAAACTAGAAATAAACTAACATTAACCAGAAGGCGACGATCTTCCCGGTCACGAAATGATAGAAGATGTTTTATGGGCACATCAATCACAAGACGTCAATGACACATCGAGATCCTCCGATCCAGAAATGGACGAATCTCAACCAGGCCCTTCTAAGAGGTCAAATTTATTTCAATTGATGTATGTACTTAGTGTGTTGTTGATGTACTCTTTTCTGTACAATCTTTTTTATAATTCTTATCTTCTTTAACACCCCATAACGTTCAGACAGACTTTGATAATATAAACACAGGAGGTTGAAATAAGAAATAAAAAATGTAGGAAGAAGTATAAAATGTAATTATGTAAGTTTATCTACAATACTCCCAAAGTGAAAAATTCTGAATTCGTTATTTTCTAAATCTAATACTTTCATTGAAAAACTACCTTTAGAATTGCACTCAACAATTCAGCACTTGCACTGAGATTAAAAACAAAGTTAATTCGCTATTCTATAGAAGGTTATGCAGACAATTTAACTCCTCCTTTCCGTTTCTTACTTCATTAGTTTTGAAAAAAAAAACCGTATTAATTATGTGATAGTCCAATTTAATATTGTTTTCCAAAGATTTTTGGATTTACATTAATGCGAATCTTAAATCAGCAGCCCATTCAATCATCAAAGTGTTTAGCTTTAACATTTACTGATTTTATTTTTCTTGCTACATGAAGCAAGATACTTAATACTAATGTATTCTCTGAAAGTTAGATGAGAGAATTTTTTCCAACATACTAATATTATTTATGCGATCTTTTTTCTTCTTTGTACAGACTTTGTGTAAAAATATTTTTTACTTCTTCGCTGCTATAATTCAACTATTTGTTGGTGTTCGTAAATTTTGGCGTAATAGTTTTATATTTTCCTTTAACTTGTATCTGAATCGCAGTATGTTTATGTTTTATCACCATCCTTTCATAAAAAGCAGACAATCGACAGGAGTGAGAACTATTACTTTACTAAAAACCTTCAAAGTGTAAATGGTCATATTCAGTTTCAAGCGCAAGTTTCACAGAATGCTACATTTTGTGATCGGAAAGAAAAGCAGAGCGATATCAGATAATTCCATAGAAGCATCAGAAAACATTTATAAAAATAAACAAAAATCTCAACTGTCAAACGAAATTTCACTTTCATTTCACAGTACAAATTAAAGTCACAAAAACTCCGAGAAAATCTGATTTTGCTCAAACATAATTTTAACCAAAATTCACCAGCAAACATGGCAAATGGATATGTGTACATTACATGCTCAACATCGAATAGAAAAACACTTCTTAGCTTCAATAAATATTTCCCAGAAAATTCTACAACGCTCCTTAGAAACCGAAGCAAATCCATCCTCCCCTAATATTATATCTGCCAAGAAATAATTTGACGAAAACACACAGGAAAATCTCAAAGTATAGGGATTTCCAAGGAAATATCATAGATGTTAATCATAAGTCTTCTAATTTTCAGAGAAATAAATATTTTCGAAATTTTACAAGGATACTCAGTCGTAGGTGATATTCTTTGCTGGTCGCAAACTTTGTGAAATCATAAAATTGACAAATTTCTGAAAATGACTTCCCGAGTTCGATTGGAGTGAATTCCAACGAAAAACACACTCCTCGAGAAATTTATGATTTGTTTGGCAAGCAATAAGGAAGCCTTGCAAAGTGTTCTTCGAAAACATCAAAAATAAACAATTAGAGTGTACTTAGTTACCAAGGAGATATCTAGTGAACTGATACAGCTAGAATGTGCCTTTAGTATCAATATGTATCAAACCTGACGAGTGGCCAGTAATTCATTTTTATAAGATATGTACCTAAGATTAAAAAAAAGAAAAAAATGTCTGAACCATGGCTTAATAGGGAACTTAGGCATTTGCGAAATCATAGAAACAAACTATATAAACGATTAAAGGAAAATATTGATGTTAATCCTACTATTCAGGAAGCTTATAATGAAGTAGTTAAGGAATTCTCGACAAAGTCGCGCGATGCTTATGCCAATTATATTAAGAAAACCGGTGAAAGTATAATCCACGACCCAAAAAAATCTTTGATTTTGTAAATATGAAGCGGAAAGTCACCGGTTATCCATTGTCAATGTCCTATAATAATATCACCTCTGCTTCTCCTAAAGAATAAATCGCAGATAATTTCCAGAGAATTTTCACTGTATTTTCACTGTAATGTTCTAATTCAGCACTAATCACTTTTCTCAGCCAAATTAAAATATCACGCGAAGAAATACGTAAAGCTATATTGGAGCTCGATTGCAACAAAGGCCCTGGTCCTGATCTCCTTCCGCCGACCTTCCTGCGGAGGTGTGTAGTGCAGCTAATAACACCCCTGCATATATTCTTTGACAGATCACTTTCATCCGGTGTTTTCCCATCCTGTTGGAAAGTTTCATATGTGACACCAATTTTCAAAAATGGCGATAGACGCTGCGTCGGAAATTACAGGGGCATTGCCATTTTATCTTCCATTCCAAAACTTTTTGAAAAAATTGTTTACAATAAACTTTCCCCACTAGTCGACTCCCGTCTGAATGAGCAACAGCATGGCTTTAGAAAAGTTCGCTCAACTATCACAAACTTGACAATCCTAGTTTCGGACGTTTTGTGTAAAATGGAGAAAGGCTATCAAATTGACGCAGTCTACACTGACTTTAGCAAAGCTTTTGACAGAGTTGACCATTCTATATTGATCCTTAAGCTGCACAAATTCGGACTTGCTGGATCTTTACTAAGCTAGCTCAATTCCTACCTCCACAACCGAATACAACTCGTTAAATTTCAAGGAATTTTATCAAAAAATATATTTGCTACCTCTGGTGTTCCACAAGGTAGTCATCTTGGCCCACTTCTCTTTAACATATTCATTTCGGATCTATCTGACGTCCTGTCAAACATTCCTCACCTACTTTATGCAGACGACCTCAAACTCTACCACACCATTGAATCTAAATCTGATGCACTTTTCCTTCAATCCAAGCTTGATTCTCTTGTTCAGTGGTGCAATATAAACAAGCTCTCGCTGAATATTGATAAGTGCCAAATGATAAGTTTTAGCCGTAAATGCATGGTTACGCAGAATACCTACTTTCTCGGCAACAACTTATTAACTAGCGTTGATAGCGTTGTTGATCTCGGTGTTGTGATGGATGCGAAACTTCGTTTCACCTTGCACTACGACAAAATTCTTTCCCGTGCGAATAAACAGCTCGGCTTTATTAAACGACGTGCCAAGGAGTTTAAAAACTTGTGAGCCACAAGATCATTATACACTGCACTTGAACGCCCTCTTCTCGAATACGCCTGTATTATTTGGAACCCAGCTTTCGAAATTCACAATAACAGACTCGAGTCCATTCAAAAACAATTTTTACTTTTCGCCCTAAGAGATCTGTACAACCCTTACGATTTCGAAAATTTACCGCCATATGAGTTTAGACTGGGTCATTTAAACTTAACTTCACTTGCATCCAGAAGAATGATGATAGCGGCCTGCTTCATATTTGACGTAATTAGAGGCATTATTAGAGTTGAGTTCCTTAATAGTAAATTTGTGATAAATATCCCCTTAAGGAACACCAGGTCCAATCGTTTGCTAAAGGAATATCCACATTCTACCATATATGCAGCTAATGAGCCAGTGAATAGATGCTGCAGAGTCTTCAATGGCTTTAGTAACCTTTATTCCCCAACGATTTCCAAACTATCCTACAAATCTTCCCTTATCCAAGCCATTTGTACACCATAACTTTTAAACTCTTGTTTAATTATCGTTTTTAATTGTTATTCTTTTATTTCCTTGTTATTTTACTTATTGTCTATTTTAAACTTATTTGTTTACTCCATTAGTTATTTATTTATTAATGTGTTATTTATTTGTACCTTACACTTTCTTTTTTTAAAATAATTGGATATTTCATATTTTATGTATGTATATGTATTTATGCCTTGTTTGGCTAATAAATAAATAAATAAATATAGTATTGAATTTATTAAATTTTTAATTTTTGTGAAACTGCAGAACTGAATATTTGCAATTGAATAGCAAAAATTACTCCGTACTTTACTAAAAATTTATCAGCCATTAAAAAAATGGCTGATAAATTGTTAGTAAATGTGACATATAATTAACAGGTGTGGTGTTGTATCTCAGCTGTTCGAAATTAATTATTTCTGCGTGTTTTTTTGAATTTGAAAAACATAAAGTGTTGTTAAATTATCTTTTGAGTGCTGTGTATATGGTGAACTTAAATTTTCTATAATTTGATACACAGTAAGTACTTCTTGGGCTTCCTTAGTGGTACCAACAATTTTTTGCAGAGACACCGTTATATCGGGCTATTGATTTGTATTATTGGGTCTTTGTTTTGGTTAAACATATCGAAACGGCTTGCACACCGAGCAGATTTTCTGGTCTAAGAATGCCTTCCTTCCTTCGACCACCCAGACGATTGCATGAAATGCAAAGTTAGGGTGGTGGATGGCGATAAAGCAGTACAGTGCGAGGGAGTTTGTGATAGATGGTATCACATTAGATGTGCAAAGGTCCTTGACCAGGAATATGAATTCCTGCATAAAACCAAATCCAAGAGGAATATTTTCTGGTTTTGCGACTCATGTAAAGCGAAATTGGCAAAATTCAAGAAATATGAGTCTCCACTTGTAGAACTAATGGATATGACTTCTCAAATCGGGGATAAAGTTGATAATTTTTCAAAGGTCCAGCCCATTACTAAGGATCTCACTACGGATATCCTTAAAAAATTTGAATTAGAGTTTTCAAAGTTGAACAGCAATCTTCCACAGAATAGACCATCTTATTCGAGTGTTGTTCAGTCCAATACTCGGAGGAAGAGCTGAATTATCAGATTTCATCTTTGAATTATGACATGGGTTCAGATCCAAAAATTCGTGTCAAATATTATAAAAAAAGCTACAAAAACGGCAAGTATATTGCGTTCATTCAGGCCCCGGGGGATACGTATCACAAATTAGTTAACAGGTATGTTAACGTAGACTTTGGCAGTTACTTTTGTAAGGAAGACTTCAACGTCAGAAGGTGTTTCAAATGCCAGAAATACGGTTACCCATCAAAATATTGTATTAGGACAAATGATGTTTGTGCTAAATGCGCTGGTGATCATAAAACCCAGGATTGTACCTCCGAAATACTTAAATGTGTGAATTGTGTCGCTAAGAATCAGAATAACGCTAATCATAGGGCGGATAGTAAAAATTGTCCAGAATATTTAAAAGCTGTACAATTTTTGATTAGAAAAACTAACTACTCCTCATAATTCATATGCCATTGCAATCTCTGAAAATTTTCTATGCAAATGTTAGAAGTATTAGAAATAAATTTCACGAATTGGAAGTAACAGCTACAGTATTGAATGATTCTGATATCATTATTTTAGGCGAAACCTGGCTTTATGAAAACTAAGCAGTTTTTTATAACATCTCAGGGTACTCTGCAGTGTTCAATTGTCGAGATTCAGTTGGAGGTGGAACAGTGATTTACATAAGGAACAGTATCAATTTCAAAACCCTAGTGAACGAAAAGCAATATAATATGATCGTTGTCGAACTAATAGTTTGTAACACTCCTCTAAGACTTGGCACTCATTACAGAGCTCCTTCTCAAGATAGCTTGAATTACCTCGAGTATATTGATGAAATCTACCATAAATATAAAAATATTATAATGATTGATGACAATAATATTGATGTCCTTAAATGTAATGATAACATAACCAGAAACTACCTGGAGACGCTAAAAATGAACAATGCGACTTTACATAATGAGAAACAACCAACTAGAGTTACAAGTGAGTCTGCGACGCTTAATGATCATGTTGTCAGTTCGGTTAACCTTCGTAGGTATCAGTTTGCTATTGCTTTTTATGACATGCCTGATTTGGACCACAGGGTTCAAAACGTCACTATTACAGGTGCTCTCATTCCTAAAACTCCAATGAAAGTTTTTCAAATACCTGTGCTAAATAAAAATAGATTTGCAAATTTAGTCCGTGACAAGTTTCATATTTTAATGCTGGAATCACGGGAAATTGAACTTGAAGAAATCATTGATATAGTTTGTAATGCAAAAACACTTTCAACCACTTATAAAAAGATTCGCTCAAGAAGCAATAATTGGATAAATAGTGATGTCCTTAATATCATAAAGTTAAAAAGAATTGCATACAACACCTATCGGAAGAGTCCAAATAATGAAAATTTCTTAAAATACAAGCGGTTGAAAAACAAGGCTAGCAATGTAATAAATAAAGCCAAAGAAATTGCGTTAAATAAACGAGTTGAGAAAGCCCATGGAAACAACAAAAAATTATGGAATATTCTTGGAAGTGAATTGAATCTTGGGAACAATCAAAATCAAAATAAGGCTAATGTGTCCCTCCTCACCGCAACGCAGCTTAATGACTTCTTTTCGCTAATAGGTAGTAGAATAAATCATGAATTTCGCGCAAACTCTGCGGAAAGAATTAGCAACAGAATCAATCATCAGACCCTCTTCTTAAGACCAACTACTATTGAAGAAATAAATGAGATTATATCAAACCTTAAAAATGTAGCTCCTGGAATAGACTCGATTAGGGCAGATGATTTAAAATGCATCAAGGATCTTCTTGCTCCACTTCTTACTTCTATTGTTAACAAGCACATGGATGAAGATACCTTTCCTAATATTCTGAAAAACTCTCTTATCACCCCCATATTTAAGAGTGGTGATATTGATGATCCAAATAACTATAGACCAATTTCATTAGCAAGCGCCTTCAGTAAAATTTTTGAGAGAGTTATAAATTCTAGGCTAGTTCACTTTATTAACAATACTATAGGCTTCGATCAAAATCAATATGGTTTCCTTAATGGTAGCAATACAAGTGCAGCCCTCATAGATGCGCAACATTATATTAACAGCCAACTAGACAAGGGTTTATATGTATCAGCAATATTTGTTGACCTTAAAAAGGCATTTGACGCAGTTGACCATATCATTTTAGGCCATATTTTAAACGAACTGGGTATTCGAGGAAAGGGAAATGAGCTAATAAAAAATTACTTATCCAACCGGACCATAAGTACGCAGGTCAAAGGTGAAACTAGTGATAGGAGGGTGATAAATTTTGGGACCAACCCTTTATTTGCTTTATGTCCAGAGTCTGAATAATCTTAATTTAGTATCTAAATATGTCATTTATGCAGATGACACCCTTTTATTAAACTCAAATAGAGATCCTATTGAACTAGAGCAGATGATCAATGATGATTTAGGTAGATATTTCAATTGGCTAGTTACTAATAAAATAAACAAATGTAAATAAAACGCATTACTTGATTTTCAAACAGAAAAATAAGAAAGACATATCACTAAACATCTTGATTAACAACCAACCCATTGATAGACTAGAAAAAAATAAATATTTAGGAATAATAATTGATGAAAAATTGTCATGGTCGGATCAAATTAGAAAAATCAGAGCCAAGATTTGTCCCATTGTAGGTTTCTTAAGAAGACGATGCTACTTGAACATTGTTTTAAAAAACATGATTTATCATGCTTTTATAATTCCATATATTAGTTATGCCATGCTCAACTGGAGCCAATTTTTTTCAACAAACCTGGCCATCCTGAGCAGAACTCTAAATAAGGCAATTAAGGCAGTTCACAATCTGAGTCCACGGACACCCACTAATCAACTACCTTTCATAACTGGGAAAATGACTTTTTTCAACTACTTATTAGCATTTCAAAAGCTTATAACAATATGGAAAATCGTCCACGGAAAGAATAAATCTTCTATTTCTTTGACAATGACCAGAGAAATGCATAGCTATGAAACAAGATCTGCGAATTCTTATAGATTGCCTCCAGTCAGAACCAATAGAGCCCTTAATGTCCCGATTCTTTCAGCTATATCGTTGTATAATGATATGTCTGATGATTTAAAAAACAACCTATCGTATTTCGTTACTAAAAGGAAGCTGAAGCAGTATGTTGCAAATCTATTTTAAAAGCGAATGTGAATATTTTTCTTTAATTTTAGTTTTTTTATCTTTTTATTTTTATTTTTTTTTATTTTTATTATCTAACTTTATTTTTTCTCTTATTTATATATTAATTCTAACCAATACATGCTAGTATTTATTTCCTTTTCCCACCATAAAAAATCAAATTGAAATAGCAGAAAATTCAATTAAAACAGTTTTATAAAGAATAGTTTGATTTGTGGATTCTTGTCCTCTCTCATACCAGTGCTTGACACTGCCTGAGGGGAAAGTTTGTGACAAATGAAGTTATTCGATTGCATGCAATATGAAATATTTTGTTATGGGTGTTGGTGAATACAAGTGTGAAAATAACGACCATACCACAACTAATTAGCCATTTATGTCACTCCTAATGTATCCTCATTTTGTTAAAGAAAGAAAAAATTGCGATGAGAGTGTGGTTCGGACCCTTCCACAGATCCTCCATTCCCTACTCGAGAATGGTCAATTTATTACTAACAGCGGAATTCAAACTAACCCCATTCTTTGTCAATAGTTAGTAGGAAATACTTTACAGTTGGTGGTGGATAGAAAGTGCATGCATATATTTATATATTCTTTCCTCAACAGAGCCCTCTTTCAGCATTCAGGCATGAGTATGTTGAAATGGTGAAATTTTCTTCAACTCAGTAAATGCTAGTTTGCTGAGCTGAAGAAGTGTGTCACGAAATCGGATATATATGTGTATTTATACATTTACATATATAAGTATGTTTGATTGTCGACGACGAAATTCGAATTAATAATAAAAAAAAGCAGAACGATATCAGATAATTCCATAGAAGCATCAGAAAACATTTCTAAAAACAAACAAAAATCTCAAAAGTCAAACAAAATTTCACTTTCATTTCACAGTGCAAATTAAAGTCACAAAAACTCCGAGAAAATCCGGTTTTGCTCAAACATAATTTTAACCGAAATTCACCAACAAACATGGCAAATGGATATGTGTACATTACATGTTCAACATCGAATAGAAAAACACTTCTTAGCTTCAATAAATATTTCCCAGAAAATTCTACAACGCTCCTTAGAAACCGAACCAAATCCATCCACCCCTAATATTATCTGCCAAGAAATAATTTGACGAAAACACACAGGAAAATCTCAAAGTATAGGGATTTCGAAGGAAATATCATAGATGTTAATCATAAGGCTTCTAATTTCCAGAGAAATAAATATTTTCGGAATTTTACAAGGATACTCAGTCGTAGGTGATATTCTTTGCTGGTTGCAAACTTTGTGAAATCATAAAATTGACAAATTTCTGGAAGTGACTTCCAGAGTTCGATTGGAGTGAATTCCAACGAAAAACACACTCCTCGAGAAATTTATGATTTCTTTGGCAAGCAATAAGGAAGCCTTGCAAAGCGTTTTTCGAAAACATCAAAAATAAACACTTAGAGTGTACTTAGTTACCAGGGAAATATCTAGTGAACTGATACAGCTAGAATGTGCCTTTAATATCAATATGTATTAAACCTGGCGAGTGGACAGTAATTCATAATGTATTGAATTTACTAAACGTTTAATTTTTGTGAAACTGGAGAAAACAGTTTTTGCAATTGGGTAGCAAAAATTGCTCAGTACTTTACTAAGAATTTGTCAGCCATTGAAAACACATTTTCCTTCTCTTTGAATAATAAGAATTTATCGCCCATTAAGGTAAATGACCGTATTTTCGTCACTGTACGTAATTTCGCCACATATAACATTTCTGTCTAAAACAAGAAAATGCTTTATGTCAACTAACATAGCATATGATTGTATGAAAATATGACAAATGTAGTATCGAAATCACTCAACTTTTATTTAAGGGGTTACACCACAGTAAAAATTTCAGAAAATTGATTTTCTTTTTATTGGCTTAAAAAATCCTTTGAAACCTCTAGAATAAGAGGCAAACGGTTTCATACCTGCTGGAAATCGTTTCCAAAGAAATTTCGAGCACTTTTTCGACTCTTCCCGACTGCTCGAAAATGACTACCTGCGATAGATACGACACCTGCTCATTGGGTACAGCATTATGTCTTATCATACGATTTCCAACTTCTCTAATACACTAATATAAGTCGTTAGAAACATTTTCAAGCATGTTGAACACAAAGTTCAGTAGTACAGTGTCCTTTGATATTGAGAGAAGACGTAAATTTTGCGTGGAAGTTATTCGAATTACGATTTTTTTGCAGTGCTAATTTCTCACACGTTATTTGTAGCTTTTACATTTATGTGAGTTACAATGAGTGAAAAGAAAGTGTATGCAAGCCCTAAAAGCTCAAAAATATCGTATAAGACGCGGCGACGGACCAACGTGACGAAACGACGACCGTTGAACAAATATGAGGCGGAGGAAGATTCGGCCGGTGTCAGCGCTTCGGCAAAAAAATTGAAAGTGGATTCTGACGTTATCGATGCATGAAGTAAATTTGGTTATTGATTGAAGGTAAAAAAAATTAAATGATCAAAATTTTTTATTTTATCATACTTGAAACACGAGTCAAAACTTTAAACGCGTTTTTCTCGAAACACGTTTTTTCAAATCGGCACGCAGCATAACTCAAACAATTTTCTATTTTTTCACTCCAAATTAATATCACACCTTTAAAACAACATTCCGCATAGAAATACGTAGCCGATTTTCAATAAGTAAATATCTCGATTTTTTAGCTACAAATAAGTGCCGGTTTTTTTTAAGGAAATTGCACTTTTTTTTCCAAATGCTCGCCAATTTTACAAAAATAAATATTTTCAAAATCCCCTACGTATTTCTCTAGCTATACTAATGTTCTTTAAGAAAATTTTTTTTAATTTGTTCCAGATTAATTTTTGGTGCACTTCTACTGCGTGCCGCGGAGCCCCTCCGAAAAAAACCGTTCCGCAGAAACGGCTGTTGGGCAGCAGTTTTTTAATATTTTTTAATTAACACATTTTTTTAAAAAACTTCAAAACATGCTTAACCAACATCTTTAAAGAGAATTACTTTTTTTACTGTTCCTTCCACTTAAAAAAAAATCGCAGAAAAACGTTAAATTTTTGCTCTCTACTGTGGTGTAACCCCTTAAAGCGCTCTTGAATTTCAAAAAAAATCCGTTACAAAAAGTCTTAGAGAGCAAATTGTTCTAATTACTCATTGTCAAGTAGTGCCTCGCATAGTGCAGACGTGATTGAGTTACAAGCTTAGTGAATTTTTACAGTGAGTAACAAATTGTTTCTTTTTCTAGTTTATTAGATAAAACATATGTTATTATCAATTGTTGAATGAAGTATAGCAAATATCACATTTATTGCTAAAAAAAATTAAGTTGACGAATTTAGGATCACATAAAAAGTAGGCATGAGCCTAATTTCGTCATATTGACGAAATTAAGCACTGGATACGTTAATTTATTTGATTCATTATCTGGTACTTAATAATAAACTAAAAAAAATTAATGTATAGAAGCGTTAATTAAGTGTCAAATAAGTCTATGACATAATTTCGTCAAGTCCATTTAGAGTAAATTGAGGTGGTAATTTCTAAATAAATTGATCGGTTTCTTAGAATGAACGACTTGAATCAAAAATATTTTTTTTTCATATTCCTTAAGATTATTGCCTGTTACGAAATAAATTGTTTCCTAATATTAAGGTCAAAACTCTCTACACTAGTTTTTTCAACTGAACTTCACTAATAGTAGTTACTTAAATAACTTTAGGCGGTGATGAAATTAGGTGCTCTGAAATAAATATTTTCCTAAATTCGTCATATTGGTAAAAGAATTTGACAACATTCTGATAGTTCTAAAATATGACATATAAATATAACATAGTAAATAGTTTGTATAAAACATAAATATATGCTAGTTTTAGTTATTACATTTAATAACAATCACATAAACAGATATCTTGGGCTTCTTTTGCTTTAAGAGTAATATGGCATCGAAAAAATACACTGAAAGTGATCTTGAAGCAGCATTGAAGCGCATCAACCAAGGAGATCAACAAGCGCTGTCGCGAAAATATATAGAGTTCCTAGAACAACACTACAAGACAAGAAGTTTAGTCGGCATTCAAAAAGTACTGGGGCACCGACAATTTTGACTAAAACGGAGGAACGAATTTTAGTCCAATGGGTTCTTGACCTTGCCAAAATAGGTTTTCCTGTAACTAAATCCCAATTAGTACACAGTGTGTCAAATCTTGTCAAAGAAGTTAATAGGGACAATCGCTTCAAAGATGGGATTCCAGGAAGAAAGTGGTATGAGGCATTTTTGAAACGGAATCCTGATGTATCAGCAAGGGTTTCCCAAAACTTATCATCAGGAAGAGCTATTGTATCGGAATCTTCTATAAGAAACTGGTACACAAAAATTTCCTCATATATGAAAACTTTTCCCGAACTAGATGAGGTATTATTGGATCCAAATAGATTGTTCAACTGCGATGAAACAGCTTTTTTTCTGTGTCCCAAGCAATCAAAAGTTTTAGCTCGCAAAGGGTCAGCGTGTATATATAATCGCACCAATAACGATGAAAAGGAATGCATTACTGTATTGGTTGGCTCTTCAGCAAGTGGCAAACTTATGCCTCCGCTTACCCTATTTTCATATGTCCGGATTCCTAGAAATATATTGGACAAAATGCCTAAGACGTGGGGGATAGGCAAAACCGAATCAGGCTGGATGACATGCGAGTCATTTTACGAATACATTACAAATTGCTTTCACCCTTATTT
This sequence comes from Nemotelus pantherinus, assembly GCA_963978885.1. Taxonomy (NCBI): domain Eukaryota; kingdom Metazoa; phylum Arthropoda; class Insecta; order Diptera; family Stratiomyidae; genus Nemotelus; species Nemotelus pantherinus. The sequence goes on from OZ022264.1 coordinate 43,798,142, forward strand.
ATTGAAGAATTATATAGAGTTGCCGGTTATTTTGTTTCTCGATGGACATTCTTCACATATTTCCCTACCTCTTTCCAACTTCTGCAGAGAAAAAGGCATAATTTTAATAGCTCTTTTACCGAACGCAACATATCTTACAGCCAATGGATGTTGCAGTTTTTCATCCAGTTAAACAGCTATGGCGAAAGAAAGTTGGTGACTGGAGGATTCAAAACAATGGAGAGAAGCTAAAGCGGGAAGATTTCACAAGATTAGTTGATTCATGTTTGCTAGAAGCAGCTAAACCCGAGACAATTCAGAACGGCTTTAGGAAATGTGGATTGTATCTTTTTGATGCGGATGCAGTTCCCTATGAAAACTTACTAGAGGCTGCAGTGCATACACCTAAGCAAAGTGAAGATAATATTGCTCTCGAAAGTACTAAAATGCGTAAAGAATGTCGACAATTTTTGTGTACGTTGGAAAAATTGGTAGGCTGTGGAAAAATTGAAAATTTCAAGCGAAGAAGTATGGACTGGTTGTGCAACTGATGAAAGCCTTTTTCAGCTATGGAGAAATATGCAGCAAAAAGCGTTAATGACAAGCGAATGACTAATGTTACAGACCACGAGTTGACTTTAAATGCTAACATGGTAAGCGACATTTTGAATGGCTCCGATATTTTAGAGTTTGATGTTCAACCTAATGGCGAACTCGTTACATCTACACCTTCCATCGTTCCATCATCAGCACTCCCCATTGTTGAATCATCATCACAATTGATAACAAGGACTCCCGAAAAAACTACGGCGTCAAGCGATCATGAAATGATTTATAGCTATCCGACTCCATTTAAGAATTCTTTGTTTTGGCCAGCAACACCAAAGTCATCTAAAGCTCCATCCACTAAGAGAAAACTAACTGAAAAAAAATTAAAAAACTCCCAATCCTAAGCATAAATAAAGGTGATTTTGTCGTTATTCTTTACGAAGGTGAAAATTATCTGGGAATGGTTATAGATAAGAAGATTCTAAATTTAAAATCAAAACAATGGCTTTGAGCGGTGCAAACTGGCGATGGCCCGATAAGGAGGACATTTTATTCTACAATAGGGAAGATATTGTGGAAAAAAGCAATGCTCCGTTGCTATTAAACAGTAGAGGCATTTACGCTGTCACCAATATTTAAATGCAATCAATAATCTGTTAGTATTATTTTATGTTATTTATTCAAAGAAGATTTTCCCAAAAATTGTTAATGTTTTCAATAAAAAACCAGTGCTCAAAGATTATATTATTACATAGACGAAATTAAGAGCACTAGTTGACGAAGTTAGGAATTTGACTGTTTTAAGTGACGAAATTAGGCTCAAATTAGACTTATCTAAAATCGGCAAAAATCCATAACCACACCAAAACTTTTTTGTATTGTGAACATTCCAGGCATAACTACTTTCAGCATGATATTACGAAATATCACAAGTTGCCCCAAAACAATGTAGGATACTGTAAAAAGTTCCTTAACATGACGTAATTACGGTCTTTTACCTTATAAATATTTTCCTCCTCTTGGAAAAAGGCTATAACAAAGTGGCGCTACCAACTCCAATCTAATCAGATTTTCAAAATCATACACTCTGCTTCATTCAGAAAGAGCGGCGGTACAATGAAAAGTAATAAACAAGACGTATAAATTCCTCCGTAGTGACTTCTTCGCCAGACAGAGGATAGCAACAAAGTATCTGAGGAGACCAACATCCAAACGCGAAGGGCTAATGTTCTTTCCCGCTGAGATCATTCAACGAGACGAAGATTTCCCAAGAAGATTGAGCACAAGCACAAAACGATAAACAATGCACCGAGCCATCGAACTGCCTGACTCAGCGCCAACAAGCGAAAGAACTGTGGTTGGCATTCGAATAGCTTGGATATCGTGTCTGACACGTTTCTGGTTTTCAAGTGGTTTGTTTAGCTACCAAAGCCATCAGCAACATGGCCAACAACCTACCTGCAATAGTCTCGAAGATACGCGTCCGAGACGCAAGATATTCTTCGTCGGTTTGTTTGTGAACGCACAGCACAAGAAGACGCCGGGACGGAGCTGGGCTAGAATTGAACATACAGACGAATCACTAAGCACTCAAATATTCCACAGGCCTTGTTCAGGATCAACTAACAACGTCTTGCTACTTCAATTCACCACACTAGAGATAGAAGGAATCGCGAGGAACACTTGGAACTTTTCGAATCGCGAGACTTTTAGACACAAACCATCGGTGCACACGACACTAGACACACTGCACTTCACAGTTATTGCACTAAAATCGCACCCGTGGTGCCATTGATTCCTTGGCAGGATTCCCTTCACGAGATCCGCACGTGCGCGAAACTTCCCCGCCGCCTCGGTTTGTTTGGTACTCGGATTCTGTTTGGGATGGCGATTTTTGCGACGGACACTGATTCCCAACTGGCTGTCAGCGACAGGACTTGGGACTGTGGCGTTAGCCGGCGGGAAGAAGGACACTTGACCTGACGGGAAGACGATCCCAGAACTGAGTCAAGCCTAGATTTGAAAATCTGTGACAGATGATGGAAACCCGGTCAAGTGGCTGTCCGTGGAGCTGCGATGGAATGCAGAACGCGAGACGGAAGGTAGAGCGACAAGTAGGGTGGCGAATCGATCACACGCACAGGTCAGACAGATTTCAATGAATTCACATAGGATTGATGGGGTTTGGGCAAGCCGTCTATATGCAATCGGGCGCACCTTTCACTGTAGCTATGCGCTGATGTCTCATAGCATCAAACACTTGAGGTAAACACTACAATATCTCGATATTCACTGACCACAAATCCACTTTATTGTCGAAATTCCTACAACGCTTCTCGTTCTCGCTGAATCTAAACGCAATGGCAGCGCCGGAACAGTACTACATTAACGGTATAGCGGCGGAAGATTAAACACAATTTCCCCCAACCCACAAGAATCTCGACAATCTCTTCGATTGCTTATTATCACACCGAAAACATTCCGATTAATAACACAATTGTACAGCAATTCTTCTACGTTTTTCTGATTGAACTCATCGATCCGTAGTCTTTTCACGGTTTTTGTGCTTACACTTGAAGTTTTCAGAAGTCACGACCGCGCCAGCCACTTTTTCTCTCGTAAGTTCCTGGACCCGCTAAAGTGGCAACCAGATCCGATGACGTTCTCGCAGTGACTGAATTTCTATTCCATTTTGAAAACTTGCCAATACATATAAAGAAAACTTGTTTCAGTTCGATTGTGTAAGTGGACAGACGAGCGAATTTCGGTATGTAGTGGATTGTTCGCTGCAGGTGTCATATACGTATACAAGTGTTTATAAATGAAAATCAGGGTGTGAGTAGAATGTTTACAAATTATTTGACAGGCGCGGCGAAATGGAAAAATGTAATGGAATGTTTGACAGCTGATTTGGGTACGTGTACACTTGGTTATGTTTGATTTTTGCTATGTTTGATTTTTGCACATATTTCGAATAGTTTATGCAAGTGATTTGCTTCAGGAAGTGACAAAATCAGTGATGATTTGAAGATCGCAACGACTTTTTTTCAATTCTGGTCCCAAAAACATTGTTCACAATTTGATAGAGTTGCGGAAAATCTTTGAAACGCCACTGTGTTGGCTGACGTTTTGAACAGCTGGATCAGGTAGAATGTTTGTTGTGCTTGTCAACTTTGCTAGTTCGTACATTTCGGATCTGGATGTCCAAATTGTGGTCCAAATGATTATGGTTGGATAGTGCTTTTTTCAACATGGACTATACTCTGGACAAAAAACTGCAAGGTATGTTGCTGTGAATAGTAAAGGTTTGAATTTCCTGGGTATTGAATTTCTTCCAAGCACCAGCGAATGGAAATTTTTGCTCATAATTGCCGACTAAAACATTTAGATCTGATTATCTTTTCTATCTCTATTGCTCTACACTCTCATTCATTGAATTTAATCTGCACGGCCCGTATCCTAGTATCCTCCGCGGATATCTTATCATCCGAAACAAATACTGGGCTAAACATTTTCTTGTACAGCACCTAACCAAAAATTAACTCCCATTTAAATTTCACATAAAAGAGTTAAGTTTTATTTTAGCTATTTATTAACTCTACAGCATATACAATATTTAGAACAAAACATTATTTTCCTCTTTTCTTATTCTTTCATAATATTGAAGAAAAACATCGAAATATTGCTCATAAATTGAAATACTCAGGTAATCTTACATTTAGTACGCTAAGTTGTATCCTTTTGCGGAAATTTCTTTGCCACAAAATACCAAAGATATCCGATTAAGTTTAGGTCTCGTAACTGGGAAGAATGAGTTAACGCATATCTTACATATTGGACTAACTGCTATTGTTGCATTGGAGACTCTCATACAGATTCTGATAATTGATATTAAATTTTTTCAGGGTTTTTCTTTGTTTAGATTGCATATGTTTTTGAATAGTATCCGGGTGTCTTTTGCAATTTCAACCAATTATTAAAATATTTGATAGGCATGCTAAGCGGCTTAGTTTCTGAGAGCTCCTAACTATCATTAAAATTACATTGCTCGTAAGTTTACATTTTTCTTACTTTTTAAATTTACAGATATACAGAATCGAAAAAAAATATAGATTTAAATTAAAATTTATGAACATTGGTGGCATGTTGATTTAGTTATTTAATGTTCAGCACAAATTGGCCAGACACATCAAAATCGTACACAAGCTTTTCGCGTTTTTCTTTGTTTTTTCTTTATTTCTCTGCAAATAAAGCAACTGCATACAATAAAAAGGCGACCACTTGAGTCTCGTTTAGGTTAATTTGAAGGCACTGGAGCTAATTCAGTGAGCTGCGTCTGTAATTCACGTCCAAGTACGTCTTGTATTGCTGATCTCACGTGTAATTTCGATATTACTATGGCGTTTTTAGCTTTATGTTCTATATTTTCTTGACATAGTTGAAAACTTAACTTCTTTGGAACCTTTTTTCACCTGTCAGCCGAAGTAATTGTAGAATTGTCCTCCATATAGAAAATATATGCCGCTAAGGCACCTATATCAATAATATTGAAGAAAAGCGCTAAGGACCATCGATTTGTTTTCGTTTGGTCGTATATTCTCCAAGTAACTTATCCATGTTGTCAACGCCATCCTTGGTTTTGTAATACGCAATAATTTCAAGTTTAGCTGTAGATTTACTTTCAAATATAGGCAGCGTATGCATCGATGAAAACATTATCACAGCTTTGTTCTTTTTAGACACATAAGAACAAACAGTTGCTTCATTGTTGAAAGCAAAGTTTGTAGAATAAATTGCTCTGCTTTTATGTGGTTACATATTTTGTGTGAGAAAACACTTATTTTTTCTTACTGTTCCTGTGACATATTCTATGAAATTAAAACACGAGCCAGTTGCAAGGATGCAAAAAAATTATCAGTGGTAATATTACGCCCAGAATGTTTATACTTAGCTATAAGGTTTAGTACTGTCCTTTCTCTTATATTGGTTTCGCGTTCATCCTCGCTTGGCTTACTAGTATAAATTTACTCATTCAGGGGATATAAATTACGAACATCACAAGCCCAAAATATTTTTATAACAACTTTTTCAGGCTTTGACGGCTTATATTGTGTAAAATGTGTATGATTACGATATCTATATAATTGTTCATCGACAGTTATGCATTCCCGAGGTCTATCATTTTTCTGCAAATTAAGGGGTTATATACAGTTAGAAGGTCGAAAAAAGACATTTTTTTATTAATTTTTTGTGAAAGGTATTTTACTTTACAAAAACAAAAAGTATGTATGCATTTAGTGCCAACATCTAAGTTTATAATGGCACTAATAATTTGTAAAAATATTGATCTGGTACGCTCGTCCAGACGATCTCCTGAAGGTCTTCCAAAAAAGGTGTTTGGCGTTGAAACCTCCGGTATAATTCATCTGAAGTCAAAAAACCAAACAGATTCTTTTAGTACATAGATAAAACTAGTTATTGATCGAAGGAACAATCGATTTTTAGATTTTTGACAAAATGGCAGCTTCGTAAAAAAAAATCGAATTTTTGACCAAAATTGCTATTTAAAATTGTTTAAAAAAACAGAAATAATTATCCGAAATCTTATTCCTTCGATTAATACCTGAGGAATATATCTGGGAGAGTTGTGTTAAAATTTCAAACCGTTTAATTAAGCCGTTTTTTAGAAATCTTGGTCACCGACTTGGAAACAGTTTTGAGAAAAACGCGTTTAAAGTTTCGGAAAAAGTTAACACATAGATCATATTTTTTTTAGTTACATGGAGTCATCTGTTCTAGGGCCATAAGACGTACCCTGTGTAGCCTCACCAGCTTCTAATACTTCGATTTGATGCTGTCTACGAGCCATTCTTCCCTATCGCTTACTCCCATGCGCTTCGGTCTGTACTCCGCCTACTTTCTAACAGTCCGAGATGTGATTGCAAATATGCGTATATCTCGGGAAAAAACTTGTTGGATCGATTTGAAATTTTTAGGGAATATTATCAGTTAAATATACATTCTGAAAATGCAAAAATATTTAAAATCGATTTTAACTGCATATAACCCCTTAAGAAATCAACATAATCCAAATATCACGTATAGCTTTATCAGTTGACAAACGAGAAGGGCGAGTAACATCGTTGTCGAATCGTATGAAGCGTAGTAACCTCAAAAGAGAGAGGTAGTAACATTTTTAATCTGTCGTAAGACATTGTCGCACAAACTAGTGAAAAGTGGTCAGGTTTCCATAATTGGAAATGTTCCCTGTTAGATTTATATAAACCACAATAAATTAGTGTGCCAAAAATGCGTCCAATTCTTGTTCAGTAAATGGCACGAACTTTTTAATTTCGGTCTTGGACTAACATTTGGATATTTCTCTATCAATTTATTATTATAAGATTCAGTAACTTTCACACTCTTCCTGTTAGTTTCTCGTAAAATTATATCACACATCTCGTTTGATAAAAAGCTTCTGAATATTTCTTTAGGAGTGTATGTAGCACTAAAAGTCGCTGCTCCACCACGTTTCCGAATAATGTTACGGTTAATTGTTTGCGTTTCTCTATAGGGCTCAAATTGCCATTGGTTTCTGTCTTTTCCTTTAAATTCGTTGATCGACTCCTCTTCAATACTATCATCTGAATCGGACGAGTCTGTATCATGTTGAATTACAGCTTCGGGCTCAATATCTAAATTTTCTGGGCTATTTTCTTCAGCGCGGCGATATAATATTCTTCATTGTCAGAAGGAATATGTGACTCGAACTTTCACTTACGATTTCTCTCATTTCTTCAGAAGTATACCTTTTAACGCGTAATCTTGGAGTGGAATGTGTTTTTCAATCAAGTGTTTCAAATGTCAGACACAATCTCTGAGAATACCTATATAGGTACCCGTGTACCTCGTTACACTAATTGCATTGTTTTTTTGTTTTTTTGTCACTCGCAAAAGCGTTAAAGAAGATTTTGGATCTAAACTTAATTCATTTAATTTGTTTCATTGTGTGTGTTTTAAGATTACTCTTTCACTTTGCTTTTACATAACCTCATACCTATAGATTTTACCATAATTCATTTAATTTGATTCATTGTGTGTGTTTTAAGATTACTATTTCGCTTTGCTATTATATATTTCATTTCTATAGATCTTTCATTTTTCTTTTCTATTTATTTCTTCACATTTTCTTTAAACATGGAAAATAAATAAATATTTTAATCATGGAAAGATCCCCGCTCTCGCGCTCAAGTATTCCCACTTTTGCGAGTTGCGAGCAATAAAATAAACATATGTTACTTATTTTTTGTAAAACAAATAGCTGCAATAAAGAAATAAATAAAATAAATAAATCAATTTCTTGCTATTTTTATGTTATTTAACATTTGCAAGTGCTTATGTTTGTAGATGGAGCTTTCAACAAGTATCAGATTTTCAACTTCATTAGCAGACATGCATGCCACCAAAACTTAACACTTTAGTCTCCGTGAACCGCAGTTAAGTCCAGTGGAGTACTTATTTTCTATCAAGCAAAACTCCTCCCACTAGACCGAAATAGGTTGTATTTATACTCGTTCATGAAAATATCATTTTCCCGACAGTGTTCAGGTTCTGTTACGTATAGCCTGGCGTTCTCTAAGCTTAAAATAAAATATATTTTTCTCGAGACTTATGCCTTTTTTATGCTTAAAATCTATATATAAAAACTGTGAAAATTGGTGCACAACCCAATCAGATAATTAAATAATCGTGTAAACGTTGGTTAGTGCCTGCTAGTCAGGAAGCCAGGACCTTTTTCTGCGAGAAGCAGAAAGAACCGGAAAAAAAGAAATCAAATAATTATGTGAACTATAATTAATTTAGAAGAACAAATATTTCCGCCCATTTTTCTAGAATAAACAAGTAGTAAAGTAAAGTAAAGTAAATACATATATATATATATATATATATATATATATATATATATATATATATATATATATATATATATATATATATATATATATATATATATATAAAGTTGCATTCGACTTCCAATAGTTTGTTTGATTGAGTGATTTTTCTAATCACTATGATCACCATCAATCTCATTAATGTTTAAATGATGTAAGATATTTCAAAGTCGAACAAATTTGTTTAAATAAAAAGTGAAATTAGTGGTCCTGGGCACCACGAATATAAAGTCTCTTCAAATAATCTAAGTGAAAAATATTATCGCAGTAGATATTCCATGGTGAGATCGCATTAATTTCCAAGACAAAATGAAATTAGCCTTCGGCATGCAACGTGAAAATAATTCCTCACCTATACAAGGTGGGGTTAGATCATAATGAATTTTATCTATTCTATCCTGGATTCTATCTTGGCCGTCATATAGAAGGCCGGTCGCAAAAGCAATTAACGTACCAAGATGGCGGGCTTAACCCTGGCCGTCATATAGAAGGCCGGTCGCGACTTGCAATCTGACAGGTACTAATGTACTTTTATTGGTCGAATTGGTCGAGAAATGTACGTCGACTGGTCGAAAAAAGGTACATTAAGCCCGCCATCTTAGTACCTTAATTGCTTTTGCGACCGGCCTTCTATATGACGTCCAGGATTCTATGTATATTTTAAATCGAACGTATTCAAATATTTTTTTTCTATCCTATGTATTAACAAGTTAATAATAAAACACAAAAATATACCATTATTAAGCATTTGTTGAAGAAAAAAAATTAAACTTTCATACCTCTTCCATAAAATTAGTTTCATGTCTCTAAGTTTTGGGGTTAAAATAACCTCACGTTGTAAGCCGAACGTTAATACTCTTGTACTATTTACTTGAAAAAACAACAATCTTTCTTTAATAGCTTACGCACTGTAAGCACAAACAAGCAAACAGACAAATAAAAAGAATTTCAATCTACAGTAAACATTAAACTCTAGAGCTCAGTAATAAATTAATTACAGATACGAAACATACAAATAACATCCTATGTTAAACAATGAATCTTTAGGGGAACTGTTTGTTTCCTTATAAATGAAAAATAATATTTTGTATATATAAAAAATAGATTTCTTGTTTTCTATATGAGAGTAGAATACTTACTAAACTTACATGCTAGGAACATCAAAAATGAAAACTATCTTAGCCTACTTTGTATATATAAATTTTTTATGTTGGTTGAAGTGTAAAGTGTTTGTGGATTTTGGATGTGTAATTGTGTTATTATTTGTTCAATGACCAGATCTCGGGGCTAGTGGCTGCTGCCATCGGTTGCGGTTGTTAAAATGGCCATGGCGACTCCCTGTACGGCACCGAGATGGTCGATGGCCAGCTCTCGGGGCTTAGGCAGTCACCAGCAGCGATGCGGAGATGGTCGATGGCCAGGTCTCGAGGCTGGTGGCTACTGCTACCGATGGCGGATGTGTGATGTATTATGTTGTCTAAAAAAGTGTTGGTGATGCTCCCCCTTCTTTTTTGTTCTATTATATTCTTTTTTTTCTTACAACAATTACATATTACTTTATTAATTTAAGATGTTTGACGCTTCATTTCAACGGCTGAAGTGGCGAGCAAAAAATAATTGTTCGCATCCTGTCCGGCCTCAAGAATAGCGCCCCGGCCTGGTGCGGTTATTAGTTCCACATAAGCGGATGGCAATGGAGTAGAAAGTGAACCGTTTCGATCACAAACCAAAATTTCGTCGAAATGAGCTGCCCAACTATCGGAGCTCTTCAATTATTTTTCGTTGTTGCTGTGGCTGTTGTTGTATTTCGGATTATTGCCGGATAATCGCTACGGTGTACATCGAATTAGCATCGTCCTCGCTTAATGGCTGTAATCAAATCTGCTGAGCTTCCGAGCTTGTCAAATTCACTTCGAAGGGAACCGGTGCCAGGCGATTGTTTAGTAGTAGACTCTTTGATTTGGTTAGATTCGTAGCGTTTTAAATGTTGCACATATTCTGATTGCTGGCGCTGTAAAACCTTTTGGACGGCTTGTTGAGCCTGAACTTGTTGTTTGATCACTATTTGTTGTTGAGGTTGTACTGTTTGGCGCATTCTGCACAATAATTTGCTGCTGGACGGGCTGTTGTTGTTGAACGTTCGGTAAGCATAGTCGAACTTTTTACTTTTGTGTTTGGATGATATGCGGGAGCAGTTTATCCCGGTGTGGCTCCAACTTGCTGGTAATATGTCTTCGTAACAGCTTATTGCCGACCATAGCCGTAATCGTATGTTGTTGTAGCGCCCGGACTCGCAGCTTCACTTGCAAAAGATACCTGCATAGCTTTAGCCTGATAAAAATCGTCGTATTCGGCTCGTTGAGTACCATATGCCGCTGAATATGCATAGCAGGGTAGGCTGCTAAAATTCAAAAATAAGTTCAAAATTAACAGTTAAACTGCCCCCTTATATAGCTCAGAAGGAGCTGCTGCAATCGGGGTCACCAATTTAGGGAAACTGTTTGTTTCCCTATAAATAAAAAATAATATTTTGTATATATAAAAAAAAATATTTCCTGTTTTCTATATGAGAGTAGAATACTTACTAAACTTACATGCTAGGAACATCAAAAATGAAAACTACCTTACCCTACTTTGCATATATAAAATTTTGATGTTTGTTGAAGTGTAAGGTGTTTGTGGATTTTGGATGTGTAATTGTGTTATTATGTGTTTCCACAAATCCATTACAGTATTTATACATACAAATAGAATTCTAAACTCAGTCGTCCAAAGCAAAACAGCTCTAAGTCCTGTAGAGAAACAGAAACCGAAAACAAAACGCTGCAAAATGTTCTGCGTCCATGCACAAATATTTCTGAGCCATTTAGCGGGCGGATAAGCAAGGGGTTTTTAGGTAGCAAGAGACGCGGTGAGCTGAGCGGCGTACGCGCTACTATTTTTCATTGCAAAGTTTTTATGACCATCAATTGTGTAATACTTGGTATAGGCTGTACGCACACATCATGGTACGTGCATTGAGGCAAGATCACTTTAGTGTTCTGTGTAGCATATTTCAATACGCTGCAATGAACTGAGCATTCTGGCTTACAATTTACGAGATGTTTGAGGTTTTGACTCAAACGTGAGAATTTATATCGCGTTGCTGTCAAGTTACTTTTAAAGAAAATAGAACTATCTCGTGTATGAGATGAATAGTGTTTTGTAAATTTTTTTTATGCTGGATATTAAGTCGCATTAAATCAATTGATTTTTTTGAATTTTAATATGTATTGTTAAGTTATTTTTCTTGTGTAAGGAATATTTAGCAGGGGAGGCACTGCTTCCTTTGCGTACAACGACTGCTTTCTATTCAAACTCATAAAATATAATCTCCCTGTGTACTTAACGAAATTGATTCAATCTTTTCTTACAGCAAGAACTTTCTCAGAGGGAGAGAGCTCGATCCAGCTTTTCTAAATACAAGTTTCCAGCGACCGCAACAACACTCTATAATATACCTCAGATTTGGAAAATTGTGAAATTGCTATCTGCACAGATGACACAGCCTTCTTGTAAATTTCAATTGATCCCACCAGAATTGTTGATGCACTTCGGGAAAAATTAGTATCTTTATAGTTTTCGCACCATGGAAAAATAAAATCAATATAAAAAAACCCCAAACAAGCCTCTTCAGCAAATAACCTCGCGTTGCATGCCGAACATGCCAGAAATGATCTCGAAGATATTTTCCCAATTCTCATCTTGACGTTTTAGCATCCGTTTTCTGCTGGTGGCTACCTAGACCTTCACTTGGATTTCAAACTAACTTTCAAACCACATACCATCACTGCCACTCCACTCCAAAACAGTAAATAGCTTAAAATACAACTATCCGTTCATTAACAGAAAGTCCAAACTATCCTCTATCAACGAAGAAATCGATTATGCAGCCAGCTTCAATTTACGGAGCGCCGATTTGGGACAAATGTGCACCCTGCCACAAAAAAACCTGCAAATTAAACAAAACAATTGCCTCAAAATAATCATGAACAAACATTTCTTCTATTCAACGCGACAACTACACAGTCTGCCCAAAGTTAAATATGTTTTTAGGTTAGCAGAATATACGAGGGGCATTCAAATGTAAACGAGCATTTTGCTTTTAAGGACTTAGAAAGCGTGTCGTAGGTAAGCGAGACATCAGGAAAGGTAGAGAGAGAACCCGTCTAGTAGTGATGGGGAATTTCGTTACTTTTGAGTCATGATAACGAATCATTACTTTCAAAGGTAGTAATCATTACTTTTATATCGTTACTCATTACTATTACTTCTATTTGCAAGGTAACTCGGAAAAATGTGTACCCTTACGACAACAACAGAAGGTCTCTTAGGTGCATGATAGTCTTAAAAGATTTTAAAAAACATTCATTAGTAAGGAAACAATTTTATTCTTAAGAATATAGAAAAAATCACTCTTGACAAATAACAATAGAAAAAGCACTTAATACCAAGCTTAATGAACATTTAAATATTTTTTATTCGAATTTGAAATAAATCATCATCCGCAAACTTTTTGTCCGATATTACCTGGCCTGTTTTCGGAAATATTCTCTCACTAGGAACAGAAGTCTCTCGTACTCCTAAATATTTTTTCGCGAACTTTCCTAATCTTGAATAAATTTCCACCATGTAAGAAGAGTTTGATTCCTCAGAATGTTTTGTTCTCCACCCAATTGACATATTTCAATGAGGGTCCCAGATGTTGGAGTTGATCTGGCACAAGCAACTATTGTTTCGAATGCAGCCCACAATTCAATCTCATCATCTCTATCTCTATTTGTTGTGCTTATGATTGAACTGGTTTAGCATTACTTGAAGTTTGAATGACATCAACTGAAGCTTGCATATTAGTTTGTTCAGCTTCTTCCTTCAGTTCGTCCATTCACTCTCACTACAGTCAAAGCTTATTCATCGCCAAACTCATACTTTTTGAAACGCGGGTTTCAGTACGTTGCTTTGGTAAAATTGGAGTAACACTATATCTTTCGGAATTTTTCGTTCATGGCAAGCAATAAGTGTTCGAGCAACATAATCTAATCAGAACTTTTCAAAGATTGTTTAAAATATCGGTTAATCCTTTAGATATATCTCACACAAGGAATATGCTACCAGGATACAGTGCTTGAACCTTGATAAAATTGTAGAAAATTTTCTACAGTTTATGCTGTGCTAAACAATGTAATATTCCGCTACGTTATTTCTTCATTATGCTATGATAGTTCCTATATTTTTTCCTACATAATTTAGATTGAATTTCGTTTATTCTCATGAATTTAATACTTATACTGCCAGTTTGCAAGTATTTCGTGCATCAAATAGAATTGTTAAAAAAAATTTTTTTTATACGAAATATAGCTTTCTTACAGTGCTAGGATCAACAAAACAGTGCTAATATATTCATTCGTAATCATTATAATTGCTGATCATAACCTTTTTCATAATGAATTCAAAAGCCACCAAACATCCAGCACTCGAATCGTTACTCATTTCATTCCTCAATGTAACGAAAAGTAACCATTACTTTGTCAAGCTTGTTCATCTAAACAGAAATCATTCCTTTCATGATGAAGCTAAAGCACGGTACCGGCGCATAGTCATAGACAACGTCAAGGTTAGCAACGCGAGGAACACGTACATATTTGTACACGTAGAGAGTAGATACCGGTCTCTACATCTTTACCACAAGCTTTGATATGATTGCTGCCCGTTGACTCGACTATGAACCAAATATCACAGGTAACGAAATACATTTTGTGTGTCGTGTGCCCTTAGAACGACGAAGGAACGATAATGAAAAAAGTAATGGTTACTTTCGTTTTCCGGTAATGATTACTTTTCATTAGTTTGAGTAATGCTGACGACACGCTCTTATTTGCATCGAGCAAAGACCCGCTCAAAGTAGCGAAGATCCTGGAATACTACTTGGCAGAACTAAGTCTTTACTTTGACAAATGGGGCATCAAACTCAATAGCAGTAAGACACAACTTTGTGTATTTCGCAATCCTTCTAAGTATCGGGGATCTCAAACAATCCGCAACAAGGCCAAAAAACTCGCTGCCTCGTTCGGAACCTCTAAGATTACTCCAATCTCATCTCTAAAGTACCTCGATGTTGACTTCCACGAATTCCTGAAGTTTAATCCTTAAGTGCGGCGTAAAATCAAAGCTGCTAAGTCCGCATTTCAACGCATCAGACCTCTTTTTGCCAAAAAGATGGGCATGACCACCAGAGCTAAGTCCATTTGCTACCAGACTCTGATCCGGCCTATCCTGACTTATGCTTCCGCATCCTGGATTATCTGTTCCAAAACTGCCATGGTAGAAGCGGAGGTATTCGAAAGGAGAATCCTCCGCTACTGTACTGGTAGGTTCTACAACCCGGTGACTAAAAGGTAGCCGAAGAACCTTCCCCATGTATGAGGAGCCGGGACTGAAGCCACTTGGGGACCGGGTTGTAGAATTAACGACAAAATTCTACGGACTGACAGACGGACATGAGAATGGACTGATTCGGACACTAGGGCGTACAGGTGGCTCTAATGAGCCATTTATGTGCCCCGCGAAAATAACGTGTCAACGAAAGCTCATGGATGCGCTTTTTAATTATGTAGGTCTCCCAACGAATAGAAGAGGCTAGATGTAAGACCTAGGATAAGGAATTTGGTCTATTTAGGCTAAGTTAGTTTTAGTTAGGTATAAGTGAGACTTAAGTCATAGCGTAAGATAGATTTTAAGTTGCTATTGTTAGGATAATCCCAGCCGCTGTACACGGCTGGGTATGATAGTTTGCGTGTAAGATAAAAAGAAAATTCAAAAGATAAACATGAAAAAAAAATAAAACAATCAAGAGCCAGCAGGCCAAAATATTGTGGCCGCCAGTTAGTAATTTTTTTTAAATTGTAAATAGTACTTAAATTAGATTAATAATGCAAAAAAGAAAACTGAAAATAAAATTTTGTTCTAATCTAATTTAATCTACTTTGAGTAACTATTACTTTTAAGTCGTTCATTACTTTCTGAACACTACTACCGGCTAGATGACTCAAGGCTAACCCGGCTACCCGACCGGTTTGTTTAGTTGTCCTCACAATGAGAGAGTCCTCACAATGATGAAAGAGAGGTTCATCCTTCAGTTGCACAACGCATTATAATAAAGTTTTCAATGAACGAAGGCGTTAAACCAGCCGAAATTCGAAATCGAGAAAAGAGGGAGAGCCAAGACCATCAAAAACCAAAACGCTTTTCAGCTAGTAAGGTGATATCAACGGTTTTTGGGACTTTCAAGGAGTTTTACTCGTTGATTTCCTTCACGATCGTCGCATAATAAACTCTGTTTACTACTGTGAACTTCTTGACAAGGTTCGAGCTGCATATCGATCAAAAAAGCGCTGTCAACTCATCCGGGACGTCCTGCTCTTGCACAACAATGCAATACTCCACACTGCAGTCCTAACAGCCCAAAAATTTGATGAAATGCATTGGACTACACTTAATCATCCTCCCTACAGCAGTGACCTTCCATATGTTTTGGCCTCTCAAGGAAGCACTTGGAGGAGAGCGTTTTGCGAACGATCAACAGGTTGAACAGTTTTTACGCAATTGTTTGAATATCCGCCCGAAGTCATTCTTCGAAAACGGCATGAATCAACTACCTGTTCGATGGGAAAAATGCATTACTAAGAAGGGTAACTATGTAAAAAATAACTATGTACTGCATTTTCTTCTTAAATGTAAAGTAAATGTATTTTTGCAAAAGGCTCGTTTATATTTGAATGCCCCTCGTAGATGCCATAATTTCAGTTAGAAAATTGCAATAATTCAACTAACCCACTCATTAGAGCCATCGCAGGTAACTCTTTAATACCCTGTTCCACCCAGTAGAAACAGGATTAAGGTCAGTGCTTGAAGCTTGTAGACATGTAAGTTTTATGATAAGTTACATAAGGTCTGAATAAAACAGAAAAACACATAAACTTAGCTTTTTTTTTGTATACGGAAAACCTTAATCATCTTTCAATAAATATTTATTATTATTATTAAAACTTGCTAGCTCTCATATCAAAGCCTTTTTAAATAACGAAAATGACAAACTCATGTATTTACTTCAAAAACATCTTTCCTTTCAGGTTTCAAGCAAATAGCTCAAGAAAAATTACAAGCTACTTTATGTTCGATTCCGAGTCAAAAGGATTTAATTATAGAGCCAGGACTCATCAAACCGTTAGAACGAGTTTGCGTAGCATCATGGATCAAGTAACTTACTATTATCCTTCTGCGCTACACTTTTGTAAATACCTTCCGCAATTTTAGATCAAAAGGCGTGAAGAAAATCTACAAACTCGACGCAAGACAATCGATTCCAAAAAATGAAAATACTCAAGTCTACCTAATAGGTGCGAATGTGAAAACTTTAAAAATTGTTCTCGAGCAAATCCATGGACACCAGAGTAGGGAAAACGCTTCTTCCGTTCTAGGTCTCAACACATACCATGTTATAGTCGTACCGTGTGTACCGCAAAGTTTCCACACAATCCTAGAGGAAGAAGGTCTGTACGGGTTGGTAATATTGCACCGTTTCTCCTGGGATTTCATTTATCTGGACGAAGGCATTTTAAGTTTGGAAATACCTCAGGTATTTCCAGAAGTATTCATTGCCAAAGACACATCGCTGCTAGCATCGGTTGCGCATAGCTTGCGAATATTCAATCTAGTCATCGGGAAACCACAAATCATACTAAGCTACGGCGAGAGCTCTCATAAACTTCTAAACATGGTCGAGCGTTTGGAAAAGGTCAGTTCGGATGCAAAACCGTCTGATTTCAGTGCAATGTTGATAATTGATCGGGACAAAGACTACCCGTCGTGCCTTCTCACACCTGCAATTTACTCTGGTCTACTGCTCGAAGTATTCAAGTATAAATCAGGCGAACTTGATATTCAGCCTGATTCAAATCGAATATCAAGTGGTAAAATTCCTGTTCTATGTGTTCCTTCGACGGGCTCAGGAAAAGCAATACCGCCGACTGGGCTACGAATGAACGGAGCATACGATGAAATTTACGCAGAAAATCGATATAAACACTTCGCCGAGGCAAGCAATCTGGTTCGATCCCAAGCGAAAGCTTTGGGAGTAGAAGTGCAAAATATCAACAAGATGAAACTGAATGAAATGCAGGACTATGTCTCGAAAAAACTACCGAAAATCACCGAAATGAAAAACAAGATCACGAAGCATTTGAATGTTTGCGAGCAAATAATACACGCACTGGCAGGAAATTTTCAAAAACAGCAATCGCTAGAAGATGACATCCTGAGCAATACGAACAGAAAGCGGGTCCTTTCGAAAATCGACGAAATTTTGACGATAGACGGCCACAAATTCAACATAATTCGAATTATGTGTCTTGTTCATATCGCCATGTCCTTGTCATCGGATGAACTATCCACGTTCATTCGTAGCTATTGCAATGCCTTCGGTCACAAGTATCTGTATATTTTTCATCATCTTGCCAAAGCGAATCTATTGCCCGATCTAGATGTTGTCACTAAATCAAAATTAATTGCAAACTTACAGATTCCAATGTTCCAACAAACTGAATTCCAAGTCAATGCAAATCGGATAAAACTCTTACCTATCGCAACAGATAATAAGCCGACATCAAGTAACGATGCTCCAAAAGCTTGTCCTAGTTATGTATTCAACGGACTGTATGTTCCATTAGTAGCACAACTGGCATCGTTTCTTCTTAAGGCTCAGAACTTTGATGAACTCTGCACGAAACTAGGACTAATGGAGGGCATCGGCTTGAGATTGTCCGACTTTGCAAAAACAAAAGACTTAAAACAGATTCAACAAGCTATAAAAAGGAGAGAAATCAATGATAGTTTCCCAATAAAACATCGAACACTTTTTGTGTTTGTCGTGGGCGGTATTACGTATGCTGAAATATCGGCATGCAATCTAGTTAGTAAGATTACAGGATCGAAAATTGTTTTAGCTTCGAATTGTATATGGTCGGGTACCGATTTGATAGCATCTGCATTTTGATATTATTGCAATTATTTGTTAAGAGAATGTTTACAGATAGATTTGATACGAATTTTTTTTATTGTTAAGCCAAATGTCCTAATGAGTTTATTAAATCTATATGTACGTAATATGCTAGACGATTTTCATTTGTATGTCGGAGAGCTAGAGCCAGTATCAGCAGCATAATGTAATAAGAGGGCAGTATAATGCCTTTTTATTCTAGTTTTATTTGAATTTCATTTTCAACTTATTTACAAGGACGTAAACAAGTCAGATAGATTTTTAGTTACTCTTCAAAAACTCAAGATTTTTTTAAACGCTTTTGAAACCCTATGGGAATATTGTTCCCAATATAAACTTTAACTTGAAGACAAATTTTCCAAGATTTTAACTGAATTTTTAATTTAGAAGCTGGATTTATTTTGATTTCTTGACTGTTATAGATATTTTGAGGCTAATACTTTATAAATGGATGATTAATCGAAAAGTAGACCAGAGTAGTGCTGTGATTATAATTTTTTAAAAATGTATGAGGGGCATTTCACGTTAAGCGCTTCATACGACTTTCATGTATTGAAATCCACCTACCTCCTAAACTACTGGCCATCTCATTCTAAAAATTTTATCATAAAATAAATACACTTTAAGCTTCGTTTTGATATAAAAATAAACAAAATTAACCTGGTTCAAATTATTCAAATAACGTGTTAAAGTGTTTACTTCCGGTTTTACACAGGGAAAAAAATGTGTTTTTCAAATCTAAATTCAAAATTAAAAAGAACAGTGAATTTTCTATACCAATCAGTAGTGTAATATTTTTTTCGAATCTCAGAATCGGCTTCTAAAATAACTTTTCATCAATTTCGTCAATTATTCAGAAGCCCATAGCTCGGCAACTAAACTTCATAGAAAAAAAATTGGGTATCCAGGTTCATATCCTTTAGAAGTACCATTATGCACAATATGAACGAAATCCAGAGACTCAATTTTTTTTTCGTTGCCCGCTTTACGTGAAATGCCCCATGAATAGTCGCGGAAAACCCCAAAAACGGTTAATCCGCAAGTTGAAATAAGAACCATTAACAGACTAAGGATCTAACGAGTCGAAAAGGTTTTAAAAAATGTCATTCAATCAGTGGCGGCTCTACGTATGGGGCTAGTGGGGCTTAGCCCCACCATCCTTTTTCATTCCAAAATGTAAAGAAACCAATCTCTATTTCAATTATTACAAACTATAAAATTTCATTTTAGCGAAACAAATGATCAAAATACTTCGCTCACCAACTGTTTTTAAAATCCATTCATGTCTCGTCTTTTTCGAAATTTGTATTTCATTTTCATTCACAAATTCGTATGTACATATAATTCAATACAAGAGAACTTACTTCGCATGTGCAATATGCGCGCGATGCTCTTTTCATATTCTCTTTCCATATTCTGTTCCACATGCAATGTGCGCCGGGCTACGTTGAACTAGCCCCAGAAAAGAGAGGAAACGAATGAAAAAAATGACTGAGCGCAGAGTGTGTGCATGTCATACGCAATGGCAAAAAGAGTAATCAACGGACTAAGCCCTAATCTTAAGCTTCTATTGGTATATCGCTTGTTCGTCGTTCGCTAATTGAATAAAGTGTGTGTAGTACCAGTGGGTTAAATTAAGCTAATTGGGTTTTGCAATTGAAGAGTAAACGATGGTTTTGCTTTTACAGTGCTTGTTGATATTATCGTGATCTGATAAATATAATAGAAAAATTGTGTGCTCGTCTCAAACATGATTTAAAATGATACAGACAGGTCTGTACGTATGGTGCAGACCTGTCTGTATCATTTAAATCACGTTTGATTGCATTAAAAATGTGTGAGACAATACAATATACACTGTTTACAATATAATTGATTTTTGAAGACACTTTTAAAAAGTTTTCTTACGTCAAATGCGGGTAGTGACAATTTTTAATCTTCGTGCTATTCAAAGCATAAATATTTGTTAGTTAAAATTTACCAAAGTCAAAGAAGTACCCCAAGATCGATGGTTATTTGTTGGAATTTTTAGTCCCCGAATAAAACAATCTGTTTTTGAAAGCCTGGGGTATCGAATTTATTGCTTTGATTTAATTAAATGGAATGCTTGGGACGTTGTTACGATAATAGAAGTAATCAAATTGTTAAGTTATATGAATAATGATCATTTTAATTTTTTCTAGTGACTTTTTAATAAAATTTTCCAATATTCTTCATTATGTTTTACATTAACCTAACCTAGGATCCAGTTTATTAATTCAATTCAATTAGAAATAGTTTGAAATCAAGGAAGTCTAATCATAAAGAATGAATGGTGAAAAAAACTATGTGAACCTCATTTTATAGGATTGATTAGTTTGGGATATATATAAACAAAGACAAAATATAATTCTTGACGAATATAATTTAGAAAATGTGGACGAATTTATATACTTAGGCTCGAAATTGACAACGAAAGGCAGTGAAACTGACGAAATTAAACGGAGAATACAGCTCGCTAATAAAACTCTCTACTCCGTTCTGGCCCTACTGAAGACCAGCTGCATACACAGGAAGACGAAGCTCCAAGTCTACAAATCAATCAGAGCTGTGTTGTGCTACGGATGTGAAACTTGGACCCTTACCCAAGCATCCGCAAATATGTTGAACGCCTTCGAAAGACGGGTCCTCAGGCGTATAATTGGAGCTAAGCAAGAGTGCGGCCAATGGCGGATAAGATACAACCACGAGTTGTACGAGGTTTTTGACGAGCTGGAGGTTGCTACAATCGTGAAACTGCGGAAGCTGCAATGGGCTGGTCACGTGCAACGAATGGACGAGCATCGAGTACCTAAGAAGGTATTCGACGGAAGGGCCGAGGGTCGAAGACCAGTGGGAAAACCCAGAAAACGCTGGTCTGACTCTGTCGACGAAGACTGCGCAAAGCTGCTCGGATTTCGAAATTGGAGGACGCGGTCATTGGACCGAGACAACTGGAGGCGTCACCTACGAGAAGCCAAGGCCCGAGAGGGGCTGTAGTGCTACGACGACGACGAGTTTGGGATATGATAATAATCCAGTTTAATTCAGTCAACATTAATATACAATAATGAAGTGTTCTAAATATGTCATCTGCTACTGAATTGTAAAGCTTCTTTTAAAGATAATAATATGATTTCTTCTGTTTAACAAATAAATAATTTAATTTAAATACGTTTTATCACTCCAATTAGATCCAGCAGATTCTGAAAGATGATTTAGCAACCTAAAGAATACTGAAACTTTTAAAACTTATAATAAATATAAAAAACGTTTCAATTTATTTGCAGTATTATCTATTAGTAAAGAAGCTGAACATTTTAATGAGCAGGTGATAGATTTATTCAACAGAAAAATAGGCGCAAGGAAAAATAGGCAGCAATAAGCTGATGCGAATATTTAGTTGAATTTTCCCGGAGGAATTTATTACTGAATTGACTTATTTGTGCATAGTATTTATTTATTTTAACCCCCATTTTTAAATATAAAACTGTTCCGAATTTCCAATATAAGTAAGTACTGGTCCTTGCAGACTAGCCCCACTTACATTGATTCCCACGAGCCGCCACTGCATTCAATGGTTGGTGAAATTAATAAACAGACGTTCCTAAATCCAGCGTTAACAAGAATTAAATGCCTTCCGAAAATTCACATCGAAAGAAATAAAATAGTCCCTGTAACAATTGCACTAACAAAGAAAGAAAGGAAAGATTGGAAAATACAAAACCGTAGGAAAGATTAGCAATAGGTCTGGTAAAGATCAAGAAGAGTTGATAGAGCGACTTGGATAAGTCGCACAGATAGGTAAGCATTGGAATTCTTCAAAGATTGACAAAGATACGAAAAATTGATTGAGAAAGATGTCTCTCCGCTGGAAGAAAGATGGAACAGTTGATAGAGACAAATATCTCTCGAAAATGGAGGAATAAGGGTCTAAATTACATAAAACTAGTCTCACTTTTCATAACAGAGAGAAATATTGAACTAGACATAATCATATATTTTCATGAACCACAATCTACACAAACCCGGCTATTCCTTTTAGGCCATAGCAAATGTTGGACCTGGTTTTTCTCAACCAAACCTGTAAAGGAATCACTTTTGAAGTGAGGCGAGTTTTTTTTTCTGCTTGTGTCAACGTTTCTCCACCGACAAGAAGATCGGCTCTACGTTCTGGCTTGCCTTTCAGTGGACAAACGTGAAATGATTTCCTTGAAGCTTAAGCGCCCACCGGGTGAATCGGTCATATATGTCTGGTTGGCTAACTAGCCATTTGCGGGAAACATAATCGGTCACGACTTCGAACTCGTGACCTTCCATGTAGGCACGGTACTTCTTCATAATTGCCAGACATTCTTGCTCTGTCACGGTTTAGTTGCTTCCTCAGCGCTTTGTTTCCTCCGCACTATCGCTGCCCCTACTCCATGCTGATTTTGATCACATTGGATGGAGAAGATCTCCGTGAAGTCGGGGCTGTGCAACACACTAGTAGAAGCAAGGCTGTGTTTCAATTGTTTAAAAGCATTTAGATCCTCGACGGCTCATACAAGTTGATTCTGTTTGGAGAGCATGTCTGCCAGTGGCTTCGACAATAACGCGTACTATCTGACGAAGCGTCGATACAAGCCGCAGATTTACAAAACCAGTGCAGGCGATTGGTTGTTGTCAGAAGCGGAAATTCCAAGATGGATTAATAATGACGGGGTCTGAATCGTTCTATTGTGAACTATAGTATTTGACTGACACTATTCTCTATGTTGAAGGTGAGACCAGCTTGTCGCAATTGGAAGATCATATCCTGGAGCACCTTCAGATTACCGTCAAGTATTTCAGTTCTGTTCAACAGGTCTTCCAAACACACGAACAAATGGTGCTTTAGATGCGCCAGAATAACCTTGTCCATCAGTTGTGACATCATTTGCGGCGCTTTACATAAAACCAACCGATATCACGACAAAATGGTTCGAGGGTCGACCGAGCACAGAGAAAGCCGTCTTCTTCTTTGATCTATCTTCAAGTGGTATTTGCCAGAAGGCATCCTTAGGTCAGGTTTCGTCATATGTGTGGCTTGGAGAGTATATATGCTAATATGCCGTCAATAAGGGACAAGGAGTCATGGGCCATAAACAAAAAGAAACAAGCGAAGCGGACCGAAGAATAATTTTATATACACGTTAACAGTGCTGTGAAAACTAACTGCAACAGCGGACTGGCAAGTAGTAAGAATAATTTAAAGCAAGAAAAAATAATGATTTTTTTAGAGCTGCCGTTTCAGAGTGTTCGGTTTATTTTTAGGAAGATAAAGGCGCAAGCCTCTCTTTCCACGATTTAGAGTCGACTTCTTTATGTTTTGTAAATAAATCAATCACCGCACTGAACCTTCGCTCAACAAGGTAGAAAGAAGGGAAGACAATTCAAAATTGTTTGACAACTGTTCACATTCTTGGGTAGAGGCGACTGATGTTACTTTGAAGCCAAAGTTCAGTGAGACGATCACCATTCTAGAAACTAGCTTTTAAAGTTTCATTGGCTGAAACTTCGACAAGTTCCTCTTGAATCTGAACCTCTGATGTCTCAATGTTCATAAAAGTGTTCATGACCTATTGGGGGACTTTCAGGGTCAAAACATACACAAACACTCAAAAAGCTCCTTTTGCGAAGGCTCAAGGTGCTGTCACGCAAGTCCGACAAGATAATAAACTGTCTGAACTCGTTGCAACTAAAATCCTGCTTCCATAAAGTGAGGTCGAAATAACAAATTCAATCAGAGTTCTTCGCTTTGCAGCTTCAAATTAATTAAATTTTGTAAATAAAGTTTTCATGTAAGCAACACCAATCTTAAATTCTAGCAATCTATTTCTCTGGGCTACAACTTTCTCTTTGAGGAACTCAAGTACAGAGTCGAAAATATTATAAATAATATAAATTGTATAAACTATTGAGGCCTTTGAAGAGCAAGCGAACGTCGGTGTGCAGAAGCAAGCGATTGAATTCTTCAAGCTTGTCCTTATACAACTACCCGAATAATCGATCATTGAGAGCATTACTGCGAATTTCGATCACAGCAGTGATGACACGTTGCAACCAAATGCTGTCCATGAATCACACAGTGAACAGCTAAAATACCTGGTACCTCTTTCTTCAAAAGGGCGCTGAATCAACGATAATGAACCACCATTGCAGGAGCTCCATTGGTGGCAATTGACATAATATCCGCCAGATGAATATTTTTCTCCCTAAAATAATCTTTGATAGTATTAAAATTAGATTCGCCCTTAGTACCTGCAATCAAGCTTCTTGCAAAAAGCATATCTTGAATAATTTTTCCTTCACAAACTGGACGTACGCTAACAACGAATCATTACTAGTAATTGACAAGGTTGATTCATCAACCTGAAGGGAAAATTCAGTAGATATCAAAAGTTTGCACTGAATCATTGCTTAATGGAACATTTTTATCATATTGGATGCAGCTGCATGATGTAAAACCATTTTTAATACTTTGTTCGCAGCTGCCAGAATCAACTCTTCCTGATTTAGGAATTAATTTTGATATAAGAGGCTATCAAACCATGTTGCATTTCTATTGATGAGATTGCTTGTAAAATGGCCCACAGACACGGAGATCTGGTTGCCGACTTGGTTGGAGACTTGCGATATTTGCGAACAAACTAGATCTGAGACTAGCCCACAGACAGTGAATTTGGTTGCAGATATTGTATATCTGCAACCAAGTCGACGACCAGATCTCCGTGTCTGTGGGCCGTTTAAGCCTGAGACAGGCGGTGCCTTCGAAGTGCGAGTACGATGACGAAGGAACAAATCCCAACCTCAAGTACACAGTCTGTTCATTAAGTTCCAGGACTAGTGTGAAATAAAGCGCTTAAGGTGCTTCAATAGTTTTATTGACAGTTTAGTCAAAGTGTATAGAATGATAAGTGGGTGAACTCCTTCCCTTTTCCAGAAAAAACACTTTGACCTTCAAATTGAGCCTCCATTTACGCAATGCATTATCTGTCAAAGCAACCTGAGAGTGTGCAAGTATTTTTTGCGAGAGTGAGCCGTATGTGAGCAGCGAAAAATCTAGCCTGAGTATGTAGTTGTCGAATCGTATATTGCATTTCTTTCTGTTCCATACGATTTCTTCCAACTTTCCAGACTGACTAACAATACAATCTCAGGTTAGATCACTGGAAGTTTTGGGCCGTATACACAGCGTAAGGAGTTAGTTCCTAACCAGCGTGCGGACTCCGTATATGTATACGGTCCAAAACTTCCAGTGAACTGGCCTGAGATTGTATTGTTGATCAGCCTGGAAAATTGGAAGAAATCGCATGTAACAGAAAGAGGTGCAAGATAAGATTCGACAACTACATACTCAGGCTAGATTTTTCGTTGCTCACATACGACTCACTCTCGCAAAAAATACCAGCACACTCTCAGGTTGCTTTGACAGATAATGCATTGCGTAAATGGAGGCGCAATTTCAAGGTCGAAGCGTTTTTTCTGGAAGATGGAAGGAGTTCACCCACTTATCATTCTATACACTTTGCCGTATACATATACGGAGTCCGCACGCTGGTTAGGAACTAACTCTTTACGCTGTGGTTTAGTTTTCTACATACATCCCTCCTCTTCAAACACTCGCGGAAACGGTCGTAGAGGGCCTGACAGACTTTTTGAAATTCATTTGCCGAAATGCTATTAAGGCAGTCGTCTTGTGTGTCAGAAAATAAAAATCGATTTTTTTGTATTTTCATAAATAACATCTAAAACGTGTATAGAAGACGTGGGTAAAAGAATTTTTCGAAATTTGAAGGCGTTGAAAAGTTACAGCCGTAAACCGTAGGAAGTATACAGTGTCACCGTTGGAGGTTTTCGTAAACCGTAAGAGTTATACGCTTACTTTCGCATCGAATATTTTCGAGCCCAGCTCCTTACCTGGCTATTTTGTGTAACTAAATTGTACTTATTGTACACAGTATTAATTGTCAACTAACGGGTACCTAGAACTGTTCACAAACTCAATAATCTGGACTTTCGCTCCGAAGCATCTTCATTCTGGTGCAAAAGTCCTCGAAATCACCACATTTCTTGCTGTGTTAATCTTCAACGAAGGATTCGAACCTATCTTAAAAGTGATGGAAGTCATGGGGGTAAATATTGGCCTAAATGCCCAAGCTTTCGCTCATCAACGTGACGATCTCGCATCGACCGCTCAGAGAGACGCTTGAGCAATTTCGCCAAACAAGCCCGGATATCCAACAGAGAAGAGAAAACGGCCTTACAAGCCTTCTTTGAAGAAGAAGAAGGTGTACTCTATGGTCCAGGCATAGCAGATTGATCGTGAGACGAATTTTTTATCATGAATTATATACAACAACTTTCAAACGCGTTTTTCTCAAAACACGATTTTTTCAAACTGCTGCCATGATATCTCAAAAACTATTTGATTGATTCTGCTCAAATTTATACATCACTTTAAGTACATAAATAACTACAAAATGAACTAAAATAATTAAGATTGGTTCATTACTTTTCATTTTACAAGCTAAACAGACCCAAAAAAAATCACGAAAAATTGATTTAATTTTTCTAAAGCGGTAAAAAAATATTAGTTTTTGGAATTCTAACTTAATTTTACTTCACTTTGGAGTCTCAAGTCTCACAATCAAAACTGCGTTTGGTTTTTTGATTTCAGATAAACAGAGCGGCCGGAATCATGGCAGCAGTGGAGCACCTCTTTTTATATATGTGTTCTTCTTGGGCGGCGTATCTCCGACTATTTTGAATAAATTTACTTCAAAAAATGCTCAAAGTTTGTCTAAATAGTAATAAAAATGATATATAATTTATGAATTATTTTATTTCAATGGTTTGCCAAAAAAAAATTCCCCAAAAAAGGATTAAAAAACTGCCTTCACACTAGACGACCGCCTTAAGGACTGCGCGATCACATTTTACTGAACTGTCTCCACATCTTAAAAAACCAACCCTTGATGACGGCTTTAAGTTTTGGAAATGGCCAGAAGTCCCCCGGAACCAAGTCTGGCGAAAGAGGGGGATGTTCGAGGACTGTGAGCATTCGCTTCGCTAAAAACTGACGTACATGAATGGGCTGGTTCATTATCCTGGGGAAGACACCAGTTACCTGATTTGTAAATTTCTCTTCGGACATCACGAATTCTTGCAAGCAGGCGTTTCAGAACTTCAAAATAGAATGCTCCTGTTACAGTCTGACCTGCGGGAACAAATTCTTGCTGAATGATTCTTTTCGCATCGAAAAATGTGAATAGCATTGTCTTTTGTCGGATGACCCTCTTCATGAGCTCGCCACTCTGACGATTGTCTTTTAGTAGTTGGGTCACACTGAAAGCACCATGTTTCATCACCTGGAATCAGGGGCGGATTTGACCATTTCGCCGCCCTAGGCCTCAGAAATATTTGCCGCCCTTTTCGTGAATTATATTAAATGTAACAATGCGCGATTTTTTTTCTCGATTCCCTAGAATACTTCGCTGTTTATCGTTGCGCCCGAGCTCACAAAAAAGGAATATCAGAGCAAAACCGGCACCGGTTATTTCGTAAAAATTCCCTATTATTGCGCCCTTGCCACTCAAATAATTATTAAAATACACATACGGTAAACAACCTAAAAGTACGTAAAAAAAAGAATCCAAAAATACCAATTTTTAACAGTCCACAACCGTATACACCTTTACATCGCATATAATTCCAACGTCTTCGCTCATATTTTTATAACTAAGTTTACTATTCCGTTCAAAGTTCGCTTCCGCATTTGACTGGAGATCAACTATGAACTCGACTACTGTAAATTAATGTTCGATATGTTATTAATTAAGAATGAACCCTAGATATTTTGACCTATGATGTTCTAGATTTAATTTTTTTTTATAGAAATTAATTTCCGTAATGAAGTACAATTTGAAAAAAAACACGTCAAAAATAAAGAGAGATTCGCATGTAGTTGATATACTCTGTAATATAATAATAAAAAAAATTCTCTGAAAAATGAATGCTCGCAAATATTTACCTCTGCTTTTCCTAAATTGAAGAGGTATTATTTGGGTTCTTTTTAGGATCTTTTTAGGTCTTTTCAGGCTCTTTTTAGGTATTTTCCATAGATATGAAAGAATATGGATACGAAATGGCTATCCGTGTACCCGTAGGTGAATGCGCCTTTTTTAATACACGCACAACACTGCTCTCTCACAAAAATTCCGCTCAGTGCACCCCTTTCTACCGCACTCACAACCGAAAAGCCTTAATGCTGTGTCTTAATACTGGGAACACCAGATCGGTGTAAAAGCGTGCAACGGGTAACACGGAAAGAAACGTCAACGTCAGTTTGGTTTGTGTCGGGGACTGAGAGCATTGACTTTCAGTCAAAATTTTTCAAATAAAATTTAGAAATTTTTCGGCGAATTCGATGGAAACGTACATCTACGTTTGTGCGCGATCATTTGTGTCGGTTTCGCGAGTAAATTAGCGGTAAAAAGTTATAAAATAGTGCGATAATGAAGTGTCGCGTTACAGGCTACAAAAGTAGCTACCGAAGTGATTCGCAGGGGATATCGTATTTCGGGTAAGTAAAATAAACCTTTGGCAACAATTTCGTATAGTTTTTGTGTTAAATCATAATGAATTTCATTGACAAAAAGTATTTTAATCTCCACTCGCCGGTTTTGGTAAAGAAATGTCAAACGACTTTCAAAATGGCGATCTCTCGTGGTTTTTTCACATAGCTTTGCCATATGAACTGTGTAGGGCACACACAAGTACCTCCTTCTCACACCAGTAAGCAGAAAGTCGAAAATTGGCACATTTCTCTCGGCCGATTTCGAATCCATTCTCTCTTATATCTGTGGTATTTTCAGATACTTTCTAGGCACTTTTTAGGTATTTTTGAGTTTTTTTTGCTCTTTGCCGTGATCGCATTTCGATATTTATTATAAGTCAAACTTTTTAATGTCCGAAAAAAGTCATCAGAAGTGAATATTTGCATGCATTGATTTTTTAGAGAATTCGGTTGGCTTGAGATGTTAGGCTCATTTAACTCAGATATATGTACATATACGATAGAAAAAAAACTGCCGCTCAAAAAAATAATCGAAAATTTGCCGCCCCCGAAATTTGCCGCCCTAGGCCCGGGCCTACCGGGTCTAGTGACAAATCCGCCCCTGCCTGGAATGATGTTCGATAAAAAATCTGCATCCATATCGGCTGCTTCAACAAAATTCTCTGTTCTCTCTCTTCTGTATCTCTGAAATACTGACGACACTCCAAAAGGGTTCAATGCAATCTGATCCTAAACAAGTCAAAACTAGAGGCAACCGCCACAAAAAATATTTCATAAATGGATGGAAGCGTTACACTAAACTACAGTAGTCTACGCATTTCCGTAATTTTCCGACGGATAGCGCCACTAACACAACGAGGTCGAAACGAGTTCCGGAACTTTTTGAACAGACTGTATTTGTGGAACTGTATTTGTGGAACTGTATTGGTGATACTTCTTTTTAATAATTGACAGAGTTGGCGACAGCAAAATATGAGGGAAATATACATAACTATTTCTCAAAATTAATAAATCACGATTACGATAAACAACTAAAAAGCGCTTTTATCTAGCTGACGCCAAATAATAAATGGAAGTAAATCGAAACTGCGGGAACAGTTTGAAGGAGCAGTAATGAAGCGAGCAAGAAACAGTTCAAATCAAACATTTATATTGATAGGATGGTCAACTCATGCATTGCGAATAACAGCTGACGCGTGCGCTGTGCCGGTCGATTTAATAAACTTTTTTGGAAGTTTCAAAAATTGAATGCGAAAACATGATCATCGTCCTCCTACCGCCCATAGCAGTTTCGTTTAAAATCAATGAGGTAGACTGAAAGATTTTGAGACAGTAGCCGTCTTCCAGATTTTATCCTAACATGTCTCTTTTTATCCTAACAACATACACTAAGTTTTAAACCAATTTGATCTAATTGGAAATGTTTTTGCGGGATGATTAAAATTGAACAACTTTTTATTAACATTAAAAATTTTAATCTACATTGAAAATTCTATTTTGACAAAGTGGTTTCGAAAGCATGCACTGCCTCTCATCAGACACCAGCACACAGTGCATACTTGACTGGCGTGACCACTTGCAGTTGGAAATCATTAATTTGTATTTACGCTAGTTGTGACAAATTTTAACATCTCCGACTTATATCCATTGATATAATTTTACTTGTAAAGGTTATTGAATGTGATCATGGAGAAACTTTGGTTTTTAGTTTTTCTATAATTTCCATTATTTCGCTTGGCGCTGTAGGTCTTAAATGTATACTGGCATAACTCTCAGGAATTGTACTAACACTTTGCTCGAAAGCACTGTGGAATTATTGTGTGATATTAGTTGACGGCACTCTGATAGTTTTCCGCCGTGGGTGGAAAACTGGCTACAAGCTCTCTTGCCTTGGACTCAGGTACCGTGAGGTACCGGCATATATTAAATCAATAACCTTTATGGGCCATTTAGACAAGCGTCCATGCGTCCAAGCGTCCAAGCGTTTTTAGATTACACGAGTCAAGTCAACTCAAATCCAGTTTTTTGAAGGCGGAGCTAAGGCGATAAGTGGATGGATTTTACACGCTTATAATGATGTTGTTTTTGCTCCGTACAAATATATTGGTGACAGAAAATTGTATATACTAATCCATTGACTATATATACCTACATATATATGTTTGTGTCTAGATATTCAGATGCATTCAATTTTTTTTCGTAATAGTCATGCACGTAAAGATGCAAAATATATATTATCCACATCATTATATAAGAAAACAATCATCCACAAAACATATATTTAAATGATCATCAACGAATCATCCACACATGCCACTGAGCGAAAGAAATCATTTTAAAATCTATTGTACATGAATCAGTATACTCCACCTCCTTCGCTTTAGACCCGCCTATATAAACAAAATCAAATTGACTCGTGTAAGCAAAACACGCTAGATCGCATGGACGCCTGGACGCATGGACGCTTGTCTGAACGGCCCATTATGAGTAAATTATTTCGATGGATATAAGTCGGAGATGTTAAAATTTGTCGCAACCAGCGTAAATAGAAATTAATGATTTCCAACTGCAAGTGGTCACGCCAGTCAAGTATGCACTGTGTGCTGGTGTCTGATGAGAGGCAGTGCATGCTTTCGAAACCACTTTGTCAAAATAGAATTTTCAATGTAGATTAAAATTTTTAATGTTAATAAAAAGTTGTTCAATTTTAATCATCCCGCAAAAACATTTCCAATTTGATTCTGCTTTCGGAGGCTGATTCCGCAAAACGATCGAAGTTTCCCGTTTCAATATGCTCGGCTTCGATGCTGTAGAAATGATATACGTTGTCTATGCTGATTTATAGACAAGAAGGGAACCGCGATCAAATTCAATTACCAATTTGATCTGTTAGAGAAACAAAAACTGCCCTGTAAAAGCTCAGAGACTACCCTATGACGCTAAAGTACGACTTGACAGAAATGGCGTAGGGTTGGAGAAATAAGAAAAGGTTGGAGAAATAAAAAAGGCTGGAGAAATAAAAAAGACTGCCTGTGGGAGTGTACGTGAATTTTTACGCCTTGCAGGCGAAGATGATAGTCTACTTACACTTTTCAGGCAAAAAGAATCATTTCCATTGGACTTTGTCGAACGTCGGTAAAGCAGTAGGTCATGTAGGTCTTTCCACACACTGCAGCTACAGCCAAATCTTATCTAGCTATACACAAGAGCAATTGTCATATATATATAAACGTGTCTGGAAATTTTGTCTGTAACATCCCAACGTACCACATTAAAAGAGGTCCCACAGAGCTTGCACTCATGTATCCAAATTGGACTGCAGTTTTTTTTTTCAAAAATATCAATTGAAACATTCCTCGCTCCTTTGGAGCGCGGATGCCCTATTGCCAGCCATTACTAAGTTTTACCTAATAATTTGATTAATCAGCGGTTTAAAACCTTTATGACATAATCAAGACGAGTACGATTGGTCGAGTTCTTTTCTGGGTTTGTAGTGAATGTCTACATTTTCCATGTGCATGCACATATTCCACGCGAATGTTATAATTCATATAGTTTGCAATTTAGCCAGGGTTTAAATGCGCGCGTTGAAATGTCATAAAGTCCAGAAAATTTAAAGAAAAAAAAAGCTTAGCTAATATTTGAAACACTATCCCTGTTAGTGAGAATTCAAGTTTCATTCTGCATTGCTAAATTTGCGAACATCTAATCTATGACCTGCACTTTTTATTACATCCTATACACTTTATTTACAGAGATCGCGCATAATTTTTTTTTGACTAAGTGGACAAAATTAAACAAACATCGCTTTAATACTATTGGATTATATTATGGTTTTATTCATAATGTTTTAAACACAAAGTTACTTAGCCTAGAATCATTTCGAAAACTTGTATGCTATTTAGTTTTTCTTTTCTAAATCGAATACGAGCCACAATCTACAATCGCGTTTTCAATAGTTTTCCTATTCAGTTTTCAGACGCCAAAAATCCGATTTCGTAATTACCAAGCATACATTAAACGATAGTAAACATCAATTTTCGTTTTTTAAATTTTGATCAAATAAATTGTTTTGCAAGTGGTGAGAAATAAAATTGAAATATATGTATTAATCAGTAAATTCACATCATCTAGTGATTAATTATCTTTCTTGTTAGAATCGAGAAGTATCTAGCATTGAAAAATTATTACAATAAAACTTATTGAAGACTTCATAAATCATCATGATCACCGTCATTAGATACGATAAAACTACATTATAACTTCCTAGTGTAAAAATAAAAAAAATAGTTGGATAGATAGTACTGTTGTTGAATGTGAAAATAAAACTATTTCTCCTGGTCACGGACAATCCGCCAAAAGATTGACATATTCTGTTTTTGATGGTATGTAGCTTAGAGTTAACACAGTTAAGTTACTACATACAATAAAATTGTGTTAAATTTCTGGAGAGAAACACATATACGACATTCGTTTGTTTTGAATGTAGTTCATTGTCAGATTCAAAGATTGTTGATGGAGGGTGTCATACTTGTAGATCCTACTAACGAAAATTGCCGAAAGATTTGTTGGAACAATTTTTCCTAAGATATTTAAATATACAGATTTCCTCAAAGATGAGGGCCCCATAGCACGAGCCTTGGAATCCGACACTGATTTTTTTTCTGTAATTCGGTTTTAAATGATATTCAAATCGATGTTCTTCTTCTTCGTGGTCTATTGTTTGGCAATATATCCTGTCTTATTATTGTTTATTTCAAATGAAAGATGATTCGTAAAAAGTAGATGACTTTACTATAAAGTAAAATTAAAAGAAGTTCACGCTGACAACACGTCCTTCCATTCGCGACCCGTCCATTAATTCTGAAAGAGAACGCATGATTTATTAAATCGAGAGACATAGATTTTTATCTACTTTTTTATTAAAATTATAAAAAAATATGGAATTTTAAAGGGATTTTTTATTATACTTAAAAGTACTTACTGATAGCCAGTTCAGCGTCTTTTTCCTTAAAGAATCGCACAACTCCAAGGTCATTTCCGCGGATTTCAGCAAACTTCACTTCTCCGATGTCACGGAATTTGTCACGTAGTGTCTGCCACGTGCAGCTCAATGGAATCTATAATAATCCATAGCAATCACTCTTTTACTATCAACATATTGAAAATTCAAATCTACTTACATTTTTAATGACAATTGTGTCCGATTTGCGGCCAGGATTTCCGCCGCCAGAAAGCTGATTACCTCCCAACTGTCCTCCGCCCATATTTCCTCCGCCCATATTACCACCGCCCATATTACCACCGCCCATATTTCCACCGCCCAGAGCTTGATTCTGTGATCCGAATAGAGGCATATTTCCGCCACTTCCGTAGTCCGAGTTCGATTGTGACTGTGTATTGTAGCTGCGTACCGAAGGATCAAAGTCCGGACGTCCAGAACCCGTATTATATCCGCTGCTGGCATATCCCGAATTAAAGCCGCTTCCGGTATTGTAGTTGTTGGAAGATGGTGCGATGTTTCCGGAATCAACAGTTGGGGCGGCAGCACCTGAACCACCTCCACTTCCCAAATTCAAGCCCAAATTAGAGAGGCTGCTCGACAATAGTGGATTCGAAGCAATTGCATTGCTCAAAGCGGTCAAATTCGTGCTGTTCAAAACGCCCGACTGACTGAGCAAGTTAGCAGCCGACGGACCGTTTAGGGGTGGAGCGACGGGAACTGGAGCGCTATTCTGATTCAACAAGTTGTCCAAAGTATTGGCGAGAGTTAATGCGGCGCCAGAATTCAAACTACCACCTCCCAGTCCTCCGCCACCGCCCACAGCAGGGCCCGACTGGCAGCCACCGCCCATGTTTGGAAGATTACGAGCAACATCGCGAAGTGGCTCACCGTTCGGCCCGAGACCAATACCAATACCGCCAAGACCTTCGGGTAATTTAACGCTCTCGCCCTTGTCGGGGATTCGATCCAAACGAACGGTCATACGACGATCGAAGAGCATTTGGCGATCGAACATTGAAATGGCTTGAACTGCCTCCACCGGATGGTCATATTCGATAACAGCGAAACCACGGCTGTTTCCTTCTTTGTCCACTGAGAGATCGACACTCTGTATTTTACCCGCCAGTTTGAAAACTTGTTTCAACTTTTTCGAATCAACTTTGTAGTCCAACTGTGAAAACGAATTGAAAAATTATTGCTATGAAATCGCAAGACTAATCATTTTTATTTAATTACTAGGCGTTCAGTCCATGTTCTTTTGTTTTTCGAAATCTATGACTGAATGCGCCATCTATATTTAAGAAATTGCATGGGAACTATAATATTTATGAATTATTTGTTATCAAATATTGGCCAAGTTCCTGAATTAAGCTTGAAATAGAATTCAATTTGAATAACATTTTTTGTGCTTTTATCGAGAGCTGATTAGGATAGTAGCATTGCAGACAACAATTCTTCCCCAGCTTAACTAGCTATTAGCCTAACTATCTTTCGAGAGGTGCAAACACGCGGCTTGTTTTTAGGATGATTTGTTATTATAAAATTTGTCCAAACGGACGGTTGGTCACCTTCGCAAAAATACTGATCAAAACCGCGCAAAACTGCTGTGCAGGTGTATTTTATGAAACGGCAAGTGCTCAACTTTTCCCATTCATTTTGTGCGTGAGTAAAGTGAAATGTCGTCCAAACCCAGTGCGCATAAACACTTTCTATTAATTATCGACACGGCGCCGATCACATTTGAGCAAGAAAATTGAAATCAGGGGATATTGGCATTGTAAGGTTCAAGACTGCTTATGGGTTTCATTACAAATTCAATATTTTTGTTTGATAATTTATCCTTGTTTTTTGCTAAAGATGGTGTGCTAGAATCGATAACGCTGTAGAATCAAGTCAAAACTCTGAGACTGCCTAAAAAAAAACCTCAAAAAAAAAAACTGAAAGAGATTTTCGTACATAATGAATGATGTGATGCTTTAAAAACTGTTAAAATAATAAAATAGTGTGAATTTATGCAATATACCCGAATTTATGAAACACATCTTTCCAAAATAAAGGAAAAGCTAATGTGATTGCAGAATTTTAAAGAGAAGCTGAGTAGAAATTTTGGGAGGAATTCCTGAACTACATTCCTACATTGATGACAACGACGTCAGGACAAGTATCGCAAAACATTCAGGACCCATGTATAATTATTTTAAAAAAATTGTCTAGTTTTTTTTACGTGCGATCGTATGACGTGGGATAATAATGATGTCTTTCCCATTTCAGACTTGTAGGAAAATGGAACAGGAAACTTTACGTAGTGCCAGGAACAGACATTAACGCATCTTACGTTAATTCGGGTGATGAAACCTGGTAAGGCCATTCCCTTTCACAAAATAGGAGAATATGCATTTGGATCTATGGCTAGTACACATCGATATCGTTGCTGAATACAATTGAAATTGCCAAGCCTAAAGATATTGATAAAGCTATAAACTATAAATTGAATTTGCCAGTTGCTCAGCATTATTGACAAAGACGGTGAAGAGTCAAACACGAACGCGAGCTCACTTCGGAAGCATGTTTGGCCACGTTGATGCGGAATCGAGTGGACTTTCGGTGCCGACCGGTGACTGTTGATGAAACCTGGATCCACTACTATACGCCAGAGAACAGAATGAGTGCCCGGCAATAGACTGGAGCCGGCACGAGTGCTCCGAAGCGGCCGAGAGAGGCTCAATGGGTTGGAAAGGTCATGGCGTCGGTTTTCTGATATTGTCATGGCATACTCTTCGTGGACTTCCTCGAAAAAGGAAAATCCCCCAACAGCGAGTATTACTGCGCATTATTGGAGCGATTGAAGGCCGAAATCGCTACGAAACGGCCTTACATGAAACGAAAAAAAATTTGTTTTTACAAGACAAGAGATCGCAACAATGGCTAAAATCAACGATGTAGGGCTCGAATTGCTACCCATCTACCTTATTCACTCGATTTGGCTCCCTCGGACTATTATCTGTTCCCAAACCTCAAAAGATGGCTCATCAATAAAAAATTCAGCTCGCGCGAGATCATCGACGCCGCGGAGTATTTTGCAGACCTTCCTGAAAATTACTTTTCGGACGGGATCAAAAAGTTGGAAAATCGCTGGAATAAGTGTATCGACCTAAAAGGGGACTACACTGAATAAAATAAAAAAAAATTGTTAAAAAACATTTTTTTCTTTCCCAAGGAGGTTACTTTTCACCCCACCTAGTATACATTTGTTTCTGAAGTCCCTTACCAATGTTTGTGGAGCTTTAATGTCTCGGACAAAAGTTCTATTTTAGGAAGTAGTTAGGCTGATAGATCGCTTGGGACGACTGTCAGTCTCCTCACAAAAGCTGCGAGAAAACGTGCTGATTTCGACACAAATGGGTACATCCCTATCAAGCACGAGTAAATGATTCTTTTGAATGAAAATAATTTAATTCTAAATAATAATACGTTTAGTTATTCGACAAATGGCTTGGCTTTCTTTCCAAAATCACCCAGCAAGTTCAGTTATACACTGGTAAATTTAGGTAAGCGTATTTTACTCTAATCGAAAAATATATGTAAACGGTCTCCCCGGGCAGACCCAGAAAACTTTGCCTACAAGATGCGATTGAAAATGGCTGGAATAAAGTTAAAGCTGAAGTTCCTGAATCGTAACCTCTTAAAATATTTGAGTTGTGTGGATTGCATGTCAAATAATACCCTTAATTATTATGGGGTGGTTATGAGCATATAGCTTATTAAATCAGTAAAATAAAACAGCACTCCCTGTAATGCTGTTGAAAACCCGCTTAGAGATCGTAAAATAAAGACGGCAATGAGAATAAACATCAGTATAGAATAGGAAGAAATCAGAGACGCATATCTCATCTCAATCAATAAAACTAACTTTTGAAAGGGCTTCCCGGGAATAATTAACATGGATTGAGCAAAAGGTTGCTTAATGAGCATGCCACTTTTCTGGCTGTTCGGAAACTTATGTTTGGGTGCAACATATACTTTGCGTGGTTTACCTCGGCGCATATGCGCACGTACGGACGCAGACTCATCACTGGTTGGACCTTATAAATCAATTGTAGCCCAAAATCGCATTTTTTATTTTGTTTCTAAGTGAAAACATCTACATTCTTTTGAAAATGAATATATGAGATGATCCTTTACCTTGTCTCTTTTAATATATTTTTCCAAAAGTACGCGGCAAAAAAACAAGAATAATTATTTTCCAGGGTTTCGGTCTCAAGCCGGGAAATGTTGCACCAAATTATTGAGCAATTACGTCCAAGTCCTCTCACTATTTTGTAATCATTTGTTTTATCATTCGCTTGAAATGTTCGGAATAGTTTTTAGCCGTCACAAATTACCAAAATTTAACAATGACGATTCGTTTGGTTTGCATATTTTGGAACAAATATTTTTATGTATTTTTCGTAAAATTAAGCATAATCAGGTTCCATTTATGAGCATAAAGGTCTAATTTATTCCCCAAACCACAGCGTGCGGACTCCGTATATGTACACGGTCAAAAAATCCAGTAAACTGGCCTGAGATTGTATTGTTGATCAGCCTGGAAAATTGGAAGAAATCGCATGGAACAGAAAGAGGTGCAAGATAAGATTCGACAACTACATACTCAGGCTAGATTTTTCGTTGCTCACATACAGCTCACTCTCGCAAAAAATACTAGCACACTCTAAAGGTAGGTATCCATATGTTGCATTTCTTCCGTATCGTATCCCTGTTGTGTATCATTCACTAAACGGATACGGTGTCCACACTACTCAATACTCCATGTATCATCAATACGATCCGTTGCGAAAAACTCGACACGCAGCTGCAACGCTTTTATTCACTAATCTATAGTGTACAACGCAACGTGTCCACACATGACTCCACTTCGTATCGTATCATCTCTTTGATGCGACGGCAAGAAACCGCCAAGTGACCGATCGAGTTCGTTGCGTTTCTTTGTATCAAATTTTGATACGCAACGAAGATACATTTGTCGTATCCACTGATACGCAACGGTGATACGATACGCGAAAATGATACATATGGATACATACCTTAAGGTATCACCGTTGCGTATCAGTGGATACGACAAACGTATCTTCGTTGCGTATCAAAATTTGATACAAAGAAACGCAACGAACTCGATCGGTCATTTAGCGGTTTCTTGCCGTCGCATCAAAGAGATGATACGATACGAAGTGGAGTCATGTGTGGACACGTTGCGTTGTACACTATAGATTAGTGAATAAAAGCGTTGCAGCTGCGTATCGAGCTTTTTGCAACGGATCGTATTGATGATACATGGAGTATTGAGTAGTGTGGACACCGTAGCCGTTTAGTGAATGATACGCAACAGGGATACGATACGGAAGAAATGCAACATATGGATACCTACCTTTAGAGTGTGCTAGTATTTTTTGCTAGAGTGAGCTGTATGTGAGCAACGAAAAATCTAGCCTGAGTATGCAGTTTAGTGATACACTATTTATATATATGTTCGACTTCGATTACATGTTCGAATATGAAGTTTGCAAAAAATGTTTATAGAAAAAGGCTTACTGATTTCCACTAAGACGATATTTTAAGAATCACAGTAGTAATTTTCAGCTTGATTTAACTGAAATTGCCAAACCTTTGTCAAGGGTCATACTAAATTTTAACTAAATATAATTTTCACCATGATGTCTCTTGTTTATGTCTTGTTTATTGGCCTTTGTTTTTGCAGCTATCACTAGACTGCGGCCCACGTAGCTAAGTACATATATCTTAGTGGCCCTGAAATAAAAAAGGTTGAGTATGGCTGCTCTAGAGGTACCATTATGTACAATATGAATTAAATCTAGAGCCTCGACTTTATTTCGTTGTCCACTTCACGTGAACTGCTTCAATAGGGAAAATATTCAAATTTGATAAATATTTTCACGAAAAATTGTCAATGTTATTATAAGAGACAACCTAGTCATAAATTTCAACATTCTATTTCTTTTGCCAGTAAGATCACATGCATTTAACAAGGGTAAATTGGTAAATTACTGCATCTATCGGTTTGTTCTTCGAACAATAATAATAGTAGTATTTGATATTGAATGCCTATGAGGCCGTGGATTTGAAGATTCTTAGCGGCACACTTAACGAGTTTATGGTTTGCTATAGCATAGAGCATCTTTCCAGAAGTTCCTTATGTCTATGTGATACCAACAACGGCATTCCGAATGGATTTCGCGAGTGACGCTTTGAACCCATTGCTATTTAATATATAAACTCATTCCTTTCATTCAAACATTGACCCCTCAGTCAGAATTCCGCAATACGTGGATGAATTCCTTATCGTAACAACAAATGAGGAAATATGTATGTCACACAAGACTGCAAAAAGCGATTAACTTCCTCTACTTACAACAAACACAAACTAAAGGCCAACCCTATGAAATGTGAAGCAATCCTATTCAATCATTGCCAACCACTACAACCCGGGTCGGGTCACAGCCTCATTCAACAAGTTTTTCCACCGGTCCAGATCGACTACCAGCATTGTCTCAACTGTTTAAGAAAAATGGTCAGTAATAAGCTTGCAACTCTAATAGAAACTCTCGTGAACGAATAACATGGCTTTAGAAAATGCAGATCAACTAGTATCAACCTCGTGATTCTCGTCTCAGATGTTATTAGTTGCATGGGGAAAAGATACCCTCTACACAGACTTCAGCAAAGCCTTTGATCGTGTTGATCATGATATTCCTCAAATTAAACAAGAGAGATTTGGTATCTCGGGTCTCCTGTTAAATTGTTTACTCTTATCTACGAAACAGATCCCAGTTCGTTAAGTTTCAGGATATTCCAAAGTTTCATCCAGTATACCTATCACAAGGTAGTTTTTCATTAGTACTTATTTCATTCAATATTTTCATATCGGATCTTTCTGAATTTTTATCTGCCATTCCTACCGATTTAAATTTTGATTGCCGCCTCAATAATGTGCCGCTAAATAATGTTGATAGTATCATAGTCCTTAAGGTTACTTTGGATAAAAAGCTGTGTTTTAATTAATAATGACAAATTCTTAAGCAAGACCAATAAGCAGCTGGGATTCATTAAAAGACGTACAAAAGAATTCAAAAACCTCTGTGACAAGAAGTCATCGTACACTGTCCTAGTTCGCACATTGCTCGAATAGGCATGCATTGTCTTACACTCTACTTTTGCGGTTCATGGACGCAGAATTCGTATTCGTATACTTATAATCCAAAGCAAAAAGGAGCCAAAAATCGACTTCAGTATTTAGTAAGGTATATTTTCTGCTTAATAACGCTCTCCAGTCGAAGTGGAATCGATGAGACAACCTTCCATGTGAGATTCTTTGGGATTTTTTTCCATTCACCCTTAAAACGCGACTTAAGACCTTTGACGTTCCGGGTTTTGAAATTTCCTGACAGATTTCCTGAAAAGCGACTCCAGATTCTCGATTGAATTGAGATTTGGGCTTTGAGGAGGAGCTTTCAAGTATTGTGGACAGTTATACAGGATCCACAACCTGGTAATAAAAGTGGGATGCTTGGAGTCGTTATTCTGTCCAAATATATAATGACTCTACAAACCCCGCTATCCCGGCAGTGGAAAAACACCCCCAAATCATCACAGAGACTCCGCCGACCACAAATGTAAGTAACAGGTTGTTTCTGTGAAGGCTGGTTGGTTTCTTTCCTGCCAAATCTGAACGCGCCCGTCGTGATATTTGGTGTTGATTTTCAATCCGTCGGAAAAAAAGTACCCTTTTCCGAAAACCCATATCCTTATGCTGGTAGTTTTTTTGTTTGCAAACTGAACCCTTTTTCTGCGGCCAACCACACTAACGAAGCGCTTTCGAACAGCAATTTTATATCGTAGTCCATGTTTGCGGTTCATATTCAGAGCTGTTTGTGGGGCAACATTTATGCCGAAATGTGTTTGCAACGGTCGAGATAGTTCTGGTTCTCTTACAGTTTGATCCTGTCTCATCTGAAGCAGGATAAAGAAACTATGTCGTCTCGTTAAAATAGATCGATTTTTCTTTTTCGGATGTTTTTCTATTCAAGTTCTTTCTTATGCGTTTCAACCACCTTTTGTATTGTAGAATGTGTCCTTTCCAGAAATCACAAGGGTATAACAAGTCTTCTTTCTTCATTCGACAACTCAGATCATTTTCGATTCATTTTGAAACTTAGACCAACAAATTTGTTATCACGACTGATCAAAATGCTTAGTGTTTTACAGCACATTCGTCGTTTACAAAGAACAAAAAACAAAGAAAACGAACGGTAAACTTATCGCTGGGTGTGTTATTCCAGACCTTAGCAGTGCACGAATATGAATCTTGCTTCGCACAAAACAGAAAATTGTGTTTGAGACAAAATGCGACTTATTTCGGTATTGTTTCAGATAAATGGTGTTTATTGTTCCCTACGAATCGGTCATACCTACTTGTCTAACGGTTTCAGCGTTATTTCGGTTTTTTTTCGATTTTTTTTTTTTTTTCGAATGTCTGAATACGGAATTTGTATACTGTAGCTGGGATTTATAGCATTCTCTGAAAATCCCATATTTTGGAACTGGCTGCTTTATGCCCAGTTTAATTGATTTAATTTTTGCTACGAAAATGCCAGCGTTACCAAAGAATGTAAATAAATAATTACAATAACTATAAATTGATGCTAGGCTTAAAATTTGTAGATGCTCAGTACGAATAGCCATAACCTTTATGCATATATTTTACGAGTAGTCTACTCGAAATCGATCTCCATTCCACCACAATCA
Organism: Nemotelus pantherinus; assembly: GCA_963978885.1. Lineage (NCBI taxonomy): Eukaryota > Metazoa > Arthropoda > Insecta > Diptera > Stratiomyidae > Nemotelus > Nemotelus pantherinus. The sequence continues at coordinate 43,841,158 of OZ022264.1, forward strand.
CCATGTTAGTAAATCATCTTATGTTGAAATTAACTATGCAAAGAACCAAAAATACTCGTGAAGCCCCGAATTTTAAAGGATAAAACTAATAGAAGCAACTTACACTCATAAAGACTATTTTTTGTGCAGTATAGTTACATTTGTGATTTTTGGTTATGGAAGTATACTTTTAAAGTTATATCGAATAGTAATAGCGATTCTTGCCTTCAAGACTAGCTGAATAAAATTTAGGATACGTAATGGTACGATTTCAAAAGTCTACTATTGTCCGTTCAAGTTCCGTGCTATTTATGCTCAAGAAAATTAAGAAAAATAGACCTTTACACGTATATAACTGTGCAGCTAGCATAAGAAAAGCATTCCGAAATGGTATACTCCAACTAAAAAAAGGTAGAAGTCATTAGTTCTAGAAACAAAATCAACACTGAACTCGCAAATATCCAGTGTACACTTCAAATATTTTGAAAGTGCACCGCAAACTTATACATTTGACCTGCCACAAATTTATTCGAAGGCAAGTACTATTTTAGCGACAACATTACTTATCATTCTTGACGATTTAATAGCATAACGAGCATTACATGATGTGAACAGACCCGCAGAAATCAATGTCCTATAAATCCATACTATTCAAATAGCCAACGACCGGATTCGTACTTCTCGCAGACTACTGTCTTAGAACCAAATTACCAAGCCCAATGTACAATCTTAAAATCTACAAAACGTTGCAAGCTTAGACCCAATGCAAAATTGTCGAAATTCGTAAACGCATCGGTATCAGCATATCACAACAGAAACACAAATACATATTATCTAATTTACGCAAGAATAGTAGAATTTGAAGATGCAAATACTCACATTAGCAACAAAAACTTTATTATGCAAAGGTCCATCAATGCCGAGACTCTCCAAGAACGAGGTACTAAGACCATATGTATTATATGGCATATCGAAATCATTGGGGCCCATCATGCCACCGACACCAACGCTGCCACCCATTCCGCGACCAGATCTAGAGAGAAAGAACGAACGAAGAAAAATCATAAACAAAAACCAAAACAACCGTTGTATAAATTACATATTTTTTTGCAAAGTGCGAGACAGTTTGTAACGAGTGGTAATTCTCAAGGACAGCTATTTATCACTATAGACTTGTCTTACGGATCCCTGCAGAAACAAGATGAAACGGACAGATCGTGACAATATGTCCCGGCTATCCAGGCTCCCTGCACAGAAGTGCAAGGAGAATATTGATAGAAGAGCCAATAAAATGCACAGCTAGCGCATCAAATTTGGAGAATATGGAGAAATCATAAGCATTTGAAGGAAGTAAAGGGTCGTAGCGGGATACACGTTATTCAAGATATGCCCCTCACTGGATTCAACTCAGACGCCCAAATGCAAGCGAAACGAATAAAATAAACTGGAATAGATCGTAGGTTCGAAGGGAAAGTTCCTTTTGAAACATTCCATGAGCAATATCAGAGGGAACTGTACTTGAGTGACCGCCCTGCACATGTATTACTGCAACCACATTCAAATTTGAATGTATATCCATCGAGAAAATAGCCAGAAAATTATTATAGGAATCATAGTTCATGCAAGTCGCGCTAGAATTCTGCTCAGTATAGGATGGTAATAGGGTAGCCCAATAACACCGATCGGAGGACTAGAAACGAATTGCTTCCCTGCTAAGGACACATGACTCATGATAAGATCCAATCTTTGAAAAACTGATATCAACCCGTACCCCGCTTGAGTCGAACTGATAAGCTAAGACCACTAAAATAGCCAAAACTCGTCACCTTGGATACTCAACACACACGAAGCCTTGTCTCAAAATAAATATCATTCGAAACTGTTCCTTGTCCCTGAAAATAAAACTGAATATGTTCTTTCTACTAACATTCTTTCGTCGTCGCGGTCACGTCTAAATCCACCACCGCCGCCGCCTCCACGGTTTCCACCACCGAGTCCGAGTCCACCTCCTCCTCCTCCTCCTCCGTCACGTACGATGCGACCATACTGGTCACGGTTCTCGCCATGATCTTCCTTAACGACAATTTCACGTCCATTGATCTCATAGCGATTCATCTTCTCCAATGCTTTCTGCACGTTCTCGGGATCCTTGAACTCAACGATACCACAGCCACGTGCTTTGCCCATCTCATCTTGGAAAAGTTCTACGTACTCCACGCTGCCAACAACCCGACGGAACAAATCCTTCAGATCCTGCCATCGGTAGTCGTACGGAATGTTGGAGACGTAAATACGGCAATTGCGACGTTCGCGACTTCGGTCACCACCGTCGTTCGCATCAGAGAAACGAGTTCCACGCTCGCCGCGTCCCCGACGGTCTCTTTCACGTTCCCGATTGCCCTGATTGTTGGTGCCCCCGGAATTCTGTGAATCTTCCTGATTTCCGTTCTTGCTTTCGTCAAATTCCATATCGATTAGTATATTCACTACTCCCAATCAATTCAACACCACCTGCAATCAACAAAACAAAACTTAGTCACACAAATCATTTATTTCGCAGCAAGCCGCCAGTGCAAATTTTAGCCGGCTCTAGCACTTTTAACATGGCGGCTCCGGCGTGGACAATTTCCATTCAAATTACACATCACACTTTACCTGCTGTCCACCAAAACTATATTCGAAATGTACAAAAGGCTGGAAACGTTAATATCTTTACAACTTTGAATCGCGTTGTTGCGTTCTAATCGGTTCACTTTGTTTTCACGCAGAACACACAAAAATTCGGTCACACCGCCACAGATCGGAAAGAATCGATACGCGAAAAGATGGCGCGTGAAGTCGGCAAACGTAGCTAGCTAGTCGAAAAGAGCGGTCGAACTGGTCGAAAGCCGGCTTGGAATGGACGATTGAAAGGCTTCCAGTGGTGCTGCCATACCCCGTAAACACAATACAGCGTTTTTCGCTGCGGCCAACGCAGTGGGCTGCGGGAAGTGCTGTCAAAAAATTAGAATGCACTGTTTTGTATGGTAACGCGCACAATGGCTGCGGCGGAATTTGCGGCAGCGGCGAAATTTGCCAAATTTCTAATTTTGCCGCACCGCTAGCGGTGATACCTACCATAGGTTGGCATCACCACTAGGTTGAATTAACTCTGTTTGAATTAGGTTGAATGGTCTGGTGGAATAGACAAGCGATGGCTGATGAGTATTGTGATAAGCCAACCTAATCCTCGTACAACAGGATTTAGCAATACAAAAGAAAAAAAAAATGATTTTGGTTGGTGCCTTGGTTGCATTGACAGCGACATTGTCGCTGCATTGTGATTCACCAAATTCAACTGCGGCTTTCACGCCTCCCCCTGTGGAACGCTGCGTTGGCCGCAGCGAAAAACGCTGTATTGTGATTACGGCAATATTCGAAAAAATGATGATAATGCAGTGATGACAAACAGAAGAAATGTCAGATTTCTTTGGGAAAATAAAATCGAGTATTAATTTGTTGTGATAGGTTGTGTGCATTCGCGTGTTGTCTCTTGCGGTGGAAAGTTGTAGCCGGAGAACTGCAGTGATTGTTTTTCTCCGAAGAGAATTGTAGTGATTGTTTTTCTCCGAAGGACGGTTTTTCTCTGAAATTGACAAGACGTGAATCAGCGTGTCTTGAACTGCGTGTTCGCGTCGTCGCGTTGTTTTTGATATGCCTTTGTGTTTTGTGTGTTGTGTTGTGCTTTGTCCCATTTTCTAAAATGAAAATAAAACTAACTATAAATAATAAATTGAATTAAAAACCGAGTGTTTTAAAAAGACGTATTAATCTCAAAATAATAAGTCTCGTAAAACCAAGTGTTGCGTAATTAAATAAAACGTGATTAAGTGAAAAAATAATAAATAAAAAGTCGAACCCGATGGCCAATACCGATAGGACAAGGCCAACCCCTGGTTCATAGAAGTGTGAACCTCATAGTTAAAAAAAAAAAAAAAAAAAAAAAAAGTGATAGGTTGTGTCTCCCCAGTGGACGTACGCTTTAATTCGAAGGAAAAGTAGAGGTGAATTTATTATCTCAAACAATAGAGTATCTCTGAATTTCACTAACACGAAATTTGAGCCATAATAACGTACATTCAATAACAGATAGTTGAATTACTTATGAATTGCTTCAACAGTTCTGAAGTCCAAATACAACAATATATTTTGTAACAAAATAATTTAAAGCTAATTGCCACTAGTTTCTAGGTCACCTTTCGCAAGTTCATTATCCTCACCATCAGATAGACTCGTAAATTTTTTCTAAATCTTTCTCACATGCTTCCTTGGTGTTATCTAGGCTATGTATTTTCTGCGCTGACCAAATCTTTTAAAATTATAATAAGTTTCGGAACAGTCCTTGCTATTTAGTATGAAGTACAAATGTAATCATATGACATACAAACTAAAATTGATGAATTGACAAGCACGGCCTCAGAATATAACGCCCGAAAGCGATATTACTAAAATAGACGATGCAGCGACATTATTAAAATTAAAACACATACCGGATGATGCTGAGCTACTTTTGTATGCGGTTAAATTTAATAGGAAGCATATATTCTCAAGAGCAAACCGTAAAGATCATGTGGTGCTTCTCTCCTATAGAGTTTATATCACTGAGGTCACGAACACTTTTTTTCCTCCTTCCTTCCACTCTCTCCCTCACACAATCAGTATGCACGGTCCGTGTGCATCAACATATCGTCCTAGTACTTCCCAGACAACTGAAAAGTGGTATAAGGGAAGGTAGAATCATTATTAATTTTAATTACACTTTATACCCTAAGTTATATGTTTAGCCTCATTGACATGTGTCCAGAGAAAAGTCTACAAAAATACTCTGGTATCTTCTTCATAAGGATTGGTGTTTTTGATGTGGGATTTCAAGTATACCTTGAGCTCTATTATGTTTTTCGCTGATTTGACCGAGTTCGCCAATGAATTGTAAAATGCGATAGCCTGCTGTATTGAATCCATTTTCAATCTATCCGTTCTTGAAGTTGCAAGAGATAGATTTCTAGCAGTTCTGGTTTCTCGGTTAGTTATCTCCAACACAGTGCAGGGGGTTTTAGGCCATTTCAAATTGTTGCTCAGGATATTAAAATCAGTTTTCCCCTTTCAAAATTAATTGGTTGTTGAATATTTAAGAATCCTGTTCGAGTGTACTGTTGGTGTTAGAGTCGGCATTCTAAACATAATTTTAATTGCTTTCGAAATAGGTCTTCCAATCAACCGGAAGTTTTGAAATTGGAATTGTTTTTGCGGGATGATTAAAATTGAACAACTTTTTATTTACATTAAAAATTTTAATCTACATTGTAAATTCTATTTTGACAAAGTGGTTTCGAAAGTGTTTCGAGTGATCTAGTCACAAAATGACTGTGAACTTTTACAAAATGACCTTAACAGTTTACAGACTTGGTGCTGTGCCAATGCTCTCACTTTGAACATCGGAAAATGTCACAAAATGTATTTTACCTGTAAAATATCACCCTTAATGTTCTCCTATTCTGTTTCTGGCTCTCCTCTTAATGTTGTTGATAATGTTAGAGATCCTGCTGTAATATTTGATTCTAAGCTTAAATTTGATAGGCATATTTCATATATAACTGCCAGGGCCTCTAAATTATCGGGTTTCATTATTAGATCCTCTAAATCCTTCGTTAATATTTCCATCTGTGTACACCTTTTTCTCTCCTTTGTACGTAGTGTCCTTGAATATTGCTGTCAAGTGTGGTGTCCTCATTATGTCTACTTAAATACTGCGTTGGAGTCCGTTCAACGCAGATTTACTCGCACTCTATTCTATAAATTTCAGCTTCCTTGCCGTCCTTATAGTTTTCGCCTGTCGTTCCTTCATCTTTCCTCCCTCGAATCGCGGATACTTTTCCTGGATGAGTGTCTACTCTTTAAATTATTTCATAGGATGGTTAAATCCGACATCAGTAGCCACATTTCTGTCCGTGTTGCAGTACATGGCACCCGTTCTTTTGCGTTTAGTGTGCCATTTGCGCGTACTGACACCTATTTTTATTCTCCGCTGTTGCGTTTACTGAGGCAACACAATAACCTACAGTTTGGTCCTCTAACGTCGACGTTATCTGCCTTCAAAACTTTTCTGATAAACAATGTTTTGCTTACTTCAAACTCAATGTAGTTTTTTTTCTCTTATTTTTCTTAATTATGCATTTGTACTTTTTCACTTTCATTTTGTTTACTACTTTTCTTCTTTTTTTTCATTATTATTTCATTACTATTTTGTGTCCTCTATATTACTTTCTTTCGTTAGTAGATTCTATGTACATTATATATTTCTTGTTGAATAAATAAATAAATAAATAAACTCTTCTTCAGAAATAATAATATCTGTTTCATATCGACCACAATTTTCATTCTAGCAAATATGCTTCGAAATTTCCTACACCTCCATCGACACTACGTTCGAAGAGCTGGAATGCCAGGCATAAACAAGTTGACCAAAGAGCTGAAAGATCCCGAACCCATTTTCGATGATCCCGAAGGATTCGGCGATTTGGAATCGGATTTCTTTGAAGTTCACAAAAGTCACAAGCAGCACGAACGCGAAATACAAGTGCGTCGTGAAAAAGTTCGCCATCAGATCGTTGGTAATAAATATTTCAAGGTCAAAGAACCAAACTTTTTAACATATGCAGAAAAAGAGCAAATTAAACTGCTTTATGATCGCGATGCAAATGAATGGACACCAGAAAAACTGTCTGAAAGTTTTCCTGCAACACCGGAAACGATTTTACAGGTCATCAAAGCCAAATGGGTGGCATCGAGTCAAAAACGAATAGAAAATCATGATCGGGCAGTTATTCAAAACTGGGAGCGATTTCGAGAAGGAGAATTGACTGAACTGAATCCTGCTCTCGAAGAACACTTACGAAAATTCGCAGCCAGAAGTCCTGAAGTTTTGAAAAATCTTGTGACAACCCTGCGACCGAAACCTGAACTACCGAAACCTAGTCGAACTGAGTTTTCATCAATAATCACGGAAAGTATGAAATTCAGGAAACCTAATCATGAAAATATTAGCGAGGAAACATCTGGATTGAGGATAACAGCATCATCTAACGATTCGGGTAATACGAAAGAACACTCCGGTCATAGTGGAAATTCAACCTCAAAGTCTCCGAATCAGTCGAACTTTCCGCAGGTTCTGCTAAACGAAGCTAGCATAGAAAATGAAACCTATTTAATCGATGAAGTTCGTAATAAGAAGCCCATACGTTTCAGAGATTTGGTGCAACAGAATCCCGAAATACAACAGGACAGACATGAGGTCGCCAAGCATCAAATGGAAAACCCTCAAGGAACCGGAATCTTGCCAACCAACATAGCTGGTACACGTAATTCGTCTTCGGTGAATAAATTTGTTGCAAAGGAAACTGAAATTTCGATGCGGGATATGATCAGTGTAAATGACAGGATACGTCAGCGGATTCATATACCCAAAAAACTGTGGAAGAAAGGATACACATATAAATTGGAAGATTGTTACTACGATGACGATGGTGAATTTTTGTATAGAGTACCTGGAATGACGGGTAGAATTTCTAAATAAATTGATAGTGTGTTTATATTGTATAGGTGCTAAGCAATACAGTTATTTATATAAAGAAAAAAAATATTTTATTGAATATATTGGAAAATCATTTTATTTTCTTTCAGAGAAACTTAAACCAAAAACTTTAAAATCATTAAGGCTTTCGAAGGATTTGTTTAAACCATTCATTTGTTTAAACATCATACTCCTGTAGCATGCAGTTGCATTTTCTTCGGCTGCTGGTCATTTCGAGGAAGTAACAAAAAGGTTGTAGAAGCCATTTTGGTGCTTGAGGTGCTTGTAGTTTGTGCAGTGAAGTGTAGTTTGTATCGAAATAGGCTTTGTTATCACAATTCTGTAAGTGTGGTTCTTGTCATTTAATTTTATTTTGGTAGAAATTGCTTTTCTTTGGAATCGGGTAGCCTTTTGAAGTTTAGGATACACGTGGTTTTTTGGGAAGATTTACATATATAATTTGAGAGTAGTTTTAATGTTTTTTTTTTTGCTAAAATTGATTCTATTTATGTTCATTGGTAAACAAATTTATTTATTAAAAACAAAAAAGAAGCATACAAATTTGTTAGTCGAAATAAGTCCGATAGTTAAAAGAGAATCGTATGAGTATATAATATCACGAATTTTAAAATTAGCGGCACAATCATCATAGAGTTGATTGGAAGACTAATCTCGAAAGCAATTAAAATTATGTTTAGAATGCCGACTCTAACACCAACAGTTACTGGGTACACTCGAACAGGATTGTTAAATACCTATACAGCTGCCTATCGCATTTTATAATTCATTGCCGAACTCGGTTAAATCGGCGAAACACATAATAGAGTTTAAAACGTAATTGAAATCACACGTCAAAAACAACAATAATTAATGAAGAAGATACCAGAGTTTTTAGTAGACTTTTCTCTGGACACATGAGGATAAGTGCCACCGCATATTGAGCCAAGCCCAGCACACGGGCAACCCATGTGCTTCCCGCACGCATGAGTCTCTGCATATTGAACCCAAGTCGACTATGCCAGTCCAGTCAGACGTCGCGTTGTTTGGGGCGCTTTTGTGTTAAATGTTCGTGTTTGTCTTGTGAAAAAGTGATATCAAGATAAAATAGTTGATGTTAAAAACTAATCGTGTAACCGTAAAATAAAAACTAATCGTGTAAACGTTGGCTGATGCCTGCTAGTCAGGAAGTCATTGCTGTTTCTGGGAAAACCTAGAAACCTTTAGCAAAAAAAATATCAAATCTACTCCTCGATTTGGAATTAGAATCAGAGGATGAAGATTTCGTTTCAATGTATTTAATGAATAAAATAAAAACCAAAAGTGGGACAAATGCGTACTTACGGGGCATAAGTACCCATGGAGAATTTAAACTATCTCAGGACATTCCTGAAGAAGCGTTTAAAAGCAATTTCAGGCTTAGTAGATAACAGTTTCAGGTCAGTCACAAGCTAGAATACACTTTTGATAACGTAGTTTGATTATTAGTAGTTGGTGTATCTGGTGTAGTATAGCTGGGAGGAATTATCAGACGTAATGAGTATAGGACTGGTAAGTGAAGGTGTAGAAGGAAGGCTGTCATTATCTTGATCTTCCTCCGCTTTTGTAACAGTATCAAAAAGTTTGTTCCGGACTTGCCGTTGGTATTTAATTGAAAGACCTTTGGTTGTAGTGCACATTAACATAAAAAATGAAATAATGGGTCTTTGTCAACGTGACATTTTTCTTTATCAAAAAACATTTGCCTCAATCCGTCACGAATGTTTGCCCTTTTTTCAGAATTTTGTAAAAATTTTTTGAAGAAATACATCGCTGCTGTTTTTCGCCTTTTTTTTGGTAGGGGAGGTTTTACGATTTGAGGTACAATATCTTCGTCTTTTTCGGTTTGCTCAGTATCCACATTATCAGCAGTACTGTCCTCACTTGAAGGGTTCACCACATTTGATTTCGTTGATCGGTTCTTCATAAAGGGTGACAAAAATTCCATTGGTTGCTGATATGCCCACTGCCTTTGAGGTTCAGCCGCATATACACTTTTCTTCTTCTTCTGCCTTCGCAGTGCTTCCCTACGGCACTCCACCAGTTTTTGCCATTTGTTTTTTGCAGTTTTACCTAAACCACAAACAAAATTATTTTGTCATTTCATTTTTCTATACAGCTCATTATACTAATGTAATATAAGTTACATAGTTCCTTTGCTGACATAAAATTCATATATTTTGTCAGATATTTTGCAACCGGGGATATACTTAAAACCATAGCGTTGAGTTACAGAATAGGAGAAAGAACTGTATCGAACAGAGGGCGCGTTTTTTTGCTCCCCTTATCCATAACAGAACAATGCTAATCAGTGCAGACGCATTGGAAACAAGAACAACTCCTGTTATGGAAAGGGGAAATTATTGTTGTTCCCAATGCGCCAGCATTGTTCTGTTATTGATAGGGGGAGCAAAAAAACACGCCTATAGTTTCTGAAGTGAGCAACGCAATATGGCTTCGTCTACAACCTATCTTTATGCCTTCACCAACATTGGCATTATGGGATAGCGTTGCATTAAATTTTGAAAGGAAATGGCAGATGTACAATTGCTTTGGAGCAATTGATGGCAAAGACGTAGCCATTAGAAAACCACTAAGAAGTTGTTATTCTTTTTTTTAAACAATATTTAAACAATATTTTTCTGTTGTTTTAATGGCAAACGTGGACGCTCACTATCGCTTTATTAATGTGCATGTTGAGAGTTTGAGAAGATTAAGTGATGGTGGAATTTTTTTCCAATTCTTGCCCAGGAAAAATGTTGCTCAATGGAACTCTTGATTTGCCACAACCCAAACCATTGCCTGGACAGGATGGAAGTACCCCACATGTGTTTATTGGAGATGAAGCATTTCCGCTCATGTCGAATTTAACACTTCGGCGCCGCGTCACCCGTACTTGGGTGACGGGTATGCTTTCGTGGGGACCGCGTCACCCATATATGGGTGACGCTCTTCTTGTTCAAGTCAAATAAGCTCCATTTTTTTTGTGTAGCTCTCTAATACACCATATGTGCATTTACGATCGTTGTTCGTAAAAGTAAATGTAATGCTAATTTGCGACACCATTTGATGGTTTTTCGTATGTTTGTTGCATATGATACCATCTAGTCGCTCCTGTCGATGCCAATTTTTCCAATATTGTACACCATTTTCGCCAAAGGTTTCATTTTCGGAAGACGGGGAACTAAGCAATATATCATTTATAATGGGTCGAAAGCTCTGCAAACGTAGATAATCGACAACGCACGGACCTACTCGAGTTGCATTGTTGGTATTTCCACTTACCTCGCCGTTTCCATTCTGGTGCGCCGACAGTAAAATTTGGACCCGCGAGAAACTCAACCGAATCACGCTTGGCGCCGAACGTGTTAATGCCCCCGTATAAAAAAAATGACGTAACTAATAACTACGAAAATAAAGTTTGTAACACCAAAATATCATCTGCATGGCAAACTGTAGAATGTGCATTAGGAATATTATCATTAAGATTTCGTGTCTACAAAAGGCCCTTTGAGTGTAAATTAGGGATAATTGATAAGGTTATTCTACCGACGACTGTATTACATAATTATTTAAGAACCCTAACCCTATCAGAACCAAACCCAACACAGGAGGATTATGAAACGGTCCATAATGAAAGTTGAAGAATAAAATAAAATACTGACCCGTCCCACGAAAACTGTGCGAGATCAACAAATAGACCCATGCGTGTCAATCAAATTAGTGGGATAGCCGTAGACTGGGCTTAATATGCGGCAACCTGTTCAAACAGGTCTGTGTGCTGAGCCGGGCTGGGGTCAATATGCGGCGGGACCAGTGTTGTGAGGTTTCTGTGGCTGAAATTCCCTCGAAAATGATTGATTTTCACACAGTGCAAGGTGTGAATTCCCACAAATTTCCCACGGACAACCTGCTAGCTATTCATCACAGTTTTACATTTATTTATCAAAGTCGATATAATTTCAACACTTCTAAGAGCTTAGTCACTTAGTAAAAATCATTGGAGCTGAGGGAAAATCAAAAGACCCTAGAAAAAATCCTGAGTCAGCGAGGTATGAACAAATTCAGGAGGTGTAGAAAAAATCTTGGTAATTCAGAAAACAATCGTGAGATCAACAAAAATCAAACAGATCAAGAAAAAATCTCAAGAGTTAACGATGGGAGCGTAAACTGAACTGTTTTTCAGAAGGCTTGAAGTCGATGCAGGTAACAAACAGATGAATGTGGCAAAACAAAAGCATACTTTGAAATCTTAGTTAAATTAGGAAACAAGCACAGATCTTCAACATTTTTGGTTTTTTCTATTTTATTCTAAAACTCCTCTCAGTTAGCTATAATAATTTCTGCTCTTCATCATTTGAAGAAGTTACTGTCAAATCTCTCCATTCGATATTGACAATAGGTTTCCCACACCCAACTCTTTTTGACAAAATTTGTAGCTTCAGCGAATTCGATTGCTTTGTACTGCTAAGAGCTATTTGTGAGTATAAAAATTCAATTTATTTGAAGATATCATCAAATGGTAATTTATCTCTAAGATTAAATGTCACAATGTAACACTCTTTTGTGTATGTAACACTCAAAATACGCAATGAACTCTTCACATTTCGGTCCCAAATATATATCCATTTCGAACCAAATGCTCGTCATCCAATTCAAAATTTTCTAGTAAGCCAATGAAACAAAATTTCACAAAATTTATGCAAATTCTTCTTAAAATACAATTGCAATTGCAGACGTATAATTAATTCTATTTGATATTATCTCCTCATTCCTGGCGTTTCTCCTACTTCTTCGGCATAGAAGATAACAAGCTGCGCGAAAATTTGATTATCACACAACATAATGGTTTAAGTGCACATGAAAACAGTGTAGCAAATAAAAGATACTTTCACTTTTCTGCGGGTAATTTTATTGATTTCTTTCAAACCAAAACTCTTGGGCTAGCCATCGCCACTCCCCAAACAGACAATACAGACACACATAAATAAAACACAAACAATTTAATTTTCAAAACAATAATCTGTAATTTCAATCATTTCAATTACAATTCATTGTCTTAACTTTCTCTTCAATTTTCTTTTAATTAATCGCAAACAATTATTAGCGTTTACATTAAATTAATTGAATAACCTTATATAAATCATTTAAGTTCATTTGCTTATCTAAAACGAAAAGGTCGTTACGAGCTAAATATAATCTTTAGCACAATATCGTAAAGACAATTCACTCTAACTTAAATACATATGCTCGTACATAAATTTATGCAAAATGTAATACAAAAAATTATTGAGTCATTTTCTATCGAACGAAATTCCAAAGACAAAAAAGCATTGTTTTTTTCTAAAAAATATTCCTTTCTCTTCTTATGAAACGTCTGAGACTACTAATTAAGTATATGTATATATGCAATTGTTTTACAGTTGTATACTTTAGTCTATCATTCACTTTTTTACAAACTTATTTCTCAGAAAAGTATACAATCGTAAGAATTAACACAAGAAGGAGACTAATACTAGTTACGGATGACCAATGATCATATATAGTCCTCGCAGTACCTAATAACAAATTCCCCTTCTCTAAGGAACCGAACAATGCCATTCGATTTGTGGCGGGGCATTGGTTTTTTTTTGTTTTGTTTTGTTTTGTTTGTTTCTAGATGTATGATTATTTTCTAAAACTTAATTCCGATGATTTTATTTCTGTATACTTAGGTCAAAAATTTATGCGATTTGACCAAAAAGAACTAAGAAAATTCACAGCATTTGTCAAAGAATCGGTTCAAAGTGCGTGTTGTTTTCTTCTATTTTTCGTCGTAGATCGCCTTTTCATTTGTATCTCAGAGTGAGTTAAATGAAGAACAGATAGAATGAGCAAAAACGGAGCACTTTTTTTTAAAAACAGATTTGTTAAAACTACTGCTTCCTTCGATGTGAGATTTGTTTGGAAAGTTTGCGTATTTCATCGAATCGTGATGGAATTATCATCGACAAAAAACATTGCTTCTAGCTGGCGTTAGGCATTTCTTTGAAAATTAATCGTGATGAGTCTCATCGTTTGAAAAAATAAGACTTCGAAACGTTTGCACTTTGTATTGATTGACAATTTTTTTTTAATTGAGGGCGTTGTCGAATTGTTAAATGAAGGCTAAAGTTTTCGCTGAGGACAACTCGATTCACTTCATTTAGGGAGTCCTGAGCCCAAATTACAATGTAGGCAACACAATGTTGTTCTTGAAACAATTTACAATGAAAGCAATGCAACATTGTTTGTGGAACTGTCATTGCAACTCAGGTCTAAAATTGTATTTATTTCAAAAATTAAGTTTTTAAGAAACTAATCGACGATTCTTCTATTGTTTTGGTTGGTGTTGATAGTATTTTACGTTTTTACATGTAATTTGAAATACACCGCAAATTGTGACCCCCTCACCATCATCAGCTTAATGTGTTTCGATGAAGTCGTGAAGTGTGCGGGGTACCTGATTAACATATTGGATTCGATGCTTTTTTATAACGCGTGCTGCTAAACAACTCAGTCTCGTGTATTTTACTGGATTGACGATTTCGTGAACTCGTTGATTTTGTAGAAGTGTTTCAAATGTGTCACCGTCCACATTTCTAGTATCCTGAAATTCGAAGAATAATTTACAATTAATCACATATCCTTCATTTTGGTACAGAACTTTTAGAAATAGTCCACTACTTACCAAATGTGCACCGTGCTCGAGCAATGTTTGTGCCAATTGCTTATTACATGGTCGCGATAATGCTGCCAAATGAAGCGGCGTATTGCCGGATTCGTCTTTTGCATTTGGATCCGCTCCGACCATTAACAGTGCTTTGGCCAACTGGGCCGAGGGGAACTGACATTCGGGATAGCGACCGACTAGGGCCGCTTCACGAGAACATGCTAAATGCAACGCTGTCCTACCCGATCGGAATACGACTTTAAGGCTAATCAGTTGATAAATGGCGGAGAGAATTCGATGCTTAACTAAATCACAACGGTCCTTATCATCGACTAGACGTGCTAATAAGCAGGCAAGATGCAATGCACTGACTAGGACACGACTTAGTGCATTCTGATCCTGCTCGGATTCGGAAAGTGCTGCAAACATCTTTTGACCTGAAAGGAGAAGAAAAGAAGATTAACATTATTAGTACTAACATAAAGGTGCGCAAGGAATATACATCCCCTTTTTATGGGTTAAGGCGATATCCATTCATTGCGTTACAATAGATATGTTAGTAAGGACCCACATATGGCATATTGGGAATACAAAGTAATCATTATATGCTAGTTTAAGACAAATTAGATGGAATAATAAATAATATGCAGTAGAAAAAGAAAATATACTGTTAAATAAGTAATTAAGAGCCACAATAGTCAATAGCGAAAAGTAAAATTAGGCACTCCGCACATGGGTCGTTGAGCTATTGTCGAGGATGCGATATTTCTACGCTTGGTTGTCACAACCTAGGTAAATCAATGGAGGACCGCTAACGGAGCGTCAACCAATTGTCAAGAGTGAGAAGCGTAGTCGTTTCGTTTTGATTGCGTTTCAAGCGTTGTACATTGCAGACCTCAAACCGAACGACTGGTCGTTTTAGGCAATCAGCACACGGGTCGTTGCCCATGCGATGCGTCTTGCGATTTTTCTGTTCGTATGAAGAACATGAAATTTCGAACCGATCCACTGAAATTTGAGAGAATACTGACGCTTTCTTGACGATAATAGCCTAACGATCCGTGTGCGGACGTGAAACGAGGGCGACGACAATCGTTCTTTTGCACGTTTGACAATTGTCAATCGCATGTTTCACGCATCGTGTGAGCAACGACCCATGTGCGGACTGCCTTAATAAGTAGCAAATATTTTATCACGAACTTGATCCTTGAAAATGGCCACAGAATATGAAAGAAGACCCCGTTAAAGGCGGTTATGAATGCGTTAAAGTCGTACAACCAGTGCTGCCATTTTAGCATTTTGAATGCTAGATCTGGCATTATTTTCCCCAAAACGGCATTAGAAATTCGGAGTTAGCATCTAGCATTATTTTTAGCATTTAAATTTAGATTTCGGAATAATCTGGCACTCATCTATTTTCAATCTTGCCCATTAAATTTTTCTAAATAATAGCTCTGTTCGTGCACTTTCAGTTGCGTTCATGGTGGTGGAATCATGTGGTGGAGGAAACTCATGGCATTTCCTTAGAAGTGATAACCAGAAGTGAAAGTTGTCTGATTTTGAAATAATGATAGTGATTATAAAATAATTTCAAGCAGTAATAAAGTGTCTCCACAAAAAGATTCGACTTTCATAATAACATTGCGCGAAAAATATATTGGTTACTTATTCCCGCCACACCATTTGACTCTTTTCAGGATCTAGCAAAAGCTCAGATTCAACTGAAATATAATCCTCTTTCATGAAAGAGGGAAAGTTTTCAATGTTCAGTCAAACAGTGTTTAATGGCCCCCACTCACGAGCAGTCCAAATGGCCTGAGGCCAGGCCAAAATCTCACCGTGTGTGGGAGAACTTGGATGGACTCATGGACTGAAACAACCAATTTGGATTTCCAATCAATCCAAAGTCCATGGTCTCAGGCCATCGGGCCTTTTTTTGGTTCTATCGTGTATGGAAAAATAGTAGGGCAAATTTGGACAATCGATAAAATGGACTAATCGTGTTTGTTGAAGCCTCTCAGTCTTGCTTTGCACGCTGACCTGTGACAAGCTCATTGACTGTTTCTGTGATTATTTTATTTAATCGAAAAATTCAGCATAATGGATAGTAGTGGCCATGATTTTGTTTTGGAAGTTATCGAATAATATAGGTCACATGAATGTATATTATATTACTTGACCCAAACTTTGCAACCGCTTGCTAAGTACCGCAAAGTAGCGGTCAATCTTTCGTGAGGAGTGATAGTTTGACTCATATTTGTATCCTTTCGTTTGATAAATGGGGTGACCAACTATAGCAACGTGCTATATGTCATAACATCCATTCTTAAATAATTTTGCCAATTAGAAGGCTCAAGTGTGAGTTCTTTCACCAAATTTTACAATTTTTGCCACTTCCTTTTTGGCTATCGTTGCTTTATGTAAATGCAAGTTGAAATTGCAAAAAAACTCCCATTATTAGATTAAAAACAATTTTTTCTTCAAGCTATCTTTATTTTTCTTTAAATTAATGACAGAAAATAAAATGGACTGACTAGACCAAGGCTCTATCGTGAGTGGCGAGCTAAATTGGACTTAAACCAAACCAGACTCAAGACAAATGGACTGCTCGTTAGTGGGGGCCTTAAAACAGACTTCATGGCAATGCGTATAGATCGCGAACAGACCTAACATTAGAAAACATTATGTAATGCTGCCGCATTTGAACAAATATGCACTTGAAGCTAGAGTATCCTGAAAGTTTAAACTGTAAACCTGCCCCCAGCGAATGATACTGTTGTAGACCGATCAATCTCTGCTGCAAACTCTCTCGTTGCCGTTGAATTTGCTGCAGACAGATCGTAGCCAAAAGTACATTAGAACTAGTGCTACACCTTTGTGCTTTATAGAAGATCGACTATATATCTGAACAAAGCATATGTAGAGTATCTTCTATTCTTTGTCTACGATTCCTGGGAAATCCCAGAGCTAGTGACAAGTGCTATTAATGTTACAGAAAAAGTGAAATAAAATGAAAAAGTAGATATTCCAATATTAAGGCAATTTTGGATTGCATTAAATATGATAAATTAAAGTTTCTCGTTCCATTAAATCGTGATGATGCTAAAAATTAGTGATGTGGTCCCATCCACCTCAGACTCCCAGGAACCTCGGACATCTACAAGTTCAAGTTTACCAAAGTATGAGCATTCTAGTTATATATTTTTTTCTAAATAATGTGATTCAATTGTTCAAATCTTCAAATACAAGCAATCGCATTCGACACTAATTTTTTTCCTTCACTTAAAAATAAATAATTGTTGTTGTTTTGATTGTGAGACTGCAATTGATGTTTTGAAAAATATTGGTAGAAATGAGCTTTACATAAGAGAAAAAGATTTAGATGTAACTGAAATATCTGTAATAGATATAGGATTATCTTGAGATGTAAATTTTAAGCTTCTAATTTGCTTTTGTTATATAAATATATATGTTTTAATATCGAGTCATGTTTATTTTAATCAACCAAAAAAGCATTACTTAGCATTCTAATTTTACAAGATCTGGCATTATTTAGCATTAAATTAAATTGAATCAAGCATTATTCTGAAAAAAGAAATGGCAGCACTGCGTACAACAAGGGGTTACAAAAGACACTGCAAATAATGTTTTGTCGCTTAATAAACAATGAAGCTGCATAGAAAATGAAGATAAATAACCATATATAATTTGAAAAGGGAATACTCATTCAGGTAAACTCTGCGCAGGTCGTTCAGAAGGATCTTTAAAAATGACAAGCGTTCGCTACAAGGTAAATAAGGAAGACTATGTTTATAAAGTATGGTATGCAGCGATTTATGAAGTAGAAAGGGTGGCAGGGAATAAGGTAAGGCACAGAATAGGTAAGGCTCGCGAACCACTTTTCGCGGTCCGAATCTGCCTGCTTCAATACCTAAGGTCTTAAACCTAAGGCGGCCTACGACATATTCACATGTATAGTGAGGCTGATTTTGGTGTATGGAACGATCGTGTGGTGGAAGGCAGCGGAGAGTAAAACCAACATCAAGGACAAAAGGAGACTACAAAGATTAGTTTGCATATGTGTTACGGGCGCTTTAAGAACCGCCCCAATGGCTGGGTTGGAAATTATTCTGGGACTTATGCCACTGGATCGATTCATCTTTAGAAGCGCAAGCTTAGCGGCAATACGCGTTAAAAGTTCCGGCGTGTGAAACGATTCAAATCAGTGGGGCCCCAGCGATATTCTTACAGAATGCCGCAGAAGATTTGGGTTCGTTGCGGAAGACACGGACCACATGAGCAGAATAACACATATTGGCAGAGATTTCCAGGTCAAAATACCCACAAGAATAGATTGGAAGAAAAAGGGAGTTACCGCCGATGGTGGCATCTGTAGTGACACGGACGGGCCAAAGTCGGACACAGGAGTTTCTACGGATTTAAGCTTTAACCTGGGGTGTAGACTGTCGGACTATGCTACTGTCTTTCGGTCTGAAGTATATGCTAAACGTATTGCAGTTGAGTTCATTAGCGGAACATCGACCAAACCAACGACGATTTGCGTCACCAGCAGGCAGCCATTCTCATTCTTGTGTCTTACAGATGTTCTTCAAAAACTGTTAATGCTTGCAGAGTGGCTCTTAATTAAAAAACAAGGCATATTCCTATCCGGATTATATGGGTGCCAGGACATAGTGGGGTCAAAGTCAACGAAAAAGCCGATGAATTGGCGAGGAAAGGTTCTGGAGCTAGTAATAGCCCCTGCATCACTGTACTACGGTGAACTGCTGACACCACAAGCAAACTAGATGCTAAACTAAAGTCCGAATGTGAAAACAGGATAAACTGCAGGGTGGCCAGGACATTATGGCCATCACCTGATCTAAGCAAAAGCAGCAAAAGCTCAGCAGAAACTGCTTGAGAGCGACGGTCTACTTGCTCACAGGACATTGCTTTACCGCATCTCATGCGAAAAAAATGGGACTGACATCCAGCAATTTATGCAAGAGGTGCGAGATGGAAGAGATGGTTTTTTGTCGAATAAGATATTTTTAATAAAAAGTAACTTTCAAATGAACGTGCATCAGTAGTGATTTGTTCCATAAATTCTTCTCCATTTATGAAACAAACTACTACTGATACATATTCATTTTAAAACTACTTTTTTGAAAATATCTTCTTCGACAAAAAAACCAATTGAGCTAATGCAGGAAAAAAGAAACATGTTTCGGGAACATTCTTTACATATGTCTTCAGATTAACTTACTCTCAAAACCCTTTACGGCAGATTTTACGGCAGCGATGGGAAAATTTGTTGAAGCAGACCAGGACCTTTGATGATGATAAAAATAAGGGATGTCTATGAACGATATCTGACTGTATTGTGCTTGGCGCTACCAAGAGAGACACTTTATACGGCCAAAACAAAGAGCAGAATCCGGAAGGATCATCACATCATAGATTCGTTCGCAATGTATTAATGGTAAATAGTTAATAGTCAATGAAAACTTGGTATCACTGGCTCAATTAATATACAGTGCCGGACAAAAGCCTACGACAACACCTTATATTGAGGTCCTAGTTAGTTGGAAGCTTTAATCAAAAATCCATTGATGCGCATTTTTTCAGTAACGTAAATATATTTATAAATAAAACAAAAACAAAAACTTTTCATAACAAACTTAAAGATAAATTCATAAAAACTTAAAAAATTGAATGGACGGCAGTCAGTGCTGGCTGACTTATACACAAAAAAATTCCAACTAAACCTAACGGCATTTCTTCAATATTTGTTCCTTGCTCTTATTGTCATTCAGTACATGTGCAGCTGCAACTCTATTATAGTTTTATCGCTAGTTTCGAACCGTAAGGACCACAAAATGTCATTGCGAAAAGAAATTTCTAGTGATGTCCGAAATTTGATCTTCAAGTATAAAAAAGACAATACATCGTGCTCGGAAATTGTGAAATTACTGAAACTAAACCGAAGTTCAGTGTATACCATTATCAAAAATATTGAAAACACTGGTTCCATTGAAAATAAGCTGCGAACTGGCCGACCGAAAAACCTTTCACGCAAAGACATTAGTTACATTTGAATAGAAGAGAAAAAAATCCGAAAATATGTGCTCCAGATTTGGCGAAACAAGCGGCTACGGTAAGGAAAATGGACGTCCATGCAAGAACAATCATGAGAGCATTAAATTCTAATGGGTTTGAAAGCAGAACTCCATATAAAAAAACCATTAATATCTGCCGAAAACCGACTTCTGCGCCTAGAGTTGGCCAAGGCCCATGTTCACAAGGACATTGATTTTTCGAATCGAGTTCTTTTTACCGATAAGTCTAAATTTAACATTTTCGGTCGTGGTCGCGTTAAAATATGGAGGAAAAAAAATATAGCTTTAGAGACCAAAAATTGTATTCCTCCAATATCAAGTATGATGGACGTAATGTTATGGTTTGGGGAGCCATAGCTGCATCTGGGCCGTTATGTTTACAAGAGCCCGTTGGAACATTTGAAGCCGTCAGCTGAGAAGTTGTGTCTTGGAGGGAGTTGGATTTTCCAACTAGACAATGATCCGAAGCACACAGCACTTTTCATCAAGAAAGTTAAGCATCAGACATTCCTGTTAAATTTTAGGCAATTAAATATAACCATTAAATCAGAAATTTGCTCGGGAATCTGAGCAATATCGAGGCACGACTAGACAAAAAGGGTTTGCAAAATGTTTTTTTTTTGTATCACGTTTAAAGCTTTCTGAAAATCGGCTCTCAATCCACCCTAGATCAAATAACTTATGGTCTATTATGGATTCCAGCTTTTAACATTTTTGCTAAAATAGTACTCAATAATTTGCCAAACTGCAAGAGCTGAGACTGAAGTAGCTAGAAAACGAAATGAAACCCAAATCAAAAAATAAGCGGCTTACATTGCAGTGTAGTGAATCAACAAAACCACGAGCTTCAATTGAGCCTTTGAGCTGATTTGTCGAAGTTTTTGAGAATTTCCTTGAGAGAATCAAACTAATACATAAGTTTCTTGCAGCCTATAGACTGAAAGTCTTGAAACTGAAAATCTGAAACTGAAAGTCCCTGCAACCGACATGGATATGAACCGGAATTGATAGTCTCTCCTTATATCCGTTCCCAGGTAGCTTAATACGCCTCCCCAAAGTCCGGATTTAAACCCAATAGAACATGTATGAGAGCTTGTGAAGCGGAAAATTCGGAAAAATTGCATAAAAAATAAAAATGTGTTGATCGAAGCGCTCATTACAAAATGGGAGAAAATTACAACCGCTGAAACTGGTAATTTACTCGCCTCTGTGCGCCGAAGACTGCAAGCAGTAGTTGATGCTAAAGAGGGTCCAACCAAGTATTAAGCCAGCAAATAATTTTAAAAATTCCTATACGTTTAGCTGGAATTTTTTTTGTGTATAAGTCAGCCAGCACTGACTGCCGTAGACTTTCCTCCATTCGAGTTTTTATGTTTTTACGAATTTATCTTTAAGTTTATTATGCAATGTTTTTGTTTTAGTTTTTTTTATAAATATATTTACATTACTAGAAAAATGCGCATCAATAGATTTTTGATTAAAGTTTCCAATTAACAAGAACCTCAATATAAGGTGCTGCCGTAGACTTTTGTCTGCCACTGCATATCTAGCTTCTCTGATATTTTCCACCTTTCGATTTAATGTGAGAACTATTCTAAACCGAAATATAAAAGTTGCCCAGAGTTGATTTGTAGTGCGAAATTTTTTTCCCTTATTTTATCCTCGTTCCTTTCGCGGAAGGATAATACATACACTTTTCCATTTGGACAAACAAATTTTTGAATTAAATTTATATTTTCGAATAAGAAATTATTATACACACCAAGTTCGACTTCTTGTACAGCCTTTCCGAAAATTAGAAGCATATCGTCTGTTTCGATTGGTGGGACAACTCGACCTCGAGTTACAGGTCGACCTGCTTGGCCTGACATAAAACTGAATAGTTCGGCAAACGAAAGTAACGATGACTGCGTCATTGGACTAAGCGGCTCGAGAATACTCTGTTGCATAGTCAGAGCGTAAGTCCATAGTTCTATGCAACGATCGAAACGTCCAGCATCTGCATAATGTGCGCCTCTGAAAAATCAAATTAGTTACTGGTTACATTCGAGAAAATTATGAAGACTGCAAATATTACCTGTATCGAATATAGTAGCTAGTGTCTGGATGTGCCGGACCAAGTATTCTCTCTCGTATCACCAGTGCCTGCATCCTCATTTCATCGGGATCCATTGCTAGGTCGTCTAGTGTGTCAATATCATTAAATTCTACAGCATAATCATAGGCAGCTATCGGTTCATTGACTATCTTTGGTATTTTCGGGTCTTGTCCGTACCGTTCCTCCATGGCACGTCGCCACAAGGACAGGGCACTCAACATATCACGTTTCTTATCTACATAGGTGGCGGCTAATAATTCTAAGGCAGCTATTCTATCTCGACGTTTTACACTTGACAATGTGATTAAATGTTCCACGATCGGCAGATGACCGGTTACACTGGCTGCCAATAATGGAGTCATGCCATACGAATCGACATCCATCGTTGCACCGTGGTCCAGGAGCAATTTCAGTATTTCTAAAGAACCCGATTCGGCACAATCGTGTAACGCTGTATTACCTTTCACACTACGCCGATTCACATTCGCTTTAAGGGCGAGTAAGTACTCGGCAATTCGATAGTGTCCTTTGTAACAGGCAATCATTAGGCATGTATGACCGTGTCTATTTGCAACTTCGAAATCTGAAATTAGAATAAAAATATAGATAGTGAGATATTTGAGATTAAGATTATATTTGCAAATTTGAATATTATTTTTTTCAATTCTTTGTTTCCACAATGAGTTTGAGTAAAAGATAGTTTCGATTTCCTCCTATTTTTAGACCATGTACGTTGCTCTATATTGATAGTGATAATCTTTACGAAGCAATCATAATCAGAAAGACACGATATGTTTGTTTTACGATTTGATCAATAAATTTGCATTGTTATTGTTGTAGATATTCTGTTATCGTGATCATATGATCAGGAATTGTCGATAACCTAAATCCGCACTGTATCCGTGACTGTTTTTTTTATTCTGTGACGTATGAAATAACACACCCAGGCAAAAATATATAAGAATCAATTTGGGATGGTGATGAACTAAAATGAAGTTCCGAAATAGTGTAAATAATTTAGTAATGTTTATAAAGTTATATAGCCGCGGTTGATTTTGAATGAAAAACATTCGTCAAGGTAAGATTAAGGAGCGATAAAAGTTCATTATAAGGCATATAGGAAAGATTGTACTTAAATAAGCCCCCGCTGAGCTGATTCAACAGCATCGGAAAGGTAAGTAAAACGAGGACTCCAGATTTGACCACAGTATCCGAAAAACTGAATGAAGACAGTAAATATGGAAACGCTATCAGAATTATGGCGGTGACATATGTCAAGGTCCCTAAAGCATGAGGCAATTTTGGTAATGGTTCGAACATGAATACCAAAATTCAGCTAGCGATCACAAGATCAGTAAAATGTTCTACAGAGACAAGGATGGTTTCACAAATAAAATATGGAAAGACATAAGTTGGAAGCTTGAGCGAAAAGATTTAGAAACATTTAAGGACAAGCAATTAAAAAAATAAGTAAAAAAATCTGAAGATACAGATGATCAGTAGGAGCGATTTCCCGAAATATTTTTCAATCGTCTGCGTAGAGTATGCAAGATGGTGATAAAACATTGGGGAGATTGTTGATGAAGAAGTTAAATAAGAGAGGTCCTAGTATGGATCCTTGGGTCACACCTGAAGAAGAGGGAGAACGGTGAGGACGAGACGACAGAGAGGGAATCACAGCAGGTGCGATTGGTTAAGAACGAAGAAATCTAACAGACTAAAAAGCAAAATGGTTTTGAGGAATCTGTAAATATAGCATCCACTTAGCAGTTCCGATCTTAATTCGAGCCCACTGCATGAGACAATTCAATGAGATTGGTAGTTTTGGACCTATCTTTAACAAAGCCATGTTGCTGAGATACGAAGACTTAGGTAAGGGAAACATAAATTTTGTTGAACACGAAACCCCTTAATTATTTTGAAAAAGCAGGGAAGGATGGAGATGGAGCAATAATTTGAGGCAAGGTTGTGTTCACCAGATTTAAAAATAGGGAAAATACTTGACAGTTTCCAGAAACAATGAGATTTGCCAACCCTAAGACTAACATTAAATAGAATCGATAGGGAGACAGATAAAGAAAATGAGAGATATTTCACAAAAATAAGTTAGGAATATCAGTAGGACCAGGAGACCCATTGGAATCAAGAGAAGATATAAGAAATTCAACTTTAGTCGAAAATGGAGAGCTGATGTCGATAATCGAAAGAAGACATAAAAGAAGGGGGGATAAATGAGTCAAAGTATACTGAGGAGAAAAACACTGTGAATATATAATAAAACACTGTGAATATATATATAATATGTTTTCGCTCTTAATATCCTGTAGAAGAGGATATTAAGAGCGAAAAAGAGCAGAATTTTTTTTAGAGTCATTCGAGATCAGAGGAGATTCATTTTGTGAAAAATAGTTGCGCGATACAAGTCTTATGTCATACTTGGCAGCAGTTCGTAAACGAAAGAATTCAGCATACTTTTAGTCTGAATCAGACCTTAAAAATATAATTCGAGCAGCATTTTTACTATCAACAGCAGGTTTGGACTCTCCCGCTAAACCAAGGAACATCGTTACACTTACGCGAACGGAAGATAGGAGTGGGTGAAGTGATCAGCCCAAGAAGAATAGTATGAAATTTATGTGCTGCAGTGTTGATGTCAAGTCCTCGGAACAAGCTAAAGCAATTGATTGAGTTGAGATCGAGGGCGAAGAGATCAAAATTAGTTTAAAAAAAATTAAAATGGGTTGTATTCGAATATCTAGCGCGATGATATAGATTTTCAAAGAGGAGTGGATGGTGGGCGTCTAGGTTCGTATAAGACGTCGAGAGAGAAGACAATAAAAACGAAGAAGGTTCAATATATGAAAAAATTAGGTCTAAAAACTTATTGTTTACATTAGGACATACTTAAATTGGAAAAAGGAACAAGATGAACGACGATTTATCATTAGAAATACTATTGTACGGAAAACCAGAGTCCCATTTGACAGATGGCACATTAAAGCCACCACACATGATGACAAATGAAAAAGTCACGTCAATATTTAGGTAAGAATTGGGCTTGGAGAAAAATTGTTCATACGTTGAATAGCAAGAGTTGTAAGGAATATATATTGATGCTACAAACAATGATGATTTAATAAATAAGGACACACAAACTGCAATACATTTAACAGGGAGACTGGGAACAAAATCAATGCAGTTTAATTTATAGAAAGTCAAGCACGACAATAAGCACACCGCCGCCATTGTACTTCTTTGTTGCTAAGCGGTTACGATCACAAGGGTAGACATTGTGTATAGGAAAAAAATCGAGTTAAAGATGTTACCTACAAGCCAAGTTTCAGAGAGACAAATCAAATGATACTTTTCGAATACAGATACAGCTCTAATTCCGTCCATCGAACATTCTGGTAGTATAAAGAAATGTTTTTAGGCTTAAGACCTAGATGCGCGATCTTCGGTGTTTAGTAGAGTGAAAATTTCTTCGGTTTTCGAATAGCTTAACTAATATGCCAGGTGGCCAAAATTTGGGATTGGCAACAATATCAAGTTTATATCCAGGTAATAGTGTCAGTTGAAAAGAAGCCATATATCTCCTAGGTTCGCTGTCCTTTATTAGGTTGACGCAGTCGAACATTGCGAGGTACAGCCAAGCTTATTGTTAATATGCATAAACAACAATTAATTTGGAAACGAAATGATTTTTTTTTTCGCAGATCCGGAAGGTAATCACAAACATTGGCAGCATTTTGCAGCAGCGACGTTGAGAAAGCTGATCAGTAATATCTTTCATTCTCGATTTCTTTCTAGAACCAGTTGACTTAGACGATGAGTTGCGAAGTATCTCAACTAGATTTGCTGAAGAAATCAGAGACTTTGTATGGGTAGCAGACTGTTGAAATTACACTGAGTTTACCACCGGGAGCGCGACGGTAGTAAGAGTTCCCGCATCGTATCGCCACGCAATGCCTTCTAGAAGTACGGGCCGTCAGGCTACGTAATCGCTGTCGCTGTGACGTAATGAGTTTAGGAAATTTTGACATTTCCACGAGGCAGTGCCGATGTACACGGAGATTTCACTTGCGGTTTTTTGATGTGAATAAAACGTTAGTTTTTTGTGCGTGGACGCGTTGTAATAATAATATTTAGTCATAACTTTCATTTTGTACCAATTAATTGTATCGACAGTAAATCGACACGAAACATCAAATAACCTAACACCAACCAATAAACATTTCGTAACGAATTTTTCCAATTATACCGCACGCACCGCATTAATTTGTGTTTTAGCTGTTCACTAGCACTGTTCCGCGGATCTCACTTTGTTTTCACTTCAATCAGTTTAACACAACCTGTACAATTAGCATTTTCCCGCGGACGTCCCATAAGACTACGTGTGTTTTTCGCGACATTGTTCCCGCAAACTCTGACGTCATCATTCTGCATTACGGCCCGTACATATAGGAGGCATTCTTCATATGAATAAAGTACTGACAGATAATTCATATAAAAGAGGAAAAGGACCTAGAGTAGATTCTTGCAGGGCTTGTATCGAACACAAAA
The DNA here is from genome assembly GCA_963978885.1 of Nemotelus pantherinus. Taxonomy (NCBI): domain Eukaryota; kingdom Metazoa; phylum Arthropoda; class Insecta; order Diptera; family Stratiomyidae; genus Nemotelus; species Nemotelus pantherinus. Next base: position 43,868,253 of record OZ022264.1, read on the forward strand.
AGATCGATCATAAAGATTTTATTTGCACTTCTTACTTCCCATTCTGCGAACCAAATGAACCAACCTCGTATTTATGTCTGGTTAGAACTTTGAATGGACCATTATACGGAGGAAAGAGTGGTGGGCGAACAGAATCAACTCTGACGAAACGTGTGGGCAAGAGTCGAGTTACCTGAAGATATTGTGTGATGCGTTGCGTCAGCCGGCTGGAATTTTGTCTTAGTTGCCAAAAGTTCGGACGCACAGTCGTTTTGGCTGATCTTTCTAGGATTTTCTCCAAGAAAATCGCTATGAAGACACTCCCTCAGTCAAAGAGTTGCGGCGGTGATTCGGTCATTCTCGAATTAAGGATATTATTCCAAGAAGAATTATGGACAGGATTCTGGTTCAGGACGCATCTTTTGTGATAAAATCTTTCTAAGAAACCGTTAGCTTGTGGGTATTACGCTGTGGTTCGATTGCCTTTGAAGCCCAAAAAGTCGATCGATTTCAGTTTCCGAGTTGAACGTTCTCATATAGTTGAACCAGACACTTCGCAAATTTGTCGACCTTGGCACCAAGGATTGGTTGTTTTTTAAAGGTATATTTTATCTCCTGAAATTAACGTTCTGGTTTTTGGGGCAAGTTTTTGCGATAAAGTAAATATTACTGGGAAGAATATGGTTTTTCTAGGCGGGAGACAGTTCCGATAAGAAAGTTGTTGCAAATAGAGACATATCGAATGACAGAACTGAACTCATTTAACCTTCATTTGCTCCTCAAAAAAACTTACATTGCTGTCCCTCATGTGTGATTTTTCACACATAAAGAGTTTTTGTGTATTTTAACAACTTTTTGTGTGTCAAATTGTGAATTTATTGTCATGAATGAATTTATTGGTTGGATATACAACATTAATTAACAATTACGTACATTATATTAGCTTTTCTGCCACACATTTTTCACAAACATTTCGGCAATGAGTACGTTTGCATACGCCTTTACGGCAAAAACAGCACATTGTTTCGTGTGTATTATTCATGGTTTTCGATTTTTCGCTGTAGCAAATGTGGCATCTTGCCTTTCCGTGGAAATTTGGGGGAACCGTTTTGGACCTCTTTCGAGGGATTGCGGATGTTGATGGCAAGCTTTCGTGGGAAGATGGGAGTGCCGAAGTTTTGGGCCGGACCAATGGACTCTCGCCACCTTCCAATATTTGACTCTGCGTTTCACTGCTCATCGCTGAAAGCAAAGATGCCGCTGTCTCAGTTCTTGGGGTGCCTTTCCTCATCGCCATATATGGTTTTGCAAGTGCAAGGCCAAGTTCACGCAAGAAAACTCGTCGCATTGTCTGCTTGTTGACTTGCCAGTTTGGATATACATCCTTGTAAATTATAAAGGCATTTAGGGCTGAGATGTCGACCATGTTGGAGAAAACGGCCATTGGCCATCGACTGGTTTTCCTTTTACAACTGTAACAAGTTAGCATTTTATCGACTGTATCCACACCACCTGTAGAAATATTTATCAATTGGCAATTGTTGAAGTCAAAATGCACATCATTTTATTGAACCTACCTTTGGTTTCATTGTAGTAAGAAATAATTTGTGGCAACTTTTTTCGATCCGGTTGCGTTAGATTTGAAGAATGCATTGTGCTCTGAAGAACTACACACTTGTTTCTTCTTCCAACATATGAAACAAGGGTAGTGCTTTCAGTGAATGCAAATGTTGACTGGTATAGTGGTGCTTTTTTGCATTCTAGAAGCTTTGGTGGGATGCTTCTTTTATTTTTACGCATCGTTCCAACCATCGTTATGCCTTGAGTCAGCAACTTCTGGCCAAGATCGTAGGATGAGAAAAAATTATCCATCGTCACGTTATGACCTTTTAGCCCACGGACCAAATCTAAAACCACACGTTCACCTTGATTTTTTTCAGTTGGACATCCAGGTGACTTTCCTAAATATGGCTGAATTTTCCAAACATAGCAGCTTTCTATGTATTGGCGAAACTTGCACCTTTCACGGTAGCCAAGTAGTTGCTCATCAACTGTGACGCACTCGGAGGGGTTGTAGTAATCCACTAATAGTTCTGACCATTTGTCGAATACTTCGCGGATCGGAGCAAATTTATCAGTCGAACTTTGCTGACGTCGGCTAATAAAATCGTCAAACCGAATTACTTCGTTCAAATAAAGAAACATCTTTTTTGACATAATAGCTCTAAAGATGGGACGGCCATACTCGCCATCAAACAGATCGGATGTTAGCTCATTTTTAGATCTAGAAAATTGATTTCATGCAAAAACTAAAAACGTCATATAAAAACCAGCTACATACCTGTAAACTCCAGCCAAAATAAGCACTGCCACATATGCAAACAATAAATGCGAGTCAATTGATATGTATTTATCAATATATTTTGACTTTGCATATTCGTTTGACCACTTCAGTATTATTTTTGCAATAGCTGAAGGGAAAAACAAAAAAAACGCATCTTTGATATCACCAACACGTGCTTTTGCATATCTTGTTGTCCCTGCAGGCAAATTGATGACATTGGAGTCCCGCATTCTTGCAGTTCGAGGTTGCACTGGTTGCTGGCTCCAAACTGTTCCATCTTTCGAAACGAACAATGGATCGACACTTGTATCTACCAACTGCGAGCTAGATGTGCCTTCTTGTTCGTCCTCTTCCACTGCTTCGAAATCAGAATCACTTATATCAGTATCACTGACCACTAAATCTACGGGCCAAAAATCATCATCACTGTCCTCTTCACCATCAGAAGCTGTCAAAATCGCTTCAATTTCCTCGTCGGTCAGATATTTTGGTCTGGCCATATTATTTTGGCTAACAATAGTACGGAAAATTTTAAAACACAAGTTTACTCTCACAGCAATGATACACTGATGTCCGTCTTCCCTTCCGAAATGCCAGATTAGATAGATATTTCTTATGTGTGAGTTTTCACACATGAGGAACAACAACGTAAGTTTTCAGGTAGATCGATGTGCACCAATACTATTGCATCGAAAAACTCGTTTCCTATTCAAAATCGATATGACAGGAAATGTCAAGAAGTCTCATGGATGTAGGTTGCGCACATTTTGCAAAAACGATGAAATAAAATGCATTTGTGTGATTTTTCACACAAGGAGCAAATAAAGGTTAAGTCATTTAGATATCTATGTTGACGAGGTGTGTCCACTTCTGCCTTTTCCTTTAATGATAAATTTAGTGACTTGTGGTCAGTGTGCAATGTAAAAAAGAATCAGAAATAGCAAATGCTCTGATATGCGGCTAAGAGTTCGCAATCGTGTATACCATATACTTTTAACAAAATAAAAAAATCGAAAGTTACCAAGAGTCTTAAAAATGGAGATGTTTGATGCGTCAACGAATAGAAGAAGCTCCGCATTTAGGAAAATAAATTAGCTGCTGCGAAGTCAGTCTTGACGTGGTCGCTTCAGGCTTCAGGATAGTTTTAGAGCCGCAAGGATAGACATTAAGTGGCTGCTCCATCCCAGCTGCTTGAAGAAGAAGCAACGATAGACGTTGACCATCCCCAAAAAATCTCCTAAGGTTAACCGTTTTTGGGAATTTAGCTGTTGATATTGCTTAGACACAATCTGGAGAGAATTTAACGCCTTCCGACAAAACCTTATGACCAAAGAAAATGACTGAAGGTCGAAGGGAGTCGAAGCTGTCGTGGAAGTTGGTGAAACAGATTTTCAGTTCTTATAAAAATTCCTGAATGAATTGTTAGACCGATAGAAAACCAGAAGTCGTTCTGATGAACTCAAGGAGTCTATAAGGTGGGCAGATGGCAGTCTTTGGGATATCGTTCGGCTCGACTAGAATTCGATGGTAAAGTTTTGTTAGATCTATTGCATAGAAGAAATGGGTTCAAAAATGGTAGCATAGGCCACGGGGGCGTCATCGGGTGTTGGTTACCGAAGAAGCAATTGCAATCACGAGAAATGCCTGCTGGAAACAACATCTACAGCTCTGCTACTGAATCCTACCTTCGACCTCCCCGAAGATGTGATTTTACAATTTCACATCGGGTGGCTGCCGGGAGCCTTCATAACATTTCAGATCATGAATGTTGCCAACGAAGGAGGGTGAGGGCGAGTTTCACGCGCCTTAAATCGGGAATATTAACCAGACTGGCCCTCCAGGTTGGGGGTTGGGCAATGGGTCAATAACCCATTCCCGTAAAACTTCACTTATTCAGGAACCTGATACTTCGCCTCGGATACTTGGATTGGATCAACGGAAACGACCACGCAAACGAAATATGGACTACTCTATTGGAACCTGGAATGTACGAACCCTGTACAGACCGGGGGCCATCAAAGCCCTCCTGGAACAGGTCACTCACTACAAAATCAACACTCTCGCTGTCCAGGAAACGAAACTGTTTGGTGCCGAGATTATGGACATGAGATCGTACACAATCTTCAAAAGCGGGAAGTCATCGGGAAGTCACGAATTTGGAGTGGCCTTCATCGTGGACAAAAAAATGAAACCGCTAGTAATCGACTTCAAGCCTGTCAACGAAAGATTGTGTGCGATCCGCATTCGTGCAAAGTTTTTTAACGTTTAGCTCATTAACGTTCATGCCCCTACTGAAGATAAGGATGAGGCAGTGAAAGATAATTTTTATAACCTTCTGGAAAGGTTATATGATTCTCTGCCATCAAATGATGCTAAAATCTTGCTGGGCGACTTCAACGCAAAGGTTGGAAAGGAGGAAACACACCGCGGAACCACCGGCCAATTTAGTCTTCACGACCTATGCAACGACTGGTCGACTTTGCGAGTAGCAGAAATCTCGTCGTAAGCTCCACGTGCTTCCCGCATCGTGACATCCATAAAAGGACATGGGCATCCCCCGACGGCCACACCTTTAATCAGATTGATCATATTCTGATTCAGAAAAGGTGGGCCTCCAGTATTTTAGATGTGCGAACCTTCCGCGGAGCCAACTGCGACTCCGACCACTACTTAGTCAAGACTCGATATCGATGTCGAATATCACTGTCGTATGAAGCCAGAGCAAGCTCAAGACGCAAGTTCGATGTCGACAAGCTTCGAAACAAGACGATGGAAGCCAAATATAGATCTGCTCTGGAAATGGAACTAGCTTCCACGCCTAACACCACGTCTATCAACGATGTTTGGATTACTATCAAAAGCGCAGTGAACGCAGCAGCCGAAAAAGTAGTGGGATATACAGCCGGGCAACGCAGAAATGAATGGTTCGACGAGGAATGTCAAGCCGCGTTGGATGAAAAGAATGCGGCCTACAAAATCCACATTGAACGACCGACTAGAGCCAAGAAAGAAAAATATGACGATCTTCGGAGAGTAGCTAATAGAATAATTAGACGTAAGAAACGAAAGCATTTTGACATCATGCTGAATAACATGAATGACAACTTTATGGCTAACAACACTCGACAAGCGTACAAAGTAGTGAGACACTTAAAGCAAGGCTTTAAACCACGAACTAGCCTATGTAGGGCTGCCGATGGAAGCATCATAAGTGGCTCAGAACAGGTGAAGGAAAGATGGGCGTCCTATTTCCAGCAATTACTGAACAGAAATGTCCCCGCACCCGACGAATCGCCATCATTAATTGGCACATACCTTGACAGTGGATGAAGTCCCCTACACTGGATGAAGTCCGACAGGCTATGGACCGCTTGAAACCCAACAAAGCACCGGGCATCGATGATATCCCCGCGGAGCTCCTGAAGACAGGCGGGATTTTCGTTTTAAGGGCAACCCATGGATTGGTGACAAGCATCTGGCAACAAGAAACGATGCCGGATGAGTGGCGAAAAAGCGTTATATGTCCCATTCACAAGAAAGGAGATAAACTGCTATACGAAAACTACAGGGGCATATCACTACTTTGTACGTCGTACAAGCTCTTGACAAAAATTTTAGAGTTAAGGATTTCCCATCACGCTGAGAAAATTCTTGGTGAATATCAAGGTGGTTTCAGACGTGGAAGATCGAAAACTGACCAAATATTTACGGTCAAACAAATTTTGAAAAAATGCTGGGAATTCAACATTGATGTCCATCAAATATTCGTCGACTTCAAACAAGCGTACGACAGCATCAACCGAACTGCATTATATAACATCATGCTGCAGTTCGGAATCCCAGCAAAGTTGGTACGACTGGTGAAAATGACCATGACCGACTCCACGTCACAAGTGCTGATTCAAAATAATATGACCAACTCGTTTTCGACGAATACAGGGCTAAAACAAGGGGATGGATTAGCTCCGGTACTTTTTATCTTAGCGCTTGAGTATGTCATCAGAAAAATCCCCATTGACACGAGAGGAACTTTATTATTTAAGACGACAAAGCTAGTAGCTTACGCTGATGACATCAATATTATGTCACGTTCGTTCAACGACGCCAAGGAAGTATTTGTAGCTCTAGACGAAACCGCCAAAGAAGTTGGTCTTCAAATTAACGAACAAAAAACTAAAGTTATGACTCAATCAAGGAAAAGGACGCCAATAAGACAAAACATAACGATAGGGGACTATAACCTTGAAAACGTAGACAACTTCGTGTACCTAGGGACGAACCTCTCGAAGGATGGGAATGATCTTGACGAAATCAAACGACGCATTCAATTAGCCAATAAGACATTCTTTTCGGTGCATCTCATTTTAAAATCTCGATGCGTACACAGAAATACGAAGCTCCGCATCTATAAAACTATTATTAGACCTGTGCTATGCTACGGAAGCGAAACCTGGACGCTGACCCAGGCATCTGAAAAAGCCTTGAATACGTTTGAAAGAAGGGTATTGCGAAGGATCCTCGGTCCAATACGGGAAGAAGATGGATGGCGAATCCGATACAACAACGAGCTGTATACCATATATGAAGAGCCGGAAGTCTCTACCGTCATACGACTCCAAAAACTACAATGGGCTGGCCACGTCGAACGAATGAGCGACAATCGAATCCCCAAAAGATCTCTCAATGGGCGAGCGAGCTGAGCCAGGCCAGTCGGTAAGCCGCGCAAGCGATGGGAGGACTCGATAGATGCTGACAGCAGGTCACTTTTGGGAGCACGGAATTGGAGGACGCGGCCATTGAACCGAGACGAATGGAGGCGAATTATTAAGGAGGCTAAGGCTCGATTCCGGCTGTAGTGCCCCGATGATGATGATGATGATTGCATAGAAGATTGTTTTGCCATGAAGTTGATAGCTGACGTCTTGAACAGTGGGGATCAGATATCTGTTCGGGACGATTATGGCTTTCAGGCGTTTCTAATCTCCGCGGACGTAACGGACCATGTGAAGTGATGTCGCCCAACTGCCGTTGGACGGGTGGCATTTTTACCTTTTTAGCCACCACGAGCTAATCGGGTGCCAGGTCGACACTATTGAAGCGACAGAATATGGTCTTACTTTATGTGCTAGGTCGAGAGAACCTTATGTTGACGGTGATGGACTGGTTTTTCTGTACAAGGGAATGTATCCGTTAATGTCTCAACCAAAATGCTTAGTTTTTTTTAGTAGCTATCCACCAGGATATCATTCGCCAAGCCAAACACTAGCTCACAGAGGTAGAAAAAATTTGCGCCTTAAATGGTTCTAGAGATATCTGCAATTATGAAATCTGATAGACACTGAGTGAGAGGGGAGATCACTCTAAAAATATCTATAAATGTGAAAAAATCGAAATAAACCTTGCTTTGAAAGGAAGACTTTAAATGAACATATTGTATTTGAAAACTAAAAAGATTAAATTGGTGAGTTTTGAAAAAAATGCTTTGAGGAAAAGGAATAAAACTTTTACATGTTTAAACACTTTAAACACACTTGGTAAGCGAATGTAACGTAATTTTTATGTCTACCGAAAATTGGGGTTGTAAAGGTTGTGATGGTTTGGAAAAAAACATCTACGCCATTTTTATTAGTAAAGGATCAAACATAGCGTGGCAAATTATCCAAGAGGGATTGGCTATTTCAGCAAGGCAAACGTGTTTTCATATATTATTAGGACGATCTGAATATTTTCAGCGCCGGATCAAATCCAAAGCTGACGCAACGTTGGCTGCAGAAGAATTTATCTTTGCATCAATGTTGAAGGTTAGTCCCCCGAAAGGCTAAATCTCACTCTTTTCGACTGCGACTTGCAGACAAAATTAGGGAAAAAATATGTTAAAAATCACATCGTAGCCTGGAATTTTAATTGAGACCCAAATTTCGATACTTCTAGTGAATCTGCGTGCCTCAATAGACAAGTAACCATACTGTTTTCCAGGAGCATGAATGTGAGGTGTCAATATTAGTCAAACAAATTTCAAATAAATCGCCAATTTGTGAGACAAATGTGGTTTCATCCTGCGAAAAAACTGAAAAGTGAGCTTGACCTAGACTCAAGGTTTTCTTTACAGTGGATAGTCGTGCCAAATCTAAGTCAAGCTGAATACACATTCTATGCAATGCTATCAACCATTGCTCCAACTCCATATGTTCACTCATTTACACAAAAGTCTGAGACAACAAGATTTCTGCATATTGGTTAAAGAATGAAAACACTGAATGTTCAATGAACGTTATCGCGGTCATTCTTATCTATTGCGAGCAAGTGTATTGATAAGATACACAAAAGTCAATGAAAATATAATTATTGCGGCTCATGATTAACTGACTGTGCCAGACTGCATATATGTACGTGCAATTTTATCGACTTTTTAGTACCAGTTGGCTTTTCGCCGAAAAACCAAACATTAATTTAACAAAGACCGTTTTTTTATTACGAATTTAAATCTAAATTTATGCAATCAAATGCCTATTTTTACTGAGAACATTCAAAAATAGATTTTTCCCGACCTGAAAATATATCATAAACAATAATAGTCGATTCCATTGCTTCGTTTTGCTTCGAAAATATAATATCAGATAAAACCAGCAGTAAACCTAAAATAGCCGAGCTGATTTATTCGGTTAATTGTATCGATCTAATCTAGTCATTACCTGGGAAATAACAACTACACAACATGTAGGTAAAAAGTGATCATTTGGAGTTTTTATTTATTACGCACTACACCAAGCCACAGCGCGTTCGACACAAATTCAACGAAAATTGTTTTCACTTTAGTAGTGAAAACAAACACCATAAAATCCATTATCAACGGTTAAGTAAGAACGTAAATATGTAAAAGTCCCCATTTCAATATGGAGAGCATAATCAATAATGTACAATGATTGTAGGGTGGTTTAGGTATTAGAAAGCGAAACGAACTTGAAGTAAAAGTAACCACTTTTAGATAAATTCAAGCGGAACGGGCTTTGATATGTACATATTATGTTGCGTGTTTTTATTTTTGTGTATGTGGTTATCATTAATCATCATTTACAATATTGAAAATCGATGATTGTTTACTTTTTAGGTATGTTGTCTTGTTGATGAGTCATTTGATTTACTGAAAAAAAATATCCGAAGTCAAGTTCGATGTCAATTAGGGAGCACTTCAATGAAAGTTGAGGAAATAAAAAAGATTCAATACTTGTATTTACTGGCAATTGAAATTGAAAGAATGTTTAAATTGATACAGCAGCTGATACGAACGCTTTAAGTTAAAGAAGTTTTAAAAAAGACAACAAGAGAACTGAAGGCAGCCCGCTAATTAGACCGAGGTGGAAGCTACGAAACTTACGTAAACATACATACGAGGGTTGATCAATAAGTAATGATAATGAATATAAACCAAGGTGATTAAACTTAAAAGATTTATTTAGTTTTCAACATAGTCTCCTAGCAAGCTTAACATTTAGTCCATCTTTTTACGCTTAGAAAAAAAATCTTCACCTTGACTCTCCCGAAATGCCTCAACAGCGGCCATCACTTCGCTGTCATCAAATTTCTTACCCCGAAGGTCCTCCTTGAGCCGAGGAAAGATGTAAAAGTCACTGGATGATGTAAGAAAAAGTTTTCCGAGAAAAGATGTAAAAGTTCGAATCCTGTTTTTTAAATTGCAGCCATCGAAACTGCAGCCTTGTTAACCGGTGCGTTCTCCTGGTGAAACAGCACTCCGGTTCAGTTTCCCGCATCTTTTTTCCTCGATCGCCTCGCGCAATCTTCTTATTTAGTCTGCGAAGAAAGAGCCTAATTAAGTGGCTTTCTTTTCTAAATATTCCACTATGATAATTCATTCGGCTTCCCGAAAAACTCATGTATAGCCTTCCCGGCCAAGCTCGATACTTTGAATTTTTTCGGCGTTGGTAAAGAGAGGGTTGCTTCCACGGCATCGATTGCTGTTTGGTTTCTGGATCAAAATGGTAGATTCAAACCTCATCCATGATCATGAAACGTGACAAAAAATTCTCCTGATCTGCATGGAACTTTTCGAGATTCACTCTCGAAATGTCGACTCGATTTTTCTTTTGCCAGTCGGTTAACATTCTCGGCCCCCAAAGCGCAGAGACCTTCTTCATATGTAATTCGTCGGCAACGATTCTTTGAACACTGCCATTCGAGATCCCTGTGACCTCAGCTACTTGCCTGATGCTCACTCTTCGATCTACCAACATGACATCTTTGATTTTTTTCACATTGTCTTCAGTGAGGGACGTGGTTGGCCGTCCTTCGCGATGTTGGCCTTCATTGGATTTTCTTCCCAGCTTAAACTCTTTGGCTCAGCGTGCAGCGGTGGAATATGGAGGAGCAGAGGCCCCTAATGTTTCCACCATGTTTCCACCAAATTAAATTTGATATTTCTTTAGAATAATTTCCATAGTAATAGCAATAAAGATAAAAAAACGCAACATACATTTCGTCAATGTTCTGGGGTTTCAATACGTGAAGTCTAAGGCTAATTCTGCTAAAGCAGTACGGTCTGTCCCAGCCTATAAATGAGAGTTCTACTCAAATCTGGGTCTAATGGGAGTGTTTTTTGAGATTCAAATCAACTACGGATTGCTCTCCAACCCAAAGCGACACACACGAACTACATACATGAAGAAACTCAATTACTTTTTGTAGAATTCATATAATTTATTTTTTCTTTGTTAATTTCAAAAATCATATATTTTCACTAAACATTTTTTTATTGAATTTTAAAAATAATTGAATTTAAACGGCCCACACTTATCAAAATGTTATATATTACTGACTGAAGGGTTGCAACGGGAAATGTGTCAATTATCGTTCGAAGGGATTGCTTTAAATAATTCAAATTTTTTGGTTTTGTTTTTTAATTCCCTGTTTGCAACGATCTCACAAAAAACCAGGCACAGTAAGGTCAGAAGCCCTGAGGGACTAAGGGCATGTTGAGTTTCTAAAAATCACTTTATTGGGGATTTGCCGCTGCAATTCTATCAGAACAGTGGGTGAGAAATTACGCCAGATTGTTGAAACTACACAGAGATGAAGAGGATTTTCTTTCGATGTAGTTCTGGAAAGAAAATCTCTTTCAACATCTTTAAGTAACGGGCTTCATTGACTTGAATTGTAAGACCGTTTTCTTCAAAAAACTAAGTGACTCGAAGTGGATGCAATTCCGTCTCATGTATATCTCTCTCGTATCTGCTGCCTTCAGTTTGCTTGTTAGTTGAATTTGATAAGGAAATAAGAGTAAATGTTTATGCAGAACTGTCTGCTGATACCCATCTGAGCAGAAAAGCTGCTTTCGAAACTGTATGATTGGCTTGTAGAGCAGTAGCTACAGCAGCGATAGTTGGCTGCGTTCGAACTGTGCGATCTGGATGATAAGACCTTCTTTTTTTTCTGCTTCTCGCAGAAAATAATCCTGGCTTCCTGACTGGCAGGCATCAGCCAACATTTACTCGAATAATTGTTTTTCAATATCACTTTAGCCTAGACAAACACAAAACACAAACTGCGTCTTAACAACACGCTGATACAATTCCAGAGAAAGACCGTCCTTCGGAGAAAAACAAATCACTCGGCAGTTCTCCGGCTACAACCTTACACCACAAGATACAATACGTGAATGTAAGGCCTTCTTGTGATGTGATTGAGGCTCGGCAAAATTATTTACGAGTCTCATTCTATGTAGTCTATCTGGTCGGAGGTGTGACACCAAATGTACGCCGAAATTTTCTTTGGACGGCATAGCAGCACACAATCCAAATTCTTGCTTCACTATCCCAATTTCCCATTTTTGTTAAAATTAAAGACCCATATGTAAAATAAAATAAAAAGGAAATCGTTTAATTATACATAAAAACAGTTACTACCTTTTTTGGTAGCGTCTTTCATCAGCCACCCTATAAAACGCACCTAGCAGTTTCCAGTACGCGTTCTGATTATCAATCTCATTTTGTAAAAATAATTAAGCTAAGTTTTGTTGGGAAGCATTAGTTTATAGCACTACCAATCAATCTTGTAGATGTTCAACGGAGTAAAGTATTGCATATTGCATTTTGGAAAATGTGACGAGCCTAGAAAAGTTTTCTGGATATGTTAAAAACGGATAGGCTTAAGTAAAAGAAGGACGTATTAAAGAAGACACGGTGCGCTGAGTTCCAAGCGATTATGTGTAATAGATTAGGTTAGTGAAGAAAGCTACCGGGAATGCGGCCAGCATTAGGCCACCAGTTTGGGCCTCATAGACAATTTTTTTTGTCAAGGGTTCAATCAATCATAGACAATCTTTTTTGTCAAGGGTTCTATCGTAGACAAAGCTATAAATCGGATGGAAATAGAAAGAAGAGAATTGGAGTAACCCCGACGTTGACAGTGCGGATGTCTGACTTGCGTCCACCTAAAACAATTTAAAACGATTTATTTATGAAGAAACTTTTAATCCACTAGACAAGTACGAGCGGCTCTTAAGTATGAAGGGAGGAATCTAGTCAGGTCCAGCAGATTTAGAAATATTAAGTTTGCCGAAAATTTTCAATACCTCCCTTGTACGGAATAGAAAGGCCCTTGCTTGAAAGCGCACGTCGGAGAGAGGAAGGAGGTAAGTGAGAGTTGGCTGCGAAAATCTCAGCAAAGAGGTTAGGCTTTATTCAGCGACTGAGCATATAGGTTTCCATCATAAAGGAGACACACGAAAGAGCTGGAGAGATTATTCTTGATTCGTTTAACCAAGTGCCAGAAGTATTTATATTATTCTAGCAGGGACTTTCTGTTTAACGCTTTGGCCAAATAGGAATATGCCTGCGATCTTTACTAAAGTGTAAAAATTTAAATTGCAGGATCTTTACTAAACTGGCTTGGCTCCTACCTCCACGACTGCTTGCAATGCGTGAAATTCCAAGGTCTTATTTCTAAGAAAGTCGATGTTAAATCTGGTGTACCTCAAAAAAGTCATTTTGGCCCTCTTCTTTTTAATATTTTTATACTTGACATATCGGAGGTTTTATCTGACATTCCTCATTTACTATATGCGGACGACCTCAAAATTGACCATTTCATCAGGTCACAATCTGACGCTACCTTTTTTCAGTCTAAACTGAGCTTTCTAGACCATTGGTGCTCCGCGAACAAACTCCATCTCAACATTGCCAAATGCCGCGCAATTAGCTTCTCTTGCAAAACTGCACGCGTTCATTATACGTACCGCCTCAACAACACGGCACTCAGCAGGGTTGACAACATATTAGATCTCGGTGTCATCTGGGATGAAAAGCTCCGCTTCAATCTACATTACGATAGAATGCTTTCCCGAGCAAAAACAACTTGGTTTCATTAAGCGACGAGCCAAAGAGTTTAAGAATCTCTGGGTTACTAAATCCTTATATATTTCACTCGTGCGTACTCTTCTTGAATATGCGTGCCTGGAACCCGTCTGTTCAGAAGCAGGTTTTACTATTCGCTCTGAGAGATCTTTTCAACCCTTATGATTTCAGTAATCTACCACCAAACGAATATCGCCTTAAATGTATTAACTTGTTACCCCTTGCGTCGAGAAGATTAATGCTATCGATGTCATCAGAGACGTGGTCAATGTCGTCTACTTGAAAGAAAAGTTTATGCTCAATCAGAACTTGAGAGTCACTAGATCCCGATGATTGCTTATTGAATACCAACACAACATATGCAGCAAACGAGCCAATAAATAGGTGCTGCAGGCTATTCAATAGCATGAGCGAGAACTTTTCCCCTACGATATCTAAAGCAACTTTTAAAAATAACATTATCAAGGCCCTCTCTTCATAGTGTTCCCCTTCCCCCACCATACTAATATACCTATATGTATTGTATATTTATTTTAAATTTAAATTTGGTATTTAACTCTTATTCATTTAGTTATTTGTCATTTATTTATTACTCTATTTGTTATCTATTTGCAACTAATTTATTTATTCGTTATTTATTAATCTTATCATATAAAGTTTTTTTTTATTTTGTTTCGTAATTTTATGCATCTACTATTTTATTTTATTCTTCTATATATGTACACCTTGTTTGGTGAAAATAAATAAATAAATAAATATTGGATTCCATCTGGAAGAAATTTTCAAAGGACGAGTTTACCTGTGAAGAAGTCAACACAGTGATTACTTCTACATCACTAGTTCTTTTTACTTTATTATATTACTTCTGCGTTATTCTAGATGAAACTCACAAAAAAGGACAAGCCTTTGGCCAAATTAATAATTCAATCTTCAAGATGCTGGAAAACAACCATATAGAATGCTGACTACTTTCATATTTGATGTTACTTAATCATTGGCCTATTCTTGTGATGTTTTGACATTTTAGATCACACGCTTGTCAGTTCTGAGTGGTAAGTGGTCGAGAATTTGCCGGTTTTTGACTCACATGCTAAAGGAACTGGACTCGGTACTGAATGCCTATATATTTCGTACTTCCTTAGGATTAATGAACATTTTAAGGTTGCGTGTGGAATGTCTATGAGGACTATCTACACTGAAAAATTCCAATGTATCATAGCGTGGCGACTACGACCGCATACGCTATGTACATAGTACGCTGAGCTATAAAGCATAGCTCCAAAGGATATACGAAAAATTGATTTCTACTTCATAGCGAAAATTCCCATACAATATGGGATTTAAAAACATACGAGGATGGTCCGATAAGTACTTAGCCTACAAAATATAAGCGAAAATTTTGGAAAAGTAGCGATTTACTTTTCAACATAGTCTCCCTTCAGCACGATACAGTTGGCCCAGCGATGCTCCAACTTCTTTAATCCGCCTGAAAAATACGTTTTCTCGAGGTCTGCAAAGTGGGCCTCCGTGGCGGCGATGAAACCCTCATTAGACTCAAATTTCAGCCCGGCGAGTGACTTCTTCAAGTTTGAAAACCAAAAGAAGTCACACGGGTCCAATTTTGGAAAATACGGTGGATGGAGCAGCAGCAATTCGTAGCCCAATTCGACCAATTTGGCCGTTGCGATGGTGAAGGTGTGAGCCGTTGCGTTGTCACGGTGGAAGAACACTTTTTTCCTCTCCAAATGGGTCCGTTTTTTCTGCAATTCGGCATCGAATTGGCCCAATAATTCGGCATAGTAGAGCTTTGTGACCGTTTTGCCTTTCTCCAGGTAGTCGATGTAGATCACACCTTTTGAATCGCAGAAAACGCTGGCCATCACCTTTCCGGCCGATGGGACAGTCTTCGCCTTCTCCGGAGCACGTTCGCCGGGTGAAGTCCACTGTTTCGATTGTTCTTTGGTCTCTGGTGTGTACCAGTGGATCCATGTTTCGTCGACGGTCATGAAACGACGCCGAAATTCCTTCGGATTGCGCTTAAACAGCGTCAAACACTGCTCTGAAGTGGTCTCACAGTTGCGTTTATTGTCCGAAGTGAGCAAACGAGGCACCATAGCGTCAACAGCTTTCTCATGCCCAAAATTTCATGCAGGAATGACCCACGCAGTCTTTTCAGATGCCTACTGTCTCAGCTATCTCGCGCACTTTCAATCGGCGGCCTGCCAATACGAGATCGTGGATTTTTGTCACGTTATCCTCCGTGGTAGCCGTTTTCGGGGCACCTGGGCGTGGGTGATGACCCACGTGCGCCCACGTTGAAACTCGTTAAACCAATTTTTGACAGTCACCGTCAAAGAAGAAAAGTCACCGTACACAGCATCCAAGCGCTCTTTGATTTCGCTGCGCGACTTCCCTTCCAAAAACAGGAATCGAATCACCGACTACACATGGTCTCCATTCCCATGCAAATAGTTTCGACTCCTCCACATAGCCTACCAATAAAGTGGGCTACATAGCAGCTCTAAGATTCTGAGGTCCCTGGTTCGAAACAAGATTCTGGCAGACGTGAATTTTTTATTTCTATCAGGTTCTATGATACAAAGTCCTCAAGGAGTTTACTGAGGTAGAAAAAAGAGGGATTAAGACGTTAGTTGGAAATTGTAGATGGACCACCAGATTTAAAAATTTGAAAGTTATTGACCGCTTTCCATAATGAATATATTACACTAAAAGCACAGTTAATGTTAAAAATGATAGCTAAAGGAACGCAGAGAGAGAATAAGAGGGGTTTCACTAAGATATTGGGAATACCGTCAGGACTAACGTTTGCAACCAAAAAAGTGTAAGGCAGGTGAGGTTCAGGTGAAATCAGTAGATATCGAAGAGATTAATGCATCTTTAAAGAATTTCTTCTTTAAAGATCAAATAGTCTGAGACCATTTGTCTAGTCCGAAACCAAAAAATAGTCTAAGGGTTAGAAGCAATAGTAGTATCATGATGCATAGAATCAGGAACTGAAGAATTGGACTTAAGTGAACGAATATAGGACCATAAGGATTCTGACTGATTGGAACAGATTGAAGCCTCGATTAGTAATTACACATTGCATGAGTACTCTCTTTGCTTCAAAGCGTAAACTACCGAAATCCTCAAGGGTTGATTCTAGCACTGTTACTGTTTTTAGAATATACTTGAATAGAGCTATAGTGGCTTATATATGGTTTATACATAGTTTTGTGCTGATATATTTAGAAGTTTCCATGACCTATTAACGGTTTGCATGGAAGTTAAGTGTATTTTTTTTTTGTATCTAAAATAAGCTTATGTTACATTTAACTAGTTCTGCAAGGATTGAACATATTTAGATATTTTCATACCAGCTGATATTGTAGAATTAGGAATATTTTTATAAACCAACAAAAAGTTGTAACATAATATCTATATAACTCACCTGCACCACTCTTAATTAAATATTTCACAATTTCAAAGTGTCCATCGAAACAGGCTGCTCGTAACGGTGTCGAATTTGTTCGTGTCGTACTATTCACATTAGCCTTACGTTTAACTAATAATTTAACTATTCCTAAATGTCCTGCTGCTGCAGCACACCAAAGTGGCGGTGCATCCTCTATCGTTTCACCGTCAAATGTAACGGATCCAACTTGTTCGACATCTGCATTACATCGTGTTAATAAATAATCAACTATATCATAATGGCCATGTCGACAGGCTATCACTAGTGGTGTTGCGCCATCTGTTTTTGCTGATACTAGCATTGATATTTCGGCTTGTGAACGACCGTAAAGGCAACCCTGGAAAGAGTGAAGAAATTTTTGAATTAGTGACCAAATAGTTGCGATAGGTATGTAAGGGACGAGATTATTTTAAATGTTTTATTTAATTTATGTATCATTTTGTTTTCATTTGAAAAAATGACAGGCAAATGTCTACAATGGTTGCAAATTTAGTATATTTATTCGAAACAAACATTTAATATACAAGATTCAGTAAATAAAAACTCTCTTATTCTTTGCGATTTCAATTCAAGGCAAACACATTTTCCGGGAAAACTGTACCAGCCAGCTCGTTATTTAAATATCTGCCAGCAGCACAGCAAAACAAACAAACAATTACCTGAAATAACTGCAGATATTTCAATTTATTTAGACTATCACGAGCTACATAAAATATAACGCCCTCGATTATTTTTTACCGCCACCACTACCCAAATTTCTTCCTTCACGTCTGTCAATTTCTGTCAAAAAAAAATTCACCTGATACATATCCTAGTAACAATATAACGATACTTCGCATCACATTAACGGAACAAATCACCTGATGTGGGTGGTATTGACTACAACGTCGAAAATTCAAAAATAGATAGCAAATATCAGAGGAAAAAAATGTCTAACCTTGCAACGAAACGTTTTTTCTCCGACAAGTTCGAAATACAGAAAATCACATAGAATTGATAATATTTGACCATGAGAAATTGTCATTTTTGTTATTGTTGATTGTCGACAAAATTCTTGATTGAGCGGAGATATTCTTTTTAGGATTCTGCTTTATAGATGTAAACGACACCTGTTTCTTTTAAGTCGTGTTGTCAACAGCTTGTTTGCACAAATTTGTTTCATTGGAGAGGTAAATTCGGAATTTATCGGTTTGTTTTTAAAAAGTGCAATCACATAATTTGTAGAGTATTTTAAGCAGCGAATAGGAATATAATTTGCGCAAAAAGTTGCTTTTCACATTGGTTTTTCGTATTTTGGTTCGGCTGACTTCATATTCAATTTTCCTGTCAGTTGTTTATTTATTGATGGCGTTTAAGTTTCCATCTTGAAATTTACCTGAGTCATTTCAGTAATTTAAGTCAGCTATTTGTGAAATTATTTATCAGACATTCCTGCATATTTTAACAATTTAATTAATTGTTCACTCTAATAAGCCGGAAACTGAAGCCGACTGTTAGTTGAGAACGCAGGCCACAAATAAATGTTCACAAGGGAGTGTCTTATCTAAATTGACATTACCAAAGTGGCCGATTACGCGACTTGCGAACCTAGTGCACAAATGAGTGATTGGCGCCATCTTGCTGCTTTAATCCATGGCCATGATTTTAATTTCTTGTCACAAACGCTCGGTTATCATTTTTCTGTAGTACTCACCACTACCGGTAACGGAATTGAAAGACGAAGTTTCAAAGAAAGATGGACCAATGAGAACTTTCTTTCTAACTTTTATTCATTTGAGTACAAATAGGAGAAGAGAGAGCATCAACATGGAGAAAAACGAAATTAGAGTTGTCATTAAGAAACAAATATCTACCAAAGACATATACAGCGACTTGGTGGAAACACTAGGGGACTCTGCTCTTCTATGTTTCAACGTTGCACGCTGGACCAAGGAGTTTAAGCTGGAAAAAACATCCACTGAAGATGAATACCGCGAAGGCAGTTTTTAAAGAATCGTTGGCAACGAATTACATATGAAGAAGGTCTCTGTGCGTTGGATGCCGGGAACAAAAGCAGAAACGAGTCGACATTTCGAGGGAAAATCTCGAAAAGTTCCAGGCAGATCAGGAGAACTTTTGTCACGTTTCGTGGCCATGGACGAAACTTGAATCCACCATTTTGATCCACAAAGCAAACTGCAATTGATGACGTGGAAGCGACTCTTTTCACCGACGCCGAAGAAATTCAAAGTGTCGGATTCGGCAGAGAAGGTTTTCCATCAGTTTTTTGGAACGTTGAAGAAATTATTATGGTGGAATATTTGGAAAAGGAAGCCACTATATCTTGCTCTTAGTAAGCAGACCAAATAAGAAGATTGCGGGAGGCTATTGAGGAAAAAATACGCAGCAAACTACGAGCCGGAGTGCCAGGGCCGGATTTGACCTTCTTGCCGCCCTTGGGCAGTTGTAAAAATTGCACCCCTTCTCATCTCTACTCGCCCGTCTGATTCCAGCTCCAAATTTATCGACTAAAATCCAACCACAACGAATTCAACATTTTTTTATAATTGTTTTTATCTTTTTAGAATATATTTACTAATACGATCGCTAGAAACTAACCATACAAATAAAATCCAAATGCGGTTATAAGAAACAAGCCATACAATATAAAATAACAATACAAACACGATTATCAGAAACTAGGAAAATTTTGTTTGGTTTTTTCGGAGAGTCAAAATTTGCTAATTGTTTAGACGATTAGACCGTAGATCGGAGGGGAGTAAAAGAGAGTGGAGCTGATAGTAGCTTAACAGTATAGAGGTGTTTTCGGGTGGAGGCGAAAAAAATAAAAAATTGATTTTTTTTTTTCATATTTTTCAAATTTAAAACTCAACAACACCTCTCAGCTCCCATTTTCAAACAATCAGCAGGAGATCTAGTGTGCTGATATGTTCAAAAATAGAATTAACAGTGATAATAATTTATTGGCAATCATAATAACAAATAAGGATAAAAATTCTTCACTGTAACTAGTTTCAAATAAAGCGATAAAAATTTAAAATAAACATTTAAAGATGAAAAAATTTACTTGGTATTCTGAAATAAGTGTAGCTTTATTACATTTTACGAAATGGTGGATGCATCAGCGAGCGGGTACATGGCTGCCATGATATTGGAAAAGCTTTCGATTACGTTGTTACAGCGAAAATGGCGCTTAAATTAAAATGCGGTTATGTAACCTGGCTAATGGGCTTTTTTACGAAAAAACCGGGGCACGCCACCTTGAAAATTCCCCCAGAACTTCCCGATATTCTGAGTCTGGGCGCCAGTCACCGGATCGATAAAATTCATCGAGATATTCACTGTCAGATGTCAATAGCCTGTCTGTTCTAGACAGTCATATGCACACCAACAATCTGAATATATGGACGTGCCATCAGCAATATTTTCTTTGATAGCTGCCAATAACGTTTTCCTGTCTCGCGTGTCAACGAGAACCTCAAAGGCTTCTCTTGTCTCACGGCAAATACCTCCAAAAACCTATTGGCCCGTTACAAGCCGACCGTGATAATTTTTCCGTTTGCCCAGCGTGTCGATCCCAAAAATAGTCCCGGGACCGCGGATTTTGTTTTTCTTCATGCTGATCCAAAAACAGCATATTTCTCAACAAAAACTTAGCCTATCAATGACTGTTTGTCTCAAAAGCATCAATTCTTTCTCGAGTCTGATGACATGTGGCGGAAGAGATGTAAGATAGTATGCAATAAAACGCCAAAAATGTCCTCCAAACTTAAATGGGTACCTGAAAACCAAGTACCCGTCATTTATTTATTTATTTATTTGAATAAACGGACGGATGTCCTTTAAAATATAGTTACATGGTAGCTGACAAGTAGCAGAAAAAAACTTAAACTAACTTAAATAAACGTAGCTTGTGAACGCTGAAATGATATTTTAAATGCGTTCTGAATACATATTTATGTGAAGAAAGGAAATATCAGAAGGGATGTCCGGTAATAAGCGTGAATTGTTAGTCATGCATACCAAGCATAAATTTTCTTAAATTGATTTGATCCAAGTTAAATAAATCTACATGAGAAGACATTAAATTTCCTATTGCCTTCAATCGTTCTATAGGTGAATGCTGCATATAATTTGTTCTGCATATCAAAAGATGGAAAAGATCATTAGATCTGGTTTGTCTGTTTGGGACTCTAAATGAAAGCTCCTGTAAAATAGCGGGTGCATCAGTGATGCCATTAACAATTTTAAATAAAAACACAGCATCAAAATAATTCCTGCGCGCTGCTAGTGTATTCATATTTAGCAGAGTCAATATGCTTGAGTAGTCAATGTTCTCACAAGCAATGCGAAGCTGGTATGCTATAAAACGTAGAAATTTTTGTTGAATTTTCTCAATTGCATGCGAATGAGTCGTATAGCAAGGATTCCAAACAACTGAGCAATACTCAAGTTTACTCCGAACAAAAGCAAAATACAACGACTTGAGCGCATGGATATTATAAAAATTACGTGAATTTCTAATAATAAAACCCAACATTCGACGCGCTTGCTGTGAGATGTCATTTATGTGATAAGTAAAATTTAAGGATGTATCAAACATGACTCCTAGATCTTTAACAATATTAACTTGTAAAAGAGGCACACTGTTGATGGTATATGTATGCTGAAACATGACTCTCGATCTATTGAAAACAATATATTGACATTTGGCTAAATTGAGCTGCAAACAATTTTGTACACTATACGTGTAAAATTTGTTCAAATTTGACTGAAGAATCATTACATAATCCATAGAAGACACCGTTTTAAATATTTTGCAGTCATCTGCAAATAGTAGGAACTCAACATCTTGAAAGATCGTATGTATATCATTAATAAATAGCAAAAATAAAAGTGGGCCTAGGTGAGAGCCCTGCGGAACGCCTGATGTCGGGAAAATTTGACGAGAATAATGATTATAAGCATTTACTACTAAGGATCTATCTCTTATGTAACTGTTTAGCCAGCTAAGCATCGAACCATGAAAACCAATATTACCAAGCTTAATTACAAGAAGATCAAAATTAATTTTGTCGAGTGCTTTTGAGAAATCCGTGTAAACTGAATGTACTTGTAGTGAAGCCATAAAGGATTTATAAATATAACTTTGATATGAAATGAGATTAGTTGAAGTGGACTTTCTCACGGAAAAACCATGCTGATTTTGTATAATGAGTGGACGGACCAGTGGTGTAATAAAATTAGTGACCAGACTTTCAAAAATTTTAGGAATAGCAGATAATATGCAAATAGGACGATAATTTTTAATATCAGCTTTGTCGCCAGATTTGAAGACAGGTACGACGAAGCTAGATTCGCAGAAACTTGAAATGTGCACCTGATTTTTTGCTGCTTATGGTGTTCAACCTGCTTATAAATTGTTCCAGGACATCTTAAAATCAAGGTGTCGTGATTTATAAATGGAAACATTGGACCTCGCTCCACTCCCCGGGAGGGAGGGTCGAGTGTTTGCATACAGGGCGTAAACAGGGTCGAGGGTGGTCAGATGACTTCATCCAGTTTGTTTAAAAGTCGAGACGGGGGGTCTGTGAAGTCGCATTTCATATTTTCCAAATATGGATTTTTATCCCCACCTACTTCGCCCCCACTTGTCCGCCCTCGCTTAAAATAACTTAAAATAACAGCTACACCTTTTTTCACCCCTGTCCGGCCGATGGTCTCACCATCTAGACATTTACCCGAAATTTTTTTTACTAGATACTTACACTTGTTAGATAAATACTCGCCTAACTTTTTTATTAGCAAATTGCGTGATTAGGTTTTCAAAGTCTAAAGAACGGAGTAACTCAGATGCAATACACAACATTGCTGAGCTGTTGAGCGATCTTCCGTTATCGTGGAGCGCAAATAGTTTTTTATTCTTTTCAAGAAACGCATACTTGATTCGGCTTTTGCTGATTTTCTAAGATTAGAATTATATTTTTGCAGCAAAACAAGAAAGTCTTAGATAATATTAAACTTTTTGAAAATTTGCCGCCCTTCCACTGCTCCCAAATATTTGCCGCCCTGGGCAGTTGCCCATAAGTGCTCATACTTAAATCCGGCCCTGCGGAGTGCTGTTTCATCAAGACAACGCATCGGTTCACAAGGCTGCAGTTGCGATGACTGCAATTTAAGAAACAGGATACGAACTGTTTGAACATCCACCCTATTCGCCAGATCTAGCTCCCAGTCATTTCTACCTCTTTCCTCGGCTCAAGAAACACCTTCGGGGCAACAAATTTGAAGATGATGGCGAAGTGATGGCCTCTGTTGGGGCGTTTTGGAAGAGTAAAGACAAAACAAATTTTTTTTAAGGGTTTCCTGTGTTTGGAAAATTATTTTTCCAAATTTGCACTGTTTGAACTGCACAGCATTCACTCTGGATACAAAATTTCAATATTTTGAAGTATTAATACTATTACTAACATTACATTCACAAATACAAATCCGCTTACAATATGGTCTCATATTCTTGAACTCTATATTTCTCCTTCAGACCTACTTTTTTCTAGCCACTTATTACATATCTCCATTTGTATGTATATATGCCAATGCTCTTAAATACCGTTATCTAGCACATTTCAATGTTCTCTCCATGATTTACTTCCGAAAATGATTTATATCGCAGATAATCTGAGTTCGCTCGCATGTTGACACAAGGATTGCATGTCGACATGCAAGTTCAAAATTATCATCAAATAGATGATATAGAGATTTTCCGGCACAATATAAGTAAACACATCTGTGATCACCTTAATTCGAGCGAGACGTATGACCTTTGATTGGCTTCGTCTTTTAGTCTCCATGTAATATGAAAACATTCATCAATTACACGAATCTGTGTCATCGTTTCATTCAACCAAGTACATATAAAATGATGACTTGAATATCATTTTTTTTCTTTACCATTCGCATGCATGCAAGTTTCTTGTATGCGCCAGAGCGTTGGAGTTTCTTTTTCTGAGTGTAGTAGTAGTATGTAGTTTGATTAATAAATGATTCATGGTCAAATTTGATAATGAACAGTGTTATGGTGCCGCTGAAATGATTATTGTTTGGAAAAAAGACATTGACCTAAGAGATTGGTTTAATGTTGTGTGTTATTGTATTGTGTTTGAGTTCTGTGAGCTGCATGGGTTTGAGGTCAATCGAGAGGGTATATGTTGTTGAATCGAATCAATCATGATATTGATTGACCGAGTAAATGCATATTTATCAGGTCAATGACTTTTGGGTTTGAAACTGATTTTATTGGGATCGTAAAATAATATTTTCCTTGTTAATTTCATTTTTTTTTTTGAAATACTGGTCAAACATTTGCACATTTTCCTGTGGTGCTATGTGGCTACCCTATGGAGAAAATAGAACAAAACATAAACCAAAAGAGATTTTATATATGAAACAGTAGAACAAATTGTATCTTATATTCAACAAAAACACGTCAGAAACTCTTTAAATTCGGTTTCAAACGAGTACCGGATGCAAACAGTTATTAATATAAATAACAAAATAATTAACTTGACTGCTGGAAATGTTAATCATTTGAGTGAATGACCGTTCGAGAATGAATATTGATTTAAAGTTAAGAAATGGTTACATGCTGAGCAGAAATGTTTAGAAGTATTTAGAATTCCTACTTTTTAACGATGTGCAGTTAATAGGATATATTTAAAAATAGTCACAAATTGATCAACACAAAGCATATACAGTGTAACCTCGGTAATTGCAACTAATAGAAACACAGACTTGTTGCAATTTTCGAAATGTTGCAATTTTCGGGTCAGTACTTTTTGTGAAGAAAAACAACCAATTAACACAAATGAAGTTATTTTTATTGGGAAAAATTATTGTAATTCAAAAAGAATGAGTGCAACAAAAACTTTTCTGACACCTTTATAATTTTCAAACACATGTATTCAGATTTTCTCAAAAAAGTTAAAAAGTGTTGCCTGCTTCTTCTCTCCTCCAATTGTTGCAAAACGATTATATCCTGAAGATTTTCGTTATTCTGTTCAGCCCATTCAATACAAATGTTGAAGCTTCGTACTGCGTCTTAATTTTTTATCTTGTTCACTTTTATCTCCAAGGTGCTTTCGTCAACTGACTTTGTTTCATCGTCGTCTATCTCTTCAAAACAAATCTCAGCTCCAGTTTCCACAATCCAGTTATCAATACCATCTGATGTCAAATTATCATCAGGCCCAATTTGTTTCAGAAGATCACCTATTAGGTCTATTAAATCTTTCATGCACTGCATTTCTGATCTTATGATACTCAGCGGAACGTCATCCTCTTCCGTCCAATCAGAGACTGGTGTCATAAATTTTTCCCAGCATTTTTCAATAACGTGTGATCTGACCTTCGCCCATGCTCCAGATAAATGATATATTAATTAATTATTTGCTCCGTGTCCCATTCCTCAGAACCTACAATTTGGGTCAACAAGCTTTTTTTGTAAAAAAGTTTTGTCAACCTAATCACGTTTTGGTCCATAGGTTGTATGATTGCAGTGCAGTTCGATGGGAAGTACATTACGGATATCATACCGTCATCACTTTCAAGCTGGCAATTTTTCGGATGGCATGGAGCATTGTCAAGCAGTAAAGGTGCTTTTGGTGGAAGTCCCTGAGCACTTAGAAATCTGCGGACCTAAAGCAAAATAAAGTCCATTGAAATCAATAAATTTAATTTCGGAAATTGAAAACCTTACTTCTGGAACAAATGTGTGATGAAACCAGTCGTCGAATAAACATCTCGTCATCCAAGCGTTGCCACTGTTTCTGTACGCCACAGGAAGATCTCCAGCATTTTCGAATGACCTGGGATTCTTGGCTTTTCCTATCACTAGGATCTTAACTTTATGCGTTCTGGCTGCATTTGTACATGCTAGAAAAGAAAATGCTCTCCTTAATAGTTTTCTGTCCAGGTGCTGAAGTTTCCCGGAAATTCACCAAAGTTTTTTTCTGGAAGAAGCTTCCAGAACAGGCCAGACTCATCTGCGTTGTATATTTGTTCTGACTTCAATTGCAATTCCTTGATTTTGGAATGGCACTTTTCAACAAATTGGTCAATGGCAGCTGCATTGTTTGACAGCTTTTCCCCACAAATTTTGAGAAGCCGGATCCCGTGTCGCTTTTTAAATTTTATGAACCAACCGTTGCTTGCATTGAATCCATTCGAATTCTCTGGAATTTTGTTGTGAAAAATTTTTGCCTTTTCCTTCAGCAATTCCGCAGACATCGGTATGTTTTTTGATTGTTGATCCAAAAACGACTTATGCAGCGTAGGCTCCATTTTCGGAAATTCAGACTGGCGCATCGTTTTCCGTTTATCAGATCAAAATTCTGCATTGGCCACAAATTTTTTGAATTTGTTTTGGTTTTTCATAATACGGCTAATTGTCGATTTGTTGACGCCGTATTTGATAAATAAAGCGGCAATAGATGAACCACTTTCGAAATCTGTTATAACTTGCGCTTTATCTTTAAATTATAAAAACTTATGTGCTTTTGTACCCGACATTTTCAAATAAACCACACGAGCGACGTAAGAAAACTATATCCTAAAAACCAAAATCACATGGACATACCACTTGACAAGCACGCGTATTGGGGGATGTACCGGAAAATACTATTCTGCCACTAGACTTCCAATAAATATCTTGTGAGTGCATACAACAGGGTAAGAAATTTTAAAGTAGCGGTCTAGATTTGATTTCGACTCTAAAATTGCAACAAAAGTTGCAACTTTAGAGTCTACAATAGAAAAATATTGATTGTTGCAAATTTCGAGCATTGCAATTATCGGGGGTTGCAATTATGGAGGTTACACTGTACTAACCTTTATCGATATTTATATGACGTAGAATCTTTAGAAAGACAAATTTAGTTCCATTCAACAGTGCACACAGGACAATTTACATTCATTTTCTACAAATGAAAATGTTTTTACTAAATATGTATTTACTACTAACAACTCAACGTTAAATCTATTTAACTGACATTAATTTGCCTAGTTAACTGCCTCAACACTGCAATTCATACAACCTTTATTAGAACTTGTTGACATTTATAATTAATCTGATACGTATGAGTTACAATACAAAATATATTAATTACATTACCATAATGTGCAATATTTACTGGTGGTCTTGGCAAAACACATGTTCGATAATGCATTTTCACTGTCATATTCGATCTATTCAATTTTCAAATTGACTTGTTCGAAACGATAGTCGCTAAGGCAATTTGAAATGTAATTAAGTAGGTACGCAACTAGAAGCAATGAAGAAGGAAGCCAATTAATTGACTATGAACTATTTATGTTAACAGAATTGCGATAAAATTTAGATTGCATTGTAAAATTCATGGAATTATGAAGTTTACACATCAATTCGATTTTTTTTCGATGACAAGTTATTCATTCCAGAGATGTTGGCAAAATATGGTTTCTGTCAATCGATTTGGAAGCACAACGGGTATTATTTTTTAATGCAAATTACAAAATATAAATTTATTGAAGGAGCGTCAGTTCTCGTAAACAGAAGTTTTGAGTGCTGAAAATAGAGGTAACTTGATCACGGATTGCCGTTCTTGTTTACCGCGGAATTTTGAAAATTTTTATTCGACTTGGTGGACAAAAGTCAAAATTTATCAATAATTTGAGTCTATTTTAAACTGCACAGTCTTGAAAGTCCATGTGTGTTAAATTCTAGTCTATATCAATACGCTCTGCAGTTTTCACGATGATCCATTGTTTTTCTTAGAAGCTATGACAAATCGAAATTTGAAAAAAAATCCTTGCCTACCCTTGACCCTTAACCCTTGCACTCAGCGCCGACACAAGGCCCAACATTTCCAATTCTTTATCATAAGCAAACTAAAAACATAATAAGTTTTCATTCCCAGTACTTTTTTTATCAAAATTTTACACTGCTTGGAAATATAGTAGTACCTGAAAATTCACTAAAATGCCCGCCGCCGCCAAGAGGTTTAAGATATCTGAATTCGTGCAAGTCATGGACCTACCTGTTATATACATCTATGTCCTCCGAAAATTTCAGCTCAATCGGATCAGCCACTACAGAGATTATCTCCCTTAACCATTTTGCTATATATGATATATATATATATATATATATATATATATATATATATATATATATATATATATATATATATACAGTGGCTCACAGCTTATTTCAACCAGCACGTAAAAAAACTTTAACTTCCTATAAAAACTAAACGAAATAAGTTATCAACATTGTTTAAACGCAGATTATTAGACTAGTGTTTGCAATTATCATTTATTCAATTTATTATTTTTATTTTATTTCAATAGGTCATAGCAATTAATGACGAAAAAAGTAACTAAAAACAATGTCACAGATTATTTCAACCAAGTAACAGAATCAATGTTTAAATTAAGTTGCAAGGCACAAAAAAATAGTTTAATATTTAGTATGACCCTTCTGGTCAACAACCATTTGTAGCCTCTTAGGCATTGAATCGACCAGCTTTTGTGTCATTTGTGGGGTAATGTTGGCCCATTCCTCAACCAATGCAGTTTTGAGAACGCTTTTGTTGGATATCTTCCGTTTTCGGATGTTTGTATCCAAAATGGCCCACAAATTTTCAATGACGTTAATATCGGGCGACTGTGCCGCTGGTTGCATAATATGCGGACAATTTCAAACCAGCCATGTCTGTACAATACCCGACTTATGCTTCGGGTCATTGTCTTGATAAAATCTGAAGCCATCGCGAATGCCCAGTTTCTCCGAACTTTCAATCAAATTGGACTCCAAAATTTCGAGATAATGAGACTTATCCATTGTAGTCTCAATAAATTGCAAGTTTCCAACTCCCGCTGCGGACATACAGGCCCAAACCATAACGCTGTCACCTCTTTGTTTGACTGTAGCTTTCAAATTTTTGTTTTGCGATTCTGTATTTGGCTTACGCGAAACATATGAGGCTCTATCAGAGCCAAAAATATTAAATTTCGACTCATCAGCGAATATAATGGTATTTCAAAATCCAGAATCCTTATGCAAATGTTCCTTGGCAAATTTTAAACGGCTTATTATAATCCACGCCATGTATATGGCTTTGAGGACTATATTACATGGCATGGAGGATTATAATATATGGCGTGGAGGACTATAGTATATGGCGTGGAGGACTATAGTACATGGCGTCGAGGACTATGGTACATGGCGTGGAGGACTATAGTACATGGCGTGGAGGGCTATAAGCATAGCGTCTGCTCCTATGTACTATGGCGTGTGGCGCTATATTTTTATCACAAACCGACTGAAATCGACTATGTACATGGCGCCAGAAATCTATAAACTGTGGCGTCTGGCGCTATGTGTTTTTTCAATGCACCAAATATAAATTCCACCAAAGATAAATTCGACAAATTCGAGTCAACATACTCACTATTGAATGTTCCTGCCCCAGTGTGAAAATTCACCGGTCGAAGTATCGAAAATATCGCAGCCAGCACTTTAATTCAAAATGAGTCGACTATATCGACACAAGCTCTAATGTCACTTGCTTACATTTATACGTTCCCTCACACAGCATAGCTGCGAGTTATAATTGGACTGCCATGAACCATATTACATGGCTCATGGCACTATGTAATATAGCGTGTGGGGCCATAATTTCTGTGCCATGTAATTATGGCGCTGGGAGCCATACTGCATAGCTCAGGGCACTATGTACATAGCGTGTGGGACCATAAATGCTGCGCCATGTTACATAGGACCACGCGCTATGTAGATTCTGACATTATAGCGCTGGGAGCCATATTGCATAGCTCAGAGTACTATGTACATAGCGTATGGCGCCATAAATAATGGCTCTGGGCGCCATGTGGATTTTTTTCAGTGTGTATGCATCTATTTTACTGTGGCTTTAAAATGTATTCTAAAACTAAGTGATATTTCCTTTTTCAACTGAGATATAGCTAGAATAAAAAACTGGGATCAAGATTGTAAGTTTCGTTTGTTAAACTTTAAGTTAGGTTAAGAATGGGCAATTGATTATGTACAATAAAAATATTTTCAAATTCAAATGATTCATTATGGAACAAAATGATTTATAATTTTAGTTCTTGAGCATTCATGCCACACTGTTAGATAGTTTTTTGCACTAAAAGAAACGTACTGGACCTGCATTTCATTCGGCAAATAAATAATTGTTTTTGTCTAGCTACTTGTCAAATTCACATCTAATCACTCAACTGTGCTTCAAAGCAAAAAATCGGTGCTCCATTTAATTTGCCATAAACATTGTTATTTTACAAAAATCTGATCGAAAAACCTTCGAGTTGTTATGGCAATTGCCAGTACCAATTATTTACTTTATTTATTCATACGACCAAATAAATAAAATTTTTCAAAGTAACTAATGAGTTTTTCACGTACGAAATCAGATCATAAAACCATTTAAATTTTCGCTTTACCTTGATTTTTATCGGAAAAAACAATGAACAATCGTAACAAAGTTAATAAAAAAAACCAATAAAATCAATTGATGAAAAAGAAACACCCATACTGCGAAACGATAACAAGCTGGTGCTCTCAGTTCAAAGTGAATCCGACCTTCTTATATCTCACCCGGGAGGAAAAACGTTCATTCAAACGAATAAACAAGTGAATGTCTATTTTTGTCAGCCAGCCGACCATGCTCCTCATTCAAGGTCAAGTTTAAAGCAATTTCCAAGATCATTAGTATTCTCGTTATCTGGCAGACTACGACATTTTTTCGCACTCTTCGATAAAACACGGGGACAACAGCCATCACAACGTCAGGTTTCGAACACAATAAATCAATGATTTGGTGCAAGAGAGTTAATATCCTGAGTGAATTGGATACAAGATATAGTGGTTATAAAAAGCGGCGAAGATGTTCTGTCTGGTTGCATTGACAACCAACGACATAGGTCTGTCGTCGTACAAACATTTAATGTAGTACTTACTAGATTTATTATTTTCAATTTCTTTTCTTGTTCTATTTTTCGTATACTACACAGTTCGCAAGTAGATTATACACAGCAACAATACAGTTTCCATTTAGGGAAACGCCACCGCACCCGTATTGGGGAAGGTTTTGTTCTGCTGTTGAAACTGTTGTATTCACCGTATACACAATGAAATCGAATAACAAAGTTATTTGTTTGCGGCCAGGCGGTTTAAAGTCTACACAGTTTAGTGACACAGAATTCTTTATCCATTTATATCAAGTGATTTTTATTTTGTCAAGACGTCGCGTTCTTTATTGCTACTGTCTGCCAGTACTGCCATACTTTTAGAGTATTTTTCGTGCAAATTTTTAAAGAACAATATAATGCAAACAGTAAGAGTTGTCTCCATGGAAGAAAACATTGTGAAATCCAGCATCAAGCTCGTGAGCTTTTTTTTCTGACTAGAGAGCTTAAGTTTACGAATAAAGTTAAATCTTGAAATGCGAATCAAAATAATGAAAAACTACCAAAACTAATTCTATTTTAAAACTTTATACAAATAATTGGCATCGTGTTTCTTGCGTACACATTGTGAATTTAGAAAAAAATCGTCAAAACTACCAGGCGTCAGTAAATTTTACAGTAGCAATTAAGCACAAGTTGCTCAAAGTTCATGACACTTTCCTTGAAGTTACGAAAGTGCTGTTTGGATGTGACATAATATTCCGCGAATCGCAGAGTATTTGTGAAACAAGCAAAATGTGCATTATAAACCGTTTTTATTGGACTGTGATATTTGTATCCATATGTGTTTCTGGATACGCTGGTGGTATACAATTCTGCAGCTTCAGAGAATCAGAGAAGCATATCTGGTATAAAAAACGTACAAAAAATTCAAGAAGACGAAACTAATACAGCTCGAAACTATTTTGTTGTAGTTTATTTCAAAGTAGAGGTGAGTTGTGACAAAATATTCTATATTAGATAGTCCATACAAAAAATAATGAAAAACAATTCGATAAATTAAGTAAGATATTATTAATTACATAACAGGCTATTATTAGCTCCTTTGAGGCGTCTTCAGTGCAGCATGTTTAATTTTAACGAATTAACACTTCATGAATTGACATATTACATTCAATAAAAGACTGGCCAAGATCCTAACATTTGCAGCAAATCCAGTAATTCTTTCGTTCAAATGATGTTTGAATTTTTTACTGGCTAATTTATGCTGTGGATATCATGGATCACTGGAAGCCCTGTTTTGACAGGCGTTGGAGGTACAGTTACTCACAAAATTGAGCGTACAGGCAGCCAAAAAACGTATTTCGTTGCAATTAACATGTTAAAAAATGTTTTTATTAAAAATCTTTCTGTAAATAAAGTGTTTACCTTATTTCAAGGAACGCTTGCAAAGCAAACAAATTAAAAATTGTTTTTCTTAGATTATTATGCTAAAACAAAAATACCATTAAAATAACAATTTACAAAATTGAGCGTACACTTCACAAAAATATTACAGAAAAATAAAAAAAAAATAAAAAACTCTCATAAACTTAATACTTTGTATGACCTGCTTTATATGACGAAGAATTGATTCTACTAACTTTTTTGTATAAGAAGAAGGAATGTTTTCCCAAACTTCCCGTATCTTGTGTTTCAACTAATTTTTGTTCGTAGGATTCATACTTTTCAGGCGGTTGTTTATTTCATGCCATAGATGCTCGATCGGATTGAGATCTGGGGACTGTGGTGGAGTTTTTAGTTGTTTTGGGACATTGTACAAAAGCCATTTGCGAACTTGTGGGAAGTATGCTTGGGGTCATTATCCTGTTGAAAGCAGAATTCCGAAGATAAATTCAGTTTTGTGCTGATTGATGCAGATTCCGTTTTAGTATGTCGAGGTATTTCATTTTGTTCATAGTCGATTCAATAAATTCCAAATTCCCGGTTCCATTTGCAGCCATAGAGCCCCACAGCATAGTACTACCACCCCCATGCTTCACAGTTGGACTAAGATTTTTCTTCTTGAGTTCCGTGTTAGGTTCTCTCCATACTATTTGCTTCCTGTTAGAGCCAAATAAATTAATTTTTGTTTCATCTGTGAAAATGACGCTCTCCCAAATGCTGTGAGGCAAATTTATGATACATGTGTTTTTGCAAACCCCAAACGTTTTCTTTGATTTGCGACAGATATGTATGGCTTTTTCCGAGCATCTCTTCCATTCAAATTATTTCGACGCAAAACACGACGAACCGTTTCTGTCGAAACTGCTTTTTTGCAGCCAGTCAAAAATTACCAAAACAAAATATTAGGCGACTCAACAAATCATTCTGTGTGTGCGATTGCGTCGTCCTCTTGGAACCATATGTACTCTTGTCACAATTCATCATTTTGTGGAAATAAAAATTCTTTGATCATAGTTCTGTATCGCTCACAAGAAAAAACGAGACCCGATTGCACCTCAGGCGTAAATGGCGCACCATGAAGACTTTGGATGGAAGTAATGGGTCTTCGTAAATAATATGTAGATTCTCAGTGTCTAGAAGCGTAAATTTTGTTTGCTTACGTATCTATTCAGATAGAAATGGGCCTCGTTGCTTATTTCCATCAAAAATCGACCATTTTGTCATTGAGGTTCAAGACAGCGTGACGGGATTGTTAGACGGGATGGATTTGCAGGCAGTAGCTGATGGACTTTCTGCACTTTGTAAGGTAATATCTTCCAGTCTTTCACAAAAATGCTATGTAGAGATGAATGCGTAAATTGCGAAGTTGACGGCTCATCTTCGACATCTTCAGCACCAGCGGTGATATTCTCGTTGGACCCTGCATGCACTACGAGGCCTTTCAGAGCGCATCTTCTAACACGGGTGTTCGAGTCTCTTAGGACGGATTATAAATCTGACAGAAAGAAAGTATCATACCTCGAAGAAAGTATCATACCAATCAATCTAGACAGAAAGAAAGTATCATACCTCGTCGGAACGAAATGAGTCGCTTTACGCTTGAACATCGTTGGGAAATATTGAAAACGTATTTCCAAAGTGAGTGCTGTGTAGCCCAAACAGTGCCTTTTTTGAAAATTAGTTTTGGTTGTACGCAAGTTTGTGAAAAGACTCAGCAATTGAAGGCGCACGACCATCCGCTTCGTTATCGCTTCGCCATTTGGGCCTTAGAGCAGCTTGAATTGGGCAAGGATTTTGAGCGTAAAATCATCTTTTCTGACGAGGCGCATTTTCATCTCGGTGGCTACGTTAACAAACAAAATTGCCACATCTGGGACTCGAAAAACCCGCACGTTATTGTCGAGAAGCCAATGCATCTCCAGAGAGTGACAGTTTGGTGCGGATTGTGGAGTGGTGGCATCATTGGAGCATTTTTCTTCGAAAATGAGGCTGGGAACAACGTTTCGGTCAACGGTGAACGTTACAGAGCCATGTTTTCCGACTTTTTTTTACTGAAATTGAAGACATGGATTTTGACGACCTCTGGTTCATGCAGGATGGCGCACCATGCCACACAGCCCATGCCACAATCGATCTTTTACGCATCAAATTCCCAAATCGTGTTATCAGCCGTCTTGGTGATGTCAATTGGTCGCCTCGGAGCTGCGATTTGACCCCTTTGGACTTTTTTTTTGTGGGGAACCGTGAAGGACCGATGTTATTCCAACAATCCAGAAACGATTCAAGCACTTAAAGCCAATATCATCCAAGCAATCCGGGAGCTACAGCCCGAAACCATCAACAAGGTCTTGGAAAATTGGAGTGACATAATGCGCTACTGCGAAGCCAGCCGAGGCAGCTACTTGAACGAAATTGTGTTCCATCATCAATGGGAATGTTTACTCTTACTAATAAAGCCATAGTACAAGGGAAAAAATTCAATTTTGTTCATTTTATTGCATTTTTAAAAAGAAACTTGTAATTGGCTCATCCTGTATACCGTTCCGAGGTTAGTGAACGTGCTTTATGACGTGCTTTCCGAGGCTAGTGAACGCGCTTTCTGACAATAGCCGCCATTTGTTAAAGTTATACCATCTTTCGAAAGGGTGATACATTTTGGGCCACCCTGTACTAAGACATGCTATTGTCAAATTTTCGTATGAAAAACATCGTTTAATGGTAATAAGCAATAAGCGCCTCGATGCTCTAAAATTGGATTTTTTTACGGTTGGTAACCTTCAAAATTTTCTTCACCTCTTTAATTTTCGATCCAGTTAGCGAATAAAAACGAAATTTGCAGGACAGTTTGTTTTCGAAACAGAGCTTGTCTAATAGACTTTAGGTGGCGATAACTGGGCGATTTGTTTTGAGTATTGCTAGCATTAAATTCTCAGATGCTAAATGCCATAAATTCTAAATTCGTATACTTTCATACAGAGAGCATGACGTTCGATCTATTTTATAATCAGGTATCTAACATGACCTAATTTGGTCATGGTAAACAATGGTTCATGCAGGGTTGAGCAAATTTTAGTAGGGAGCTTTATGGTTGGACATTAGAACCATTACCGGACTGACGACTTTAGGAACAGAAACAGGTCGAAGTGTTCTTGTGTAAATATATTAAATGCATGGAACCTGTGTACTAAAACATGCATGGTTTCGAAACAATAATTTAAGACTATTTTTAAAAGGAAATATACATATATTGGTTTTTGCAGTAGTGAATTAAATTAAAAAAAACATTCGAGTCAATAATACCATATGATCCTGGTATTATTGAATCGAATGTTTTTTTAATTCAATTCCTTTAAGGACGAGAATAGAGAAATATGTTGAAGAATTCTTATGAGATTCTACGTCAGCAAGCTAACGATCTGTCAGGCCAGACAGTGACGTATGAATACGAGGAGAATATAATACTGTGTCAGGTAAACGCAATAGAATCCTCCTCTTTCTACCTTTAGAGGCTCGATTCACTTTTGCTATAGTATATCAAATGTCCAGTTTTCTTCCAAATGTATTGTTTTTTAAGCACTTGATTTAATGTTTGGGGAATTGGCAGAGTGCTCTTGAAGTTTTAAGACCCTGGCTTGGACCATCGGCCCTAGGACGTTTTCCGTTCACTGTTTCATTTTTGCAGCATCAATGTCACACTCAACACAAACATCTTCAATAGCTTTCTTTCTTCCACATCTTCTTACTTACATGCTGATGCAAGTTCATTCTTTTTTTCAATACAACTTTTTCAGATTTGTGGGTTACACTCCATAAGCTAGAAGTTAACGGAACTTTTTAGCTGAGATTAGTCGCAATGAAGCTGCTCACCATATATGTATATTATTGTTACTAATTTTCGAAGAAACTTAGTATAGTACTACTAACTTAGTACTCGATGCTCGTCCATTCGTTATATATATATATATATATATATATATATATATATATATATATATATATATATATATATATGTATATATATATATATATATATATATATATATATATCTATATATATATATATATATATATATATATATATATATATATATATATATATATATATATATGTATATATATATATATCTATCTATATATATATATATATATATATATATATATATATATATATATATATACATATATATATATATATATATATATATATATATATATATATGATATATATATCAGCAAAATGATTAAGGGAGATAATCTCTGGAGTGGCCGATCCGATTGTGCTGAAAATTTCGGAGGACATAGATGCATATAACAGGTAGGTCCATGACTTGCTAGAATTCAGATATCTTAAACCTTTTGGTGTCGGCGGGCATTTTAGTGAATTTTCAGGTACTCCTATGTTTCTAAGCAGTGTAAATTTTTGTTAAAAAAAGTATTAGAAATGGAAACTTATTATGTTTTTAGTTTGTTTATGATAAATAATTGGAAATTTTGAGCCTTGTGTAGGCGCTGAGTGCCTAAAAGTAGGCAAGGATTTTTTTTCAAATTTCGATTTGTCATAACTTCTAAGAAAAACAATGGATCATCGTGAAATTTTCAGAGCGTATTGATGTAGACTAGAATTTAACACACATGGACTTTTAAGGCTGTGTGGGCACCTCTATAGCTACAGCAGGCTCCTGAAAAAAAATCCTTCAAATCATCGACCTTCCTGAAAAATTTTTGATTTTTGAAAATAAATTCAAATTATTGATAAATTTTGGCTTTTGTCCACCAAGTCAAATAAAAATTTCAAAAATTCCGCGGTAAACAAGAACGGCAACCCGTGATCAATTTACCTCTATTTTCAACACTCAAAACTTCTGTTCACGAGAACTGACGACCGGCTGATGCGATCAATATGAAATTTACAGGATATGTTGTACCAGGTCTGATAGAAGTGATTTTGCAACACGGGCAACACTGTGGCAGTGGTGCCATTTGGAAAAATCGCTAAGAAAAAAAATGGTTTTTGGCCTATAGCTTCCGATTTAGCCACCAGATTTTTACGAAATTCACGCAGTAGGTGAACCTTACTTAAAGATAGAATTTTGGTTGAAAAATTAGTATAGGGTCGCCAGCTATGGCAATTTTTGTCTCCTAAATATTGTAAATTTGCTCAAGAAAATAAAGGTTTTTTCCCTATAACTTCCGATGCAGTAACGAAATCAAAACAAAATACATGTGATAAGTGGATCTTGTTGCATATCTAATTAGGTAGGAATTTCGTTGAAAAACCGAGAAAGGGTTGCCAGCTATGATGAATTTCGTAATTTATTTATATTTCTTTATCGAGCGATGTTGTCACAAAATTTCCAAATGGGGATGATCCTGCGATGACAATTAAAAACAAATATTTACGTTTCAAAAATTTAAAAAGTTTGGACGTTGGTAGCCTTAAAATTATATTCACTCCTATAAATTACAGCGCAGCCATTCAATCGAAAATAAATTCATAGGATGGGTTTAACACAATGTGAAGCAGCTCTGATGCTAGCACATGATTGCCAGCACCAGACATTTCGTAAATATTGCACCAACAGATGCTTCCATTTTGTATTCATCAGCAAAGCATTTACAATAAAATAAGCAACCGATATTCAAATTTTCCGAGTTTTGGAATTTTTTCGGATGGCAACCCCAGACATAATTTAATTGTTGAAACTTTCAATGATATCCTTGGATGAAAACGAAATTCAAAGGATAGGCTGATTAAGCACGAGCATGTAATGGTAGACTTATTGCTGCTGTGTTGGATAAATGTTGCCAGCACTGAGCATTTTCATCATTTGTGTAATAGGAAATGCTGTCAGAAAATGATATTTGTTCCTATTAGTAACAAATGGTTGATATGATACTACAAAGAAGTGTATAACGTCTTCACACATTTTTAAATCCCTCAAAAATAATTTCTGCGAAAATTAGTTTTCTAGCGGTTCTGATGCGCTAGACTTTTTTTCTTCTTAGATTGAAATAGACAACTTCAAATATTTTTTTGTTGCCAATAAAGTAATCAAAAATAATAAAACCTACACATGCCAAAGAAATCGCATTCGCATCAAAATAAATTTCAACTTATACATCAATTACAATTAAAACAAAATTTGATAACAAAAATACTAGTTTCCATTAAGAAGACTCGACTGCAACATTTGTTTTTCACAAAATCCACCTAAAAAGGAAAATAATTCAAGCCTCTATTATAAAAACACAGCTAGACACTTCACATTATTTAGTCACGATCCTAGATACTCGTCTATTTACCTTTTGGCATTTAGTTTTCTCTTAACTGATTATACTTGCAGATACGTTGAGTATGTACCAAGATTAACATATCACGCATACGATACCTTCTCTTCCCTCCCTCGATAATAAATCTCATTAATCTGCTATTCTTCTGCACATACTTAGTTTTTGATTCCATTCAATGACTCTGCTGCGCACTTGTGGTCGAGAAATTTTTTTTTCAATCGACGTAAATGGAAAATGCGGAAATCATTTCGATTAGAATTTGAATCTTGATTCCAGTTATTTAGCAGGTAGTTTTACATTCATTTTCATATCCATAGACTATGATCATGCTTTGAGATTAAAATTGTGTAATTTATGTGCATCGAAACGATATTTGTGTGGAATAAAAAGTTTGCAGACGAATCGTAAACTACGCGTGTACACATAGTGCATATCTATTCAAGTGGATAAACAGTTTTAGCGCAAATAAATGGCTTGTTTGCGTTTGCAGATATGATGACAATTTCATGTTGTTTTAGTTTTGCAATTATACAGTAATCATCTGTACGGACAAAAACAGTGACAAAATTTTTTTTATCATATGAAGATAAATTCGTATAGAGAAAATGATATGCTATGATTTTCAAGGCTTCCCGGAAACTTAGACAAAATTATATTTCTTAAGGCATCTGTGCATGGTAATATTATTTGATAACCTTCATACTGGTCCGAATCCATATTGATTGGAATCGAAATGAAAATGGTTGGGAATCTTCGGTTAAGTTTTTATATGAATAATTACTGATGCATGAACAGATTTTTTTACCTGCCCTCTAAACAGCATGGAATTGAAGGTGAGTTGTTATTGTTGTACACTGGTGAATAGAAGCCTATATGCCCTAAGATTTGGTAATCAGTATAGTATGTAGTATTAATTTAGGGTAAACGTGACTAGGGCTTAATTAAAAAAGCTATTTTAAGGCCCCCATTCACGAACATTCCAAACCGCCTGAGTACATTTGGCTTGAGTCCGTTTCGTTTAAGTTCAATTTAGCTCGCCACTCACGATAGAGCCTCGATTCAGTCAGTTCATTCCATTTTCTGTCATTAATTTAGAAAAAAAAATAAAGAAAAACTTGAAGAAAAAATTATTTTTAAATTATTAATGGACCCGAAGCATATGGAAGAGTTTATTGCAGTAGCAGCTTGCATCTACATAAAGAAACGAAAACCTAAAATGAAGTGGCAAAAAGGATGGCTTACCGAACGGTAATCCCTAAATCGACTATGTACATGGCGCCAGAAGTCTATAAATTATGGCGTCTGGCGCCTTGTGTTTTTTCAGTGTACAAATATGTTTCTAAATTTCATTAATCACAGGAACGTTTAAGGAAAATTTGCGACCACGCCAACGAAATAAGGCTATAACAGTGAAATCAAATTATGAACAATTTTTTCCCCAAATGATTCTAAAATGTTCCATTCACAAACTCAACTCTAATTTCTCAAATTTCTGGTGGGTAAGGACCCACACTGGGCGCTTATTTCCAGAGTTCATTTTCAGTTGATAAAACCGAGAATACTAACTTCAGCATATATCGCGGGGCAGGGCATTATTCATTTTTTGCCGGGCAAGAGATTATTCATTTTTCGCCGGGCAAGAGATTCTTCATTTTTCGCCGGGCAAGAGATTATTCATTTTTCGCCGGGCAAGAGATTATTCATATTTCGCCGGGCAAGGCATTATTCATTTTTCGCCGGGCAAGAGATTATTCATTTTTCGCCGGGCAAGAGATTATTCATATTTCGCCGGGCAAGGCATTATTCATTTTTCGCCGGGCAAGAGATTATTCATTTTTCGCCGGGCAAGGCATTATTCATTTTTCGCCGGGCAAGGCATTTTTCATTTGTCGCCGGGCAAGGCATTATTCATTTTTCGCCGGGCAAGAGATTATTCATTTTTCGCCGGGCAAGAGATTATTCATATTTCGCCGGGCAAGGCATTATTCATTTTTCGCCGGGCAAGGCATTATTCATTTTACGCCGGGCAAGGCATTATTAATTTTTTGCCGGGCAATAGATTATTCATTTTTCGCCGGGCAAGAGATTATTCATTTTTCGCCGGACAAGGCATTATTCATTTTTCGCCGGGCAAGAGATTATTCATTTTTCGCCGGGCAAGGCATTATTCATTTTTCGCCGGGCAAGAGATTATTCATTTTTCGCCGGGCAAGAGATTATTCATATTTCGCCGGGCAAGGCATTATTCATTTTTCGCCGGGCAAGAGATTATTCATTTTTCGCCGGGCAAGAGATTATTCATATTTCGCCGGGCAAGGCATTAGTCATTTTTCGCCGGGCAAGAGATTATTCATTTTTCACCGGGCAAGAGATTATTCATATTTCGCCAGACAAGGCATTATTCATTTTTCGCCGGGCAAGAGATTCTTTATTTTTCGCCGGGCAAGAGATTATTCATTTTTCGCCGGGCAAGGCAGTATTCATTTTTCGCCGGGCAAGGCATTATTCATTTTTCGCCGGGCAAGGCATTATTCATATTTCGCCGGGCAAGGCATTATTCATATTTCGCCGGGCAAGGCATTATTCATATTTCGCCGGGCAAGAGATTATTCATTTTTCACCGGGTTTTCGCCGAGCAAGGCATTATTCATTTTTCGCCGGGCAAGGCATTATTCATTTTTCGCCGAGCAAGAGATTATTCATATTTCGCCGGGCAAGGCATTATTCATATTTCGCCGGGCAAGGCATTATTCATATTTCGCCGGGCAAGAGATTATTCATTTTTCACCGGGTTTTCGCCGAGCAAGGTATTACTCATTTTTCGCCGGGCAAGAGATTCTTCATTTTTCGCCGGGCAAGGCATTATTCATTTTTCGCCGGGCAAGAGATTATTCATTTTTTGCCGGGCAAGAGATTATTCATTTTTCGCCGGGCAAGAGATTATTCATTTTTCGCCGGGCAAGGCATTATTCATTTTTCGCCGGGCAAGAGATTATTCATTTTTCGCCGGGCAAGAGATTATTCATATTTCGCCGGGCAAGGCATTATTCATATTTCGCCGGGCAAGAGATTATTCATTTTTCACCGGGTTTTCGCCGAGCAAGGCATTACTCATTTTTCGCCGGGCAAGAGATTATTCATTTTTCGCCGGGCAAGGCATTATTCATTTTTCGCCGGGCAAGGCATTATTCATTTTTTGCCGGGCAAGAGATTATTCATTTTTCGCCGGGCAAGAGATTATTCATATTTCGTCGGGCAAGGCATTATTCATTTTTCGCCGGGCAAGGCATTATTCATTTTTCGCCGAGCAAGAGATTATTCATATTTCGCCGGGCAAGGCATTATTCATATTTCGCCGGGCAAGAGATCATTCATTTTTCACCGGGTTTTCGCCGGGCAAGGCATTACTCATTTGTCGCCGGGCAAGAGACTATTCATTTTTCGCGTGGCAAGACATTATTCATTTTTCGCCCAACACTGCTTAACTTCGGTGATCTGACGAGAATCGGTTGTTCCAGTGTGGTATGGCCGTATATTCAAATATACTTCAAATAATGAACAATATCTAAATTCGCTCACCTATAAATGAAGCCATATTACATGGCTCATGGTACTATGTAATATGGCGTGTGGGGCCATAATTTCAGCGGCATGTAATTATATCGCTGGGAGCCATACTGCATGGCTCAGGGTACTATGTACATAGCGTGTGGAACCATAAATGCTGCGCCATGTTACATGGGACCACGCGCTATGCAAATGCGCGCTATCGTATGACAGATACATTAGAACTACTGGGGAGAATATAATCCGCGACACCAAATTTTTTTTGGTTTTGTTAATATGAAGCGGAAAACAAGCAGCTACCCCTCTTCAATGTCCACTGAAAATTCGTTGTTGTCGTCTTCTTCTCAGGAGATCTGCAACTTTTTTGCTGACCATTTTCAAGAAGTTTTTGGTCCAGTTAGCATCCCAACATTGTATCGATTCCCGGGTGCGCCTCAAACAATTTTTGCTGAGGATATGATCATATCGAGGAATGAAATATTTACTGCCATTATGGAGCTTGATAGTAACAAGGGCCCTGGACCTGACCTTCTCCCTCCTACTTTTTTGATCAAGTGTGTAAAACAACTGATCTCGCTCCTTCATACTATATTCAATAATTCTCTCTCCTGTGGACTATTTCCTTCGTATTGGAAATCTTCTTACATTACACCAATTCATGAAAGTGGTGATAGACGTTTTATTCAAAATTAAAGAGGCATCGCTATTCTATCTGCTATTCCCAAACTTATCTACTGCAAACTTTCTCCTCTGGTCGACGTTCGACTGAACGAGCAGCAGCATGGATTTACAAAAGGTCGTTCTACTACAACTAATCTTATGGTGCCTGTTTCTGATGTTTTGTGCAAAATGGAGAAAGGTGATCATATTGACGCAGTCTATACAGACTTAAGCAAAGCATTCGGCCGAGTTGATCACTCCATTTTGATCCCCAAGCTGAAACAATTCGGAATTGCAGAATCTTTACTAAAGTGGCTTGGCTCCTACCTCCACGACCGCTTGCAATTCGTGAAATTCCAAGGTCTTATTTCTAAGAAAGTCAAAGTTAAATCCGGTGTACCTTAAGGAAGTCATCTTGGCCCCCTTCTTTTTAATATTTTTATATCTGACATGTCGGAGGTTTTATTTGACATTCCCCATTTACTATATGCAGATGATCTCAAAATCTACCATGTCATCAGGACGCTACCATCTGACGCTACCTTTTTTCAGTCTAAACTAAACTCTCTAGACCATTGGTGCTCCACGAACAAGCTCCCTCTTAACATTGTCAAATGCCGCGCAATCAGCTTCTCTCGCAAAACTGCACGCGTTCATTATACGTACCGCCTCAACAACACGTCACTCAGCAGGGTTGACAACATATTAGATCTGGGTGTCACCCTGGATGAAAAGCTTCGCTTCAATCTACATTACGATAGAGTGCT
Source organism: Nemotelus pantherinus (assembly GCA_963978885.1). NCBI lineage: Eukaryota > Metazoa > Arthropoda > Insecta > Diptera > Stratiomyidae > Nemotelus > Nemotelus pantherinus. The sequence continues at coordinate 43,912,131 of OZ022264.1, forward strand.
TTCCCGAGCAAGTAAGCAACTTGGTTTCATTAAGCGACGAGCCAAAGAGTTTAAGAATCTCTGGGTTACTAAATCCTTATATATTTCACTCGTGCATCCTCTTCTTGAATATGCGTGCACTATCTGGAACCCGGCTTTCGAAATTCACAGCCAAAGATTTGAGTCTGTTCAGAAGCAGTTTTTACTATTCGCTTTGAGGGATCTTTTCAACCCTTATGATTTCACAAATCTACCATCATACGAATATCGCCTTAAATGTATTAATTTGTTACCCCTTGCGTCGAGAAGATTAATGTTTTTTGCCTGCTTCAGCTTCGTTGTAATCAGAGACGTGATTAATGTCGTCTACTTGAAAGAAAAGTTTGTACTCAATCAGCCCATGAGAGTCACAAGATCCCGACGATTGCTTATTGAATACCAACACAACACAACATATGCAGCAAACGAGCCAATAAATAGGTGCTGCAGGCTATTCAATAGCATGAGCGAGAACTTTTCCCCTACGATCTCCAAATCAACGTTTAAAAATAACATCATCAAGGCTCTCTCTTTATAGTCTCAAGTAGGACCGGCTTTGATATAATGAATATCTTGGCAGCTATGGTAGATTTTGTCACTTGTTTACCAAAAGATGCTACTTTCAAATTTTCAAATGATAACGATCGTTAATGACAATAAACAGCAGATATTTCAATTAAAAAATAATTCAAAATTTTTGCCCGCGATATCCCCCAAAACCTAAAAGCCAACACAGTCATAGAATCAGAGCGAAGTTCATAGAAAAGGTTGACCTCAATGCAAATTATATTTAATATATTTTTGGTTGAGGTGCCAGCAAAACGTTGCTAGCGCCAGGCATTTTTGCCATGTTCGTACCGACAAAAATTATCATTATACAGGATTTGAGAGTGGGGGCATTCCTCTGGGGAGTGGGGAGGATGGGAGGTTTGTGTTCTGTCCCCACCCACTCAGTCGTTTTAGTAGCCAGCATGGAGTTTTTCTGTGCACTAGTGTACTTTTTGTGTAAAATCCCACTTTGGAAAAGGCCCATTCAATCATTCGCGTACAGCGTGCCTTTCGTTTGAGGTTCAATATTGCCCCCCGCGGCCGTGTTCCCGATCTAAATCGAATTGTTTCGTGGATGAATGCATTCGAGAGTCATGGAAATGTGTCGCCAATCAGAAGGGTGTATCAGAACGACATCATTACCTCACAAAAAATTGAGAGGGATCGGGCCGGCATTGAACAGTCTCTCCGGCGTTCAATAAGGAGACAGTCCGGAATTCTTGGCATTTCGAGGCGTTCCATTCATCGAATAATTAAAGAACATCTTCATATGCATCCTTACCAAATGATAGTCGTCCACGAATTGCTGATCCAGACAACTTGCTTGTGAAAACATGCTTGCTGCGCTCCCAGGGGACGCCATCATTTTCTTTTCGGACGAGGCACATTTCCATCTCAGTGGATGTGTCAATAAACAAAACATGCGCTTTTGCAGTGTGACAAACCCCAGGGGGCTCCTCCATAGGGCTCTGCACTCCGACAGGCTTACAGTATGGTATGCCCTGTCAAGAAATGGGATTATCGGCCCTTATTTTTTTGAAGACGACAACCGAGCCGTTTCGGTCAATTCAGCTTGTTACATGACCATGATCCAGGATTTTTTCTTGCCTGAATTGGATGCGTTTAAACTGGAAGACGCCTGTCTTTAGCAGGATAGGGCCACAGTCTAGTTTTAAGTGCAAGGTTCTCCGGACGCTTGATCTCTTTAATAGAAGATTTGAACTGGCCGGTGCGCTCTCCTGATTTGGCTGCTTGCGATTTTTTCCTGTTGGGATACCTCAAATCTAAAGTTTACAATGGCCGCCCTAGGACCCTGGAAGCCCTCACGAACAATATCCGGACCAATATAGCAGAAATTCCTGTCAGAATGTTTCAAAGAGTGCACGAAAACTTCAGAAAAAGGCTGTTACAGTGTATACGGGGGGAAGGAGCACATTTGAGTGCTACACACACTATTTAAAACTTTGTAAATTTAAATCTCCATTGTTATAAAATGAGGGAAAAATAAAAAATCTGAAAAACGTTCAGAAGTTTGTAATTTATTCAATTTCGTAATCCATCTGTCTGTGGAACTCCCCCCTGTAGTTTCATATCATAAATAGCTAAAATGAAAATAAGTTTTGGATATTTTTTCAATCGGCCACTCCGAGAATCTTTCTATTTCTTTAACTTTCGATGCAGACGTCGGATTAAAACGAAATTTACAAGATGTGTTGATCTTGACGTGAAGCAGTTGTGATAGTATGGTTCCAGTGGCAAGACAGTGTTGCCAGCACTGAGAATTTTGTTTTGAAAATTTATATCAGGATTCTTACTTCCTTATTGGTAAGTTTTTAATGACAATTTCAGAATTAAGTCTATTAAATTTTACATTAGCATTTCGCTTTAAAGTAGCTTGCTAGAGTCGAATATCTGGTACGAATTTCCGTGACGTGCTTCATTTATTTTTAGCTTTGAATCACTTTTTTATAAGAAATAGTAATGAAGAATTTTCCATTAAGGGGGTATTCTGGTCTAGAAATTTGAAAATATAGATTTTTTTTCGTTTGCATATTTTCAAAGCTTAGACCTTTAAAAATAAGCTTTCAAGAGAATATTTGGAAATTCGAATTATTTTCCGAGTTATAGTTATTTTTGTGACGAGCCAACTAAACCAACAAACGCGATCAATAATGAGTTAACCGCTACGAGCTTTTCAAGCTTCTAAAGAAGTTCGAACTGATCGTATAGCTCAAAGAGGTTCCAAAAATCTTGCCTTTGAAGTAGAAGAAGGAACATTGCATGAGGCAGGGGTCGCTGATTAAAAAAATATAAGTATAACATACCATTAAACGACTCAGACTGCCCGAAACGAGACTCGAAACTTTAAACGCGTTTTTCTCGAAACTCCTTTTTTCGATACGGTTGACATGATATCTCAAGTTCTAATAGACTGATTTACTTGAAATTTTGCACAGACCCTCTTAACACTATTAAAATTGGTCTGACGTGGGGATTTTTGAAAAAAAAATTAAAATTGGGTAATTCCATAGAAAATCGACCAATTTTAAGATAATTTTTGAACTCACCTCCTTGGAATTTGGAAATATTTCGCTATACAGATGGGCTGGTGAGCTTATTATCCAAAATGAAATATTTTTGGAAAAGATGGAATATTTGCGGAAATATGGCCCCTTGAAGCTTTTGAGAACCGTCGGTTCGTTTTGCATTCATAAAATTGTATAAAATCTTCTACTTTACGTAGAGCCTTCAAATATGGCTTGTTCGAAAGGGTAAGGTGTAGGTATCCTAGAAGTGGTAAGTGGAAAGGTTAAGGTGTAGGTATCCTAGTGCGAGAAACATCCTGGCCAAAAAGGATCATAGCAGTGTCCGTTATCCTTGAATATTTCAAAATGCACAGCCTCGATTTTCCTAATTTTTTTATGTATTGTAAACAGTTATATAAACTACAAATGCGCAAAATTTCAGAGTGGAGCTCGTAAAAATACAGTCGTAAGAAATTTTTGAAGGAGTGGAATACTGTAACCGCTAGAGAAAATTTATAGAAAATGGTACCGAAACAAGGTATAACTTACAAAATATAACCCTTTGTTAGAAAATTTACTTTTGGTCCTTTAATCATTAATTTAACATTTTGATGTATAATGCATACACAGTCAGAATGTGTCCCCGATGCTTCCGCTACTTTGAATTATTTAGGCAGTCTGCTGTTTGCATTGCTGCAGTAGAATGATTTTATGAGACTAGCGACATGTGGTTCCATACTTCTTCGCCTTTTCGGAGAAGTATAACTTCATCTAATTTTTTTAAATCATATATGGGGTTGCGTCAGGAAATTCAGACACAACTTTGGCATCTGATCAATTCGTCGGCAAAAGTGGTAAAAGTAAACATTTTGTTTCCTTTTCTTTAGCTTTTGAATATTCTTCTTTGATGCTATTTACAATAGATAATACATTATTTGTTTTTGTTTCTTCTATGGGTAGTTCCTGCTTTATTTTAAATACATTTTTGTACAGTACGCTAGTAAAGTTGCTTAACTTTCTTGTTAGAATGTCCATTTTCCAAAATTATTTGTCTATATGAACCCACGACTTTCCTTAACTTCAACTACCTCCGATCTATACCCTGAAAGCAACTTTTTGGAATCAATGTAAACTACAGGCATTGCAATTAACCCTAATTTTAGGGTGTGAGCTGGTGTCTGATGAGAATCAGTGCATACTTTCGAAACCACTTAGTCAAAAAAAATTTCAATTTTAATCATCCCACAAAAACAATTCCATCCTAATTTTAAGTTGTAAAAATATGTAAAATAGACAAACAAAGGAAGTAATGAAAAAAAATTAAAAAAGCTTTCAAAAATAAACATCTTTCAAACAAGATACTCCTAGAAACTGATGGTAAAGTAATTGGCTGCGACTCAGAAAAGGCGGAAACGCTCGCAAATCATTTCCACAATGCACATAACATCACATCCCACATGAGCAACACTATCACGAATAGTATTGTTATGGCAGCAGTCCAAAATTTTAACAGGGAGGAGGTAGATATTAAAAAAGTTATGTGCAAGCCCAAAGATTTGGTGCTGGTGATTCAAACCCTTGAAAACCGCAAAGCACCTGGTGGTGATCGTATTTCTAACCTTGTTCTAAAAAAAAGAAAGCTTTAGTGCTTTTCACATTTATATTCAATGCCTGCATCAAGCATGGATACTATCCCTCAGAATGGAAAAAGGCAATCATTCTACCCGTTAAAAAGCCGGGAAAAAACTCAAGATCTACAAAAGACTTCCGTCCATTAGCCTACTCCCTACGTTCAGTAAAGTTTTTGAAAAAATCTTACTGATGAGAATACAATCATTCCTGCGAACATCTAATGTCATCCCAAATTGTCAGTTTGGCTTTCGGCAGAAACTTTCAACTACCTGTCGAGTGAGGGAGAAAGGAAACGAGAAGCGAGGAAGTACGGGCAGTCGATGACGAGACGGCCGACGATATAGACGCGCGACGGTAGGCATAGATAGTTTGAAGTATTAAAATTGAGATAGAAAATAAAGTGTATTCAAACATATTAAAGCGGGTTTTAATTAATAAAGGACGGTTTACCCTGACAAATCAGAAGTGGGATAGTGATCCGTGAGTGAAAATAAACAGTGAATGCAACGATGAGGCGAATTGAGATAAATTCTCTTTCAAATAAAGTCCTTAAAAAACTATTAGCTACCAGGGAATTGCCGACGGGTGGCAATAAGAACGAACTGGTGATCCGTTTGAAAGAAGCGGTCGGGAGTGATAGTGTCGAAATAGACGAAGACGATTCCGAAAATGATGCGGTCGCGAAGTTGACGGAAGAAGTGCGCAGTTTGAATTTAATCGTACAGTCACTGGCTGTGACGGTACGCGGCGTGGCAGACGAACAACGGCGTGTTGCAGCGAATATGGCAACGACGGGCCAAGACACTGCTCGATCATCAGTTTCTGATTCTGGAACGGTGCCGGACAAGCCTTCGACATCAATGCAGACGGCAAAGGAAGTGGCAACGTCGCAAATTTCGACAATGAATCAGCCCAAGGTAGCTCTACATAGCGTCAGAGATGTAATTGACGTGTTGCCAGAATTCGATCCATCCTCGCCGACATCACTCTCACCCGTACAATTCATAGCAAAAACACGCAAGCTATGGGACGCTTATGAGTGGGAAGAGAAGATCCTCATGTGCGCAATCATCACGAAGATGAAAGGCAATGCGAAGATATGGATCGACGGGATTGAAAACGTCCACAGCTCGTTCGAGAATTTCGCGAGTGAGCTTGTAAAGGATTTTCCGTGCACCGACAGTAGTGCTGATATTCATCTGCGTATGATGGAAACGTGTCGGCAGGTAGATGAAGGTATTGAAGGATTTTATTTCCGACTCATGGCGACAGGTAGACGCGGTAACCTTTCAGAGATCGACATCATTAAATATTTCCGAAAGAATGTGAGACACCCGTCGCTACAACAAAGTATAGCCAGTCTCCGCTTTGAAACGGCAGGCGAGTTACTTTCGGCAATTAGACAATTTGCTGCTGATACATATGGCAACGTACCGTCAGCACTACCTACTGTGAGATGCATACCATCAAATGTCTCGACTCGCATGCAAACAGCTAATCCGAGACACGACGCAACGCGAAGGAACGAGAAGAATGTTACCTGCTTTAATTGCCGTGAGGTAGGTCACATTTCTTTGTATTGTACGAAGCCACAACGACGAAATAGATGCCGGGTATGCTCGAGAACTACTCATCGCACAGAAGAGTGTCCAGATGCGGCGTCTAAGATAAATAAGATTGGCTCGACGAATAAAGCATCGGCAATGGTAAGAATACCGGTTAATATAAATGCCGTCGACTATGTTGCCATCGTTGATTCGGCAAGCGAACAGTCGATAATGCGAATGACGTCAGCGCGCAAGGCGGGACTTTCGATTGAACCGACGGAAAAACGCTTTGAAGGATTTGGTGGAGGGACCACCGCAGGTCAAGGAAAAGCGACGGCAATGGTCATTATAAATAAACTGCGATTAATGATTGAGTTATATATTGTGGATGACGACATATTAGAAGACGACCTACTTCTTGGAATCGATCTCCTAGGCCGAGACGACTTGTCGATTAAGATTGAAGGAACAGAATGCATCATCCAAAGACGTATTAAAGAAACGGAGATCATCTGCGGAGACGTAACCGAGGCGGAGAAGCATGACTTAATAAAAGTGATCAAACGGCACCACACATGTTTTGCGAATGACCTGACGCAATTAGGACGTTGCAACTTCGCCGAAATAGAAATAACGTTGTTAAACAATGTTCCGATATATAACCGAGCACGAAAGACTCCCTTCGCGAAAAGAGAATCTGTCGATATTGCTATCGATGAGCTATTGCGGAGTGGAATAATTAGAGAAAGTACATCCGAGTACGCGTCAGCAATAGTCATGGTAAAGAAACCAGACGGAAGCGATCGGTTGTGCGTCGACTTTCGAGCAATAAATAGCGTAACCGTGAAGATGCCGTTTACAATAACAACGGTAGAGGAACAATTGGCATGCATATCTGGATGCAAACACATCATTACCTTAGACTTGATGGCAGGGTATTATCAAATACCGATCGCGGAGCAATCGAAAAAATACACTGCATTCCTGGCTGGATCTGGACAATACGAATTCAACGTAATGCCGTTTGGCTTAGTAAACGCACCAGCAGTGTTTAATCGGGTCATGACGTCTATCACTAAGCACATGGGAAGGAAAATAGTTCGATATGTGGACGAAGTTATCATTGCGGCAGACTCGGTGAATGAAGCATTATTAACATTGGACGAATTTCTCCAGGCTCTAGGGGAATGTGGAATGACACTTCGACTAAGTAAGTGTAAATTCCTAGCGGCGAGTTTAACATTTCTCGGACATGAGATTTCGGCCAGAGGATTGACACCAGGCAATATTAAAACTGAATGCATTCGGAATTTCCCAGTTCCAACCAACCAGCACGAAGTACGACGCTTTCTTGGCTTGTCCGGGTACTTTCGGAAGTTCATTCGGAACTACGCGCTTATTGCTCTGCCACTCACTAAGTTGACGAGAACTGGATCAGGTGGAATATTTGAGTGGAAGGAAGCCCAGCAACTTGCATTTGAAGCCTTAAAGGAAGCGTTGACGAATAAACCTGTTCTCGAAATATACGACCCGACGCATAATCATGAAGTGCATACGGATGCCAGTGCTATGGGATTATCTGGAGTGTTGCTGCAAGAAGCAGACGATGGGAGTTGGAGGCCAGTAGCCTATTATAGTCGGAAATGCTCAGATCACGAGTCCAAATACCACAGTCACGAGCTAGAAGTATTGGCCATCGTAGAAACATTAGAAAGATTCCGCTTGTTGTTGCTCGGAAAGCCATTTAGAGTCGTTACCGATTGTGCGGCCATAAGTTCGACGAAAATACAAAAGCCACTAATAGCACGAATAGCAAGATGGTGGTTAAAACTGCAAGAGTATGATTTTACAGTTTCGCATCGACAGGCAGATAAAATGCAACACGTAGATGCATTGAGCCGAGCTCCGGTTGGCTTTCCAAATGAAACGCAACCGGTGACAGAGAAGATATGGAAAATAAATATATCTCAAACGGATTGGCTGCTAAGCATGCAATATCAAGATAAAAAGCTGCAAGAGATAATTCAGACATTACGAGGCGATCGGAAATCTGATCAGATTAAGCAATTGCGGACAGATTATGCAATCAAGAACAATTGTCTATATAGAAGAGTTGGGAATGAGCTTAAATTTGTAATACCGAAAGCAGTACGCTGGCGAATTATAAAAACATTTCACGATGAAATGGGCCATTTCGGGGAACAAAAAACTTTGCAGAGGGTTCAAGCCCTATTCTGGTTCCCTAAACAGCGGAAGTTAATACGCGACTACATCAAGGCGTGTCCGGAGTGCGCATATCACAAGCGTCTAGGAGGGAAACCGGAGGGGAAATTACATGCTAGCCCTATTGAGGCTATTCCCTTCAGGACCATTCACATTGACCATTTGGGACCATTTCCCCGCAGCCGAAACGGAAATGTTTTTGTAATAGCGATTTCTGATCCATTTACGAAATTCATTGTTATACAAGCTGTTAAAAATACTAAGACGCGTCCGGTTTGGAAAATGCTTAATAACTTATCATCATTTTTTGGATTACCGGAAAGAATTGTATCTGACAGAGGAACATCTTATACCTCGAAAGAGTTCCAACAATACTGCATTGAGAACGATATTCAACACATTCAAACTGCAGTGCGCTCACCTCGGGCCAACGGTCAGGTCGAAAGAGCGAATCAATCGATTCTACAATGTTTACGAACCATGGGGAACGAGGCTAAATGCTGGGACGAATCAATGCATCAGATACAATTTTCGTTAAACAGCATGAAAAATTCAACAACAGGGTTTACACCGCACGAGTTAGTCTATGACTTCAAGCTTCGCGATATCATCCGGAATAAAATCGCACAAGCCGTATCAGATGAACCATCCGACATTGAAACGAACATTGAGGAACGAAGGAAGACGGCGCTATTAAACATTGACCAAGAGCGAGCACGGTGGAAGACACGTTTCGACGCAAAGCATAAAGAGCCAACAAGATACCAAGAAGGCGATTTAGTAGTTATCTCCAACCCTTTAAGCTCCACTGGGGAATCGAGGAAACTAGAACCCAAGTTCAAGGGACCCTACGTCGTGACGAAAACTTTAAGGAACGACCGATATCTGGTAGAGAATCTCGAGCCGATAATCAAACCAAACAGACGCTATGCCGGAGTTTTCGCGACAGATAACATAAAACCATGGTGTTCACTGAGCCCCGATTTGGATCCGTTCTCAGACAGCGATGGTGATGGCGAAGAAGAAATTGACGACCCAAAGGAGCTCGAGGACAAGCTCAGGAAGGATGGCCGAGTTGTCGAGTGAGGGAGAAAGGAAACGAGAAGCGAGGAAGTACGGGCAGTCGATGACGAGACGGCCGACGATATAGACGCGCGACGGTAGGCATAGATAGTTTGAAGTATTAAAATTGAGATAGAAAATAAAGTGTATTCAAACATATTAAAGCGGGTTTTAATTAATAAAGGACGGTTTACCCTGACATACCCATCAGCTTTACAGAGTGTCTCAGTATATTTCTGATTCTTTAAAAGCTAAAAAGTCAGTAGGGCTTGTCACCTTAGATATTGAAAAGGCTTTGGACTCGGTATGGCATCAGGGTCTTATATACAAATTAATAAAATTTGGGTTTCCGAATTACATTATAAACATTATAGCTTCATTTCTTTCTGGCCGCAAGTTCTCGGTGAAGGTCAATAATCAGTTCTCGTCTTTGAAAGATATATCAGCAGGTGTACCTTAAGGAGCTGTTTTGAGCCCCACATTGTTCAACATCTACACTGCAGACATCCCTATTGACTCACAATGTGAAGTGGCTATGTATGCAGATGACACTTGTTTATATACAAGTGACCACTGCCCCCACAAGATCACCCACACCTTGCAAAATAAGCTTGAAAAGGTTTATCAATACTGCTTTAGGTGGAAAATTAAAATAAATGCAGCAAAAACCACAGCAATCTTTTTCACCAAAAAAAGAAAACACATCAATCTTCCTTGCAGCCCTATTAACTTTTTAGGACAAGGCATTGAATGGAGAACCAAAATCAAATACCTCGGCATGATGTTTGATAAAAGCTTATCCTTCAGTGAACATGTGAGCTGCATTTGCGACAAGATATCAATGTCCGTTAAAACCCTCTATCCTCTCATAAATCGAAAATCGCACCTTTCAAAACCCAACAAACTGCTCCTTTACCAACTTGCAATACAGCCCATTATATCCTATGGAGCTCCCGTATGGAGTACGTGTGCCAAGAGTTACATCAAACAAGTTCAAATCGCCCAAAATAAATGTTTGAAAATGTCATTAAACAAGCCATGGTACTTCTCGACACACACTCTGCATTGCACTGCACAGTTGCCAACAGTACAGAAACTCTTGGAAAAACACACGATTGCATTCTATGCTAAGCTTCGTAATATAAATAACCCTCTTCTTGCTTTTATTAATCGTGACATATTGCATTGACGCATATTTTATTTATTTTTATTTTTATCTTTACTAATTTAAGTTTTTTACGGTTAGGTTAACATTAGGATTAATATATATGATATTATTTCTTTAGATTTATAAGCAAAGTTTTTATGTAAATTTTCTTTGCAAAATTAAACTAAGTATTAGATTAATTCTTTATTAGCAAAGCTTTAACTTATAATTAAAGTATGTAAAGACTCTAGTAGTCTGGGTCACTTGAAGTTCCATTCTTTTAATAACAAAAAAAAAAATATTAAATAAAGGTATATCTATCTATCTATCTAAAAATATATGTACAGTATCATATGTGCGAGAAATCCTAGATGTAGGGAAAACCCAAAATAATTCTAATTGTTCATGTCGCTAGTAAATGAAAAGGAATCTGCTTTCTTTATTTTTGTTTTATGATTGCTTACAAATGAATTTTCTCAATTATTGCAACAATTTATATTCTAGTGTAAGGTCTTTTAGTTATAGAAAAAATTGAAGTACTATTCCTTTTAAAAAATAAAAATCATATAAACCCATAACTGAGGAATACAAGACCTTGATTTTGCGAAAAAACGTAGAACCACCATCAAGCTATTTCATATGAAACGTATATTGTAAGTTTCACCTTTCTTTGGCGGTTATAGTATTTCGACCCCCCCAAAAATTTCTCACAAATGTGCTTTTACGAGCTTCACTTTGAAATTTTGCACATTTGTAGCTTACAGAACTATTTACGATACATAAAAAAATTAAGAAAACCGAAGGTGTGCATTTTGAAATATTGAAGGATAAAGGACCCTGTAATGATCCTTTTTATCCTTTTAGGCCGGGATGTTTCCCGCACTGTTTTTTTTTTCTAGGATACCTACATCTTACCCTTTCCAACAAGCCATATTTGAAGGCTCTATGTAAAGTAGAAGATTTTATACAATTTTTTGAATGCAACACGAACCGACGTTTCTCAAAAACTTCAAGAGGCCATATTACCGCAAATATTCGATATTTTTTAAAAAAAATGTATTGGTGCACATAGCTCAACTACTTATATTCACAGTGAAAATTTCATTGAAATCTTACGATAGCGATCAAAGACCGTCGGTCGATTTTCCGTGGAATGACCCACTTTTTAAAAAAAATCCCAAGTTGAAAAATGAGGCAAAAAAATGACCTCTTCTTTTCTATGGACGCCATTTTGCGAAGGTTAGGTTTAACTGGCTGGCACAGGGCCACACATAGACATATTGGTCCGTAGCGATACCAGATAAATGGACCCGAAGAAGGAAAGTTCAGCCCAAACGGCCATCGAAGGCCCCGGACTTTTTTGCGAACTGAAGTATGTCCTTCAGCCTCTGCTCTGCTACATGTGATAGATCCACCAGCCAGGGCTCACCGAAGCAGCGCTGCCTGGTTCTCCCCAGTGCCGGGCAGTGGCACAGAAGATGTTGGATTGTTTCTGAGACTCCCGGCTCTTGACACTTCCTACAGGTGTCACTGGTTAGGAGTCCCTTTTTCATGGCATGAGCTGCTACAAGACAATGGCCAGTAATTCAGCCGACCAGCCGCTTGCAGCCGCTTGCGTTAATTCGAGCAGGTACTTAGTCGCTACGAGATTGTACGACCCCCACATGATTTTGGTTAGCTTGCAGGTCTGAGTTGCACGACATCTGTACACCGCACCTTGCATCATATTGAAGTCGATTGAGTGTTTGATTGTTTGGATTGGAGTAGGAATGTCAACCGATCCTGACAGGGGAAGGCTAGCCCCGAGCTTGGCTAACGCGTCCGCCCTCTCGTTTTCTTCAATGCCCTTGTGACCAGGAACTCAGAAAATTCTTACCCTTCTGTTGTTGCCCAGTCTATTCAGGGCCTGAACGCAGTCAAGTACACACTTCGATTTGTATGTGTAAGACATCACAGCTTTAACCGCCGCCTGACTGTCTGTAAAGATGTTGATTTCCTCACTTGTGGTATCTCTGGCGTATGCTAGGTCTGCGGCTTTACGTATCGATAATATCTCCGCCTGAAAAATACTACAGTGATTAGGAAGCCTGAAAGCTGCTTCCATAGTTGCATCTGCAGAAAATGTTGCAGCATCCACTCCGGCAGCCGTTTTAGAGCCGTCAGTGTAGATGCTAAGAGTTGCTGCGCCCATTTGCTGATTCCACTCTTGTCCATCCCCACAGTCGCCTGATATCACCGCTCGAAGCACAGAGTGGGGACCAAGTAGTCGGTGCTATCTGCGTACCCCCGCTCAATTCTGCGGTGGCCGAAGGATCGTGGCTCGTAATGTCCCGATTCCCTAAGCCTGACAGCAAGCAGCTTTTGCGGCAGCGCCCCTAACGAGGAGGTCAAGCGGAGGGAGATGAAGCAAGACATTCAGAGCAGACGAAGGAATCGATGCAAAGGTACCTGTGGTACAGAGAGCCGCCAGCCACTGAACTCTGTTCGCTATGCTGGCAAAGATAGTCTTATTCACTGCTGGCCACCAGACCAAGTATCCGTAAGGATAGACCTGGCTATCGCCCTTTTGCGAAAAAAAAACTAATTTTCAAATCGCCTACGTCAGACTAATTCCGCATCCTCCTTTTTACAGAATTCACCAAAAAGTTATGATTTAGATCACCAGGAGGGTTGAAATTACGTCAACTAAGAGACAACTTTTTTTGAGTCTCCTCTTCGCCGGTCTGTAATTATTTCAATTTTGATTTTTTTTTTGCTTTATTAATGCATTTTTTACTTTTAAAATATTAATAAAAAAACTGATTGAAAAATAGATGTTAAAAATGCTTATTGTTTTTTTATTGCGTCCGCAAAATCCCTTCAAAATCAATTCTCTAGACTTCAAGATCACAATGAAGGGAAAAGTATTATTTTTTTTCGGACACAACATTAAAAAATCGACTTTGAATCCATATTCATATTTTTTAGGAGCCTCATCATCTGTTCCAAATCGCTCTCTGGCTTATATTTCACGATCTAGAATCTACAATTCTCACTGAAAATCTAACCGTGGTATAATTTTCCTATTGTTTCTTGTGCGAAAACAAACAAAAGCGATTAATGTGTTAGAATGGTATGAATGTTATGAAATTCAGGCATTGAACTCTAGCATTGACGTTAACAAACATCAAAGAGAGGTAATTAAGTAGATATTTACATATTGTCATTCAACATAATTGACCTTGAAAACAAAAAGTATTCGTACTAAAATTATAGAAATATATAGTCGCGTGGATTCAATAAAAAAAAGTTATACAGCTGCAGCAGCTATTTTAAGAAAAATTAAGAGTTTTGTTTTGTTTTCGAATTATAATGTTTTTTTTTCTGCGAGCTCTAAAAACGTTTTTATGGAATAAGAAACAGCTCTAAAAAAATGTTTAACAGAAAATTAGTTTTAGCAAACTGTTTGCCATTGAAACATAGAGAAACTATAGATAACCTTTGGTAAATTTACGAATTCTGTTTCCGTTACTACGCAAAAAAAAAATTCTCGCTAATTAAATTCTTAGAGCTCGGCAAATTGACATTGCTAAAGGAGTTTATTCAGTTTTTTGCAAAAAAAAAAATACATAAAAATTTCAATTCGCTGCGAAAGTTCGAACATTTACTTTGCTTTAAGAAACCGTATTTCAAAACCAAAATATAATGACACATAATCAACGTACCGTCATCATCATCATCAACTTTTGCAAGGACATATCCGTCGATTTGTCAAATAGCGTCTCATTCCTAGTACTTTACTCGTTGGTTGGTGCAAATAAATTAACTCAATGAACCTAGCCTGGCGTCGCACAAACTTGAGCAATACTATTACATAAAACTCAATTTGCCGCTACTGTCCGCTCAGATAATTCATAAGTCGTTCGAATTTCGACTTATGCACTACACGAATAATTAGCAAATGCTTAAGTCATCAACGCGGCTCTATGCGTGGCGGCGGCAATGATTACATACTTCGTATGTAATATAGAAAAAATGCCGGTTGCTCCAATATTTACTCCTTTCTTCGTGCATTTTTTACCCAGCTCTTTGGGTCGACTTTCAAATCACACATTGAGACACGCTTATGAAGATGCAAATAAAAATCCATCGTACTCTTCTCCACCGACGGCAGATGCACTTATACTCACGCGTCAGTTGGTTGTTGCTTTGCAATGAATTCGCTGCAATTCTTGTTATGAATGCAATCGAATGCAGGCAATTATACGGGCATTACCCTCAGAGCACTTTTGTTTTTTTTTCAGCCAGACTTGCGTTCACTTTTCATTCATTCTGGTTTCCACAGTACTGACTTGATTAAATCTGAATCGTTGCGATATGGATTTTTCAATCTTTTTTTTATTGCACTTTCGATTATGTACGTGACGCAAATTGTTTTGTTTTGACTCTCCTCCAGCCAAGCAATATTTTCGTCAGTGCTTCGTCGTCCCATATTTTAAAGCGAAATTTCAATATTTACTGGCACATTGTTCGGAAAATCTTGTTTTTTTTTTGCTCGATGAGAAATGCTTAATATTTGAACTCGGTGAAGCTGCCATCGTCCTAAATTAACTTAGACGCAATTCCGATGATTGAAGAGGATATTTTAAGCTTAGAATTGTTCCGGGAAAACGATAGCGAAGCTAGAAGCAGATGACGGGTTAATGTGTTTTTGGATGGATACACATGTGTTGCAAGAATGTTAAATTGTGGTTTTTATAGGAAAGTCTTTCGGAATCACAGATCTGCAGGTGAACGACATTGAATTAGGTGCCACTAGATGGAATTTGCGAATTTTATTTTCAGGATAGATAAATAACGTAAAATTTGTTTGACAATGCATTTGACAGGCATACAACAGTTTATTTTGAGGCTATCAATTAAAAGTAAATTTTCCATGCAGATATAGATTGTGTTACATATTCCTAATGTATGAAGTGCGCTACGTTTTATTTATAAACACATACATATATAAATACGTATAAGCTGGAGTAGCTTAGAGCGTAGAGAACTGGACTCTTGTGTGTGGGGTCCTTGGTTCGAATCCAGGTTCGGACGAGAGTCGGCGCACTAAGCTTTGAGTTGACCTAGCAGCTCTGAAATATCGTGGAACTAATCACTCTACAAACGTATTCAGATTGATTATAAATTTGTAATGAAAGTCTCTACCAGCTTCAGCTCAAAGACCCGTACGAGGGTTGTCGTGGGATCATTTTACTCTTTTATAAAAATATCTACGTAGCCCTTTAATTTTACTTGATTTGATTATAGAAAAAGGTTTAAATTTTAATGTTCTTTTTATGTTTTTTTTTGCATTTGGCAACATCATTTATTGTGCTATTAAACACACTTCCATAAAAAAAAATTTCAATTTTAGTCATTTTGGGCATAGTGGCGAAGGAATCTTTCATATTTTACCATTTTTTGGCATTTTTTGCCGCGACACCTAAAATGAAACTGCATCCCACAAATCGAAAAACAACATACTCCTCATCAATAAAAATCTTAGTACAGAAAAAAAGACTGGCACGAAGGAATTGGCAGCTGCACCGGTCTCCCCAAACTAAAACACGACTCAACAAAGCTTCTAGTGAGCTCAGACTGGCACTTGCGAAAGACAACGAGTTAAAGTTCCATTCATTCTTAGAGCCTCAGCCCCACTAAAAATGCCGACTATTCGTTGTGAAAAGCAGTCAAAAAAATCAACAAACCTACCATCAGGGAAGCCCCACTAAGAACTGTTAACAGGCATTGGGCCAAAAGTGACGCAGAGAAAGCCACCGCCTTCGCAGTTCACCTAGAACCGGTTTTCACGCCTTTCACCACGGCAGCATTTGACTTTCCAACTAATGTCAATGCTCAAGACTCAGAGCTAATCAAGACTTCGGCTAAGGAAGTGCAAGATATCATTATTCAGGAAACATGCTCAAAAAAATCTCCGGGAATTGATCTCATCACCAATGCTATGCTCAAACAGTTGCCACCGATCGCATTTTCTTGGCTTTCTAATCTATTCAATGCTATCTTTCGAATCGGATATTTTCCTGAAGTTTGGAAAACAGGCGAGATCATAATGATCCCTAAGCCCGGTAAGGACTCTTCTCAAGTGAAGTCATACAGACCTATTAGCCTTTTGTCATGCGTCTCCAAAGTTTTCGAGAAAGTTCTGTTGAAAAAGCTGCTACCGATACTAGAAGATGCGAAAAAAATTCCAGAACATCAATTTGGGTTTCGAAGACATCACAGCACCATTTACAGGTCCATCGAATCGCGTCAGACATTAAAATAGCATTCGAAGACAAGAAGTACTGCTCAGCAATATTTTTAGACGTAACTCAAGCCTTCGATAAAGTCTGGCATGAAGGGTTGATCTTCAAAATTGAATCAATGCTTCCAAAAAGCTTCCACAAAATACTCTCCTCCTACGTAACCGACCGCACATTCCAGGTGAGATATAAAAGCTATTCTACCGCTAAACATCGTGTGCATGCTGGTGTACCTCAAGGAAGTGTTTGGGGCCGGTACTTTACACTATATTCACATCTGATCTCCCAATATGCGATAAAACAACGACAGCTACCTTTGCGGACAACGTTGCCATACTATGCACTGATTCAGATCCAGTTATGGCATCCCGTACATTGCAAGGCCACATCTCACTTCTTGAAGAATGGCTCGCAAAATGGAGAATCAGAATGAACGAAACCAAATGCGTCCACGTTACCTTCACATTGCGAAAACTGACTTGTCCACAAGTATATCTCAACAATGTACCTATACCTCAAAGTAACGAAGTAAAGTATCTCGGGATGCACCTTGATAGGAGGCTCACCTGGAAACGGCACATTGAAGCTAAAAATCAACAACTGAAGCTCAAATTCATAAACCTCAAATGGATGCTCAATAGCACGTCAAAAATTTCTCTCGACTCTAAAGTGCTCGTCTATAAGTTTGTCCTAAAGCCAATCTGGACATATGGCTTACAGATATGGGGTGCAGCCCGCCCATCAAACATCAACATCATCCAGAGGACCCAATCAAGAATACTTCGATCTATCACCGGAGCCCCGTGGTACTTCCGCAACGCCAATCTCCATAAAGACCTGCGAATCGAGACGATTTCAGAGGAAATTAAGAACCGTAGTGGAAAATATATTGCAGCCCTCGCCCATCACCCTAACAAGCTGGCAAAAAAAATACTAACTCATCGTAAATTTCAGCGACTGAAAAGAACTGACCCGTTGGACCTTAGAAACGTAGAAACAACAACCGTTGGAACGTAGAAACAACAACCTGCGTAGCCACTTTCTTTGCTTTTCAAACTCTTTCAAATATTGAACATTGTAATTCTATAACACAGATCATAGCTTTGCTCTTTGCTGTCTGACTTTAAGTCAATAAAGTAACTTGGGTCCAAAATGTTCACGTCTTCAGCTGTGAGGAGTGCACATCACTTGTTTTAGCATGTAAGATTTTAAAACTAACTGAAGCTTCTTATACGAAGGAAACAGTTTAATAAAGGTATTATACAAAAAAAAAAAAATTTTTTGGGATGTAAGCTTTTTGGGATGCATCCTGGATAACAACAATTGATCTAAACTGGCCGTCTCTCTAACGGCCGCTTTCGTCCTCGGCCTACTTTTTGATTTTTTATCTATCGCGATTGGACTGTTGATTGTAGGTTGAGCCATGTAAAACTGAATCCCAAACAAATAAAAATCCAAACTCATCAAGTTAATAACTGGCATGAATGCCATTACACCCTCCAATGCCAATGATTTACCACCAGAGGCAGCAAAAGCCACGATATACAGAAGATATGACGAATGAGACAGCTCAACGGACTTTCAGTAAAATGTCAGTTTCGTCCACCGCGTTTTCGAATGATCTCGGGGCTAAGGTCTCCAAACCTGGTTTGGCGAAAGCTCAGCATGTCTTTCGAGGCCAAGGTGGCCTCCAGCTTACGACATATGAGCCGGCTCGATCGTCCACCAGTGCCAGCTCCAGGGCAGCCCCCTGGTCAAACACACAAATTTCACACAACAATTCCGCTTCAACTAACGCAACTAGACGGTCAGCCTCCCGCTATGTTGTCCGATAAGGACAAAAAGTCCATTCTATAGACAAATCAAATAATCAGAGTGCACTCGCTCACTCTTAACCCTGCGAAATTCTTAAGGTCGGCTAAACATCAGAATCGGAGCAGGCAATTATTTAAAAAGCCTAAAATTATACTGACAGCTCCGGGGCTGGATTGGAAAAAGACTGCATCACCTGGGCTGTCATTGATACCAGCAAAAGAGCTGGAGTCACCACATCGGAAAACTGGCTGGCTATGTTTAAGGTCTGCAGCAAGCCGTAGAAAGTCAGCTCGTGCCCTCGATCTACGGTGAATGATGCGGGCTGGTATAAAAACGTTAGACTGGCAGCGTGCGGTGACCAACAACCGGGTTTGCGGTTTGACATCCGGCTTAAAAGTATCAGTAATGTGTCGATATATTAGAAGGGATGTCTACAGGAAGTCGAAATCGTTATTTACCAGCATCAAAAGTTGAAAATTCACGCATGGCAAGGAGTCGCTAAAAAATTATTCCAGGTAAGCACTACCAAACACTGCCGTTACTGAAGAACAAAAAAGGCCGCATTGAAACAGAAAAAAATGTATTCAAAAGGATCAAAAATAAAGATCTAGAGCCCCCCGTAATTATTTCCTATTTCTCAATTTGAAAAAAAAATGCTTCAAGGTCGAAGATTTTTCAGTGGCGAAGAAATGAAGGCAACAGTAAACGAGCATCTCGAAGGGACAGACGGCGAATTTTTTTTCACTGGGTTAAAAGCCCTTTATGAATAATGTAGGAAGTGCATCATAGTAGAGAGAGATTACATCGAAAAACAAATGTTCTAAACATTTCTATCAGCATTTTTAAGACATTAGGCTCAAAACTTTTCAGTCGCCTCTCGTATCGTTAATGTCCTTATTCTTCACATTTTTTTTTGGACAAGGATAACATGAATTGGTGCCAAAATCGATCGGAGGACTTCCTGGTCTGCTTGCTGCTACATGGCACGCGATCATGGATGCAAGATCGTCTCGCAAATATGTAGCGGCTGCAGCTGCAAGGATTTGTGTGCCTCTTACTTAAGGAACTGATTTTAATGCTCATGGTGAAGTGTGGGGTAGCTTCAACGGAAATTAACTTGATGAAGCATTTTTGACATGACTGATATCTTTGCCTATGAAAAAAAGTCTGTTGCCACTGCCGACAACGAATCGAACTTCCTCACCTCCAATCCGACGGAGGTTCTCGACGTTTCCTTTCTTCCTTCATCCAGGAGTGTTCACCCACAAGTACATATCCTTTAATGTTGGCGGCCGTAGCTCAAGCGATTACTTCTTTAACTTTTATAAACAGCAAAAGGAAGACAAGCAGGAATCCAGGAAAGGAAGCAACGATTGTTACCGGGATTCGGGTGTGGTGGTTAATATCCTAGCTACTGCTTTCAATTCTGCAGCTGGATTAGCGTGTAGGAAAGAATCCAAAGAAATCTAAAGCCTCTCACGGTGGAATGTAGATACCATCAATTTGCGAAAAGGATGCAAGACAGAGCTTAGCTTAGCAAAATGATATAGTGACTGGTCATTGTCTAAATCAAAATTGAAGGCCTTTAAGTATATTGTACATGAAACGAAGATGAAGATCCTTCTGTGGCGACATGAACAGTATTAGTGCATTCAATCGCCTCCGTAAAATCTAAAGATGAGTAACGAATATTATAGGATGCATTCAGAGCTCTGATGGTATCTGGACTGATTCGAATACCGACACTACCTGTTCTTAAGGTCTCTGACTTGCGGGGAATTATAGTCCTCCAACATACACAAGAACAAAAAAGACCGTATAAAAAAAACTTGCTCAAACGGATCCGCGAATCAAGATATAGCCTCGAAATTTTCTACTTAATCGAGTGGAGCAGGCACTTTTCTTGGATTTGCGAACTTTTTATTGAGGAGCCTATATCCATAGCCTCCTTCAAACTATTTAAATTTGCGGAACCGAATAGCGTTCTTTCGGCCGACATTCAGCATTCTATAGAAGTAACGCTATCATGGCGGAAGGAAGTCTATCTGCTTCTTGTACGTTCCAATCAGCTAACCGAAAACAACCGTTGTGCTGATTTCTAAAGCAGTAAAAGTCCCGCACCTCAAAACAAAAGACTATCGAGCGAGAGAAAAAAAGGATCAATTGGATTTTAGATATAGATACCAATTAACCTTTTTTTCTAGAATCTTTAGCAAGACTAAGCTTAAGATTTTGGAAAGGTTCATTGGTTTCCATATCCAAAGGTCAATTGATTCTTTGTTAATCTCGCAGTCACAGCATACTTACAGCAAAGATAAGTGTATTCAAACTGCTCTTCATACCCTCACTGCAAGAATTGAAAACCACATCGCTCCTAAGGTACGCTTGCCGCTTTCCTAGACCTTGAGGTTGCTTCCAACAACATTAGTTCTGATCCGATTGTTGAAGCACTTGCGATGATGTATGTTGACTCACTACTGATAACTTTTATCGAGCAGCTTCTTAAGGAGTGAGCACGGGCACACCTGAGGGTGGTGTTCTTTCCCCTGCAGTGAAACTTGGTGATAAACACTCTTTTGGGAAAGACAGATATCAACTAATACTTGAAAAGTTCGAAAGTAGGCTGCATTTTTGGTGACAATTACATAGTTCCAAATACTCGACTGGTTTCAGAATTTATGATGCCCATTTCCGGTAGGAACTAAGGGAATGGGCTTATTTATGTGTATACTGATGGTTCAAAACTGAAAAATAAAGTCGGCAGCTGTATATTCTTAGTTAAGCTGACTATAATAGTGTCTCTTTGTCTCCCAGACCATTGTGGCGTCCCCCAGGCGAAAGTGATGGCTATTTTTCAGGCCATTGCCTGACTTCTGTGTTATCAAATATTCAAAGTTTATATATGTATTTTTACGGATAGACTAGCTGCTATAAATTGCTCCTTGTACAATGCCCAGAATTATTGCTGAATTCCGAGTATGTCTTAGGGAGATGTCGAGAAATTCGGCATAGCAATTGATTTGATTACCTTGAAATAGCGGCACTTGGGACAACTTTTTCTCTTCTTTTTCTATAGGAGCACCAATGTCATCGGTCAAACTAGCCATAAGACAAAAATACCTCAAGGACGCTAAGAAGTCCTAAGTTAAAGAATTATCTAGTGCGTTTAAAGATAGTCATAGACTTCCATGGATGCACGTCGCACCAGGTTGCTACCTCATAGAATAGCACACGCAACGTTTGGTTGTTGGGTTTGAATTTTGTCGGAGTTGTGGCTCGGATATAAAGAGGAATCTGTCGTTCATCTCATGTACCAGTGTCAATCTTTGAGGCTCCATTCGGGGCTCTTTTCTTCACAGATCTGATTTAAAGGAGAAAGTACAGTTGACCAAAGAAAGCGGATGATTTAGTGATTGCAGTGGCTATTGGAGATTGATATCTTCGGTATCAAAACGTAGAGGCTCGTTTTGCCTATTTGTGTCTTTAGGTTGAATTCCATCAATTGACTTGACTGATCTAACATCTTCTAGTGAAATGATAAATAATATAATAAATAATATCTAACAATAAATTTCGCACAATCATATGAAAATTAATCCAAGCCTTTTATCGTCTTGAATCGCTATCCTCGCTTTGACTCCTCTTTAAACCCTCTTGTAATAAAGTACTGTGTACAAATATTTGTGGGATATTACTTTTAGTGGTTTAGAGTTGGATCGACCTTCAAAAGATATGAATACAAACATCATGTGAAATAATTTATTTTTGGAATTCAATTAAGTGCACGTGAAATGCACTGTCCGCGAGATACTTACGTTTCATCGAATACAGATGAGATATCTGAAGAAATTATTGTTTCACAAGCTTACCTGCAAAATAAGAAAATATAAATTATTAATAATGACGCAAGTGAATAATTTATTATTCAATATTAAATATTATTCTTCGGGAAAAATAAATATTGGAAAAAAGTTTTATTTAAATTAATTTTATTCTATTTTGCAGCATAGTCTAGATCCTGCGATGAAAACGAAATTGAAGGGATAGGTTGATTTTATCACAAACTTGTTATGGTAGACTTATTGCTGCTTCGTTCGAAAAATGTTGCCAGCATTGAACATTTTCTTTATCTATGTTATGTGAGATGCTGTGGAGAAATGGTTTTTGTTGCTTTGGGTAAGAAATGGTCTACATATATGATTCTACAAAAATGTGTATTACGCCTTTCCACATTTTCGGGTCACTCCACTGAAAAAAATTCACATGGCGCCCAGAGCCATGTAACATTGCGCATTATTTATGGCCCCATACGCTATGTACATAGTACTCTGGGCTATGCAATATGGCGCCCCGCGCCATAATGTCACAATCTACATAGCGCGTGGTCCTATGTAACATGGCGCAATATTTATGGTCCCAAACGCTATGTACATAGTACCCTGAGCTATGCAGTATGGCTCCCAGCACCATAATTACATGGCACATAAATTATGGCCCCACACGCTATATTACATAGTGCCATGAGCCATGTAATATGGCTCATGGCACTCCAATTATAACTCGCAGCCATACTGTGTGAGGAGATGTATAAATGTCAGCACAGCAAGCTTTTTGCGTACAGGAGAGGATCAGTGCTGCCATTTATATTTTTGGAATAATGCTAGATTAAATTTTATTTAATGCTAAATAATGATGGATCTTGTAAAATTATACTGCTAAATAATGCTTTCTTATTTAATTGAAATAAACATGGTTCACTATGAAAACAATATGCATATTTATATGAGGGTTGAACAATAAGTAGGGGAGAGGCATGTAGGTTGATCATGGTTTCATTTTGGGGTTGCCATTTTCCACCCTGGTAAGTTAGAGCGTAAAGTTATATACCGTTGGAAAGCTAATATCATGGTCTACACATTAGTTTTTACAGAAATGGATTTCAATGAAAAATAAAAATTGTATAGGCAATTTTCGAAAAGTACAATATTTGGCACCAAAAAAAAATGGCACGTAGGTTGAGCCAGTCCAAACTCTTGTTTTAAAACCCAACCAAAGTTAATTAATCCACACAATTTTTATTGTTTCTTGCCTAAACATTTGTTGTAAAGGTATTTCTGAAAATAAATGATGAACATAAGTGAAAAAATTGGAAAAAAAAAAATAAATAAATAACGAGGTAAATTGAGGTAAAGTTCGAAATATTTTAATTTATTCATTTTCGTCATCCGAGTTACAGTTCTTGCATGTA
This sequence comes from Nemotelus pantherinus, assembly GCA_963978885.1. Taxonomy (NCBI): domain Eukaryota; kingdom Metazoa; phylum Arthropoda; class Insecta; order Diptera; family Stratiomyidae; genus Nemotelus; species Nemotelus pantherinus. The sequence goes on from OZ022264.1 coordinate 43,936,181, forward strand.
TAATAACTGCGGGTCATATTAGCACACTAAGTGAAATGGTCGTTCGCACTTGTTGCATTGGATGGAGTTGTTCTTTGTCAACTTGGCTGGCAAATCCTTCATACAAATCATGCAGAAGTCCATATCTTCCTTGATTTTTCTTCTTTTTTTTCTTTACTGCATCACTTTTCTGCTTCTTCTTCTTGAGATTAGCAACGAAATCTGGTGACGTTAGCACAGCACTTTTCAGCGGCTTACGGCCGCGGTTTGATTTCTTCTTCGGCGTAGCCTGTTGAAGTGGCCCAATATCACTGAGCAACGTAGACAAACTTTCAGCTCGGGAAATGATTGATGCTGCAGCCGATGTCGATGGCTCTGAAGAAGGTGCTTTTTCATGTACTGCCATATTCATTTCGCCAGTCGAATCACAAATGCGGTGTTGTTCTTCTTCGTCCAAGGGTAATTCCACCGAAGTAGTCGCTTGTCGTTGATCAGATTGAGCAGCCGGAACAGTGGCTCAACCTACGTGCCTAAAAGTGGCGCAACCTACGTGCATCGATGCAATTTCGGCATGACGCTAATTTTTTTTCACAATGAATCCGCATGTTCATAATTCAACCAGAATATTAAAGTAGAAGTAAAACTACAGTAAAAAAGTTATATTTACCTTCTTTCAACGCATAACACTTCTCGATATTCACGTCTGAACTTGACTGTGGCTTTACTTTTCTCGAGACATTCTTGGCTACGCGCTGAACAAAGCACAGGAAGGGAGAATAATCGCCCCTCTCTTTTATGAAAAGTTTTGACTAATGACATGACTATCTGGAAGCATGAGCATTTGAGTCCTGAATGTAATGGAGTGAAAATATTCAGCTGGCTCAACCTACGTGCCGACTCAACTTACGTGCCTCTCCCCTAATGATAATCGGTTATTTCCAGTTCGCATAAAATTCCCAAAAAAAAAAAAAAATTCTGCTACATATACTCACTAAGTCAGCATGAAAAAAAACATACAATATAAATAGGCGTCGATTCCAGGGAGCTACATTCATTTGAATACGAACAGTCCAAGAGAGAACATCAAAATAGGTAAAAACGAAATGAAAGCTGTCATTAAGTCCCTCTGTTTGAAAAAACTGTCTACCAGAGGCATATACGGCGATATGGTGGAAACATTAAAGGACTCTGGTCTTTCATATACCACCGTTGCACGCTAGCCCAAAGAGTTTAAGCTGGGAAGAACATCCACTGAAGATGAACACCGCGAAGGACGTCCATCCACATCCCTCACTGAAAGTCGAAGATGTCGTGTTGGCAGTTGAAAGAGTGATACTCAGGCATGTAGCTGAGGTCACAGGGATCTCATATGGCTTTGCCAACAAATTACATATGAAGAAGGTGTCTGCGCGTTGGGTATCGAGAATGTTAACGGACGAGCATAAGAATAAACGAGTCAACATTTCAAGGATAAAGTTCCAGGCAGATCATGAGAATTTTTTCTCACCTTTCGTGACCATGGACGAGACCTGGATTCACCATTTTGATCCAGAAAATTGAAAAAAAAACTGCGAGCCGGAGTTCTGTTTCTTCAAAATAACGCACCGGCTCACAAGGCTGCAGTTACGATGGATGCAATTAAAGAAACAGGATTCGAACTGCTTGACCGCCCACCCTATTCGCCAGATCTAGCTCTCAGTGGCTTTTACCTCTTTCTTCGGCTTAAACAACACCTTCGGAGGAAGAAATTTGAAGATGATAGCGAAGTGATGGCCGCTGTTGAGGCATTTTGGGAGAGTCCAGATAAAGAATTTTTTTCTAAGGGCACCCTGAGTTTGAAAAAAATATGGACTATATGTATTAACTTGTTAGAAGGCTATTTTTAATGATATATATATCTCTTGAGTTTAATCACTTTGGTTTAAAAACAAATTAGAAGTTTAAAATTTACATCTCAAAATGATTCTATATCTATTACAGACATATCAGTTATATCTAAATCTTTTTCTCTTGTGTAAAGCTCACTTCTACCAATATTTTTTAAAACATCGTTCGGAATCTCACAATCAAAACAGCAACAATTATTTATTTTTAAGTGAAGAAAAAGTATTAGTGTCGGATAACGAAGATGTTTCTCCAACGTTATCCGTGCGATCGCTTGCATTTGAAGCCCTAACAAAACAATTGATTCATATTATTCAGGAAAAAATGTCTAACTAGAATGCACATACTTTGGTAAACTTGAACTTGTAGATGCCCGAGGCTCCTGAGAGTCTGAAGTGGATGGGACCACATCACTGATTTGTAACATCATCACGATTTAATTGAACGTTACCATATTTAAAGCAATATAGATGACTTTATAATCTTTATATTTTAGACTTTATAATCACTATCATTATTTCAAAATCAGACGAATGCCACTTCTGGTTGTCACTTTTAAGAAAATGCTATGAGCGCGTTTTTGTATTTTTCATGAATTTCCGCCACCACATGATTCAGGAAGTTTCCTTTCATGAGCGCGACTGAAAGTACATGAACAGAGCTATTATTGAGAAAAATTTGATGGGCGAGATTGTTAATAGATGAGTGCCAGATTATTCCGAAATCTAATGTTAAATGCTAGACATAATGCTAGATGCTAACTCCGAATTTCGAATGTCGTTTTGGAAAAAATAATGCTAGATCTAGCATTCAAAATGCTAAAATGGCAGCACTGGAGAGGATATGGTCTTTGATGCATTTGATGATAGGTGAATTCCATCACCTATCATCAATTGCTCTACCTTCAGATGCTCAGAAGGTAGAAGGCTCGTAGCCTTTTGTTGGCTGGATCATCTTCATGTAGCAAACAGTGTTGCCAGAAAATGTTCGTTCATGGAGCCCAATTTGGCTTTTAAAATAGTCCAAAAGAGCCCAACACAATAGGTCGAGGCCAAAATTATGGCAACAAATTTAGTTATTAGATGCAAAAAAAATTTTACATCCATTTTCATATGGTTATTTATTTTTTGTTTATTTTTATACAAATCTCTCATATAGTGGAAAGTTATATTTACAATTTCATTTTCTGATGTAGTAGACGTGTAAATTAGAGAATTCATTATTTGTATCGTATCTGGTGATATTTTATAGTCGTTGCAACATATTGGGTTGAAATTCAAGAGAATCGGAATTCGCATCAAAGATGTCGAAACATTTGGTTGCATTTTATTTCGAATTTTAGTCTTTATGTTATTTATCATACTAAAACGTATATCGACTGTTGTATTTTGACATTTCGACGCGTTGTAATATAACCAGATGGTTTTGTATTAGATGCAGGAAGAAGCGAGCTCGCATATTTCTTTGACAATTTTTTATCCAGTAGCAGATTTTACTTCATTGGCTTCTGTCCTAAATTTTTTTGTGTTCACTGTATTTTTACCATTTGCTCATACTTATGAGTTTTACAAGTACAGATTTAAATTTAAATCTTATTGCGGACCATCTTAGCCAGATGGTCAAATAATAGACAAGAAATAACCTTTAGGTTCAACCGAAATTTAAAACATGAAGTGAAGATTTTAAACATGAAGTGAATATTTAAAACACGAAGTGAACAGATTTCCGTTCAAGATTGAGGAAATCAATTGTGAATTGAATTTTATATATTTTTAACAGTTGAAACCTGAGCTCGTCAGTGGAGCCCAAAAAGGCGCCAGTAGCCTAAAATTAAATTTCATCGCCAAATGCAACGGAAAGATAGCCGAATTGGCGAGAAATCGCCCAATCTGGCAACAGGGGTAGCAAATACATATTGGCCGAGGCCCAGCGAGCCGAAGTCAGACGAGACCGCCAACATGTGGACGGCATTTGACAGCTCGTCACGAAATCGCGTTGACTCGTGCTCAAAACCCACTCCAATCGGAAGTCGCACGAGCGCCGGCGGGACCTGTCAAAGTCGCTTGTCTGGACCGTCCACACACTCGGGCTCGCCAGCTTTTGCCTGGGCTCGGCAAATATGTATTTTCCACATCAGATGCACTGAAAAATCACATAGCGCCAGATGCCATAATTTATAGACTTCTAACGCCACGTACATAGTCGGTTTCGAGATTGTGATAAAATATAGCCCCACACGCCATAGTATATGGCGTAAAGTACATAGGAGCAGACGCTATGCTTATAGCCCTCCACGCCATGTACTATAGCCCTACATGGCGTGGAGGGCTATAAGCATAGCGCCTGCTCCTATGTACTTTACGCCATATACTATGGCGTGTGGGGCTATATTTTATCACAATCCCCAAATCGACTATGTACATGGCGCCAGAAGTCTATAAACTATGGCGTCTGGCGCTATGTGTTTTTTCAGTGTCAAAGAAAATTTTTTTGAAGCGGGTCTGCTGCGCTAGAGTTTTTTTTTTTTATTATAATTTACCTCCTAAAGATATACAGAAACTACATTTGCAAACGTTAGTGTCGCTTAGAGTGAAAATTTTGAATTTTTCGATTGAGGCTCGACATTAGGTTTTTCACAGAGGCCTCTTTAACAGGTAATGGTTGGAGCTCTTTGCAAGTACTTTATGGGTCAATATATTTTCTGGTTTCATTTGATGCATACAGCTCGTCTCGAAGTTATTTGAATACCGAAGGGTGCATCGGTGTTATCGTGATTTTATTGATCGCAGACTTCTCAAAGATTTTTTTTGTTCCTTAGAACGTGACGCGTTTCAAACTCGTTGACAAGTCCTATGTCTGTACCTAGTGTCAAAATTGTTGTAATTTAATAGTATATGAACGTTATGGTGTGGTTCATGAATCAGGTCAGGAATCCGAACTGGTAGATTTTTGAGGACACTTTGCAGCCAGTAAATAACATATTCTAGATATATTCAAATCTGGCTTCACACAGTTTCCCAATCGATGTTCAGAAAGTGTTCGCAAAGATCTTTTTCCATTACAAATCGACTCCTTCAATTTTAGTAGGTCATCACAAGCTGTATAGCCCTAAAATCTCTATATTCATTTATTCCATTACATTCATTCTTGCTTTCAATAACGTTTTCACTACTTTGGCAACGTTCCAGCTCAAAGAGTACAAAAATGACAGCAGGATATGTTTATTGTTCCATAATCTCCAAGATGATGACGACTTATACACCATAACACAAATATCCATACCTTCCTTGTTTATCTTACAAATGAAAAGCATATGGAATCAAAAAGTCTACTGGTAGCTCAAGAAATTTCATTTTTATCTATTTCCTGAACCCTCGCAATCCGCTTCGAGTCCGAATCCAAAAGCAAATGTGAATTGAAAGCATACGGAAACTGACTGAAAGAAATTGGGCCAAATCATGATGTGAACAGCCGAACTATTTCGATCTACTGCCTGGTATTACTGCTATTTCGAGTGTAATTCAGATTCGACTTGACGAAGAAAGCTTTTGAGTTGATCGGTATGCATTTTTTTTTGGGAAGCCACGAAGGTATGAGCATGATGGCTGATAATGATGAAGTATGTAGTCCAAATGGCCAAGAGGTGCTTGTGCGATGCGAAATTGGGTTAGTGGAAGTCGAAGAAAGAAATACAGAAATAGAATAATTGATGGATTTCATTCAATTTGATAAGTTCATATTCTGCTTCGAATACAGTGAATCAAATTGAGCTAGGTCATTGCACAGTAGGATATATGAAGGATATCCATTGAAAAAGTAAAAGTAGTATGAACAGTTTTATGACTCAATACTATTTCACTGAATAGTGATTTGTTTATTGTATACTTTCTTATCTTAACGAAATATCTGATATCTAACAAATTATCCTATTACGGCATCAAAAATGATCCACTTTTTTCTTACTCTTGCCAATTATTCTTGTGCTTAATTCCATCGGGTTAATTTCTAGAGCATCCAACTCGAAGATAATTCGAGTTATAAATACGCGTGTTTGAATGGAATTTTTATGTAAACAATTTTCAATTGAATGTGTTTCGGATTTTTTTTCCACTCGCACGGAAAAGTTTGAAAGAAAGATTGCTAAGCAAAAAGGTGAAAAATCGAATATAAGTCATGATTATACTTTTTCGTGCTTGCTAAGTTTTATTGGATCGTATAAAAATGTTTCATCATTTTGATTTACTATGACACCTCTTCACATTTTCGTTAGGCTGAAGCGGACAGGTAAGATGTATAAAATTAAATTATAGCCGTCTTTGATGTAACGTCAGGCAATCGCTAGCCGTCGTTTTATGAATTTCAAATTCTTTAGGTTCTCTTGTGAGGAATAAAATAGATTTGTTTTTCGCTAGGAATATAATAAGTGAGAATGACAGTAGTTGTTCGATTTTGGAATTTAGAGGTTTCATTTATAGAAATGGAAATGATTCATATTGAAAAATATTTTTAAAATATTTAACAATCAATAGAAAAATCGCTTTCTAATAGATACAGACAAGTTTGAATTACTTAGGGGTATTTCTCTCAAAAACAATTAGCCCAGTCATATAAGACAAAAAGGCCGTTCTGCCGAAAAAATTCAAGTGAGAGTTTTTCAAGGGGTTATATTTATTGACGAATGAGAAACACAATGTGTTTTGGTACAGAGCATGCCTGTTTCAGCAAATCTCGATTATACTGTTGCCAAATTATCTCGTTCTTAAGAATTTGAAACACAAATCCCAAGCAGAGAGGATTGGGGGAGTGTGCTATCCCTTGAAACCGATGCTGTGGAAATATATGCCCATGGTTCCAAATTGAACGACATTGTGGTATGTTTATCATTGACCTTAGGATAGGTTAGGTTAGTGAAGAGGGCTGTCGGGAACGCGGCCAGCATTAGGCCACCAGTTCGGGCCCATTTGCCACCCTCATAGACAATCACACGCATTCACACTTACAGCCATGGCACTGGCGGGATTCGAACCCGCAGGCCCCGTAGCACGCCGCTTTTCGGCCTGACGCCTTAGCTAGCAGAGCTACCGAGCCCCGTATCATTGACCTTAACTTGAAGATTTTTTTTTTGCCGGACTACTGCAGTGTCTTCAGGTGGTAGACGTTCTTGAAGCGGCCAATTGGCTCTTATGTAATGGGATATTCGGAGTGAACATTGACATTTTTACTGACAGCCAAGTGGCTATACAGTCACTTGCTTCACTTTACACTTCCTCAAAGCTCATCTTTGAATGTCCATCTTAACGAGATGTCGAGACATTTAATGATGCTGCTGTTTTGGATGCCAGCACATGGGGACATTGAGGACAACTGTTAAGCAGACCAACTTGTAACGGCTGGCACGCTTTTGCCGCCTAACTCTGCAGTCTTTTGATTGAGGTTACAAACACTTCAGTTGAACTGACCATCGGGTGAATATACTTAAAGAACGCTGTAAAATCCTGGGTGAAAGAACCTTTCTGTGCAATCGCTAGACAATTCCAGGGAACTTTTGACATTGGACATATTAGGATATTTGATTTAGAAAGGAGTTTTCCGTGCAGTGGTGTTTGTCTTAACTGTTTGGCAGGCATGCAGCACGACAGGAAACACCCCACGACTGCTGCCGGAGCTGTAGATGCAAGGAGGAACAGAAAACACTTCTTTACTTCCAGTATGAATGCCCGGCCCTCATTGGAAAAAGGATTAAGTTGAGGATCAACAAGTTCGTCAAGAAATCGTAGTGGCCCTCTACTTAATAAGGGTTGTGCACTACCCAATGCGGTACCAAGGCCCAGGTGTGTCTTTTCTGGGTCTGTCCTAATTAGTTAATTTATGTTTTGCTACATTCCGAGCAGATAACTCTCTAAATTTCACAGCGGGCATTTTCATTGTTCGTTGGCACAATTAAAAGCCGGTAAACATTGCGTTAAAGGGTTCTATTTTTATACTAATGACTCGATATGGACGGTGTTGTCCTCTGTGATTATCATCAAATATCGTATGCTATGATTATCATCAAATTTATAGAGGATATTTTGGTTCGCTTGTGTGGCATCACAACGGGCCTCTTTTGTGCCTACGTGTGTCGGACGACAGACCTCTGTAGACCGGCAGCCACTTTAACCTAACCTAACCTAACCTTGGTTCGCTTCTATTTCTGTCATAAATTGAATATCTTTATGGACACTGTTTAGTTCAAATGTATCTTTCTAACAATCGCTAGAATATCGTCATTATGCCTCACCTATAATCGGGGATGAGGGCCTCTCTTGCGAGTTTTTTTCTAATCTTTTAATGTATATCTCGCTCATAAGTGGTGATAAGGAATTTCCCATGACGACTCTTTTAGTAGCTTTAGACTACTTCCCTTTAATTCTGAAATAGTTTTTACTCATGTAAATCAAGGCTAGTTTAAGATGGTCTCGAACACTCTTCTTCCAATCCAGGGTTTCGTCTTTCTCAAAAAGCCAATCTTCGAAAATCCCAATACTTGTTTTACAGGTATCTCGCGAACAAAGCTTTGATATCAAATGAAACAACCGACTCATCTTTCTCTACTCGTGCCACTTTACCAAGTCGCTCTATCACCTCTTCTCGGTTATTGGCAGTCCTGTTACTAATCTTCCTGGGACTTTGTATTCGTCCACAAGTCATTTAGCAATCTTTCTTGGTAGTGCATTTTTGGCAATGAGTCTGACAAACAATTTTTAATTGAAAGTGTTTCGGTTTTTTTTCATTCGCACAGAAAACTTTGGAAGTAATGTGGAATGGCAAAAAGATGAAAAATCGAATATAAGTCATTATAAAAGAAAAATTCCAAAAATTGCTATCATTCACTTAGCATTTTTTATGAATTATCAGAAAGCATTTAATTCCCGGCTGTACTTTGTTCGGAACTCTCAGTTTATTACTTTTTCCAACTATTCTCTTAAGGGAGGGGCAAAGGTTTCAACGTGATTAAAAATATTTTTTTCAGCAATTTTTGTTAGAAATATTGATAGAGCAAATTTATTTAAACCTTTTGTACATTATTAATTATTACTTCAGTAACATAGTGTAATTTTTTTCTGCGAAAATATCGACAAGCAAACCGGTGACAAAGGTTTTACAAAAACCTCTTTGGAAAAAGACGATTTGCGGTGTTGATTGTATCTCAGCTGAAAATTATCGGAAATCAAAGAACATTAATATTTAGTCAAAGTATCATCAAATCCTCCCCCAAAGTTCTCCGATTTTTATTTTTTTCATTTTTAAATTTTTGGTGGTCATTTGAAGTAAAAGTTGCTATTTTCCACGGAAAAACTTAGCCTTTTTGTAAGTGGAGAACTCCCTTAATGTAAAAAAAATCTAAAACTTATCGTTGGGGGGAAGTATTTTACATGTAGAAAGTGTGTACCAAGTTTGAAATGAATCAGTAAAGTGGTTCTTAAATGGCAGTGAACACGGACTTTTAAAAAATTGTTTTGGGAAAATGACTACTAAACTCCTAGCTGTCGGAGCTACAATGATAGAGGAGATGGGACTAAGTATTCAATAACTTCGAGAGTTTTGCTTTGATTTAATTCAAATTTCGGGACTATATTTTTGAAATGTTTAGCTATATGATAGACAATTTTTTTCACAAGTGCTAAGCCCTTACCCCTTTTTGAAGTCATAATCTGCGATTGCTTTGAGTTCTTCCAGCGATTTTGTCTTTATATCTTTAATGGGGTAAAAACGGGTTCCTCGAAGCACCAATTTAAGCTTGGGGAACATTAAACAAAAATCACACAGAATCAAATCTGGTGAATATGGTGGTTATTCGATGATATTCTTGACTTTTTATTCAAAAATTCAGACAAAGTGATGACTTTGCGAATGGTGCAAAATCCATGAATTGTTCTTCCAAAATTTTGGTCTTTTTTTTTTACGAATATTCCTTCTCAGACGCCTCCATCCGGAAGAAATTCCGAGTGAACAATTCTTCGCATATAAAAAAAAGTGAGTAGAACTTTCATTTCGGATCGAATTCGCCTCGGTTTTTGGGTTTCAGCTCGTTTGGCAACTGCCATTCTGATGATTGCTGGCTGTTTTGTATATAATACCAACTAGCGAAAAATAAAAACATTTAAAAACAACGAACGCCGACGATTTGAAAGACTTAGTTTTCGAAACCCAAAACTTAGTTGTCAGAGTGTGCATCTTGGTCCATTATAACCCCCGCGTTCCCTTCGTCTGCTTTTAGGTAAAAAACCGGTTTGATGGCCAATCTTTTAGTATTCTTTGCTCCTTGTGTTTATTTTTATGCTTTTAGTATTCATTGATAATGAGTATCTTTTCACATCTTTAGCAGGTGCCTTACTGTCGCCTCGACATTCATCATCAAGTGCTTTGTTGGAAGTATTGCACTTTTGATACCGCAGTTTATTTATAGCCCTATTTGCGCTTCTGTAAATGGGACCGTGGGAATTGTTTACCACATAGTTGGAGATAGTCTCTACGGCATTTCTTTTTCCAAACACCTTTTCTTTCCTTTGTCCTTTGGTTTCCTTGTGAGCATCTTCTTCTTTCGATCTTTTAATATCCAAAATGACTCCATTTCTTCCGGATGGATCAATTGCAATTTTAAGTTTTTCAAAACTCATTTCAAATGCAATTCACCTAAGGTTTTGTACAACCTGTTGTAACTTCTTTTATATAACTTCCTATGGGATTCGTTTTAACTAACGCTTTTTGTTTCCTAATTTGTATTAAATGAAACCTAAACTGAACAATGTAACTTTTGAGGTCATTTTCATTTTTAAATATAATTTGAGAAATTTAATATTTTTTGAAATGCATCTTACTTTATAAACATTTAATAGAAACAATTTCGGACTTTGGTGTTCATTTTTAATTGAACTATTCTAATTCAATTTTTCTAGCTTCAAAGCAATCTTGGAATGGATCGCACCATGAACCCTAAACCGCAATTCGAAATGGAGACTTTCGTACTTTCCAACAGTATAGTTTTGACAGATTTTACTTGGTTTACTTTTAACCTCAAGAAAAATTGATGTAGTATATCCATATATATGATGTCGTATCATATGTAGTTGCTATTCACCTTTCGAAAGCAGTCCCAGTCCATAGCCATTGAAACTTTAAGCAATTGTAGAAAGTATCTTCAGGCATTTATGAATCTTAAACTTTACCAGCAAATTACCATTTTTCTGCTCTTAATCAGCCTCCTGTGCTCACTCTACGGAAATTCGTCACATCTAATTTCATTGCACTGCAAACATCAAAATTCAAATCTTCTAACATTCCTTGCCTCATCGCTCGTCACACTATTTTCAGACCAGCACTTAATTTCACCGCTGTAAAATCGTATGCTTTCTCTATTACAGCTAGCCGCAGCCGTTTTGTTTTAATTTATTTCGGTTTGTACTGACGCCAATCAAATCTGATATCTTTCAGTAAATCTATTTTCAACGATTGCAATCATTTCTCATTTTCGTGGCTGCCAAATTAGATTCTCGCTCGTTTACACACTGCGCAGAATATATCGTCGGTTGCACGGGGCAATGAAACGATTTTTCATCATCATTAAAAAATTATATAAAAAAATATTTCATCGCAATTTAAAAAAATGAGTTACTTCTATGAGTATCACAATTGTACGGATAGGAACGGATGGTTTGTTGTAGAAACCATTTGTCTGTAGGAGACTTGTGTTCCAGCCTACGCATTTGTCACAACTAGCAACGACAACGATCAATATTCTAGGATTTTCCGTGTTGTTTGAAGGTGGTTGGAAAATGTGTTTTGTTGAAGGAAGTCCATGACGTATGTAAATATGATTTTATCTGAAAACTATACAGAAAGATGCAAAGTGAATTGAACTTGCATCGAAGAGGAAATAAGCTGCAGTTTTGGAACGACATAATCAATATTCATGTTGAATAAGCGACTCGGTTGCAATTTACGATTGTTGTTACGACAGAAACCGGTTAACAACACGTACCGGTAGTCAATGATGGGCGATTGCATTTATCTTTAGATACTTAGTGATAGTTTGGTCTTGGTTGATGTATCTTTAATCGTAAATAATGCAAAGTGCATAGCCGGCGTTGTCAGGAAGAATAAATTCAATTTCAATAAAACATTAAAATAACTTTTGATGGATGACTGTATGCATGTCTGAGGTAAAAGCATACAAAATGCAAAAATAAGATTCTGTGGCGACATGCTGGTAACGCGCAGTTATGTTTGAGGTTGTGCAACTTAATGGCAACTCTTTCCCTGAAAATATTGGAGACTTGAATAAATTCTCGCTGTTTCTCGATAGATAGCGTTATCTGAGCATTTTCGTATCGGGCAATATTACAGCCAACTTCATTTTGAAGCTTCACTATTTGACTTGTAATGACAGTATATGTTATTCGGCCGAAATGTAAAGAACTTATTTTTTATAGCACTACACATGTCAAATTATGTGCCAAAGAATAGTATTTGCGGGGAATTTTACTGCAACAAAAAGTTTCCAGATGAAGTACATATAATTCTTGTGGAGGCTTACGGCGACCATGATCTGCTGGACAATATTTAGAGGTTGATTTAAATGCTGTAAAAGTAATGATTTTGATGTTTAAGTTAAGGAACGCTCTGGAAGCATTATTCGATGATCATCCATGTCATCCATGTTAGACGTAAGCTGAACTTGCAGAATCATTAAGAGTTGATCACACAATAGTTACCAAACACCTAAAAGGTTTCTCAAAGCCTGGCTTAAAAAAACCTTTTAAGCCAGGCTTTTCAAATCCTGGCCATGCGTTAGCATCGATGACAAACTCATACTCCGTATTTGGTAGGATCAGATGGCTGCAGTTTTTTATGGGCTCATAAAATTCAATGAAACTATCACGGAAGATAGCCATCGACTATAATTGGAAATTTTGAGCCGAAATTTTAAGGAAAATCGAACGCAATACGAGAGGGGATACGATAAAGTAATTTTTCAGCATGAAAAGACTAGACCACATGTTGCAAAATTGATCACAGCCTACTAGGAAGCGCTGAAGTTGGAAGTCCTACCCCACCCGGCGTATTCATAATTTCCTGATAAGCACTCGCTCCGGTCGAAGGTTTATGGCTTGCTTAAGCTGCACTTGCTATTGTTATGAAGATGCAAAAAATGGGTCGAATCACGGATAAACACCAAAGATGAGTCGCTCTTTCGACATGGTATTCGTATGCTGGAAAAATATGGGAGAAGTTTGTAGTTAGCAATGGACAATACTTTCATTGGCATGTTCTTTATTATTATTTTTATAAATAAAGCTTACAATTTCATGAAAACAGCGAGACCGCATTCCAATCCGCCATTTTCAGGAGTGTGCTGGAAATGGTGCAATTTGAAAATGGAATTGGAATTTCAAATCGTACGATTTTATTAAAGTTGAGCTGGAAGTCGTATGAGCTTTTGGCCCGACTTGACTTAAACGGCTTGAACGATTCAAGTATTATTTGTAGAATAATCACTTGATTTGATTCACTATCCTCACTTCTGGTATGAGATGCCAACGTAACAATCTCTTGTTTTGGACTGACGGAAGTGATATTGTGAACCTAGTCGACACAGTGTGTGGTATGGCTCGAGCGACATCCGAGTGCGAACAGATCCAGGCTAATATCATTCTGCCTCTGTCCTATTAAAGTTTTGGGAGGCCTCCGAGCACATTCTAAGTTCGCACCTTTAGGTAGGTGATGTTGGTTCGGTTGTTATTGTTCCCGATTAGTGTTGACCTCATAAATGCAAGTGCTTACCCTCGCATGGCCTTCCTGCTTGGCATAGAAAACAATAAAATGGTAAACTATTGTCCTGCCTGACATAGATAGCAATGAGATGGTAGAAGTAAATGAAGCAAGCGGCTTCATCGAAAAAGTTGCTTTTTCGAGCAAACCAAAGGGCCTTAAGACCCCCTCCTGCCACGGCAAAAGCTTCTGGGTGAATCGAGGAGACGAATAAATTCTATACATGCACGTATTATGCGTGACAGCTCGGACATAGAGGCTAATAATGCTCAAAGCAGCTCCTTGAGACGTTGAAAGATCAGTGTCACGAAGATGTAGAGAGAGCTGCAGGCTGCCTCCATGCAGAAGAATGCCTCGAAGCACGTGCAGGATGACCTACTGAAATTTGAGGACGCCTTGGAAGTTATATCTACGTGTCGAACGAAAAGTAAACCAGTAAACGCTCTCGGTACGTGCAATGGCTCCAGGTGCCACTAATTCCGGGTATACAAAAGGACAGCCGAATCTAGTCCTGAGTACATACAAGATATCAGGGTAAGAAAAGAGCCCGCTTATTGGATGACCGTAATAGAAAAGAAGAGTAGGAAGTAAAAGTATAATAATCCCACAATCTTTGTCAAGTCTAGGGATTGACGCTGATCGAGAGTTTCATTCACAAAATTTTAAAATGTAAATCAATACAAGTGTGGATAGACTAGTTCTACCATTCACTTTAACCTTGATTTGACTCATATACATATTCAAAGCTTGATGAACTCAAAGCTCGGTTCAAAGTCACTCGTCCAAACGTGGATAGAGAGCAGAAAGACTACTAAAAAGACCCCGGAAGCATCTACCGCGATGAAGTAGACTCAAGAGATATCCCGCAAGAGAAGAGTCCTAAAAATCGGAAGAAAAGTAGATGGAAACAGAGACAAAAAAATGGGAGGCTTTGATGGTGAAAACAGCTGTGTGCTAAGTGTGATTCTCAAAGAAGTTCAACTGGGTGAAACCGGCACACAAACTAAATACAAATTAAAGAAAACGGCTGAAGGGGGTCATGAGGGAAATTATGCAATAAGATGATTCTGAGAAACTCCAAGACTCGGATGGACGTCGATTGTCTCACATTTGATAAGGAGGTGAGGGGAGTTATGAAGCGCGACTTGGAAGATGAAGGAACTAGTGAAGAGAAGACCACTTTGCTTATGGCAGTAGAGTAGCACTGCAGTAGAACTGAACGAAGTACCAGTCCTGAAAATCCTTACAGCCGGTAGAATTTTTTTTTTTTTTTTTTTTTTTTTTTTTTGATTGCATCATTTTTATTTTTATTTTTTATTTTATTTTTTAATTCCACGGACCAAGTCCTTTTACAACAAATTTACATTAATAAAGTAAGATAGAAAAGAAAGAAAAAAAAATATATACATATAAAGTTTTTAAAATAGTATATTACAAGGAAGAGAAATGAAAATTATACACTAGCGTAATAAATAGTTATAAATAACAAATAAATTCAAATAAATGCTGTACTTATGTAATTCATTTTAGTTTAATTTGATTCCACAGCTTGGAGGTAGTCAGAAACGATTCTTTTAAATTTGTTTATATCTATACCGAATAAATCAAAATGTTTCCATAGTTCGTTCCCGATTCGTTTTAATCTTTCGATAGGAGAATTACGTATATAATTCATTTTACTTGTATTCATGGCAAATATATCTTTAAACCGTGTAGTTCTAGATGGAACTCTTATAGAAATCAATTGCAAAATTTCGGATGCCTCTAATCGATTATTAAGAATATTGACCAAGAAAATCGCATCAGTATAGGTTCTTCTTACTTTTAAGGTTGTTATATTCATTAAATTTTGCAAATATACGTAACTTAAGTTTTCTAGTGGTATGTGTAACTTGTAGTTGACGTAGCGTAAGAACTTGTGTTGCACTTTTTCTATAGTATCAGAATGCGCTTTGTAGTAAGGATTCCATATTACTGAGCCGTAGTCTAATTTACTGCGAATTAATGAAAAATATAACATTTTAATTGTGTTCAAATTGTAGAACTTCTGCGTGTTTCTGATAACAAAACCCAGCATTCGAGTTGCCTGATTAGTAATCTCATGAATATGAATTGTGAAGTTTAACGTCGTGTCGAATCTAATTCCAAGATCTTTTGTGAAGTCAACATGATCTAGTGCGATTCCGTTCATGGTATAGACATAAGAAGATCTAGCTAATGTACGATTAAACTTCATATAATGACATTTGCTTATATTCAATTCTAAACCATTTTGAACACAGTAAGAATTAGGGTGGATGTATATCATACCCAAGCGAGAAGGTGAATATAGCTGGTACGATGATACCGATGTCTGGAGGAGCACGTGAAAAGCCCCAGAATGCGATGACAGCTACTGAAAAAGCTGCTCCGCAGGACCCAAAAGTATATCCTGAGTTCGTATTCCTGCAAGGCGTACAATGACGCACTTGACGACTAGAAAAGGCACCAGTAGAGAAAATGAGAGTTCTACAAGGAAACTGGTGGCATTGTAGAACAGTTGACGGCTCCTCATGTCTGTGAAAATAAGGCTCAGATCATACTTTTCTCTGGATGACTCAATGCAGCAATGCAGGTGAAAAGCATGCCCACCAAAACATTTGAGGACGGTGCATGGTAGAGATGGTGATAAGGCTGAACCTGTTTATGCTAAACAACATTTCTCCTGAATGACTGGGGTGTGATGGAGGACTACAAAGGGAGTGTTTGTAATAGACTTACTTTCCTAACCGCTGAGAACAAAAACAAGCAACACCGCTCATTCTAGAAAACATTCAGCGGGGACCGAACCTTTCTAAACAAAAAGGAGATGGTGATATCACTAAATGTGAGCCTGGAGGGGGAAGCTCTACGCATTAAGGCCTCAGTGACCTGTCAATCGGTTGAGGTTAGCACTATTGCTACGATTCACAGCGTATGCGATGGCTCAATTCTCCGATGGAAACCTTTTGGTAAAAATAAATCAGCCTACTTGTGGAACGATGAAATCTCTGAGCTGCAACGCATTGCTTTAGTACGAAGGCGCAGGACACAGTGGGTCAGAAATAAGTCGCAGGTTATCGAGCTCTTTGAAGCCCATGTCCATATGGACAATCCTGGAGCACATCGTCGGTTTGCTGTTCTCGTCGCATTCGCCAAAGACGGATGATGGCATCATTGTTCCCCTGAACCTCTTCACAGAGGTGGTGGTATTATACGCAGTATCTGGTATGAGAAATAGGAAGAACCAAGCTTTGATGTTGTACCGGTACCACAGTAAGAATTTAAGGATAGGGGTTTTATCACCGTGATGGAGAGTTACTTGGTTGGCGCTCATCGATAAGGGATAGGAAGACCCGGGCAATCGGTATACGTACTTTCCGCTTTGCTTGATGGACACGACAGCCAAGTTCCTCAAGTGGTTGCTGTCGAACTGATAGACAGCCTGGCTTCCAAAAATGGTATTTAATCATAAATACTTTCTCAGCAGTGATAGGACCAGTAGGAAGGGTGGAAGAGGTATGCCACAGCTCCAAATCGGTCGTTTTGCTGGAGACACTAGATGTTCGATATGCTTTCATGACATATGCATTTTGGGCTCTAGGGCATAGCTTCTGCATTCCTAAATACTTGCTGGTATCAGAGACCGACGTCTGCTGCTCGACACCAACGAAAGAATTGTGAGGAGTCTTATGACTTTAGGGGCAGCGTAGTGGTCAGTTCTCGGACCTGACCTCTACAACAGAGTTTACGATCGACTGTTGCGCCCAAAAATCTCATTGGATGTATTTATGGTAGATTACACTGCCAACATGGCAGCAGTAATCACTTGTGCCTCTTGTGTCACTTAATCAACTCTCGAGGAAGAAAGAATGGTGGATGACCGATCATGGCCTACAGCTGGCGCTGTCGAGCACATAGATTGGCATGCTGCCGAAGTGGAGGATACCGACTGTAATCCTGATAGTAGTGGGCAGCAAGTTTTAGACCAGTAAGTCGGTAAGGTATCTGGGAGTAACACTAGATGCTAAACTGACCTATTGGCACCGCAGTCATAAGGTATGTGATAGGGCTCGTTGTGAAGGTTGATGGTCGGCATCGGTGACCCAAAGCTGCTGATGATGACGACCAACTTCATTTTGCTGTAGGAGACGGGAATTTGGGTGGACGAAATTCGAACGAAAATGCTCAGAACTCGGATCGCTTCAGTTTTTATTTATTATATACCAGACTTTCATTGCGACAGGAAGGAGCCAGAGGAGGAACTTAAGTTGAAAATAATGGACATAGGAACACATGAAGCGACGAGGAGAGTGACTTAGCTAGCAAATTCGGAATACCACTAGGGCCGCTACCGATATTTATGCTAAGCAAGTTGAGTATGCATCCGATCTCTAAAGAATCTGTCCCAATTGATCTCTAAAGAATCTGTCCCAATAGCAAATGGAGAAATGTAGGTTGAAACGGAAAAGAATGAGTAAAATGTTTAGTGAAAAATCCACATATCTTTTGAGGATTAAAAGCAATGACATCATTAAGATACACTGAATGACTGATGCGATGGAATCTAATGTCGCTGGGCGGCGAGACTGATAGGCCTTCTGGACCCATGGGTCAGTCGTTTCCACGGAGAGGTGAACTGTTCCAGTTCCTAGCGTATCACGGCTATTTCAGATGGTAAATTAACACAATGGACAACGTGGGTACACTGTACTGTCGGTAAAGTGTGGACGAGGAGGTTGACACACACCATACCGTCTTTTTGTGCAGTCGGTTCGCAAGTTTTAGTAACAACCTCGAGTGTACGATTGGCTTGGCTTCGTCAAAGTCGATCGTGGAAACGATGCTGCGTATTAAGGACAACATCTGCTGCACAGTCTCAACATATTTTGAGGCAACCATCATCGGTGGCGCGACAGCCCAAGTCGGGCCTTGGCCTCCAGTAACGTCCGCCTCCAATCGTCTCGATCCTGCGATCTGGTTCTTCAATTATTGAGCCCCAATATTGACCTGCTGTCTGCGTCTATCGTGTCTTCCTAACGTTTCTTCGCGCTCGAATACGTCCAGAGCCTTTTCGGAGTCCGTAGTCAAAGTCCAGGCTTCGCTTCCATAGAGAAGCACTGTCCACGTTCGTAGACTTGATTATGGGGAGTATGGAATAGTACGCCTTGTTTGCTGCATTTATTCGCCGTAAAATTTCGTCCTTTTCACCGCCTGTGTTATCAAGGTGGACTCCTAAGTAGATGATGTTATCTAGATTCTCGATGTTCTAGTCTCCTAAGGTCAAGTTTTGTCTGATTGGCTCCATTTTTCTTCTTTGGATCATTAGTTTGGTTTTATCTTCGTTGACCCGTAAATTTATTTTCTTAGCTTCTGACTCCATACTTAGGAAAGCTTCCTTTGCTTCTGGTATGGTCCGTGCCATAATTTTGACGTCATCGGCGAATCCTACTATTTGCGTGGACTTGAACAGTAGTGTGCCTGTTGTATCAGCTGGTATTTTTCTGATGACGTGTTCCAGAGCAAGGTTGAATAGCATCGGCGCAAGTCCATCTCCTGGCTTTAAGCCTGAGTTAGTGTGGAAGCTGTTGGTTAGATCACTGTTGATTTTGACCTGAGATTCGGCGTTCATCATTGTCACCTTGGTCATTTTTCAAGCACCTGTTTGACTGAGAATATTTGATCTATCGTAGATCGTCCGAACCCGAAGCCACCTTGATACTCTCCTATGATGTTATCATAGAAGGGCTTCATTTTGCGTTCAATAATTTTGGACAGCACTTTATAGGACGAGCATAATAAAGCGATGCCTCAGTAGTTTTCGCAACGTAATTTGTCTCCTTTTTTGTAAATGGGGCATATAATACTTTTTCGCCAATTATTTGACAACTGTTCTGCTGCCCAAATTTTTAGTATTAATTGGTGGAGAATGTTGCAAAGAAGAGTTCCACTATTTCTGAGTAATTCGGGAGGTATTCCATCTATTCCAGGAGCTTTATTTATTCGAAGGTTACGTATGGCTGCCTGAACTTCGAATGTTGGTGGAGAGATGTAAATCTCCTGCTCTGCTTCTGGGATATTTGGATCTGCTGAGTTTTTCGTCGGCGCGGGATTAAGCAGCTGTTTAAAATACCGTGCCCATCTTTCTTTAATCACGACCGAGTTACTGATGATGGATTCACTTTCATCCTTACAAAGGCTCGTTCGCGGTTTGTATCCCTCGTGCAGCTGTTTGATTGAGGAATACGCAGCTCGTAGATCGTTATAGGTCATGTTTTTGTTCAGTTTCTGAATCTTGTCGCTGGTAAGTTGACGTTTTTTTGGCGACACATTTTTTTTGCCTGTCGCGGGAAGATGTTATACGGTTTTATCCCGTGTTGGTCGTTGGATTAACTCTTTGTAAGCCTCATTTCTCTTTGTAATAGCATCTTGACACTCATCATCAAACCAGTCATTCCGAGGGTTTTGGCGTTTATGTCCTAAGGTCTTTTCTGCTACTGTTTTGATTCCTTCTTTTACCTTTGTCCACATGGTTTCGATATCTGCGTCGTTTTCTCGCGCCAGCGGGATATCTTGGAGTTGATTTCCAAGCGTCGACATATATGTAATACTGCGCATAAAGTGAAAGGAGTGTTGCCTTACCGGTTCATAATCCGTGGTAGCTTTTGAAGTAAATATAGCACAATCGTAAATGTCATTTTTTAGTACATAACTAAGAGTTTGAGACCTGGTTATCTTTTACAAGTTTTCTTTTTGCCATTAAGCTTTGTAGTGACGGCCGCATTCGGAAAACATTATTTTCTTGGTGGTAAGCATAATGAGCACAGGCTGGGACTTTATACTTCATTATACCTTTTATACTTCTATTACTTTGTAGATTTAAATCAGTTCTTCTGTTCTATTGAAACAAGGCCATGTTATGAGGATTTCTAGATAATTCTTCTACGAGCCTAACCTTGACTATTTACCGCTAGAACATACATTCAGAAAAATAATATTCTCGCCGAACATAACGGATAATATTAGTCTAAATAAAAAAAAAACTCCGTTCCAAAAATAGCATACGGATATGAAAAGTTTCATTGCTTACGGTCAAGTTTAAGGTTTTATTTGCAAAGCAATTAATTTAGAGAGTCAAGTCAATTAAAATCGCTACAGCGATACAAAAACAGACAGCAACTATTGCGTCTATTAATCAACTGTAAATCAATCAATTTCAATCCAACTATGCGAAAAATCGATTCAACAATCGAGCTTCAAGAAAATTTCAATAATTCGCGCTAAGCAGTCGAATTAGAATCGTTGTTCAGGGTCAAATGCAGAGAAGCGAATATTAGCACGACAGACAAAAAACCGGCTCATCGTCACTCGTGCGTGAATTGACTTCCTCGTTCTTTGCTTCTTTGCTCTTTTCAAAATAGTTGACACAAAAAAAAGATTCGACATGTGCATGCGTGAAAGATGTAATGTGTCTTTTGTGACTGATTTGAGGTGGTTGAGCTCGATTCACGCTGTCTTGCATGAATTCACGCTCGATTGATTGATACTTGTAGTTGTCGCGGAAGCTTTAATCCGAATATGGAAACATCGAACCACGTTCTCGATTAAAGTAATTTATGATGTCGTGATCGGTTCGTTTGTTTGTTAGTCATATGCGAAACTTATTCGGATTGAGTTTGACCTTTGTTTCTGCTATGAAATGTATCATTGACATCGTTGGTTTCATAAAATACAAAACAAGACCGTCAGATACCGATATGGATTTTTTTTTTAATTTTTCACAGACATTTTTATTGAACGCATTTTCAAATCTGAATTTTTCACCAAATTTGATTTGACATTATATTTTAATAGTTCCCAAAAGGCGAAAAACATCATTTACAGGTGGTGCGAAGTTGAGAATGCCAAGATTCATTCAAATTATCTGTCGGTCATCAATAAAACTACAAAGCCTTGACCTAACTCCATTTAGGAAGATGTTCAGCGAAATTACTTCTTGAGTGAATCCACCAATTTGGCATTTCCCTTATAAGATTAATCTTCGCCTGGAAATTTACATGACGATATGTTTGTGAATTAAGAAGATATCTGTTGCTTTTGGATGTTTGCTTAACCGAATTAGGCGATACAGTCTAGGTCTGATCGTGCGTTGGGCGTCGCGAAATATGGTCAAGACGGATTTTCCTTTTGTCGCATGTGTATCTTTACAAATAGCATCTGTCCATCAATGGTTATATAACACCTTTGGCAGCTCTTACCGAACTTCAAGTGTATGCTTATGACGTAGCAGCAGACGAGTTCACGATTCAAGGTCACAGTGAAAGTTGTTTATGGATTGGGGCGCTGTAGCTTACATTGTTAGTCTGAAACAATGGGAAGAGTTGGTATTTATTCTTAAATAGTGAAGGAAATTAATACATTTTTTATACCGCATATATCATTTTGCATCCCCTAAAAAACACAACCTACTCCCTTCATAGATAATTATATACATACTTTGGACACCATGACACCAATCTCTAAAACATTCCAAACATATTTTCCATCCATAAAACGGTCATGGTACCAACGTGCTACTAAACACGCCACGCACCATCACTTCATCGTCATTCGACACACTGTTAGTCGTCGTCATATGTAAAATTTTACTTATCATTCTGAGCAAGCAATAAAGCCAAAGAGCCGTTCGAATGACGTTACTTTGAGGAAATTACGAAATTTTCGATTGCGGCAATGTTTTGGCACCGATCTAACAGTGCGTTTGCTTGTCTATTTCTTCAACTGTTGAATGTTGTTGTTTTTTCGCTGCGTGCCAATCCGATTCGAGACAAGCAGATAGATAGCTTGTTAGATGGCTGGCTAGATAGATACAGTGGCGCTCTTGCTACCGTTAAAAACGGGCCATAGTCGAAAAAAAAGTACGCTATCCGACAATTCTGAGGGCTATAATTTGGAATGCTGCTCTTATTCTTTGTTCGTGAGTGATTTGCTCGACGAGTTTTTGATTAGGACTTCTTTTTTTCATAAAGTTTCACGCAAAGCGTTTGAATGATAGACCTTGACCGGATTACGATACTGTAGTCTTGTGGTAAGTGGTTGTTGTTAGCTCATTATTGGATTGATGTGTAAAATACGAATTGAAATTTTTTATAGTTTGCTGGCCAAGCGTTTGCTATAGATGTTGGTTGGATGTCTGAGCGATAGCTTTAAAAATTACTTGCATGAAAGAGTAATGGCTCGTAAATTGTGATTGAATTTGAAAGTATAAGGATTGCATTGAGTAGATTTGATTATTTTTTTTCAATAACTAATAAAGCACATGGCCACAAAACCTCAAAGGCAAAAAACGCTTTTTTGTAAAGAGGACTTTATGGACGACAGTGGCAGCAGTTAGTGGGTGTTTCGCCAGCAGGAAGGACTTGTCTTCAACAAAAAAAAGTAGAGCAGAGCTTGGCCAGGAAGCTAGCAGCGAAAAGGTAGAAGTTTACGGGGTCAAAAAGGTCGAAAATCTTCTATCAAGAGGCCAAAGAATAACAAGGGGCGCGAAAAGATCCCACAACCCTCCACCTCCTACCCCTAAATTATCATGAAAGCTAGCGATCTGGCCAAACAGCGCATAACCATGACACTGATTGACCGTAGTAGCCTACTGTGCCAATTATCGCTTGAAAACAGAAAGATCTGCTCAATGCGATGCTTAAACGGATGGAGAAACTTCCTTAGCTGACCATGCCCTTGTTCGATGGAACGGACTGCGCCAGTGTTGTTAAAATCAAGTGCAGCGACGAGCTCGCGTTATGGATATGTAAAGCTGGAGTTCAAGATATCATTCTGACACTGCCGAGAGGTAACAATACCACGGGTAGTGGAACCGGAAGTGGCCCTGAAACTGCTGCAACATTCAGAAAATGGCAACATCAATACCTTGAAGACTGGCGAGATTGAAAGAGATCTAGAAATCTAGACCCAGAGGGAATAACTGCCAGTTACCAACAAATTGAGTTGCGGGGTAAGGAGTATATCGTGAACGTTGAAAAGCCTGCAAATTTATCTTCAACACAGCAGATGAACTTTGGTCGAACTACACTGAAAGAAAAACTCTTGGTTGATTCAACTATTTTTAATAGTATTGCAACGATTCATTCAAAATCGTTAAATGAACTAAGGAAAATAGTTATTTTTACTATGTTAATATAGTTAATTTAACGATATAAAAGTAGTTGGCTCTGGTTATACAAAAAATATCGCAACGTTCATGAAATCAACTGTTTTAATTGTTTCATAACCACGAAAATTAGTTGATAAATAGAAAATATTCATCAATTCACTCAAAACTTCAACGTTTCGAATTATCAACAGTTTTTATGGTACTTAAACTACTTTGCAATCGTTGATTTCAACAAACGGAATTCAGTGAGCAACGTCTTTGGAATTATTCTACGCAAAGTAGAATGTTTTCAACATTTGGACGTTTTTCATGCTCCGAATGAAATTGTTTATCAACCACGCATCATGGTGCATAAAAGTAATCAACGATTTTCTTATGGTTGTTTTAACTATAGCCCTAGTTGATGCAAAAACAACTAAGGAAAACTGTTGATTTTTCATACTCCTCATACTCATGCTCCTATTCTATCATAGAAGTTTCATATGATACATGGCAAAATTGTGTTCGGTTTGCTGTCCGATATAATTCATATTCATGTTATGCTGTGAAGCCTTTATATTACGTTGTATGACGCTATTTTGTTCACAATACAGCGTATTCCGCTGTGGCAAAACAGTGGGCTGCGGCAAAGCGCAGTCAAAAAATTAGAATGCACTGTTTTGTATGGTAACGCGCACAATGGCTGCGGCCGAATTTGCGGCAGCGGCAGAAAATGCCAAATTTCTAATTTTGCCGCACCGCTAGCGGTGATACCTGCCATAGGCTGGCATCACCACAAGGTTGAATTACATCTGTTTGAATTAGGTTGAATGGTCTGGTGGAATAGACAAGCGATGGCTGATGTGTATTGTGATAAGCCAACCTAATCCTCGTACAACAGGATTTAGCAATACAAAAGAAAAAAAATGAATTTGGTTGGTGCCTTGGTTGCATTGAAAGCGACATTGTCGCTGCATTGTGTTTCACCAAATTCAACTGCGGCATTCACGCCTTCCCTGCCTATATTTCGTACTATGTATGGAAAAAAGTAAGCAACCACAAACAATGGTTGGAATACCATTGTTTGTGGTTGCTTACTTTTTTTGCACCACGGACGTTGTTTATCAACCACGCGTCATGGTGCATAAAAGTAATCAACTATTTTTTTATGGTTGTTTTAACTATAGCCCGTAGTTGACGCAAAAACAACTAAGGAAAATTGTTGATTTTACCAAGATTTTTCTTTCAGTGTACCTGACTCTTCACGAAGACAAGTTTGACGTGGCATCAGTTCAAGAGCTTTGGTTCTCTACGGAAGGCCAGAGGCTGAATGGGGTCATGGTAATTCTATTTTTCCTTCCCCGCTGCAGCAGCCAAAATAAGAACGGGCATTCTGGTAGGAGAGAACATTCACGTTTATCTTCTATTTAATTTCAGCACGGATGATCTAACCGTCCTGGCGTGTAAGGTCCGCAAAAAGGAACATGTACTCAGAATCCGCCAACATGATGAAACAAAAGGGTCACTTCAACGATGGAGGTGACAAAATTCGCCACAGAGTCGTTCAGGAAAAAGAAATTGCTGCTCATATCAGTGGGCGCCAATGCGCGTGACACCGTTTAGGGCAGCAAGGATATTAATGAAAAAGGTAAGTCTCTCCTTAGTTTTATTACCATTTAGAACCTATTCTTAGCAAAAACCTGGCAGACATCACTCTGCATAATGTCAATTGGTAGATAATTGGAGGATTTCCAAGGACCATCATTCTCTGATCATGGATACATTAGTTTCAAACTGCAATCTATAGAACTCAAACTGGGAGACCTTCAAACGGAAAGCTGTTAATGGTTTAGTTTCCTCCCAGGACAAAGTTGATGAAAGTTTTAGAGCGCCCTTGACCCCAGGGTCTATCTTAAGCGTAACGATATATCATTCAGGTGAGACAACGATGAAGCTGTGCGGTAGAACTGAAGCCACATTAGGAAGGCGAGACTTACAAATCCACTTGCTAATTTTCCTGTTAAGCTAAGCTTAGTATGGAAAGTAGATGGAGAATGGATAAAGAAAACGGTGAAAATTTTCGTAGACACTTACTTTCCGGGCAGTTTGAACGCTTCTAGTCTCCATATCCACTAGTGGACAGAAGCAGTGTTCCCACTTTTGATACATTTGTATCATTTTGATACATTTTTATTTGACACTTATATTTTTGATACAATGATACAGAAACTGATACATTTTGACAAAATGATACATTTTGACAGCTAGTAAATAAATTCATTTTTTTAAATTTTGCTGCCATGTGCCAATCAAATCTTCTCTCTCTAGCAGTAATAACTGCCAACTTCAGTCTACCTTACATTCTGAACTACGAAAGATATCTAATATGTGATGAATTTAAAGATTTGAAGTTTTCAAGCTATTTAAATAATAATGAGAAAATGAATGTTGAAGCGTTTTGGGATAAACCAAATTCGGTTGAAAACATTTTAGGTAAATCAGTGTCATCTACCGCCTTTCATGTTGACTTCAATAGCTGTACCTTATAGTTTACCTGAAAATGGGGTGTTTTTTTTTGTTAAACTTGGCTGACAACGTAGGATGGAACTGATTAGAACTGAAAAGAGATTACAGGAATTTTGGGAACCAAGAAGCCAAACAATGTTTGGGTGCCGCTGTATGACATACTTGTCCAAAACATAATGTTTTATTAGTCATATTTATCAAATCATCAGTATTCCAATAGCTTTATGGTTCCTTTTTAAACCGAAGAATTATTTTTAGTTTGGAAACAAAACAGCTACTTTCCCTAAAAATCTGCGCTCCGTATTAATTTCGTGAAAATTTTGAACGCATTCGCAAAGAACCCACATTCTTTATACATTTTTTTTTGTGTGCGGCCTCTATATTATAAAAATATTATAAGAAAACAAAGAGCGGAAGCAATTTTTGATATTTTTTAGGCTCTATATTATTCAATAAATATAGTAGCTCCAAACTGTATATTATTATTATAGTTTAATGACTATAGTTTATTATAGATTCAGTACCTCGACCCAAAAACACTTTTGGGAACTTTTTGATACATTTTTACCAATATTGATACACTTTTTGGAGAAATTTGATACGGCGGAAAATTTGGAAGTGGGAGCACTGGACAGAAGTTACAGAAAAAATAAAAAGTCATGATGCAGAAAAAATAGGCGAAGTTGTGACCAGGCTGGAAGTAGAAGATGATATAGACCCGTTCATGTTCCCTGAGGCGGATGGAATTCTGCCTCTCATACTTCAGAAAAAAGGAATGCTAACTATATCATGGCTTATACCAATTTATAAAGGATACCTAACTCTAAATCGGAAGCCTGGAGGCCCGCTAAGTTTATATTTAAATTCAAAGCATGTAAAAGCATCCTTACGTATCTGAAAGTCTGCATGCAAATTAACCTGACTTTCTTCCTCTGCAAAGTATTCGAAAGATTTTAAAATCTCCACTTCAAGGGGGAACTTGAATATCAACCCCCATTGAGTGCCCAGAATGCCTAGACGAAAGGGCAATCTGTGGAGACGGTTCTCATAGGTTAGTTCTTGAAATAAAAAGGGCACTTCTATACAAAGAGTGCGCTTTGGAGGCATTTTTCAACATTGAATGCGTCTTGTATATAAACCAACACCCATCCTGCTATTTGTAGTTAACTAAGCACCATGTTTAATCAAAGGCTTATATCAGTTGAATGGACGGGAGCGCAAATCACTAGGAAGGTTTAAAAAGACACACCACAAGGTAGAGTTATATCTTCTTTCTTTTGAAACCTAGAGACAAATACAATCTTTGGGAGGTTGGAGAGCAAGGGACTCACGGTTGTGGCCTACGCCGACGACATTGCGATCATAGTCCCGGAAATGTTCTCGCACACCCTTGGCCAGCTCATTGAATATGTTTGGGGGCTGGTCAATAAGAGGGCAAACACAAGAGGGATTCAAAGCACTTTTGAGATCTGTCTTCATGTTTGGCCACTCATCACACATCCTTTTGACGCCACAATCATACTACTGGAGTAGCGTCATTATGATACTGATGGTGATGGATTTGTGTAATGGTGTCAATACAAATGTGTTTTCAGCAGTTTTGTAAACTTTATTCGCAGAATCAACAGCTATTATTTTCGTTCCGAAATGACCAAAACCTATCCCACCATCAAAGAGACCATAAACAGGTATATTTGATAATGCTTGTTATATACACTTATACTAAAATGATAGTTTTCAATGGAAGAAAGCTAACGGAAGCCAACGATTAGCTTGATACTTTTCTAGTACGAAACCTAGTGCAATGTCCTATGCATCAGTTTTGCGAGCTAATGATGCTCCCGGCTTGTAATGAACCAAAAGTGTTTGCAGGCTTCGAAAGATTAAATTGCTTTTGAAGTCCAATTAATGGGGGTTTCTGTCGATTTTTTAGGTCTCGAAGAAAATAATTTTATAAATCTTTGATAAAAATGTATAGTTCCTGAAAAGCGACGAAGATTTTTGACTGCAGTAAGACGTTTGTAAATACGGATAGCGACTACTCTTGTTATAGGTGATGAGAGTCGGTCCTTACTAATTATCTATTCCAAATGAATTATTTGCTCAACGCCAAAGATGCACGTGGCAGCGTTAATGATAACTTCATATTCATTGAGGGGAATTTGTGCTATGTGTTCCTCGGAGGTACATTATGCTACTAAAATTTCAACTAAATAGAAATTTTTCGCAAAACTTCGTCTTTGAATCATTGGAACAATTGCACTGCGTTCCGTAGGCCGAATGACATTACAGTAAATTCAAAAAGTCTAAGTGTCGTGATGACTGCGCTTTAAGATTTTTCTTCCTCCGCCACTGAAATCTGTTGAAATCCTGTTACAGGTCTATTTCAAACTAAATCGTTTTACCCTCTAGGCTAGCGACGGTATCTTGTAAGTGGCGGTACTTATCTGGTCTGGTCACAGAATTAAGACGTCGATAATCGCTACAAGGTCACTAAGGACCTTTTTTTATACCAATGCAATGCAGAAAACTTGTCAAAGGGCTAGTCGAAAGACGATAGTAACCTCTTCAAATATTCAATTTCGTTCTGGAGTTAATCTTCTAATACGGTCTGCGACTGGTGGATTATCAATTATATTATGATGGAGCAGTCAAGAGGTTTTGTTTCCGGCATACTTGGGTTTGTAATATTTGAGTATTCTTTTAGCAAATTTGCATATGGCGAATTGCTGTCCAAAGTGGAGTCTCCTTTTTTTAAAAAAGGATTGGGGTCGGGCCAATAATACATTTGTTTTTCAGATCAACCAACAAACCGTAATATTGGAGGAAGTTCGCTCCAATTATCGGTCGAGCAACATCACTCACCCCAAATATGCATGGAAAAGATCGCCGTAAACTTAGCGTGATGTTAAGACCTTAATATCGAAATGGGCTTATCGTTAGCTGCGTAGAACTTACACGCTGATGGCTTTTGTAGTTTTATCTTTTTACCACATAGAATTATAAAAATATCAATCAATATTAAAAATTATAATCTTGTTTGTTGATCAAACATATGGAGTCATGTGTGTTTACATGTACTGCTGAGCACCGATCCGATCGAAGAGTTCACTAGATTTTCGACTGAAAGGTACACGGTTTTCTGCAAAGCCTTAGGAATTTATTTTTTTGATGAGGTGAGGCTTATGCGCGTGGCTTTGAATACGCAACATGATTACGAAAGTATGTAGTGAACTATTCCCATGAGACGTTTTTCTACAGACTTATTCCCTTCCTATCCACTATCGGTGAAATATTTTAATGGGTCAGGTGATGCCCAAATGTACCACATTTGAAGTCTTCCCTTCATTTCAGTTTACCAACTCCGTCAACCATTCTCTTTTAATCTGAAAAGGCGACCTGGAACCTTTTCTCGACATGGTATTTGACACCGTTCAGCAAGAAGGGCTCATAGTAAAGATGTTCTATCTCTTCCATTTTCATTCGCACTTGCGTAAAATTATTTAAAATTTCCTCCAGAATGAGCCGGCACCCTCCACGGCTCTGTTCTTTCTCTTATCCTTTTCGCCATCTATGAAGGAAATGAAATGAAAACATTTTTAATTTTCAATATAATCTCCACTAATACTGACAAATTCTAACATCTGTGAACTAACATTTCTAAGCCTTTATACAAATAAGCATAATCTTTGTCTTCAAAATGACTCAAGACAGCCGTCTGCAACTCTTCATCGCTTGATAGTTTTCTTCCTTTTAAGTCCCGCTTTTAATTTGTATATACATAATAATCAGACGGGGCCATGTCTGGACTATAAGGTGGGTGGTTCAGTTCGATGCATCCTTCGAAAAACCGGCGGTGTGAACGGGGGCGTTGTCGTGAAGCAACATGACTACTTTAGACAGTTTGCCTCTGCACTTCTCCTTTATCACGCCTCTCAGTTTATATATTAATGAAGCATAATATTCGCTGTTTACGACTTTATTGCAATCTTTGAAATCCACCATCAAAATACCTTGGAAATACATTGGAAATTTTTGGCAGATTGTTGTTGCCTTTTTTGGTGGCTTTTCACCCCTATAACGCCATTTCATTGACTCGTGCTTGCTTTCTGGATCATAATGCAAGACTATAGTTTCATCACCAGTCACTAGTTCCTCGATCACATTTTTTGGTTTTTTTTCGACAGAGATCCAAAAACTTGCAAGCACACCGCACTCTTTCCTGTCTCTGGGCAGCTGAACGAAGTTTCGGGACCCATCTTGCACTGACTTTTTTCATATGAAGATGTTCATCGATTATAAGATGGACGGTACTTTTAGAGAGCCCAAGTCTAGCTGCAATTTCCGTAATCCTCAAACGACGGTCACTCAAAACCACTTCCTCGATTAGAGCAATAGTTTCAGGAGTGAGCACTTCCATCGGTCGACTGTCATGGCCGATATCATCGACTGTTTCTCTCCCGAGGTGAAACTCTTTCACCCAATTTTTTACTGTGTTGTAAGAGGGGGAACATTCCTTCTACACGCCATCTAATAGTTATTTTATTTGGGCGAAGGATAAGCCTTCTTTAAACTTTATGACGCCTGGCTACTTGGTTTTCGACATTTTGAAAAATTGCCCGACTCTTGTTGTTCAAACCACTGCTCAACTGAGACTACGCTTCTCAAGTCGGTTAGTGTTCGTACACAAAGTATATGATAAACGAACTATTTGATGCAACATAACATATATCGACAAGTCGCGTAGAACTATACCAGGTCAGTTTATAATGGAACCGACGCCGTACATAGCTGATATTACACTCCTAAACTCTCTCTCAAAAACGTACAGTTTGTTGATAACCTCATCTTTTACTCGCCTGCTCGTAGCCTGAAAATAAACGAGGAGCGAATATCTAGGTACTTTGGTACACTTAAAACTTACTTTCTCTCAAGGCATCTTATATCTAACCCATCCAAATCTGAATTCATCATCACTCGAGATCATTTTAAGCTTCGCCGAACGACCCGACGACATCTTCCTTCCATAACCATAAAAATGATTAACAATCCCATCGCTAGATAGCACTGGAAGGCGTTCTGAACTTCAAATTATCTGCGCCAAAGTTCTGTATGGGTATCACAGTATACTACTGTAGGCAAAAAATAGTAAGACTTTTAAATTTAAATTTCGCGCGGAAATCCATTCGTCGAACAAAAAGTGCATTCGGCGATTTTTACAATGAGTGAAATTATTCAAAAAAGAAGTTCCATTAAATTTTGTGTGCGGAATGAAATTTCTGGTGCCGAAACGTTCAGAATGTTGCGAAAGGCCTTCGATGATAATTGTATGTCGCGAGCAAGTGCTTTTGATTGGTACAAATTATTCAAAGAGGGTCGAGAGCGCGTTGACAACGAACCACGTCCAGGACGGCCATCAACATCAACTGATGATCAACACGTCAATAAAATCAAGGAATTGGTGCTCGAGAATCGACGATTAACTGTCAGAGACCTTACTGATATCGTTGGAATATCGGAAGGATCAGTGAAAACCATTTTAAAAGATCATTTGGGCCTAAGAAAAGTGAAAGCACGATTGGTTCCAAAATCACTCAATTTTCTTGAAAAACAGCGACGCGTTGACCTCTGTCAAACAATGCTTTCCGACTACCAAGATGTCATGAAACGTATTATAACTGGCGACGAGTCTTGGATCTACACTTACGACCCGGAAACAGACGATCAATCGGCCGAAAATCGTGCCGAAGGCGAGCCGAAGCCGAAAAAACCACGTCAAAGCAAGTCAAAAATCAAGGTCTTGTTGACAGTTTTCTTCGAACATCGAGGTGTGGTGCACTCTGAATTCCTTCCGACCGGCCAAACTGTCAACAAGGAATACTATTTGAGTGTTATGCGTCGTTTGCGCGAAGCAATTCGTAAAAAGAGGCCGGAATTATGGGCCAACAACTCTTGGTTTTTGCACCACGACAATGCACCGTCGCATACCGCATTGATTCTTCGTGAGTTTCTCGCCAAAAATTCAACCAATATCGTTCCACAACCACCGAATTCGCCTGATTTAGCTCCGTGTGACTTCTGGCTGTTCAGCAAATTCAAGCGACTGCTCCGGGGAAACCGTTTTGAGTCAATTGAAGACATTAAACGTGAATCGCTATGCGCATTGAAGGCTATTCCGGAAATTGAATTTAACAACTGTTACGAGGATTGGAAAAAACGTTGGCATAAGTGTATTGCGGCCGGGGGGATTACTTTGAGGGGGACGAAATAGGTTTGGCAGAATAAATAAAGAATTTTAAAATTATGAACAAAGTCTTACTATTTTTTGCCCATAGTAGTATAGCATCTTATACACTACTCTACAGACCTAAAGAATACCGACAAGTTTGCTTGCTACAAACAATTAATCCATCCTATCTTTGCCCGTCTGGTCTGATCATTCCCCACACCAAGTGGAGAGGTTGAGAGCAACAGAGCGGAAGATTCTACAACATTGCTTCAACTCCTATCGTACACCCAGCTCTTACAAATTGCCTAACTATCTTATCCTTTATAAAGCAGACAAAATTTCAAGAATAAATTTATTCCGACCAAACTATCTAAAAAAAATTCCTTAGCAAATATTCTGGCCACATGAACAGCCTAGTGAGAAATGTGCTAGGTCTCCCCAAACACCACGATCCTTACACTGTTAGCAGGTTAGCCTAGCTCATATCCTTTCCTGGAAAAAGTCCCATGCACTACTCACAACGTACAGTAAGATGCTGCTATATAATAGGTCATGCTCGGACGCAGGACCGGAATGGTATAATCTACGACCCAATAAATTACGACGTTAGGCTATGAAACTGTTACATCTAAGACACAGATCTAAGCCAAATTTATTATTTCATTTAAAATGTGAAAAAGTGTTTGTTAAGACGCTAAATATTTTTTTTTACAAATAATAATACGAAAAGAGAATGTTCAGAGAAAGCCAATGATTATTGACGATAATAGTCATTAAAACTATCTACGTAATATAAACCTAAATTTTTGAACAACGCTAGATAAATATGAAATTTATGAAATTATGTCAATTGTGATGACTGACATCAGGCTAATATCTTCGTAATCTGAGTGTTAGGTCTGCGCCAAACAGTGGACGTCCCAGTTTCTTTCATTAAAACAATTGTTGGATTGCAATTTCTCGAAATTGAAAGTTTTTGTTCCATTAGCTATTAGATAGCGCACGTAGATTCATTTTACATTTATTTTGGAGCCACTCGATAAACGCATCAGTTGAAATGTTTATAGTTTTGAAGTATTTTATGGCAGTTCTCGCATGCAGATAATAGCTTGACTAAATTCCGCCAATCTTAACAAGTCTTCATAGAATGACTGCACTAATTCGGGATCGAATCACATCGGATATTTGTATTTTCAGCCAATAGTTTAGAATAAACGTTAAAATTCATTTATATATATATACCTTTTTATACGCTTCATTTTGAAAATTTCCCCTTGGGACATTATTTGAAACTCACCTGGAAATAAAACTAAAGATAATTGTTATTGTTATATTATGATAATTAGCATTTGTAGTGAAATGAGAAGTAGTATGTTATGAAGGACAATTTTTCTATTATTTTCAAATTATTTTTGAATAAATATGTACTATCAGAATATGTTAGATACACTTATGGGCATAGCTAATTTCTGAGGGCTTAGTTTTGATTTTTACTTTTTTTGTCAACTAAAGTTTCCATTGAAATGTTCAATCGAAACGCATAGTTCTTTCGAATTCAATAAATATCAAGAAATCAACATACCAGTCTGTCAAATCATCAAAGATACAACAAAGAGACAAAACCAAAATCTATCGCACGTCGCGTTTCAATGACAAATACAATATTTATACGACGATTTCTGAAAAATCTCGTTTAATAAATGAAGCACACAATAAAGATATTCATAATAAGTGGGAGGCAAGTATGTACATACTTGAAAAAGTCGTTTTCACCAAACATGTTCTGATTGTACTAAAGATCTGTGAAATCGTCACGGCAACATGGCGGAACAATCTCAGATCAGAGAATCATAGCTCCTTGGTTTCATACAGAAAAAAACTTAATCAGCCTCATCAAATGCGACATTTAGCATGACCTATTTTGGTCATGAGCTTGTCATATTGCTTTAATACATTTTCAGAACAGAAATGAAAACCGTCAAGTGACTAATTTACGGAATCAGTTCTTAACGAGAGGTCGTTGCTTGTAGATGTATGTATGTAATTATAGAGCAGTTCAGTTGCTTCACGGTTCTTTTGATATGTAGATTTATTGTGCAAATCATAATAATTAGTCTGATGAGGCTGGATACATATATGTGAACATGTGTAGCTTTTAATGTTAATTAGAGATATGTTGGAGACAATTTGATCGATTTGGTAGTTGGAGTAATCTAGTTTGAATTGTAAGTGCTTGTAATTGATGCGTTAACTAAGAGACGCAACAGTGATTTGAATTTATAATGACACAGATTTTTCATTTTAGATGATTATACTCGTACAGTTTTTCAAAGATGGAAGCGAGAGAGAGCTATGTTTTAAAGTCGATAGCTTTGTTTGCATTCAAAATGAACATATAAATGTTATTGTTTAATGGAAAAAATGCATGCTTTGGTAAAATTGATATGCACTCATTCATGCAAATCATACTACTCTTCTGTAGATTTAGAACATTTTTCATATTAACAATAAAAAAACTTCTATTGATTCTACAGTGTTAATAAAATTATCACACCCGCGAAGTAGAATAGCATGTAAGTGATGTGATTTCAGATTGACTCGTTCATACTCTGAAAAAAAAATCAGCATAGTGCGTATTCCTTAGTAACATAGCGCAACACTTATGGTCGAAGACACTATATACATAATAAACTATCCCACTTGAAAAAACTTTCATAGAAAATACACCCAAATACCATATCGTACTAATTATTGTCGCATATACTATGTACAGTAGCCTGAGCTTTAAAATATAGCTACAAGGACTATAGTGTCAAACGATAAACTTATCTTTGCTTCATAGCGAAAATTGGCATACGCAATGAGATTTTTTGCTATACACATAGTCTCGATTTCAATGCGCATAGTCGGAGCTTTTATACATATGGTCCCGGCTCCTATTAATATGCAATTTTATTGTTCATTATTGAGGGCTATATTACATTAGAGCTATAATAAGCTTCGTAGCCTAGGGGATAGAACTTGGTTCGAAACGAGGTTTAGGCGGGAATTAATCTAGCTCTAGGTCGGTATCTGAGTAAAATCAGGACCGAAAATGAGGCGTTAAACTGACATCAAGCTATCTCGGACTTGCAAAAAAATTTCATTGTAAAAATGGGAGCTCTGCCACTAGTCAGTCACTGGTCTTGGAGTGAAATTGGATCTAGCGAAATAAATTGGCTTTTAATTTTCGTTGTTGTTGTTATACATGGCATCGAGGGCTAAAATACATGGCTTTGAGAGCTATAATTCTGGAAAAAGGCGGCTAGAGACTTTTTAGACTTTTTATAGGCTCTGGATTGGTTTCAATCGATTCAAAACGGGTCCCACGAAGCAACACTATAGATGGAGCAAAAAAGATGTCACAGAGGACTAAATCTGATGAATACGATAGTTGGTAAATAGTTTTTGACGCACTATCGGCCTTAAATGCAGTCATAGCTGCTGCTGCTGCTCTATGCGACGTTGTATCACCTTTTGCGACAGGTTTTCTCACGCAAACGCTTCAATTTGGACCAATTGGATTTTTTATTGACCGTATGTCTTTCCACAATGAACAAATTGGGCACTAAACGATGAATATCGAAGGGAACAATGAAAATAACATTGACTTTTGAGGGACTTTTACGTGATTCTTTCGGTTTTGGTTCGTTTTCTTTCATCCATTTTGAAGCTTGTTTTCACATCCAATTGATAAAACTCCATTTTATTACCATTTATGATGCGTCCCATGAAGTCAGGATCCATATCGATTCGATCTAGCATGTCAAATGAGACCTATTTACGGTAATCTTTTTGTAGAAAAGTCCGCTATTTTGCAACAAACAAAAATCAAACGAACGGACTCTTGATATACGCTAATGAAGCTGGAATGGCGATTAAGAAGCGAAATTTCCTACACTTTTTTGAGGTTTTGAGGAAAATCGTCCGGAACGAGGCTGGTTTTCAATGACCTCTGGCTTCCCTTTGACTCTTTTTACCACTCGTTGAGTTGATTCGCCATAAGGATTTATTTAAATATTTTTTTTTGCCAATTGGCACACAAAACTCTGTTCGAAATATAAAATGTAATGCAAACTCTGTGTTTAACAATTTCGTTTTTTGTAAATATAATGAAACACTACTCAGTAATATTGATTTAATTCTTCGCAGCATTGCATCCAGGATTGTCTCTGGCATGACCTGAACATTATTGTACTCAGTCACGAAGTACCGACAGTCTGGTGCGGCGACCTTATACATTTCAGGTATACCTTAAAGAAACTGTGCTCTGCCAAGAATTGACATAGGTTAGATTTTCACCTCTCCGTGGTTAGCCATCCAATGCCCTTTGCTACTCTTACTCAAACATTCTTGCCAAAGTAGGAGTTTTGGTGTACACGCACACGTCATAGTCTCAGCTCTGTCAGACTCTGAGCGAGAGATGTACCTTCCTCGCGTTCTATATCTATCGGGATCAGTGCTCCCACTCTGGGGAACATAATGCCCGGTCCAGACACTACGTTTTGTACAACGTTTTATCTGCACAGTCTTAAACGTTGCAGATAAAACGTTGCGTGTGGATAGGAAAACTGTGCAATTTTGAGAGCTGCACGGAGACGGTACAGTTGCAGCGATGACTGAGGTGGTTAGGCATAGTTATCCGTGAATTGTGCCGACAAGTCGTTACGTGTGGACGATTAGCTCCGTTTTTTATTCATTTTTAGCAAATGGCAAACCTTCGACAATGTTCACGGGAGTTTCTGACTGAGTTTATTGCCTTGTACGAAAGTATTTTACACATACAAGTATTTTCTTTTGTGATATATGGTTTCACTAATTCCAATAAATGAATGTATGTGTCTACATATGTCCATTCTCAAGTATTTCCGCCAATCATTAGGTTCATCACTTAATTCACGCAGTAATTTAATGTGAGAAGAGTGCTGTCTTTTTAGAAGCCATTTCCTCGACCACTGTGAACGCCGGGTTCTTTGGAGATGTTCCATTTGTTTCTTTTTCTTCACGAGCCAACATGCAAAAATTGACCGGAGTAGTACTTCCTCCATGGTGACGCCACTAAAACTGCGCTAAAATAAATACAGATTTGCATCATCTGGACGCTCTTTATTTTTGCAACGTTTTGACTGCGCAGATAAAACGTTGTGCGAAACCTAGCGTCTGGATCGGGCTTAAGTGTATCAGACACACAATATGCTACATATTAAATGGCTACTTTGTGAAGTGACGTCTCCTACAGCCCTATCACATGCTCTGCAGATACGGTGACAATGGACACTAGGGTCACTCTCAGATACCTGTCCGATTGAATGGTCTGGTATGGCTGTTGGTATTATCCGCTTCGTTAGCATGACCATCTCTCTCTTTGAGCCCGCAAGCTGGGGGCTATGTTCGGTTACTCGTCGCTCAGAATTCCTAATGAATTGATTAAGTCTCAGGTTGGCAAAATCGGCAGATTCGGTAAATTTGGAAGTATTTGCCTCTGTGATATAATCTACTAAAAACACATCTGCAGATATTTCTAG
Organism: Nemotelus pantherinus; assembly: GCA_963978885.1. NCBI lineage: Eukaryota > Metazoa > Arthropoda > Insecta > Diptera > Stratiomyidae > Nemotelus > Nemotelus pantherinus. Next base: position 43,974,339 of record OZ022264.1, read on the forward strand.
GACATGATACAGTAGAGGTCAAGTTACAAAATCGATGTGTAATACAGTAGCCATCGATCCTTGGAGTAGTACCTTATCGTGGCTAGCAAGCAACCAGGAATACGGAACCCCTAGTGAAGAGCGCGAAGGATGTCTGTTTTACATGTCTAAAGTTACTAACAGGACGATCGGTCTGGCTCCGTAATATGGCAGCTTTGATCTGGCTACTGTTCCAGCAACTTCTGAGGTCACATCGATGTTTGAATACCTTTTCGCAGAAGTCGTGCTGCCTATCAGAAAAATCACCAGCCGATCTAATTTTCGACAGTTGCCGCGGCTGGAGAAACCCTTCGGCGAGCTTCCAAGCAGTAACCAGCATCGACAGCGAGCAGTTTGCTGATGGACTGCCTAGGTTATCTATTCGCTTGTCTACAAGTATCAGCCGAGTTATTTTCCACCGCGATGGGAAGAACTTGCGGCTAAACATGAATTATATAAATCCAATAATAAATCCAGTTAGCTTTCCACCACAACTTGAAGTGTCTCGACCAGCATTCCATCAGGTCACATAGTCTTCCAGTTCCTCATCCTAGACACTGCACTGTTCAGCATCTCATGCGAAAAGAGAGAAACATCCGCCTGGTTGACGATGACGGCATCATCTGTCTTTGACGAATGCGTTGGGAATAGCAAACCAACGACATGCTCCAAGGATATTGCACTCATAAGAGTGCTAGGCTGCATGTCGCTGAGTTTACGAGTGATCAATTTGTACCCATCGGGCCACACTTCCGCCCGTGTCCCAGTTCTTGGCACGCGTTATTTTTTGTACCGTTTGCGCGCACTGACACTTATTATTATGCTCTGTTGGTGTGTTTACTTAGGCAACATAGTGACCTACAATTGGGTTCTACACTAACGAAGTTACCCGCATTCAAAAATTTTTTACAGAATCTTACATCTTACCATCACGATGTAGTTTTTTTCTTTTTAACTTTTAACTCTACATTTCCATCCTATTATTTTTATTTTCTTTTTATGTTCATTAATAGGATTTTTTATTGAACAGATAAAATAAATAAATGAAGCGATGTATAAAAGTCCTACGTAAGAGTTTCCGATTGGGCATTGAAGCATCACGTACCATGCGAATCCGCCAGATGGTGGTTAGCAGTGGCCTCTACTGATGCTGGAGTCATTGGGATCCCAGATGTTAGAGGCTCCCCTTCCAAGCTCGACACGCGCGATGCAACCATCTTGCCACTTTATACTGCCTCCACATCGTGGGCCATCATCGGCCACTGTAATGATCGCAATGATGGCCACCATCACAAAGTTGCCTCCACACATTGGGCCACTAGATGGACCAGTCGTGATATTTCGGTTGCGCATGATGGTCAGATTTGATGTGTGTGTGTGTGAAAAACCGCTCCTTGCCATTTCTATGCTTCGCCACTGTCAACACCTATAAGCCATCGCCCATCTACATAATGGGCCACATGATGGCCCACACATATGGGCTACAAGATGACCCACAATGAGGAGGCAGCATTAAAGCTGAGCAACATTTCAACCTAGCCACTTACAGCGAGTGTTGTGTCGTGTTTGACCGCTCTCGACGATTTACGAGGTGATCATTCGTTGTGTCATCTTCCAACACCCTCCAAACTTTGACGAGTACTTTAAGTCTCTCTGATGTTATGGTGACATCAAAAGTGGATTCGCCAAAAGCCGAGCCTTCAGAATATTGATGTCGAATCTGTATTGAGTACCAACAAACCCAACCTCAATACCATTTCGGCTATACGCGGTCCGCGAATGATTTTGGTGGTGGTACTACCGTCAATGTTATAAAGATGTTCTATCAGTCAGCTAAACTTGTCTCGGAATCCCTGCGTTGAGTCATTCGAGGACAATGAAGATGTCTCGAAGATGATCTCTCCGCATGTTACCCAAACGTGGTCGCGAGCATTGCTATAGCTGCAGCAGCCGATGCGAGCCTTCTGCCCATTAGCAATTCAAGTCATTGCGTACTCCGTTGAATCTAAAAACCAAACGGACGAGTCCCTCCCCTTCTAGGGTTAAAAATGATGACTGGCAAAATTAGAAAAAAAAAGTAAAACCTCTTGAAAATAAAAAGTACGAAATAAATTAATTCAAATAAGAATAAAAATGAATTTTCCTCAAGTTCCTTGTAGGCGAAATTACCTTCTACGAAGACTAATATGAAATAAATATGAATATGGTTTAATCGATAAAAAAGACATAAAAATGTAAAAATAATTACAATCAATTTTCAAACAAGTTGAGAAAACGTATCTACACTTGCTCACGCTCGTATTTGTAAATAGCCCAGTCGAAAAAATCTCAAAAAATGACCCAACCTCCGGAAAAATCCGAAAGTTTGAAACTTTTACTTAGGGATGAATATACCAAAAGTCCTCATGAATATGAAGCGAGCTCTAGTGGCAATTAGCGAAAACAGGACACTTTTTTTTTGGTTTTTCGTTAATATCTCGAGAGCCGTTGGTCGGAGGCACAAGTTAACTGTATGCATAATTAAAGCTCATTAAATTTGCAACAAAAATAATTCTACACATTTTTCTTGTAATTGCAATGGTTCCCGAGCTATCGGGCACTAAAGATAGCGTTTTTTTTTCTTTCTAAAACTGTCGAGGAGCGCGTCATCCCTGTTATGTGCCCCTTCCAACTACCTTTCCTTGCTTTCACAACTAAGCCGGCGGTTAGTTCCAATCAGATGTCGCTAATATCCGCGTCGCTGAGTGAGTGTGATGTGCGGTAATTCGTTTCTTTATTATTTTTCGTACGTTCTTAACATTTTCATTCGGTCACTGCCTAGTGTTTTGCATAGTACTTAGTACCTAGTGTTTTGCATAGACGGGCTTGTATAATTGCGACAGATTTCTTGGTTCACCTTCTGGTGTAACAACTGTCGGTTTGAAGGAAATCAAATCCTTACTCCTAGCTAGTGAGCGAAGAAAAGATAATTTGAGTTCTATGTTTTTTTTGGCATTGAGAAAATTAGATTACACGCTGAGTGCCGAAAACAGTACACGCGAGATGAATCAATCTTTCCTGAAACAGCAGTCTGATGAACAATATTTTAAAAAACAATTTAAAAACCTATTAAACCCCGCAGAGATACATTCTATTGTTGAAGTAAGGAGATGATTACGACTGTATTGAATGCTGTTCTCAACCTCATTTGTTGCAAATGTACAGGTGGATGTGGAAACAGATGTGGCTGTCGAAAAGCAGGAATAATGTGCACAAGCATTTGTCACAACTGCCATGGTGAATCCACCCTCCCCTCGAATCCACCCTCGAAGAAGACTTTGATGACCCTGATGATCCCGATGTCATAATCCTTGAAGAAACAGACCATTCAGTGCAAATAACAAACACTGAACCTTTGTTACATGAAGATCAAAACAATGTGCTTGCCGGACGCTTGACCAGAAGTCAGGTGAGATTGCACATTTGTACTTTTTTGTTATTAATTTGCCTTGCAATAGTATACATAAATCGGTTGCAATGTTCTTATCTGTAGAATGGTTTTCTCACGCCATCATGTCCTGCATAATTACCTCTTCTTACTGAGTTTCAGGCAGCAAGTGCTGGAGCTAACCAAGATCAGCAGATTACAGGGCCTTCTACCAAGAAGCAATCAAGTTTTTATTGATTTTTCTGTGTATTTTATTGTTTAATATACATAATGTCTTTCGTGTTATACAAAGTTGTGAGGTTAATCTTCTCAATCATCCTTGGTATCCAAAAATGTAAGTGAACCATTATCAAATATAATTCGAAATTCCATATTGCACCGCGATGGCGTGCTTTTTAAACAAATGCTATCTTTAGCGCCCTATAGCTCGGGAACCATTGCGAATACAAGAAAAATGTGTGCAATCATTTTTGTTGCATATAGTTAATTTGTGCCTCCGACCAACGGTTCTCAAGATATTAACGAAAAACCAAAAAAGTGCCTTTTTTCGCTATTAGCCGCTAGAGCTCGCCTCATATTCATAAGGACTTTTGGTATATTCATCTTTAGGTGCGTATAAATCAATGTGCAAAGTTTCAAAACTTTCGGATTTTTCCGGAGGTTAAAACTTGTTTTGGCTGGACTAAAATAACAAATCTAAAGAAAAAATGACAAAATATTTGAAAATTCGCAAATTTTTTACTTGAATATTCCACATTATTATCTTCATTAAGCTCTAAACATTAATGTTAGCCAAAGATGGATTAAATAGTTGATGTAGATTGTAGTATAACACACAAAAAAACAACAATAAGTCGAAATTCTGGTTCACATTCATATTCGTAAAATTAAACCTCTTTAAAGGAGTTGTTATTAAAATTAATTTTTATGACACGAATAATATTTTGTCGGGTAACCTTTTCGCTTTATTACCTCTGCTAATATGTTAAGCATTGATCTGAACAATTTTTCTGTCACATTTATCCCAATATTTGTCCATTCGTACTTCAATTTTTGTTTTAGCTCCCGAACATTAGAAATTTCGTGTGATCGCAGTATTTGCACGATTTGATTTGGTTGCCTCAACTTGCAAAATCTGTATATTTTGTAGTGTGCATTATATGATATGCATGTGACGCAAAATGACGCAAAAGGATACCATTCCATTTTATTCTGCTTCAAATATTACTGAATGATTTATTTAAATTTTGTTTACGTTCTGACATTTGGATATGAACTAGAAAATATATGAGTCTTCTTCAAAAGATACTTCGTGCAGAAAATCGAAAACAAATTATTTACACATGTTAGACAATACGTCAAAAACAGCAACTCAAATAAAAAAAATTCCCATAGTATCAGAAGTACGGATGGATTGGTATAAAAAATCGGGAAAATTCGTAAAACAAATTCCTCTGACATAATAATTTTTATCGTCGAAAAACAATTCCCAGAATGATTCGTACGTTTTCCTTTGTAAATCGATAGAAGTACACGTTTCCTTGGCGCATCTAGTAAACCAGTTATCTTTTATATGTACCTATATTACAATCTCTTTTCTTCATCGATGAATAACTGTCACGTTGTGTTGCGGACTGTGTACACAACACGACGATAGTCATTGGAATTTGTTTTTCTCGCTTTGATCAGTGCCAGGAACTAGCAATACACTGAATTAGAGTACAATTAGAATTTGCCTCATTATGCAGATGAAAGTAAATATTTAACTCAATCTGCATAACCAGTCACCTATTGTCATACAACAATTTTATGAGAAAAATCAATCAATCTGTTATTCTAAATGTTAAAATGCAAGTTTGTATGACCTTTATAACGCGAGGCAAAACAATCGGAACAGTTTAAGAAGTAAATTCTTGCATCGAATTATTGGCACAGCATGCAATGCTAAAGATTTCGCCGTCCTCTCTGCTAAAATTTTGAAGCATCTTGAAGTGAGGTTGGCTTGGCGCAGCATTCAACAAGAAATTGACCTTGCTAATAGCTTGTAGGCTTAATTAGATGATTCACTACTCACTGCTGCCAGCTAGCATAATCAAAGAATGTATTTCACGTTTTTGCGGCGAGCGAAAATCATTTCCTGAATTCAACGAACTTTGTCAAGGCGAGAACCTGTTTTGTTCAAAAATGCGAGAAAAAAAATCTGCTGTTGAAGTTTTGCCGGTATTTGTTTACGTTGTGGTTATATGATAGTAGGGGATTTGAGATTTTAGTGAATATGTAACTTCTGACTGATCGACTCGGTCGTATTGGACCGGGGAGTGTCACAGCGAATTCTTAATGATTGTGGAGACTTCATCAATAATCCCGAGTGGTATGCAAATCGGGGATATCTCTTTTACGGACCTTCTGGCTATGTAAAATCTAGTTACATTACAGCTTTAGCTGGCGAAGGAGAATACGGCATTTGCTTTTTAACTTATCTGAACGCGGTCTCACAAATGATGGACTAAATCGTTTGCTGAAGTACGAAAACGATTTTTTTTTATTTGATCTGTATTAATACGTTTGAAGTGTCGCGCCCGAACAAACAATAATCTTGCTAGAAGACATTTATGCTACCTTCCTGTCTCGTGAAGATCCGACACCACAAAAAGCAGCAAATGAAGAATTGAAGTCACACAACAAATCGTGGGGACGACTCCGATCCTGAGATCTCAAAGCCAGGCTACAAAAATCCATCAATCTACAACACGTTGTTTCCTTCATCAGGCAATGCGACAAATCATCCTCTACACCTACAAATCCTTAGCGTGGTAAATGCCTAAATCTCATAAGACACCTGATCAACCTTTTGTTTAAGTTTAATCGATGCCCTAATAAACTTCGGGGTAAGTTTAGCAGCGAAACGATCAGCTGCACAGCTGAGTGCATGATTACGCACCCATACATTCTGTCTGGCGGTGAGATACTTTACTTGACTTCTCAAGTTGTAACGTTTTGCTACTTTAGCACATGTCTCAGCCAGTTTTATTTTCACCTGACAATTTATCCCTCGTCAAAGGTCACAATTTGGTGTTAATAAGACCTCTTCATCATTAAAAGCCTGTAAAGCCTTCAAAAGTACATATTCCGAACCATGATGGATAGGTTTGTAGCCAACATCAAGAAATGGGGTGAAAAACCTGTAGATTCATGTAAATGCGGTACATGACATTCGCAGATTAGCATCCCAATTCCGATGATCGTCCGCTATGTAGGCTCGAATTGCAGTGAGGACAGATTGGTTTGCCTTTTCGGATGCGTTGGCTTCTGGCGTGTAAAAATGAGTGTAACAATGATCCACATCGTACTGCGCCAGAAATTCCGAAAAGAGCTTGGACACAAATTGGACTCCATTATCAGAATGGACTGTTTCGGGTACGCCAAACATCAAGAATGTATTCTCTTTCAAAAATTTCACCATCGATTCCGCTCTTGCTTTTGGTAGAGCACCACCAGCAACTCTGTATTTCTGAACTTTGAGCAAGTCGATAAACAAACGTTGCATCGGCCGATCTTAAATCCAAGCAGCACCCTTAGGTGGTCTCATTGCAGTATTCGTGGTATAACTTGTTTGCAAGTAGAGCAATCATTAATATCATCAATCAATCAATCATAGTATCGAGGGAAAACGTCTCGACGTACTGCTTTTTCTGAATCAAATTATATATTTTGGGATTGAATGAAATCAAGAAATTTTAATGTCTCTCTATCATTGTATGTATTTAAATTCAAAGTTACACTAGTTACTGCTATTACTGAAGGATTATACATAGTATCCGGCTTTACTCTGTCAAGTTTGCTATCAGTTAAATCCAAAGCTCTCAAAAATTGTTGGCTAGCGCATCTTCTTTCTGTTGATTTCGTGCATTTCGTTGTCTAGCCAGTCACACGTCTAGATGACACTGAGACCTCTGCTTCTCTGCTGCTTGAACTTTTGGATAGTGCTCCATGCGCGCCGGGTTTTTGCGAACGAAAAATTTTCCTCTTCGACAGTTACCTCGTCGTCTTTACTTTCCACCGGCTCCTCGTTGTGCACTACGTCCTCCGCTATCCCCTCTAGCGTGAAAAACCCGCCATTCGCGAGGCACTCGTCGGCTGTGAAAAAGTCATACAGCTCAATTGTGTCGTTCTCCAGTGTCTTTTCCTCGGCAAGCAAGGCTTCCCAGATCTCGAGCAGCTCAGTATCCTCTGGCTCCATTTGGGTTTCCTCTTGGAAAACTTGGCCTTCGCGAAACAGTTCCTGTTCGTCGACTCACTGGCTTGCTACCATACACGCCGGGCAAAGTGCAGATCGTGGAGGAGTGTGAGCTGAAACTCGTTTCCTTTGTCCATGGCCTCGAGCCGGCGAAACAGCAGGAGCTTTTTGTAATGGTGCTTAAGATTCTCTATAGCTCTTTGATCCATTGGTTGAGAATTGGCTGCTGTGTTGGCCAGAAAGTAGAGGATTTGGATGTTGTCCAAATGGAAGTAGGGAGGGTGACCACTGAAGTTATCGAAACAGAGCAGCACTTTGCGGTTTTGCTGACCGAGTCGTCTGTCAACATTTCCTCGAAAATATCTGCCGTCATCCATGCCATTCTTGAATGAAGGGGGTTTCTTGGAATTGCCGCTCATGTTTGCTCCAACCAAAAGAGTGATTTTTTGCTTACTTTTTTTCCTCCAGTAGACCGCTCTCCCCTGAAAGCCATGGTCTTGTTCGGAAGCAGCTGCCAGAAGAGTCCAACTTCGTCCAGTGTAAACGTCTTCCGCGGAAAACTGCCCGAGCAAGGATCGCAGAGCCTGTTGTAGCCACTCAATAAGAGATTGGGATTTTACTGCTCAGCTTAGCCCTGTATGTCTTAAACGTGATGCCGTGGCGTTTTTTGAAATTGTCCAGCCAACCATCGCTCGCCATGAATTTCAGAAGGTGCATCAGCTCGGCCACTTTAATTGTCTTCTCCTACATCAGATCGCCACTGACAGGCAGATTCTGGCCACTTGTTTGTTTCAACCAAATTAGCATGCCTTCATCGAACTTCGGGTTATGAGCTTGACTTAGCTTCATGTGCTTCAATGGAACTCCAACTTTGATGCCATCCTTCTCTTCACGATGGTTCGCTTGACTTCGATGCCCCAATTCTTGCTTATTTCGGTGGCTAGCTTAGAATGGTTCGGCTCTTTCTTCGCGGCATCGATGAACTCTTTCTTCTACTTCAGCGGAAACTCAGTCCACTTGCGTTTCTGAGCTGACATTGTAGGCTACTTTCTGAACTTCACTACAGTACGACATCACAAGTGCGTGCGTGTGCAACAGAGGTACCGAAGAGATAGATATGACTGCCAGCTTGAGTTTTCGAGTGGCATAGTAGCGACATTGGGGGTGGCAATTTATTTTGCATGTAATTTTGGGGGAACCGTGCCCAACTGGCATAGTAGCGAGAGTGGCATAGTAGCGATGTGACATAGTAGCGAGATTTGACTGTAGCTGGTCACATCTGGTCAATAATAACGTCGCAAAACTTTCTGAGTTTTTCGCATACCACAATATGATCCTAAAAAGCTGTCGTGACTTACGTGCTAGCAGTGCTTGTCTACATATCTCTTTCAAGTAACTCCACCTTTGCCCGTGGACTATCTAAGTCGAGACCTCCATTGGATCCTTGATGAATGTACACCACCCCGTTCGTCACGTTGTTCGATCTGCCGAACTAGATTCGTGTAATCAAGATCTTGGAAGGCCTGTGTCGGAATATTCCCCAGCAACTGATGATGCTCGGGAAGGCAAACAACTGCATATTATTCAGGCTCATCACCAGAGTCGCATGCTCATGATAAATCATCTGGAACGACATTTTGAGTGCCTCCTCGATGCTTCATGTTGAAATTAAACCCTTGTAATATTAGGCTCCTCCGCACTAATCTTCCCGACAAGTTCCTTTGCGCCATTTCAAGCATTTTAAACTTGCTTGGTCCGTGATAACGGTAAAGGGCAGTCCCACGACGTATGCCCGAAAATATTTGATGCTTTGCACCGCAGCTAAGCAATCTAACTCTCTGACGCTGTAGTTGCATTGTGCCGCATTTAGCTTTGCTAACATAAATGCAATGGGATGCTATTCAACATAATGATCCTTTTTAATCTCCCGATGCCGGTGGCACTTGCATCACATTGAATAAAGAAATCAAGGGAAAAATCAAGGTTAACCAGGAAAAGTTTTTTGGTTTCTTCGAAAGCCCTATTGGCCGCCTCCGTGCACACGAACTTTTTTTTTTTTACTTTCAACAATTCTGTTAATGTTGAAGTAAAAGTAAAATAATCCCACGACAACTGTCGTACGGGTCTAGGGGTTGAAGCTGGTAGAGAGCTTCATTACAATTTCTCAACCATTATGAATACGAGTGTAGACTAATTAGTTCCATTACCCAGTTTTCCCTTGATTTAAATCAGGTACCTAATCAGAGCTAGGTGAACTTAAAGCTTGGTGCGCGGACTCTCGTTTGAGCCTGGATTCAAACCAGGGACCCCACACGCAAGAAGCCAGTGCTCTACCCACTAGGCTACTCAAGCTCTCTAATGGTGAAGTAATAGATGCAAAATTCGGGATAAAACTTCTTCCATCCGGACTCACATTTTATTTATTTATTTATTTAGTATTCTCTACGTCAACAGATCCAAATCCAATTAAAGACTATACAAAGAATAAACTTATGTATATAAAAGAAAAAAAAAACTCTAGCGCACCTGAACCGCTAGAAACATTAATGGTCGAAGAACAGTAGAAGAATCGTGCAGGTTTTGAGTGCATATGCTACCAAACGAGCTGCTTATTACAGCCAATCTGTTTCAAACGCTACGTTTCACTTTGGTCTCAAGAATGCATTATAACTCATATAATGGAAAGGTTTCAGATATTACCACTGGCATGAATTTCGAAGTTTATGAAAGCAAAACACTTGTTAATTACATTCGTTATCAGTTGCTTATTTCACAAAACTTTAAAAGCAGCTTCTCATATAAAATCAAGGAAGAAAATGCTCAGTGCCTGCAGCACTGTAATTTAAGTTGGTGTTTGGGGCTGCGATCCGAAAAATTTGCAGAGCTTTGGGAATTGAAACATTGGTCATTTATTTTCATTGTAAATGTTTCCAGCATGAATACTAACTGTAAGCATTTATTGATACAAAAATAGCACTACCGACTCGTGCTGGCAACCTTTTGCCAGTATCCAAACCAAAAATATATCACATCTGCTTCACGTTGAAATTAACCTACTCTGCGAATTTCGTTTTGATTCGATGACTGTATTCGAAGTTATAGGAGTTTAAAGAAATTTAGGGTTACCAGCCCCGAATTTTTTCAAATAATCGAAAGTTTAATATTGGCTGTTTGAAAGTTTAATATTTGCTGCACTACAATATCATTACCATTTGAAAATTTTACGATAAAATCGGTTGATAAAGATATTGCAAATAGACACAAAAACAATAATAGCTGGCAACCCTATCGTAGCTTTTCAACCAGATTCGGCCTGAATAATACCTATCATAGGTTCCATTAATTGTATGAAATTCGTATTAATTTCATGACTGCACTGGAAGTTATAGGGCAAAAGCCTTTATTTTCCTGAGCGAATTTTCGAAACCAAAGACACAAAAATTACCATACCTGACAGCACCAATCGAATTTTTCAACCAAATTTCTACCAAACACGGCTTAGAGTAAGGTTCAGCTACTGTGTCAATTTCATGAAAATCTGGTTACTGAATCAGAATTCATAGGGCAAAAAGCAGTCTTTTTTTCTTTGTAATTTTTCAAGATGGCACCACTGGCGCAGAGTTGCCCACAATTCAAAATCGCCTCTATCAGACTTGGTCCTACTTAAGTTCAATGTATTCTGTGAATTTCAACTATATCCGATTATTGGTTCGAGAGTTCCCGCGAACAGAAGTTTTTGATGCTAAAAATATAGGTGAATTGGGAAAGGGTTACCGTTCTTGTCCGATATGAAATTTCCAAAGAAAAACGTGATGTGAGATAATTTACATGTAAAGGACACCTGGAAGCATTTCGCAACATTAAGGTTAATACAAGGTGCGTTTTTTTGCTCCGATACAGAACAGAATAGAACTATGCCGCAAAAACAACGATCTAGTACAAAACAACAGTGCATTCGCTAAGACTAACATAGGTTTCTCTATTTGCTGTGTTAGCACAAAACAGCTGAAAATAAAATACCACAATCGACAGAAAATAGAAAAAGTACTAACAGAAAATTACCTTTTTTAACTTTCTACACATTATGTGGGCTTTTTTTAATTTCCTAACTACCAAAACATTCAACATAACCTTGAAAAAAACAAAGCCACCTCACTGCAAAAAAGATAACTTCTCATGAGCTTTATAGTTCAGCATGAAGAATTGAATTTCTGTACTAGTGAAATCACTGGGACAGGAGTGTTGTTGTTTCTAATGCGTATAATCTGCTCTCTGCTGGATAGAAGAGTAAAAAAACGCGCCTACAATTGACAGAGTACCAGCTGCCCAGTGCAGGTACAAAAAACACGGGGAGTTTAAGAGGGAATGATGATCATTTATAAACAGGAGAAAAAGGATAGGACCAAGAATCGATCCTTGTGGAACACCACAAGTAGAATAGAAGGGCAAAGAAGACAACAAGAGTGAGCCGTTACAAAACAAGCACGATCGCGAAGGTATGAGGAAACCCAAAAGCGGAACTGACCCGCGATATTGAAACCATCGAGCTTTGAGAGGAGGATTTCATGGTTCACAGAGCTAAAGCCTTGAAAAAGTCTGTATATAATACATCCACTTGTTTTTGCTGGTCGATGGCGGAGGCAACAATATTGGTGAACGAAATTAAGTTGGAAACTGTTGACTTACCTTTGACGAAACCATGTTGCTCAGAAGCGAGAAGAGGTTCAATTATAGGATATAGGATATAAATAACTCGTTCGAGAAGCTTACTGAAGCAAGATAGATGGGATATGGGCCGATATTTGAAGACGCAGGACGAGAGGGCTTTTAGGATGGAAAAATAAATTTGCGGATTTTCAGGAAGAAGGAAAAGTGCAGGAAGAATTGCTAAGGTTAAAGAGGACAGATAAAGGAACACACAAGGATTTGACCGTTCTGTGATTTGTATACGAAATGATACCTGATACTTTTTCTGAATCAGTCTTTAAAGCTCTATTACTGGTTACATCTTCCAGTTATCGAATTTCCTTTTGGACGAATTTGCTTTTCTCAACATTGATGGTTAGGTTCTTTTGCTGCAATAAATCTGTTGCATTAAATGATTGGTTAATAAATCAAACAGGTGAGCCTGCTAATATTTCCCTTGCGAAAAGTGTGTACTATGTACATTTTGCAGCCAACATATGCTATGGCGTAAATATTTAAATATGTTTTTTCAAAAACAATTTCGGAATGTCATCAAAACATGAACACTTTTCTCCTCTCGAATATTCTTGAGAAACGTGCAATCTAAACATTAATTCAATTTGCATCCCCTACTATAATTTAATGCCACTCAGACCACAAGCAAATAAACTTTTTCTACGCCAAGAATATGCTCAATAATCGCCCACATTAACATAAGTACTTATCAGACCTAAATTTCAAACATTTGAATATCCGACTTATTATGACACGATTACACATATGGCGAACGTTTCGTCAAGGCACTTGTGAAATTGCTTCCCAAAACGTTCGACGAGTATAAGAACAGTTCATTTAAGCGAAATACCCTTTTTTATCTCAGTACGCCATATACTCGTCCTGTAGGTTTTGAGAATATTTGAAGTGTGTGAAGTTGAAGTGCGCAGATATACATGTGGTGTAGGTAGGGAGCATTTTCTCTGATCAGAAATTATCCATCCGTATTCATGCATCTTGTCCGGTATGATGTACCTTGTCCATGATTTCTTAGGCAAACCAAATCGATTAGTAAATATCAACGAAGCCAGCAGCAGACCTTTTTTCAAATCTCTTTGACTCGATACGTAAAACCGACAGCATTTCGAGCGACCTCTAGCTAAGACGAGACCCTCATAAAACAGGTAGGCGTTAGGGAAAAAACCATTCACACTCTGATACTTGCCATGGATTGGCATGTGTGTGAATGGAGCAAAACAGGCGAGAATTGACGAGGAGACCATTAACACTCTCGTACTCGGCCATAATTGTCATGTTTCGGGGAGAGTCTAAATGTGCCTTTAGAAACTCGCGTTTTCAAAGCACTTTCGCCCGCTATGCATGCAACTGAATTAAGGCTACGGAGGCACAAAACGAATTTTAAAGAAAATTATGCGCAGCTACTAGCTCAGATTGTCTGACAATGAAGTGATGTATACGAGAGTGACCTATATTGATTTTCTTTAAAATGTCTTCGAGTCACCTGGATAGTCAATTGTATCGAAAAGGTGCGGCATGGACCTAGTTACAATAACATACATCTGTTGGATGTGCCGGGGCACGTGATCTAATGGAAATTGTATTCGAACGCGGGCGAAAGTTTACCATTTTGATGTACATACATATGTAGGTAGAGACAAGCAATTTAACGGAAAATGTGCAATTCGCAATTGAAACTGGTGTTTTGTGTCACGTTGGTATATGGTGTAGTGTTCTGCGTAATCGCCATCACGTTTCAAGGGCTTTGGCGGTGTCGGGAATATGAAAAGAATTCCACAACGCAATAGTTTTCCAACTTTTCAAACGTTCTGCATTATTTAATAGCATTCAGACAAATGCTGAGATAGTTTGATTGAGTTGGAAAATAATCGAATAAAGAAAAGTAAGCAAACCGAATAAAATAATCAAAATAAGTGGACTATAACTTGATCGCTGAAAACAGTTTCAGCATTTAAAGGGGACCAACATTTAATCTTCTGGACTAACTTTAGTATGAAATTTCCAATAATTATTTAATATAAAACGTCATTATAAATCAGCCTAACGACAAATCCCACATAAAAATCATACTGAAGTGCGTTCGGCACGCACTCATTTCAACATTTTCTGATGTGAACGACCCGTAGTCTCGCGAACAACCATCAACAATTACAATCAATTACAATGAAAACAAAACCAAGCGTACCGACGAGCAATAAAAAACTTTACTCAAAATTTATTATGCTATTTTTACTAGCCTAGTCGTCAATTGACTGACTGACCCATTTTACCGCTCAATTCGTGAAATGAGAAAATATCTTCACGTCACTCCACGCCATCATATCGTACTTTTGGCGACTGGCCGATTAAGATAATAGTAAGAAAATCATGTCACCGTTGATTGATTGAAACTTAATTGCTAGACAAGTTTCGCAGTCGCTCGTGAATGAGATGTATATGAGTACGCACGCAAAGAGGTATGGAGGCGGCGATTCGGTTGCTTTTAAGGGAAAGTTGCACAAAAGAAAATAAATTTCCAGTGACAGTGGTGTTTTTTTAGTATGCAAATCGGTCAACAACTGAAATATGTGTCTTGCACGTCCGCCGACTTTGATGGCGAAGCAGTCGAGCGAAGAAGTTTTTGGTGTTTAATTTGGACACTGCAATAGTAGTGGGAAGAGATAAAGTGTCTTAACTGAATGCAAATAAATCTTACGAAATGAACTTCAAAACCAACAAAAAGATGCAATTTTCGACACCATTGCAAATTTTCAAATAACATTAACCACTCAAAGTGACCGTTATTTTCCCTTTAATTTAATCAAGGGTTGTAGCAATCTCATATAAAACTAGCATCATCAACTAGGTACGACATTAAACCGGTTTCATAATTTTAAATTGCATTTGAATCAAACAATGTGTAGCAACGAAGCACCTGAGTTTTCATAAGCACAGCTTGTTACTTTTATCGTCAATCCAGTCAGGCTATAAGCTAATTGCTCAAGTGCAATCTCTTCTGGCGATATAATGAATATAATAGCTACAACTGCAGTTGGCTGTGTTTGTGGTATTTATGGAGTGTGGTGTTTACTATGCTGAAAAATAAATTTTTCCAGTAAATTTCACTATAGCGACGACTAATTAAGTTGCACTTGCATGTCGGCCTGGAACTGATTTGCTAAAAACTTGTTTGTGTTGAAATTCAATACCAAATGACTGTTATAATTACTGGGAGAATGATTGATTTACTAGTCGTTTAGTGATTGAAAATAATCTGTTTATACATTCACTATTGAAATTAATAAGCTATTTGTTTAATTTTCTGCCATTGTTAAATTCAATATTCCAACAACCGAAGTGAAGCAGATATTTGTATCATCTGTACAGAGCATTAATAAGTGTGTTTTTTTTTTGCTCCGATACAGAAGAGAATAGAACTATGCCGCAAAAAAAAAAAACGATCTACTACAAAATAGCAGTGCATTCGCTAAGACTGACATAGGTTCCTGTATTCGGTGAGTTTCACATAACAGCTGAAAATAAACGGAGAAAATAACGAGTATAAACTACCACAATCGATAGAAAATTGAAAAAGAGCTAACAGAAAATTATCTCTTTGATCTTTCTACACATTATGAGGGCTTTTTCTAATTTCCTACCTACCAAAAACCAAAGCCACCTCACAGCAAAAAAGACAACTTCGTATCGGCTTTTTCTTTTGTAGTTTACTAGCTACAGGAAAATACAGTCTTTCACTCCACAGTATTTTATATCAAATCAAACATTAACATACAACAATATTAACATAAAAATCTATTTCATAAATTCCGTACGAGCGTCGACAATAGCGGTCTGAACTGAAGTGCCTCATCTAGGCTCATCCGAGGCTGTCCAGATACAGGTGGCGGAGTGATCGTTTAGGGTTGCCACACTTTTTTCTATCAGCACATTCTATAATGAACTACATATGAGGAATAGAATTCCTGTACTAGCGAATTCACTGGTACAGAAGTGTTGTTGTTTCCAATGCGTATACTCTGTTCTCTGCTGGATAGAGGAGCAAAAAAAACACGCCAATTATGAAATACTTTTTGCAACTAACCAGTTTTTGGTTATGGAAACCGAATATTTTAGCCAACTATGAAATGCTTTAGTTTTCTAAGTTTTTCCTACATTTTCCAGATAATGATAGGCACACTGGAAAAAACTTGTTTAACACTGTTAGGAGGACACCTCATGGTGCGGTGTGTGATCATGGTTGATCGTCTGTGGCTGGATTCAAACCAGAGATCGCAACAAACTAGCGCAGGGTTCTCTACCTTTCAAAATATAGTCCGGGTTTCTTAACAAAAAACTGATTGAATGTCAGGATACACTTACAGAAATACACATCTTTTGACATACAATCCACAACTCTCCACAAACACAATACACATGTAGGCTAGGTTAGGTTAGGTTGACACATAGACCTACTGGTCCATAGTGATACCAGATAAATGGTTCAGTCCATCCGGCCATCGAAGGCCCCGGACTTTTTCACGAGCTGAAGGATGTCTTTCAGCTTTTGCTCCACCGCGTGCGAGAGATCTACCAGCCAGGGCTCACCGAAGTAGCGAAGTCTGGACAGTGACACAGAAGATGCTGGATTGTTTCTAAGACCCCGTCTCTTCACACATCCTACAGGTGTCGCTGGTTAGGAGTCCCATTTTCATAGCAGGTGCTGCTACTAGACAATGGCCAATAATGATACCAACCAGTCGTTTGCAGTCAGTCTGCAATAACTCGACGAGGTATTTAGTCGATGCGAGATTGTATGACCCCCACATGATTTTGGTTACCCTGCAGAGCTGAGTTACACCCCATCTGCACGTCGCACCTTGCATCATTTTGGAGTCGATTGAGTACTTAGCCGTTTGGATAGGAGTTGGGATGTCTACCGATTCCGAAAGGGGAATGCTAGCCACATACTTGGCTAACCATATACCATATCTGGATAAGTATAAAATACTTTTGAGGTTTTGTTAAAAAGAAATAATTGATTTTTAATTGATGTTTAATTTGTCATAGTTGAGACTAAGCTGTATAAAGTTCAGATTAGAATTGCAACGGAGAACAAATATTTCAATATTCAATTTTAGACTTCATTAAGAAAAACTGATTAGAGATGTTAATAAAAACAAATGTTTCAATGTTTTTAGAAAATTACATCTAAAATTTGTGACCCCGATGAGACACGTTGCCTCTCTTGATCAAAAGACGGACACAGACGAGTCGAAGAACTGACGCAAGCCAGTAATATCGAAGTATCTATCGAGATAAATCAAGAACAGAAAAAAGTAGAAACAGCTGATCGAGCAGATCGCGAACGAAGGTCCGCTAAATCGACCGCAATCGATTTTTTGAAGCGATGTAATTGCTACCGTTGTTTTGTTACAATTCCAACCAACGGTGGAACTAGTGTTCAAAAAAAGTTCCATCCGTCATGAATTCCAACGGCAGCGACGATCGCGTACGTAACAGCACCGCCATTTCTGTCGAATATACTAACACATATAAAAATGAAAAATTCAAAATTCAAATTCAAATGAAGGAAGAAACGACTTCAGACTTAGTCTGTGAGCTTTGTCAGACCGTAACCGGACGTAGCCCGAGCCCTAGTTTCTTACCGTTGGCTGACAGTCCTGTATCTCTTGGATCTAGCACAAGCAAACTGAACCCGTTACCATCGATTGCTTCACTCTCTCAATCGACCACACAGCGGCGAACACTTTGAACATATCCACCAGACACAGAAGAATTATGGTTTACCTTGCCTTCCTTAGGCACCTCTTAGAGAATCTTACACTAGGAGATCTTCCCAGTTGCTTCGAGATATGAAGCAATTGGGGGGCTCGGCAGTTGCGGATAACCTAATCAGAATCCTCTGGCTGCAGCGGCTTCCGAAGCAAATCCAGGCTATTTTGATCTATTCTCCAGAAGCCAGCCTGGACAAATTGCGGAAACAGCTGGCAAGTTAGCTGAGGTGTTTGTACAGCCTAAAGTTGATACAGTCGCCGTTCCCGACCAGCAGTCATAAGTGGCGGAGCTAACGAAACAGGTTGCCGCCCTCAATAAACTTTTTCATCAGCACCTGCGAACACGATCACGCTCCGAGTCTCATGGAAGATCTCGCTCGCAATCGCGTAACCGAAAACACACGAAACACCAAGAAATCTGCTACTTTCACAGAAAACTTGTCAATAGCGCACATTAATGCGCCCCTCCATGCGCCTGCAAGGCTGGTTCAACCAAGCAGTTTATTCATTTAGAACGAATTTTCAAACGAATTGCGGACCATGGTCTCATAATTAACTTGGAGAAATGCCATTTCCTTCGACCTTCAGTTAAGTTCTTAGGTCATGACGCTCCGTTGAAAGTTAGCTCATTAAGCCCTCCCCAAATCTGCTTGAGACAATCTCTTCAGCTAAACTCTTCAAGACGAGAGGAGATTTTTGGCGATGGCCAATTTCAATCGTCGCTTTCTTCCTCACACAGGAGATGCAGCAACCACTCAACGCTTATCTTTGCAGCTAGCAAAGCTTTCGACGAAGTCAAAGCTAACTTAACAGAAGCCACTCTATTGCCCTTTCGGATTCAAACGCCACGCTTGGCTTTTTCGTAGACGCATCTGATACCGCTAACGGGGGCTGGTCTGTAGCAAAAATGTCAATGCTCTTGGCAACCCTTTGGTTTTTACGTGGCCAAACCAAGCGACGCACAAGAAAGTATAATGCACCGCGAACTCTTAGCACCTTATCAGAGTAACAGAGCATACTTCAGATATTATTTGGAGGTCGAGAGGTTCACACTACACCGATCACAAACCACAGACTTTTGCTTTTAAGCAAAACCTAGGTGCATTTCTCTGATTGCAACAACGTTGCTGCGGACACACTCTCTCGTCCTGAAGAAATAGTTCTTCGCAGTACTCTCGACTTTGCCGCAATAGCCTCGTCGCGAATTCGGACACAGTGTTTCAGAAGATTCTATAGGACTCAAAATTTATTTTCAAGAATCAACCAATCTTTGGCATCAACGTCGACATTTTTTGTGAAGTATCTGGCCCAACAATTCCACCTTATATTTCTCTTCCGTTCACAAAACAGGTATTCAGTTCAGAACACAACATAGATCACCCTGGTATTCGTGCTTCACGAAACCACACTGCAACCAAATTCGTCTGGCCTTCAAAGCCAGGCCCGAGATTGTCTTTCTTGTCAAAAAATGCAAGATAACCAGACATGTGAGCAAACCTGTGACCGACCAACTAGTAACCTAACGGTAACCTAACGAACAAACGAACAACTCGTTTGTTCGTCAGTTTTCTGCACACACTCCTTGCGTTTAACACTGACTTCACAGTTCAGGCAATAACAAAAGTCCTTAACCATTAGAACACTGGAATTGTTTTTGCGGGATGATTAAAATTGAAAAAAAATTTATTTGCATTGAAAATGTTTTTATTTACATTGGCGTTTACTGCACCTGACGATTCATTGGGTTCGTATTTTGGCATTCGAAAAAGGATCGATTAACGCAAGTCATTGCAGAGCATATCAAGGCTTGTAGAACTCGCAAACAAATTAAGCCTCCGAATGACGTGATGCAACCACAGATGGGTTCACCCCGAGTCGCGGATAAACCATTACAGCGATTGTTTGTAAACTTTGTGGGGCCATAACAACGGTCCAAACATGGGAAATGACAAAATTCGTCTGGCTTAAGTCATAACCAAAAGCTACTGCAGGGGCCGTGGTTAAATTTTTGAAACCTTCCTGAACTGAATTCCCTCATTCCTACAACGGTGTTCAGTTTACTGCAAAGGCATTGGCTAAATTTTTAGGAAAGTTACGGTTCGAGCAAAGTTTCACTCCCGTGTATTCCCTTCAAGACAATACTTCATATGCAGCGAACTGAAGCACCCTCAACATTATCAAAGCCTATATAGGCGATGAACACTAGAACTAGGATGAACATTTGGCTGAATCATGTGCAGCATTTTGAAATGTTGTACCCCCCCATTTCCTGATGTTTGGTTATCATCCTATCCGACAACTAAACGTGTTTAAGGATAGTGAGGTGAAACTCAACACCAATCATGATAGACTGCGCTTGTTTCATGATCGGATGAAGGAAAAATTTGTGCAGGCTTCCGCAAGAGGCATTCAAAGGTATGACATGCGCAGTCAAGCAATAGATTTTGTCCCACGTCAAGAGATTTACATCCGAGGAACTGAGTCGCTACAGATCGATAAGCCTTCTCAGCACTTTAGGCATACTATTTGAAAAAGTGATAAAAGAACACGTTAGTAATTTCATTGCCAAAAATAGGATACTGCCAGATGAACAATTCGGTTTCAGGAAGTGCGGATCAAAAATATTGTACAATCGAATTTCAGGACAAGAAAATCAACGGGCATGGTTATCCTCGACATTGAAAAAGCCTTTGACTCCATCTGGTACAATGGTAGAAGCTTTCAAATAAGTCTAAATGGATCTACATCTGAGAAATTTGCTATTCCGGGAAGAATGCCATAAAGCACAATCATCAGCCCTACACTTTACAATATTTTCATAAGTGATATTCCAAAGCCCACAAATTGTGATATTGGTCTTTTCGCTGACGATACAGCCATATTTTGTAGCTCTAGGTACTCCACGGAAATCATAAATACTATCACCGGAGGATTCAATTTACGAATAATATACATACTTCTACAAATGGAAAATACGTGCAAACGCGAGCAAAACGGAAGCGTTATTTTCCACAAGAAACCGCAAATCAGAGCTATTACCATCCACCTCTTTAATACTTGATAACTGCAGAAAGGAATGGAATACTAGCACTGTAAAATATTTAGGTGTCGTTCTGGATAAAAAAAAATGACTTTCCGATCTAACATCTGTGCAAAAGTACGACATGCTCCTCAAAGTTTTGCATCTTCTAATTTATAGAAGATCAAAAATATCATCTTGGGAAATAAGCTTTTAATATATAATGCCTTTTTTAACTTGTACTTTTGTATGGAGCAGCAGCATGGTACTCCTGTGCTAAAATGCACCTAAAAAATACAAACAAAGCAGAACAAAATTTAAAAATGATGCTAAATCTACCTTTTTTCTTTTCTACGTTTGATTGGCACCTTATATCTAAAATCGAGTTGATTATCATCAAAATTTAATTCTGCAATGAAACGTTTGACAACTCCTGCCGATTGGCACAAAACCCTTTTGTATCCAATCTACTGTGCACGTAATATCATCCTTTGACTATGTTTTCGTAGCTCTCTACAGTTTGGTGCAATTTAATGCTCAGATAACTCTAAGTTAGGTTGTTTTTATTTAAGGCCGGCGATATATGTAAACGCCTGAATTTAGACCGTTTTTCAGAGGCTTATTTTAAATAGAAGGAATAAATGAATCGTTTTGAAATTGATCATGGTTATTCATTACATATTGAAATACAATAATCTGATTTTATTTAAAAAAATTTTTCAAAATGGCCGCCGTAGTAACCAATCCCCTGAGACCCTCGCGGCGAAAGGCATCAATCGGCGGGATTTTTAGCATAAGTTACAGCAAATTTAAATCAAAAAACCGGTTGAAGTATGTTTATTAAACATGTATCTTCTAGTTGAACCAAGAAAACAAAAAAAAAGTAAAAAAAACCGTGAATTAGCACGCCTCATAAAAAAAGTACGATTTTTGACCCTTTTTTTCGACAGTTTTTGGGTCAAAAATGCTAAATTTTGAAAATTGTGTTGGCTTTTTTGAGGTTCAACTAGAAGCTTATACTATAGAGAAAACGTGTGCGAAGTTCCATAAGAATCAGTTGAGAACTTTTTGAGTTCTCTTGGCCGCCAATTTAAAAAAAAGTCGTTTCGAGAAAAACGCGTAGTTTTGACACACAGAAACTCTATGACTACAGCAACTTACGAACTAAATAAGTTTTTTGATATAATTATGAATATGAACATTACGGTTGTATAAAATACATGCATACATTCTAAACGTCAAAGGGTGATTGCAGTATAAAATAAATTCATTTCCACTCCCTTGATGATTCGTTCACAGGCTCAGTTTTAGCACATTTTGGTATACATACATACAAACAATACAGTACCTTGCGTGAAAAACAAACTGTGGATTTAACTTAAAATCAAATTTCATGCCGACTCACCTGCAATGAAACAAAAACAAAAATGTTTGTATTATACTAGCATTACTAGAAATCTACAAATAATATTATGCAATAATTGAATCATAGCAAATCAGTTCATCAAACTATACTTAATAGTTCTGTTTTTCTTTCAATAATGAAACTCGTCAGATCAAACATGAAATCACCACGTTTCAAATCGACCGCTTCATACAAAGTATGTCTAATATGACATCAATAACATAAAAAAAATAGATAATAGTGTGAAGACTGTAATGTAAGTAAATTTACAGTGCGCAAACATTTGAATCTGCTTCAATCGTTCTTATAGTACACTATTAGCTATCGAATGAGAATGTGTATATAAATGCATTTTCAATGATTCGACTATAAATAATCATTATTTACTCATATTATTGTTCACGTGTTTACTTTCAATTCTAGAATAAGTTGTTTGTTGCTATTTTTCAGAAGAATTGTATTTTCAATGGAAAATAATTTATGTATCTTTATGGTAAATAAAAAGTAAATTCTTACGATAGCCATTGCGAAGCGAATTGATAGAAAACGTGATTCCTATTTATTACACGTGTACGTATTACCAAGAATAATCACAGCATAAATGAATTTTATTAAATAAAAGCGCAGTGCATATTGTGAAATAGTGAATTCAGTTGGGAGGGATATGTATAGCTGTCTTGCGATTTTATATTTACCTTTCTAGTCCGGGGAAATTTAACATGGTGCTTCGGAAAAATTAGTGGTGTGAATTTTGGTGTGAACCTTGGTACTGGCGTGTTGAACATAATGTCAAAAGTCCCCATCGATCCGAGTGCTGCGTTACTTTTTATACGGGGTCAAAGGTCACCAAAAGTGACCTTTCCTAAATATCTCAGTAACGGTCACGTCTTCAGAAAAACCATGTATAACGAATTTGTAGCTTAAAAAATATATTTACTAATATGCCCTCCTCCACCCTCTAGACCCAACGCTCCCAAGCTAGAATGGTGATGGTGCAAGATTACATTCAAAGAATACTGATTCATTAGTCTGCGCAGCTTGTCCGTAACTTTCCAATGGTCGGTCATTCATTGGGCAAGTCTTTCTCCAATCTAGGGGCCATCTAAAGGAAAACGATCAAATTCAATCAATTTAATTTGTTTTCTATTTTATTATATGCAAAAAACACATCCTGTATTCGTTCAAATGATAAAATTTAAAAAAAATTACTAAGATAGGACCAACTAATCCTGTTGTCATCTATATGACTTTTCATCGAGCGATCTCTGATACCAAACTTTTCCTGGCTAATCTAAAACAGTCGGATTTCCACTTTGCCTCACTGAAGCATGAAATTTTTATTAAGAAATAAAAAAAAATGTTTCGTTTATTAAACATGCACCCACTAGGGGGCCAACCTCTTCCGTAAGGCTAGGCATGAGTCCAGGGGCACCTTACCTCCCGTGGTCTCGTATACTTTACAACCCCGGTAGGTATAGAGACACCCTCGTGGCGACCTGCAGTCACGAGGAGGGCCTCAGCACATCCGGAGACGCCAACTGATGAACCAAAAAGAATCTCAACCTTTTCCTCCTTGGCACTTTTAGTGCTACTTATAGTTTTTCCGCCGGATTTCATTTTGCCATATCTTCGAAACTAGGCCGCTTTTTTCCAGACTTGTATGAAAATTTCGCCCGAAACAACTCAGAAAGGTCTCCAAGTTCATGCTAAATCAAAATTGGCGAAAATGGACGTTTTTGCCCAATTTCCCCTATCAAAAATTTGTTTGCCCTTAAAATATCAGTAATATACTCCCCGACCACTTCCAATCATCGAAAGTGCGGTAAAGGCAGTTTTTGCCAAACTATGGCCAAAAAAAACCCTTACTCCCCTACAAAACCGAATTTTTTATATCACAGCAATAGGTCTTGGCCCGTTATGTCCCAAACCACTCTAACCCAAAATTGGCCGATTTTGTCCGATTTCAGATCCTTTTGCCCTAAAAACTTTTTGAATATTTGAATAAAATACTTGCAAGTACGAAAATACTCGCAAGTACGAAAATATTGCTTTCTGCAGCTAAACAGTTTTTCGAAAAACGATTCGTTTTTAAAAAACGGTTCGTTGAAAAAAAACGAAAAACGATGAAAAACGATTCGTTTTTAAAAAACAGTTCGGTTTTAAAAACCGTTCGTTAAAAAAAAACGAAAAACGATTCGTTTGAGAAAAACGAAAAACGATTCGTTTTAGAAAAACGCTTAGTTATAGAAAAACTATTCGTTGTAGAAAAACGGTTTATTTTAGAAATGCTGTTCGTTTTAGAGAAAAAAAAATCGTTTTAGAAAAACTGTTTGTCGCTGTTTGAAAAAATTGTTCGTTGGTTTTTTGCAGCCAAACGTTTTTTTCAAACTGTTTGGCGTTTTTGAGCCCATCACTACCAAGGTTCACATCAAAATTCAGCTTTCCCCTAATTTTTCCGAAGTCTCGCCTTTATTATGTCGATTTCACTGGTCTAATAGTTGCTTAGAAAAAATTATTGCTCATCAATCATACAGTTCTGAAATATTAACTGTTTACGAACCAAGTGTAGAAACATGTTATCACCGACCACAAATACAAATTGATGCAAATTTTATAATCTTTACTAACACCAAACACTAAATTTTGCATCAAACGAAGAGTCCTTATTAAATGCCTTTATTACATATTTATCTCAGTGTTCCGGTATCAAACTTTTCCAGACCCAAAACTTCCCTTTGTTTATCATAATCCAAGTGCTTATCCTAGACCTCGGTTACATATTTTTTTCTAAATCAATTACAAGTATCTTTTGCATTGACAAAACTAACCTTCCTCATCGAAACAAAACGTCCACATAAATATCAATATTATTTATTAACATACACAATACTAATACAGATATTTCAACAAATTACGACAATCTCATTAATTCGTTTAGCTTAGAAAAACAGAATACGGAATACGGAAATTACTTCCGGTCTCTTTACGACTCCTACTGATGCGATAAAGGTCATTTGTTTCGACAAAGATCATTGCATATTTTGAATTAAGTGTATCTGTACGAATCGCCTAATGTGATTAGTATCTGTCAAGCTTGGATAAAATACCAAAAGCTACCGGACCGAAAAAAGCTTTCATCTTTTTTTTCATCCTCTTCTTCTTCTATCCAGCAAATTTTCTTCCTCTTGTTTTTTGTTGTGTGAATGTACGAAAAACAATGGTTCAATTGCATGTCCTTCTATTTGAACTCGAACTGAGTATCATGTGTGATTTCATTTATTATAAGCTGGCAGCCGTACACTTGAGTAGTTTAACCGCGTAATCGCATTGTACGGGTGATTAACAGTAATTTTTTTTCGTTTATGCTTTGTATGTACACTCGACTTGTCGTACATACAGTATTGTTGCGAACGAGCTAATTCTGTATGCACTTTGAAGTCAATGTACGTTTTTGGCCTTGCAAAACTGCACGCAATTATCAATTGCCAATCTTCCTTGTCTGCCTGTGAAATTAGTTTTTGAAAATATTTTAGGTGTGTAGGTAGGTATATATTCGTATCGGGGATTAAGTTGACAATTTAATTTAAGCTTTTTCGAGTCGGCTAGTAGATTGGAAGTACGAAGTGGACTTGAGAGGGACATTGATAAATTTATTTAGTCTTTGAAGTATTCAATGTCGCTATGATCAACGGAAGACATTTAGAGCAGATGAAAAGAAGGATAAGCTTTGTGAAATGTATTTTTGTGGTTTTCTTTTGTGCTTTCTCATCATCTGGTCGTGAGAAGAGAGGTCATTCCCCTGGGATATTTATGATTTAATACCTACAATGTTTTAGAGTTGCTATTGTCATTTTAGCCCAATACAACCAGGAATATTTGCATAATTACTACGGGAATTTTTAATTTTACTTAAGGCCGTCTTCTGGTCTAGAATTTTACAAAATCGTAATTTTGCGTGTGCATATTTTCAATGTTTAGTCTTTGAAGAATATACCCTACAGAGGCAACTTTAAAATTTCAATTATTTATGGAGTTACAGCAATGTTAGCGTAACAAACAGCGGGCACACCGCTCTGAACTTCAGACTTCTAATGCTTTTAAGGAAGCTCGAACTACTCGTCTAGCAGAAAGAACAGCAGAAAGCTTTGATTTTGAAGTAATCGAAGGTGAATTGTATGGACCAGGAATCGTTCATAAAATGTAAGTATATGTAACATTATATGACTTAGACTGCCTGAAACTTCAATCGAATCTTTAAACGCGTGTTTGTCGAAACAACATTTTTCGATATGGTTGACATGATATCTCAAGTTTTAGTGAACCGAGTTACTGCTCTATACACTCCTCTATAGCCCCTACCAGATTTATAGCGAAATTTTGTTTATAACTGTTATTAAAAAATTGAAAATCGTGAGAAAAAATGGCAATAAGTATCTTTTTTTTTTAAGCAGCCGCCATTTTGCGAGTTTTTCTTTTTTTTCTTTGCCTGAGGTACGGGCTATAACGACATTCTTACGAATGAAGAATGTTTTTTCCTTTTTTTTTCATATGACCAGGACAGTCCCAATCGTGTCAACCGGCCGTTTTTTCCCATCTCCACTTTGCCACTTTGTAACTCGCAGAATTATGGATTTTTTTTCAAATTTTTTTTACATAATATTAAAGGATGAATAAATATGTGGTAGAAAAATGGATGCTAAAAATATTTTTTTATTTTTTTATCATCGCACCAGAAAAA
This sequence comes from Nemotelus pantherinus, assembly GCA_963978885.1. NCBI lineage: Eukaryota > Metazoa > Arthropoda > Insecta > Diptera > Stratiomyidae > Nemotelus > Nemotelus pantherinus. Next base: position 44,001,676 of record OZ022264.1, read on the forward strand.
ACCCCCCAAATTTCGGCTCTCTAGACCAGAAGACGGCCTTACGTACCGACTGTTATACTGATAACTAGCCTTAAGGAATCCTTTTTTTCCATTGAAATTTCAGTAACCTTTCAGTAGTTCAATAACGCAGATACTTGGGTTTTTCGTTCTTTACAGTTTCTGAAAACTTAGCAAAATTGAGGGGGATTCTACTCATTTTACAGCCGAGTGTACATTACTTTTTTCCCTCTAATGTAAATAGCAAAAAAAAATCTGCTTACCAGATCCCCGGGTGGCCTATCACCACGGGGTATGGGAGGTTTGACTCACTAAAAAAACGAGCACGAAGTTCCGATCCGAATCGGGACCCGCCTAAGTACTACTTCGACCCGGTCTTGCTGAGTCATCCATTGGCAACCATGGACTTTAAAAATACCACAGCTTATGGGTCGGTAAGGCAACCCTCCTCCTACATTATGAGCGGTACTTTCACAACGTATGTTGAGACTGCGCATCAGTTCTCCTCGTTTCGCAGCATTGCATCCACGATCGTTTCAGGCATTACCATACCGATCGTGGACTCAATGATATACCTCAAACTTACGAAGCGGCTGCACATAAAGAATGTGTGCTGAGCATCTTCGAGCTCAATCATACAATACCGGCAGTATAGTGTGACCACTTTACCTATTCTGTTCAGGTATTTTCGGAAGTAACCGTGCCCTATCAAGAATTGACAAAGGTAAAAGTTTACCTTTGTTTACCGTGGCTGCGGTTAAGCAAAGGCTCAATAAGACCAATTAGCTTAGCCGTCCAGTGTTTTTTATCACTTCCAACGTTGTTGCCAAAGTTGGAGCGTTAACGTACGCGCGTGTGTCAATGCTTTGAGCGAAAAAGGTACTCTTCCTTGCGTACTGGCTCTATCAGATCGATCGACATTAATACCGATACAACTATCACAGCCTCTTCTAAGACCACGCGGTAGCTACAGGTGATACCCCTGCGCCGGACACTGGCAATGCGCCTCCGCAACTTCTTAGTTCCAAGCGCATCGCCCCAAATTTTGGCTCCATATAGCAAGATGGAATTGGTTGTCATCATCAGAAGCCTCCGTTTCGTCTCACTGAGTCCGCCAACGTTGGCCATAAGCCTACTCAGCGAAATGACGACTACAAGAGTTCTGTCACGTACCCTGCGGATATGGTCCCATTACGACAGCTTAGTGTCCAGGGTCACTGCCAGATACCTGACCGACTTGCTGGTCTCGACCTCGACGGAGCCAACTATCATGGGTATGATAGTTGGTATCCTCCGCTTCGTCAGCATGACAATCTCTGTCTTTGAGACTGCCAGCTGGAGGCCGGGTTCAGTCATCCACCGATCCACCCTCCTCATGACTTGGCTAAGTCTAAGTTGAGCAAAACCGGTAGATCTAAAAGAAACTACCGCTTGGTCGTCATCAGCGTAACCTAGTAGGAACAATTCCGCAGGCATTTCGAAGCGCATGAGATTATCGTACATGATGTTCCAGAGGTCAGGTTCTATGGTCGACCTCTGAGCGGCACCTGATGTGACAGGCCTCTTTCTGACTCCATCAACGGTGTCGTAGAGCAACCATCGGTATCTGAGGTAGTCCCGCATCATGGTTAGCAAGGGCCCGGAGGATGTCTATCCACCTCCCCGAGTTGAAGACGTTTTGCGCCTATAAATAGTCCAACCACGAATTGTGGTAACCAGTCTGAATAAGCAAATCAAAGGTATGCAGCGCAGGCTAGGGAACTATCATATTTATTCTGAGTTGTGAGAGTTATACGTACGCGGGCATTCTCTTAATCTTAATGGAATAAAAGTGTGTTTAGTTTGGAGCAAAAAACTGTTTAATTTTACGAACGTAAAGATTCACATGCCAGAAAAAAATAACAATTGGTGTCAGAAGTGGAAATATTTTGCGTTGGAAATTCGTAGTGACATATTAAATTTACGGACAAGGATTTTTTTGGAAAACATGAACATTCATAGTGTGCTGACTGAAGACGAATTTCTGTTAGGTGATTATTGTGAGTAAGAGAGTGAGCTTACCAAAAAGCAATTCCGAAATTAGTGTACGAATCGACATATCAGAATTTAAAACAAAATGCTGGAAAGGTAATTTGCCGATTACTGGGAGCGAAGCAGCTTAACTATCACGACAAAGAAGGCTTTGACCAAGAAGAGCATAGATCCAAAAATGTTTAAATTTCCGGATGATGAAACGGATCACAAACAAGGCGGCATGAAGAAAAATCCTATAGTGATTTTGCTGCTTAAAATGATATTTAACAACGACGTGAAGACAGCAAGCAGCTGAATCAAAAACAAGTCGTAAAACATTATCAGTAAATATTAGACATGTATGACTGATGGGACCAGAAACTGAATCAACAATGCCAAAAACGTGATCGGCAGAATATAACTAACCGGTTAGAAAAAGTCTGCAAAAGTTGAACGAAATCAAGTAACAGCTCCAACAATAATTGGAAGCAGGAATTCCAAACAGCGGAAAAGAAGAGCGCCGTTGAAGAATCTAGCATGCAAGCTGGAAGTACTCGAAAAACAAATATATACTGAGATCGGATTCGGAGCTTTTATGTTTGAATCAATTCTCAAAAATAAGTTAGATAGAAAATAAGACAAACTTCTTGGACCATCTACAATAAGCAGTTTGAAGCAGATCAAAAAGTAGGGGAAAGCTTACAGTAGCTGGCTCAGGGCATTGAACGACAAAATTTTCGGTGTTATCCTACATTATATCGAGAATATCGACATGAAACAGCGAAGAGTGCGTTCATCCAAGTAGTACAAAAAAAGTAGATGGCCCTTCGGTTGGAGGAAAAATTGACACTAGAAGATGCTTTAACGTGGCCATTGAAACACGTATCGATGAAACGGGCGATTTGAATCAATGTTAGGGCGCGTCAAATGCGCGAAGAATGTGAATATCGAAGAAGAAAAACCATCAGAAAATTATTAAGTCGTGAATCCTCAGGATTTTGGAACTGCGGAAAGAAAAGACATCTATGAGCCCAGGTTCTACAAAGGACGTGGAGCCAGACGCAAACAAAACGGTGAAGCAAACGGCCGAAATTAGGCAATTCTTGTTGGAAAACCGCATGCAAATCAATAGGGACCAAGTTTCGAAACCTAGAAGACCGTAGATCGTTCGGCAGGTATAGCCCGAAAATTTGGCATGCCAGCATAAGTTCCTGGTAGTGGATAGAAGTGATAAGTGGATTTAAAACAGTAAAAGCTCAATGGTAAACATGGAAGTACCGTTAACAGGTCCGCCAGAATGCAAACATTTATTTATTTATTTATTCATGCACAACATACAGATTACAGTCCAATTACATGTTGTAAATTAGTTTACTCTTGCTCTTAACAAAATTTTAAATGTTTCAAAGGATTAAGGTAAAGGACCGAGCTGGGGAGAATTAAATATTCTCGTTAATCTTGGTAAAGGCGAATTAAAGTAAACTGACGATCTTGCAAACGATACTTCAAAAGTTTCTGTGCACCGAGTTTCACGCGCTTCATGACGGAATTTGATATCTTCACAAATAGGATGATTGGAGAGGTTGCGACAGATTTGGAAGAGAAAGCATTGATCGTGATAAGATACGACAGAAAGACAGTGTATCAAGCTTGCGAAAAGAAAGACGATCATTATAGTCTAAACGGGGAAAACCGGGTTTGTAAAATAGCGAATGAGTGAATTTCCTTCGTACGAATTCAATATTGAGGCGACCACACAACAGAGGCATATTCCAGAGTTGCCCGGACAAGGGAAGAATATAAAAGTAAGGTTGGTTGCATAGATTCGAATGCTTGTGACGATATTAAGATAAAGCCTCACTGTTTAGAGGCTCGATTGACCAAAACTGAGACATGAACATCAAATCTGAACTGGTTGTCAAACATAACCCCAAGGTATTTGACGCAGGCAAGAGAAGAGAACACGAGTAATGGAATACAGTAGGCTGAGTTTTATGAGAAAAAAGTAGTATTTGGCATTTCTTTGTATTTATAAGAAGCTTGTTTTCTTTACACCAGCTTTCGAAGATTTTAAGGTTGGACTGAAGAAGGTCACAGTCATTAATGGACCTTATGGTCACGAAAAGTTTCAGATCATCGGCATAAAATAGACATTCACATGAAAGAAGCAGCGGCAGACCATTCACATAAAACAGGAACAGGAGGGGACCCGGAATAGAACCTTGTGGAACACCGGTTCTAGGCTCGAAAGGATGGGACATACAGGAATCATGCCGAACATAGCAAAGATCGATCGCATAGATATGATTCTATCCATGTAATAATGTATGAAGAAAAACCAAATCTGTACAGTTTAGAAATAAGACGATCAAAAGCTTTAGAGAAGTCCGTATATACAGCATGAATTTCAAGTTGAGCCTCCAAAGCTTTAGCAACAAAATTCGTGAAATATACGAGGTTTGTTGCTATTGAGCGACCTGGGAGGAAACCCTGCTGTTCTGTTACAATGAGATGTCTGTAATGGAGTACGATAAAGACATGTAGGTACCGTTCAAGGATCTTGGGATAGGACGGAAGAATCGATATTGGGCGAAAATTGTTTGCAGAGGACACATCATCTAATTTAGGAATTGGGTGAATTATAGCCTGTTTCCAGAGGGAAGGTAAACGACCCTCAGATAGGCTCTTATTAAGGATGATGGTTAAAGGAAGACTTAATTAAGTGCTCGTCATTTTCAAAAATATTGTTGGAAGTCCATCAATACCGATTCAAGGTCTTCAACTGAACCAGACATTTTCTATGTCTTAAGAAGGACAGGTTCGAAAACCAAGGGGCATATTTAGAATTCTGGGGATAAGTAATAGGCATGAATATAGGTAGAATACATTCAAGAATATCATATATATAGTCAACACAATTATCAGATGTAAGTTCTGATAAAATGCCGCTCCAATCAATGAAGTGAATTGAGCCTAGAGTAGTCACCTTTGAAAGAGCTATATTTGGAGCTTTGACGTGGATTAAGAGGTTCCAAGGAGTGGATGTGAACAACAATATCTAACGGAGGATGATGAAGATCAATCCTTATATATGGGAGCATGGATTTAGAAATGAAAAGATCATTGGTAGATATGTTTAAAAAAAACTAAGTCAAGGATCCTATCAAGATAGTTGGGAATATGATTGAACTGCAGAAGTGAACAGCTGCGCATCAAATTGCTGAGCGCAAATACGAATGACAGGGGAAATGATGTTGCTTCGAGAAAACTAGGGGTAGGTAGCCAATGAATGGTTGGAAGATTATAGTCACCGCAGAGAGTGAATTTAGAATTAGGAACATTGCCACCAAATAAAAACTACAGGATACTACATGTACGAAGACGTGAAATGAGTTGCCATCTTTCCAGAGCAAGGTAAATCACAGTTAGAGGTGCTTGATGTAAAACTCGAAACAATTCCAAAAACCTGGAAAAAACTATGTACACAGGTTCATACAGGAAAGCATATTGGATCAAAGTCTCCAAAGACAGCATATTAGATCATAATTCAGGATACAACTAGCAAACTTCAAGGTGTCAAGGGAGTACGTTTCAAATCTGCAATAGCTGAACCCCACACATGAAATGATTAAGAATCATCCAAATTCAAACATCAGCCGAATAAGAGAGCGTTGTGATTTGCGAGCGAATTCATTTTGGTTTCAAAAAACAGTTTGGTGTGGAAATTACAGCGGAAATTGGTAAGAACGTATCGTTCAATTCAGCAACTCAAAGACATCGTTCACCAGATACAGCAATATCGGAAGCAACGATCGAAGATAAAAGTTTTTCAGTAAAATTGGTAAAATAGAATGATGCACTCCGCCACTACAAGTTGTAAGTATAAACGTTTTATTTAACATTAAAAAAAATGCAACAATGACTTAAAAGCAACTATTATCTAATAATGCTATTTCGCTTTTATATTTTGCTGTCAATAAAATTAAATTGATATAAAACTTATTTGACATTCCGACAATGGAAAATTTGTAATTAGATAAAAATGAGATAAAAGAAGCCAGTTATACTGCATGCAATTAGAGCGCAACAACCTTTTCCGTTGAAATTTAATAGTTTTGTAAGATTCCACAGACGATGTGCATACAGTCTTATCAAATTTTTGATAAGTAATGAAGTGATTCAGTCATTATCATTGCCGGTTTACACATGGAATTCAACTGGCAGGTCAACATAAAACTGTCGATTCACATACTCACGTAGCCGTGCTCATTTTGTATACAATGCATGTTTCTGCTAGCGTGGGACGGATATTGAGGTTGAGGTTTTTGCATATCACAAATAATTTTCGATAGCAGAACCAACGAATGACTTACGGATGCTATCAATCAACTGTAACTGCGAAAATTGATCAATGCTGATGAGTGCGTTTTTATTAGCATGTAGTTATTTGAATAAGTAGACATTATGATCGAGATGTTACATCTTTAGGAATGAAAAGGCTGAATGGATACATTTCTCTTAATGATCTAACGGTTATAAACATTTTGATTAGGAATGGCTATTTTTATTCAACAGTAATTTGGGTTCGAAAGATAGAAAAAAATTTATCAGATTAAATTAATTCACATTTTGTGGTTTCATATACCCCGCTTTCAATCCAATCTTTAGAAACCTATCAAGAAACATAAATCGAAAACATCAGTGTATTGTTCATTCATCCAAGCATGTTGCGAATTTTCAAACGATGATGCACTTCCAGATGCAAATTTCATTTCAATATTCAACATTTACGTAACTAGTATTCGAAACATATACGCGGGCGCGCTACCTTTGTAGTTTATTAATTTTTAACGGTCGCGTTTCAATTTCAATTTTTCATTCGAACAGCTTCTTTTTGACTAGACATGAACGCATGAATTATGCATGAATTTAATATCACACGTTCGATTCGCACAAAATATGCATATAGACAGTGCAGTAAAATTATTTGTGGAAAAATGAGGAAGCAATGTCTGCTAAAGGTGACACCATTTGAATTTTGTTTTTTTTTTTGTTAACTATTTTCTGTCATAAACTAAACTATTTCAATTTAACAACAGGACACAAACAGCTTTTAATGAAGTTAAAATAATGGTTTGGAGATTGTTTGCTGCGTGTACATTGCTCCATCTTCTAAGCATGAAATATACGAAGAACATTTTGAAAAGTTATGTGAACTTACACTGAAATTTACGAATGATAATTTTTTAATTATTGGTGATTATAATTTACCTGGTATAGGCTGGGAATCCAGTTTTGATCATTATTTACCTTCGATAGGCAGACATCGCAATACAATTTATTTTGAACTGATCAACACGCTAAATATGTGTTCCCTAAAGCAATTTAATGGTATAAAAAATCCGAGTAATAATATATTGGATCTGGTTTTGAGTACAATTACATGTCAAGTTAGCGCTTGTGACCATCATCTTTTAAAAAATGACTCTCACCATCCTCCTCTTGAAATACTTCCTAATATCAATTTCGATGAAAAATTGCCACTTAAATACGTATCTATGTACAACTTCAATGAATGCAATTATGAAGATCTTATTGTAAAACTTTCTGCTGTTAATTGGAAAACGAAACTTGAAAGTCATAATGTAAATGAGAATGTAGATACTTTTTATAAAATTATTTTCAGTTTGATAAAGTTATTTGTACCTATGAAAATAGCAAATAAGAATAAATATCCAGTTTGGTTTTCTAAGTCACTGCAAAAGATGATAAAAGAAAAGAACAAGTTTCATCAAAAATGGAATTCTTATAGAATGTTTTCTGATTATCAATCCTTCTCTATACTGAGGGCTAGAGTAAAACTAAAAATTAAACTAGATGAAATGCGTTTTGTAAGACGTATGGAATGTAATATCAAACGTGATCCCAATAACTTTTGGAAATTTATAAAAATATGACATTTCTAACTATAGACCCATCTCTATTCTATCTACTTTCGGTAAAATTTTTGAGGCATTAGTTATTGAGGAAATTAAGTCTGATGTTTATAGTTTGATTATTGATGAGCAGCATGGTTTTTGTCCAAAAAAGTCAACTTTTACGAATTTGGTAACTTTTTTGCAGCTATTAAGTTCTAATATGGATAAGAAACATCAAGTCGACGTTATTTACACCGACTTCAGCAAAGCTTTTGATCGGGCCAGTCATCCATTGTTAATTAATAAACTACGAAGAACTGGTATTCATGGCTCACTTCTGAGGTGGGTTGAATCATATATATCAAATCGATCTCAGTTGGTTCGATGTAATGGCTACTTATCTCGTCCGATCCCAGTCACATCCGGAGTTCCACAAGGTTCACATTTTCACATTTAGGTCCAATTTTATTTATACTTTTTATCAACGACATTACAAAATGCTTCAACGCTTCTAATGCGCTTCTATACGCGGACGATCTGAAATTCTTCAAAGTAATCAAAAGTTCAGAAGATTGTACTCAACTTCAAAAAGATTTAGATAATTTAAGGGGGCAAGATGGTTTCCGAGGCCGAAGAAAAGCCGATTTTTGCGATTTTTTTTCTCAGCTTTGAGTGAAAATAATTGCTAATTTTTTATAACACATTAAAGAACTATATTTTGAGAGTATGTAGGAATTATTGTACAAAAAAATATTAATTATTTATCCCGTGGTGGCAGTAGATCAAAGGCGCTTCGAAAAAAAGGCGTCGTGCGGTGCGTAAAACCTGGCCTGACAGTGTTATCTGAAATCCAAAAATCGAAGTGATTTACTTAATATATTAGTTTTTTTCGCGGATGAACGAAATGATATTGAAAAATATGCGATTTCCGATTTTTGGTGCGGTTTTCAATTTGGAGGTACCATTTTCACATAAAAAATCAGCCTATGATTGCCTGTAAAAAATAGTAAAAAAAAATTTTTAAAAAAAGCGATCGTTCATCCGCGAGTATTTATCATATTAAAGAAGTCCGGTAAAGTTCATTGAGATCGGTGCATTAATATTTGAGTAATGTTACGCACCGACTTCAAAAATGTAGTTCGGAGTTTCGAGCTAGACTATTTCGGTTTTTCGTTGAAATATACCTGGCAACACGATCATAAAATAACCGGTATCTCTGCGAGTTTTAGTCCGATTGACTTGAAATTTTCAGAGGATATTCCTGAGATATTGTACTTTCATATAAAAAAATAATTGAAAATTTTTTTTTGTTTAAGTTGGAAACCATCCTGCCCCCTTAAATAACTACTGCAAGTTAAATGAACTGTCACTCAACGTTGAAAAATGCTGTGTTGTAAGTTACACTCGTAACAAACATACAATTGGTAACGACTATTGTGTAGAAAATTCTGCACTGAAGAAAAATACCTTGCAAAAGGATTTAGGAATGTACTTTGACTCCAAACGGTTGCTTAGTTCTCATGTTCAGATAATTTTGAGGCAATCATACAGGACCTTAGGTTTTGTTTTACGAAATTCCAGGAACTTCACTAATCCGCAAACATGTATATACCTTTTTAACACTCTAGTTCGACCTAAACTTGAATATGCATGCACTGTCTGGAACCCGTGCTACAGAAAGTACATAGATATGATTGAAATATTGCAACGCAAATTTGTTCTTTTCTTATGTAAAAAATATATGATATCTTTACCTAATTATAAGTCGAGACTGAAATACTTCAATATGATATCACTTGAATATAGAAGGACAGTAATGGATATGCTCTTTCTTTTTAAAATTTTCAATAATGATATATACTCTTCATCAATTATATCATATTTCAATCTTTCAACAAATCCTGTATACACAAGACTCAATACATTATTTTATTTGCCTTTTTCTAATACGAAGAATTACTCCAATTTGGCAACGAACAGATTAATGTCACAATACAACTCGAAGTTTTCTCATATTGACCTATTTCAACTTTCAAAAACTAAATTTAAGAAAGTAATTATGGATACTGTTACCAACTAAGCACTCTTGTTAAATAACATGTTCTGCTTTGATAATCCAGTGGGAACCTATCATTGGCATTATCTTAAATGCTGTTGATTTTCCAAATAAAAATAAATAAATAAATAAATTATTACGTTGCGCACAAATCGTTCGCCTTGCAAAAAAAAAATTAAAGTCATCCCGGAAAGTGTTACGCTTGTCTATGATACAGTCTGTGTCAGATGAACTTAATTTCGAATGCAATTTATTTATAGCTGCAACAGCCTTCATTCAGCAAATGTCAGGAGCAGCAGCGTATTACTTGATAGCGGCTAACAGCGACTTTTAGAGGCATTGCTTTTACTTGATTCCATTTGCCGTAAAGTCTTATTGACTTGTGAAAATGCAATAATCCAAAATTTGAAAATTTGAATTATTGCTTACTTGTTTTCGAAGATTGATATTTTTCATAGACTTATATACTAAGTAATGAGTATTTGGTGTCACACAGATATATTTCTCTCAATCATTGAATCATCTAAGAAAACTTTTTCAAGTTCTTCTATGATCGATCGAATTCAAGGTGAAGTTTACGAGAAATAGTAGAAACAAAATATCTGTTTCTTCACAAAATAGAGCGGAAAAGATTTATATAATACATGCATACACGTGAGCATATATATCATGTGAACATACTACTTAAACTCTTGAAATCAACAAATCGCATCGCCATTTCTTCATTATGTGTCAATTCTATTTTCATCGAAATACATTCGAAATATTTGATATTTTGCCAATTGAAAATTAGTTGGATCGTTGATTCAAGATTTATAACGTATGTTCGCTGTTGTATTTAAACACTTTATTTCAACAACATTGATCAGTAGAAGGAAGATAATTAATTTAAAACTAGTGAATTTTATATATGGACTGCCATAGGAAATCCGTACAGAAAATCTAAGAACCTATAATTCGTAAGTATCTTTTACCAGTAATTTACTTGTATTTATTAGTGTATTTACATAATAATATCCTACGTAAATTTGATGAAAAACGACTAAATATATTCAAAGGTAAAATTTAACGGAAGCGTATAATGATACGAAATGAAATTTTTGGATCTAGATACATAATTAAGGGATCTTAGTTACCTTCCAAAGCATTTTATTTTTGGTATTATTTAATTAATTCAATGGAATTAAGTAAGTAATACCAAAAATAAGTAAATAATACCAAAAATAAAATGCTTTCGAAGGTAACTAAGATCCCTTAATTATGTATCTAGATCCTTAAAATTTAATTAAATTTTATAGCTAGCTTTAATTTTTATTTATTTACACATTACTATTAACTTTTTTATTATAGTTATTAACTTTATATATTTATTGATTTTAACTTATTAATTTTTACTATCATTCAAGTTTTAGGATAAAAATATGATGCATAGCACTGCAGTAACTGCTGCCAACAAAACTATGGACAAACCTGAGAGCGACGGGCAATTAGATGGAAACAAGAAAACTCTGTGGTCATCTATTATCGTCTTTATATATTATTTAATTATGTTTGTTATTATTCATCAGTTAATAATGTAAATAATAAAGCATAAAGAAATGAATAATGTAATATTTTTTTTTGTTTAATATTAATATTATTTTAACATTTTAGAGGTTAGGTTAAAGTGGCTGCCGGTCCACAGAGGTCCGCCGACCGACACACACAGGCACAAGAGAGGCCCGTTGTGATGCCACAATAATTTGTGACTCTCTCCTACTCACTGGAATCGGAAAACCATTTGCTTCCCTTAACAAATCGCATTATCCTCTTTAAATTGACTCGGTCAGGTTTGAGAGAAAGGGGGCACCCATTGCCACCTACCTTCTCCTTGCCAACGCCGGGCACTGACACAAGGTGGAGGACGGACTCCTTCTCATCCTCAGAGCCACAACTCCGACAAAAATCGTTAAACTACACTCCCAATCGTTGTGCATGCCGTCCTATGAGGCAGTGGCCCGTAAGAACTCCCACAGTGCAGCGTAGAGCGCTTCGAGTTAAGCCTAAAAGCTGCCTGGTGCGATGCGCAGCTATGGATATCCAGGACTGCCTTGCTATTGCACGGGATGATTCATCTGCCTAGCATCCTCAAGATATTTTTGGCTGATGGCCAGTTTGACCGATGTCATCGGTATACCTATTGAGAGGGAGCAGGAGACCTCCGGTAACAAGGTTCCCAGCCTTGCTAGCTCATCGGCCTCACAGTTGCCCTGTAGGCCCCTATGTCCAGGTACCCAAATCAATTGAACAACCGAATGTCTCGACATCTCCCTAAGAAATGCACGGCATTCAGCAACAATCATGGAAACTGTACAAGGACCAGCAAGGGATATAATAGCCGCTTGGCTATCTGTGAAAATACCAATATTAACCCCGACTATTCGATTACACAGAAGCCAGTCGATTGCCTGTAAAATAGCCGCAACCTCCTTCTGAAAGACACTACAATGATCTGGTAGACGGAAGGACCGCTTGAGATTCAGCTCACCTGAGTATACACCACTTCCGACTCTATTGTTTAGCTTTGAGCCGTCAGTGTACACATGGATAAGCCCACTTTCGAGGGTAACACCATCACGCCATTCATCCCTACCAGGAATGCGAGTTTTGAACTCCAAATCTAGTAGGCACTGCGGAGCGATGTAGTCAACACCCGCTGGAGCAGGAACTCCCTCGACCAAAATCCTCGCATGGCTGAATTCTACTATATTCCATGCCGAGATACAATTTAGTCTCACAGCAGCAAGATTAGCTTGCTGTAAGACAAGTAGATTGGTTGGCAGCCAATGAAGTAGCACGAATAGTGCCTTAGTAGGAGTGGATCGGAGCGCACCAGTTACAAGTAGTGCAGCCATTCTCTGCACTTTTTCAAGCTGCCGTTTGCAGGTAGCCTTTAAAGCAGCCTGCCACCAGAACGCCATCCCAAACAATAGAATTGGCTTAACCACAGCAGTGTAAAGCCAAGCAACAGTACGAGGTTGTAATCCCCAATTCGCTCCTATGGCTCTTTTGCAGCAGTAAAGTGCGTTGAAAGCCTTCCGAGCTCTTTCTGCTACATTGTAGGTCCATAGTAGCTTCGAGTCAAGGATCAGCCCTAAGTACCTGACCCTCTGGCTCAAGTTAAAGGAGACTCCATTCAATTTGGGTAATTCAAAACAAGGAACTTTATAACAAACAGCACTAGTTCTGTTTTATTAGGATTCACATTCAAGCCGAACTCACTACTCCAACGTGAAAATATGGCAAGAGAGTGATTTAGCCTGTCTGACAGCATAGATAGCTACTTTCCCGACACTGCTACAGCTATGTCGTCTGCATAAGCAATCACTTTGCAGCCGGCACGGTCCAGCCTCATTAGAAGAGTATTCACCATGATGTTCGTCAGCATGGGAGAGAGGACTCCATCTTGAGGTGTGCCCATACTGACTCCTCGTCTTACGCTGGCATTCCCCAGGGAAGAGATAACCACTCTACTTTTGAGAAGCTGTACACTAAAAGCAATCAGCCGCTCGTCCACATGCAGCACCGAGAGAGCCTCATCAATTGCGTTAGAATTTACGTTGTTGAAGGCCCCCTCGATGTCCAAGATGGCGGCAAGCGTATATTCCTTAAGAGCAAGAGATTTCTCAACTTGCTCAAAAAGGACGTGAAGAGCAGTCTCAACAGACTTGCCTTTGGTATACGCGTGTTGTGACTGCGAGATCAACATAGGATCGATTGGTCTTTTAATATGGTAATCAATGATCCTTTCCAATCAGCTGCTCGTCCACATGCAGCACCGAGAGAGCCTCATCAATTGCCTCATCCACCTCAGTTGAGAGTTTGATATTCTGAACGGCGGCGTTCTACCGTGATTTATTTCCATTTGGTGCACTGTCCCTATAGGGCAATAATTGCCTGGAAAATGTGCGTCTATAAGAACTTTTAGAGTATCTGCGCTCAAACTAGTCCAAATGCCCTCAGGGTTCATGATGCACCCCATACCCTTCGGTGTCGTGCTTAAGACTACGAATAGTGCATTAGTAGGGGTGGAGCGGTGCGCACCAGTTGCAAGTAGTGCAGCCATTCTCCGCATTTTTTCAAGCTGCCGATTTCAGATAGCCTTAAGAGCACCCTGCCACCAGAACGCCACCCGAAACAATAGAATTGGCTCAACCACAGCAGTGTAAAGCCAAGCAACCGTACGAGGTTGTAGTCCCCAATTCGCTCCTATGGCTCTTCTACAGCAGTGAAAGTACATTTCCACAGAAAGATCTCCATGAGGACCTCTTAGCCTTGCGTACGGCATACTTAAAAGCCTTCAGCTTCGTTTTATACAACGACCAGTCATTAGATGTTTTTGAGCTATTAAACTCCTTCCTACATTCTGTCCGCAGGATGGTGATTTCCATACTCCGCCAGGGAGGCTTACAGGCCGAGGGTGGCTTACATGCTTCCCTAGACGCGGAGTTGAGAGAATTAGTAACGGTGTCAACCGCCCGATCCAATTCATGCTAGCAGTCAATGCTACTAGAAGCAGTTTCCAGTGAGGATCGTCAACATCATCAACGTGGCACAACAGCCCGACGTCGGGCCTTGGCCGCCTGGATCGAGCTCCTCCAATTGTCTCGGTCACGTGACCGCGTCCTCCAATCTTGGAACGCCAATAGTTGTTCGGCGTCTGCATACACTGAGCTCTTCCAACGAGTTCTTGGTCTTCCTCTTGGCCTCGCTCCGTCGACTCGTCGTGCGTTCATGATACGTTTTGGCATGCGGTCGTCATTCATGCGTTGCACGTGCCCCGCCCACTGTAATCGTTGTAATTTCACAATTTTGGAGATTTCCAGCTCATCGGAGAGTTCGTACAACTCATTGTTGTACCGGATGCGCCATCCATCTCGGTCGCGGATAGCCCCGAAAATCCGCCGTAGAACTTTCCGTTCGAAGGTGTCGATCATATTTTCCGAGGCTTGGGTCAGGGTCCATGTTTCGCAGCCATAGCACAGCACAGGTCTTATGATAGTTTTATAAACGCGGAGCTTAGTCTTTCTGTGTACATATTTCGATTTCATAATGGGGAGGACCGAGTGAGGATCGTACCAGAGAATTAAACAGCTTCCAGTCTCTCCTTTTTTCTGTTACTCATTATTTTCTTGTCATTTATTTTACGTCCGCTGCGACTCTGGGGGTTGAAGTTGATAGAAACTTCATTCCATAATCAGTGTATTCAAATGTGGAGTGAATATTCCTATTCCTATCTGTACTACTCACAGTTACTTATTTATAGCTAGGTTACCTCAAAGCTTGATGTGTGATCATGTTTGCTGGTTCATGAAACCATAGACACTATGAACCAATAATCTCTCGAATCGGGTGCACAAAGAGAGTCTTATCTGTGGCTCGTTTATCTAACTTACAAATAGAGAATTCAGTTCTCTATTTGACGTCAGTTCTCTATTAGTTCTCTCTAGACGACAGTTCTCTATTGGCGTTTTTGTATGAAACTCTACTATCATGTCAGGATTCAATATATTCACCAGGCAAATCGGCATAGAGAAACTGTTTCTTTGATGACATGAGTAGAGTTTAACTTCTCCATCAATTGACAATATTGTCACGGTCATCTTTTAGCTGAGTTAAAATTTTCGTGACCGAGCCCTGTAGAACGCGTGTAAAAAAAATAAAAGTTTCCTAGTTACACATTGAAAGATAATAAAGAAATCAGCATATGGACAATAATAATTAAGCTTTAGATAAAAACTGGAAATAAGACTCCTGTGGTTCCGGTTGACTTTGTTTCATTCGATTGAATTAAAATTTAATTGAGTTAAGTTTTATATTGTTCAAGAATACTTAAAGTAAACTGGCTCCCTCCAATGTCATAATTAAAAGAAAGAAAAAACAAGTGAAGTTACACAGTACAATTTGCAAAGCTAGCTTTCCCAGAGAGTTTAATCAAAAACTACTTGTTACAAATTCTTGTTACCAGAAAATAAACTAAATGAGCTTTGGCATGAAATTTATATTTAAATACTACTAATTAAGAAAGGAGTTGATTACACATATTATTATTGCTTTTATGTTATCATTTAATTTTGATTTGCAATTAATATCAATACCGTATATATTTTTACATGGTTTTACTAATTGGACAAAAAAAGCTTGGTCGCAATCTCTAAGGAAAAGCCGGTCCCATTTTAATGCAATAAGGAATACATTTCCACAATTTTACACACATATGTCTTCCTTAATTCACTTAATTCCTCCAGAAGTTCACGTGCTCCCAATTCGCTGGAACGAAAAAGCTCCGGAAACATCACATTCGAAATACTAAAAGAATCGATCGAATCCATCAAAATTCGTCTTTGAGCCCGTAGCATGTTTCTATGGCCACTAATATTACCGTATAATACCATGAATATATTTTTCATACTTTTAGCCATCAAAAATATACAATTAATCTTATTATTGTAGCCACGGACTTGTAATTGAATTGCGATTACTCGCAAAACTTCAACGCAAATAAATGTCTAATAGACGGAAAAATAAAGCCACTGTAGTAGCTCACCGCTTTTTGGATTGACATTTTAGGGAACAGCGCTGAAACCTCTCCTTATTAAACGAATTCAAACGCAATTTTTACACGACAGTAGCTTTTAAGTGTATACTTTTTTATTTCTGTTCCAAATACTAACGTTTCATTTTTCGACACACAATACACAACCGCACTGTACCGAAATTTGATTACAAAATTAGAGGCCACGTATCAAACTTAAGGTTGTGTCTAAAGATGAAATCTCCAGGCGGCCCAAATGCTGAACATGGATGCTCTTGTGCCATTCTGATCCAGAGGAAATTCTGGAAATCGTGAGACTCTTTCGATGGAAGATTGGGGATGTCAAAGTTGGTGAGCCTGTTGAAAATCGATGGCGGAGTGGCTTTCCACATCTTAAATGAAAAGGCGGTGCTGCTCTTAAGGACCCTGAAGGGCATCATTAAGTACGGGCTCGAGATATCGTCCCTGCGTGTACAAAGGAGTGATGAGGCTAAGCGCTCTGGATCTTTGGATCCTTAGTTCACTAAACATTGCCCGCAAAAAGGGACTCGGACAGTTCCAGATATCCAGCAACAATTCATAACTGTTTTTGGCGGTGCATTTGGGCGAGAATCAGCTGATGGGATTCTAAGTTCGAATCACGAGTTTGCATTCTTGGAGAGGATATCGTTAATGTCCTTGTTCTTCACAATTTTTGTTACAGGGATAACATGGCTGGTGCAGTGGATATTATCAGGATTTAATAGGATTGAATTTGAACGCGAGTAAAACGTAGCTAGTACTATTTGCAGGAATGTATAAAGTCCCTCGATTCAAATTACCGAAATTTAAGGAGTCTCCTTGGACCTGTCCCAAATCGGAACTGATCCTTGATTCGAAGCTACTAACGAAAGAGCTACGAAATACAGCAAAAAGAATACGGAAGGCTTTAGATGCAACTTGCTGCCCCAAGAGAGCCATGTCAGCAAGTTGCGGTTTGCAGACTCGGATTGTTGCATGACTTTATACCGCTGACGTTGAGCCGATATACCTGGATGGGATGTGTTTCGTTCGCAGGTTGAACTGAAGTTTGCCTACCAACTGATGCTTGAAAAAGTTCGAAGGTTAGCTGCACTTTGGAAGAAAGAGGTCCGCCGCTACTAAGGCACCTTCTGTGTTGGTTCATTTGATTGGTTCAAAGCACGCTGATCTTTCTGCTATCAGATTATATTGCATCTAGACATGGTCTAAAACTGATTCTGTCTATGCTATAAATTTATCTGAGGGAGTTTCCGCTCCAGCAAACGTTGACTACATAGCTCTGGACAATCTAAAAAATTTCGAGCTTTTAAGCCCCATTCCTGGTAGTGATGAATCGAATGATCGTGTCACCCTTGAGTATGCGCTTATTTCTGCGTATACTGATAGCTTAAAACCGAACAACAAAGTAAATAGCGGGATGTAATAGGATGAGGTGAATCTTATGCTGTCTCTTTTTATTCCGGGTTTTGTAGTGTCTTTCAGGCGGAGGTGGTGGCTACGTTTCAGGTTATCGACTAGCTTCTGTATTATCGAATATTTAGAGTTAATATTGGCAACTTTACAGATAAACAAGTAGCTATTAACTATCTTGCTGGTTCTTGTATAATATCAAACGCTATCACAGCTGTTTGGTACAGGTTATCAAAGGGACCGAATGGTTTTCAGAGTGAGAGAGAGTACTATCCGTAGTATCACACGTATGAGTTTCTGTCTTTCGGCAAGACTCTCCGGGAAATTATTCGCCTAATAGAGATATCAGATGAGGGAGATTTAGATGTAGTTGGCTCCAGAAATATAGCTATGGAAGATATCATTAAATGAAATCCTAAATATTAGCACCTGCGAGCTCCAAATGCACTCACGTTGAAATGCATCCAGATCAATATATTTTGTTCCACTCTTCTATTTTCAAATGCACTTGATAAATATCTTAGAAATTCAATATGTAACGAGTGTTTTACTTTCCTTAATTCGAAAGTTTGCTGAGTGTTAAACCTGCGAATCTTATTATTTTATTGCTTCTTATTTATCAACACATTTCCTCTGCCTTTCTTCAAAAGGTCGTTCTTCCGGTTCTATGCACTAGAATTTATTTATAAAACTTTTTCTTTATCTAATGCAGTTTCTTTATCTATCACAGGTTTCACTTAACTCGTTCAGTAATTTTCGAACCTTTCATTTTACTAAATTCTTCAAGTGCACTTTTGCATTATAGAGGATATTTTTTTTTGTTTATATTTTATTCATAGTGCTTCCCAGGCAACTGGTTTGTTGGTATAAGGGATAGCACAAAGTTTAACGTCCCAACGACACGCGGTGAACCCAAGTGGTCCCCCATCTAAGTACTAACCGGCCCAACACTGCTTAGCTTCGGTGATCGGACGAGAATCGGTTATTCCAGTGTGGTATTGCCGTATATTGTTTTCTTATTTGGCATTCCAGTTTGTTAACGGGTTTTTCCTCAATTCATGGTAGACTTCTTCAACTTTCTGAAGTATCTACACGTTTATAACATAAAATACATATTTAGGAGAATCCAATTTTTGTATTTTGAATTAAATTCGAACTAAGACTTCAACCAAATGTGTGGTATTTTCTTCGCTTGTGATAACTGTGCTGTATCAGTTATCAAAAGTACATCGGTAAGTACTATAAGCAGCTTAAAGTGGTGAAAAATGAAAATTGGATAAATTTATCGATGAAATTGCATCTAATATTTTAATACTTTTGTATGTATCTATAAAATTATTATGCATATAGCTAATTACAAGTACTGTACAAAAATCTAGGGAAATATCTGTATAATTCTAGGGAATTTTCTTCTTTCCTGGGTGGAAATATTGGGTTGACTTCTGTCGTCAAATTGTTTCATTAGGAGCTAGCCGATTGGATTATTCTTTATCAATTATCTCTTCTATCTTTTCTTCTTTATCAAAAAAAAAAAAAAACACGCGAATATTGCGGTGCTTGTCAAATGCGCGATGGCATTGTGTCTGCTCTATACCCGAATAGACTTTGTTAAGGACACTTAACAATTTTTAATATTGCCAAAATATGGTTTTCCGAATAAAATCAATATTTTAAGGTCAAATGTGTCTCTTTCTGTCAGTACTTTTAACCCATTCACTGCCAAGTACATACAAGATACCTTGAAGCAAGCATATGTACCAAAGCTGAGATTTTCGAAATATCTCGAGATTCCACGCTCAAAATTTAACTGATTGGATTGAATTTGGGCACCCAGGGCAAGATCTGAAATTGCCTGGCAGTGAATAGGTTAAAGTTTTACGGAATGTTGAGCATTTTAGGAGCCTTTTTTTTTATAAAATTTTCTGTTTCTTTCCTTTTTTGATAATATTGGGTAATTTCCTTTTAAATTGTGCTCTCTTGTTTTCAAGCATTCCTCATCAACACCTCAATAATCGACAGTCCGATCTAGGCTTGCTATAGTTTAGACTTCCAGACGTTCTGGTTTTGCAGCACTATCGTACAATGTGATATCCTTAGAATTCTACAGATGTCTTCCATTCCTCCATTGAAGATAGAGCTTACCTCCCGTTGTGAAGACCTTCCAACGATTCTGTCTCCATAGAATTCACACGTCGAATCTTACTCGCTCGTACGAAATAAGTTTCGTAATCTACCTCCTCTAATCTTTTGAGCCTGACTTTATCACTAACCTGAAAGTATTGTGCCTACATAAATCAGTGTATTATTATTAGGATACGTTTATCCCCAAGAAGATTCGAAAGTGCTGCATCGAGAACGTTGTGCAGGCTTTAGTTCAACAGTTCTATTTCGGTCTTGGTATAAAGGACCCCCTTAATTTGTTCGTCAAATATTTGGTAATATTAGTTTACTCTCTTACACTTTTGAAATAATTTAAATTTCTTCTCTTTCTGTCTTTTTCGTATTCTTAGATTCTTGGTTAGATCTTTTTATTTAGACCTTACACAAGCAATATGGTCCTCTTAGATCCAGTTACATAAAGGAATGCTCTGGATTCACCAATCTAAGATTTTTATTGCTAAGGATTTCAAATTTTAATAGTGCCGAACGTAAGATAGTTGTATCAGACTCCTGATAGAAATATCATCATCGGCGCTACAACCGGGGTCCGGTCCTGGCCTCCGTCAACATTTTTTTCCATCTGTCCCAATCACGAACCGATGTCATCAATTGGGCACCACTAAACTCCGAGCGTTCTGGTCAACGCCATCCCTCCAGCGCAGGCAGGGTTTTCCACGTTATCGTCTGCCGTAAAATCTGCCATAAAGGGTTTTCCAAGCAGGATCCTCCTCGTTCATCGTGCTAAGTGTCCTGTCCACCGGAGTCTACCGAGCTTTATCTTAGTTATTATATCTGCTTCTAGGCAGATAGCGTACAAATCATGGTTGTAGCGTCTTTGGAATGGCGCTTCTTCACATATGAGGACAGCGATTCTCGTCAAGACTTTCCTCTTTAACGCGGCTAAGACATCAGAGTGCCTATTGCTGAGCAGCCAAGTCTCGGATCTATAAGTGAGCACTGGCAGGATCATTGTCTTGTATAACAGGAGCTTTGATGTTCGGGTGAGATTTCGGGATTTGAAGAGCCTTGACAGACTGTAGTAGGCTTTGTTGGATTTGAGCAGCCGCCCGAGTATTACTTCCTCCATGTTATCACCTGCTACGATTGACCCAAGGTAGTTGAAAGATGACACTACTTCAATTTCATGCTTAACTACCCTGAAGGTTTGAACCACTCTAGGTGTTCTTCCTGCAGATGCTGCCACCATGTACTTAGTCTTTCCTTCATTTATGTGCAGCCCTAATTTTTGTGCGGCTCGCTCGATCTAGATGAAGGATTCTCGTACAGTTAGCTCTGATCTTCCAATTAGGTCTATCATCTGCAGGACTTTGTGACGATAATTCCTCTCATTGACGTGCCAGAGTCTCGAGTTGCTTTCCCCAACGCTAGGTGGTCGAAGAGGCAGGCGAGACCATACCCTTGTTGGAGCCCATTGAAGATGTTGAACGGTCTGGATAGCAATCCGGCTATTTTTACTTGGATTGTTATATTGGTCACAGTCAACCTACACAATCGTGTCAGTTTGTTTGGGATGTTGGTTCTCTCACGGCTTTATACATTTCTACCCTGGCTATGCTATCATAGACGGCCTTAAAGTCTATAAATAGATGGTACAGTGGAATGTTGAATTCCAGACATTTTTCCATCGCCTGCCTGAGAGTAAAGATCTGATCAATTGTTGATTTGCCTGCGATGAAGTCACATTGATATTGTCCGATGATGGCTTTAGCGTATGGGGCTATCCGTTCTTGCAGGATAGAGGAGAGTATCTTATAGGAGGTACTCAGCAATGTTATACCCCTATATTTGCTGCACATAGTTACATCTCCTTTCTTATGTGTGGGGCATATATACCTCTTCTGGCACCTTTTCATGCTCCCATACCTGCAATATAATTTCACGAATTGCTAGAAATTGATAGAAATATCAGAGCCCGTCATATTTACTCTTAGAAGAGAGAGATATAAGGAAATGAAAATGGCATTGAGAATTGAAGCAATTTGCCGAGGCTGAGCGTTAGTAGTAGTAAAGGAATTTGACATTCACTTACTCCGCGAACAGAAAGATAGAGTGAGAAAGATAGTAGGCCATGTATACGCGAATTTGACAATTAGTACCTCAGCAACAACAAATGCTCGTAGAACTAAGGTATCGGGGAAACCAAGGGGAATATCTGAGGTAGCAATTCTTTCGATTTGTTCTATTTATAGATTTTACCTTTGTAGTAAAATTTTTTCACTAAATTCCGTATATGTATACGCTTGTTTCATTTCCTTAGATCTCTCTGTTCTGAGTATTTACTAGACCAATGAAAACCCCGTTACCTCGGTGATCGCCATGAAGCCGGGAAAAACCGGCAATGAAAATATCCCGTCGTGGATACAAATTTACATAGTAAATAAGCAAACAAAATACTTTCCCTTGTTTAATTTGATCAGCCAACGCCAATTTTATACAGCTAGAAATGACCTACTAAATAATTACCAGAAGAACTAAGCAAACTTTTCAAATGGTTTATCTATCAATTGATCGAACTGAAAACAAATCACGGTCAAATTTGTTTTCTATTTTATCACGTTCATTTATTTCAAACTGCACACTTCAGTCACTCACACTAGTTTAGCATACACGCATCAAATGTACATAGAGACCAAAGTGAATTGATAATTTCTCCAGTGTAATGTTCAAGGCGAACAAACCACATTTAAACGAGTCGGATTTTCGTATGCACTCAAATCAAGACATTATAAATTATTTATGGCCGATGATTTGCCAAAATCCTTAGATGATTAATGAGAGCTTCATATTTTTTCTTTCGACTTTCTTATAAATACATACTCGCTTGTATTGGCATAGTTTGTGACTTTTTTGTTTGTTTATTTTTTTTTCTCTCGCTCTCTTCTCGCACTAGAAACCATTCCGATTTAGTAAATGTTGTGTGCATGTGCCAAACATTTCAAAATCTATGCTAAGCGATTTATTGGGAAACGATGAAATCATGTCAATTGCAAGGTTAAGTGAAAGTTGAAGATAGAGAGAATATACGGGCGCAATTTAACAAAAGCATTTATTGTTATTGTGTAAAAGCATACCGTTGATTTATTGGGGCGAGAAAATCACCGAATGAATGATGATTGTGTGTGTGGTGCTTAATCAGTTTGTTGTGGTTGCGTTCGATCATTAGGAAGATCATAATGTGATTTATGCGAAACAAGGTCATGGTAGGTCAAGGCCAGATTGTTTTCAAAAAATTGATGTGTGATAGTAATGCATTTGATGATCAATTAAATCCGAAAACCGGTTTTGATTGGGATGATCGTCGAAAAGTCAAGATTGTGACTATATTGTCGTTGGAGAAGTGAGGTTATATGTGCATAAATAGATGTATTTTATGAAAATATGGTGGAAAATGGCAATGAAAAAAAAAACCAGAAATGATGAGAGTGTGGCGTATGTATTAATATACAAAAATGCAACAATGATATTGAACAAAATATTTCAGTCGAACCATGTTGAGCCTTCAGCTCATCCATTTTGGTCGAACATTAAAATGGACGAAGCCCGTATCGCTGAAGAACTGCCGTTTTTCATGCGAATCTGAAACAGAATATATGTTTTGTCAATAGAAAGAGATTTTCAAATTTTGTGGGGTATATTTCGCTCATTGATTCATCGCCTCTGAAGTAGCACCTCTGATTTGAGGCTGCAACTCATCTTTACATGAATGAACTTCACGCGAATGTGTAGCAGACAAAAGTTGAAATCTTCGAACGAATATATCCATGAATATTTGTGCAAATGACGGTCCGACTTGAAATACCCGAAAATAGTACCAGTGTCTTTCCGCTAATACGTTATTATAAAAATAATTCGTGCTAACGGTGATTAGTGTAGAACAAGTATCGTGTTAACCGAGATATACTTGTGCTCTACTTGTTCTACACGGATTCGCGTTAACACGAATTATATTTTGTGTCCAATATAGCATTACAACAGCGTTCAGACTTATTTTAAAATTATGATTTTTAGAATTTTATTTAACACCACTTTTTTTGTTTGAATGTATATGATGTTTATACGATAGTCAACATACGATTTGAAAGGAAGTATACTTCAGG
This sequence comes from Nemotelus pantherinus, assembly GCA_963978885.1. Taxonomy (NCBI): domain Eukaryota; kingdom Metazoa; phylum Arthropoda; class Insecta; order Diptera; family Stratiomyidae; genus Nemotelus; species Nemotelus pantherinus. Next base: position 44,025,943 of record OZ022264.1, read on the forward strand.
AAATATACTTCAATTACTTGGCTCAAAACTAATAATTTAACAAAAATTTTAGAGCCCACTCGGTGGTCTTATGATCAATATAATAGATATTGATCATAAGTTACTGTATGAATAGTTATCTGTAAATATTGGATCATACACAACTATTAACCGTTACTAAATGTCTGCTCGCAAAAGGACACTTTTTTATTCTTATCTTATAAGCATGTAAAAACTTGCTTATAAGATAAGGTAACTATGCGCGTGGTTTCGAGAGACATCAGCTGATTAAAGCATTGCCGTGTATTGATACAAACAGTAACAACAGTAACTATGGGAATGGTTTTTTTATAATTATAGGAATATATTTACTTTTCTGCATGCTATGCCCTTATAAGTGATTTTTGCTTGCTATTAATTTACTTTGCTAAATAGAAAACATGATTGCTTTTCAGGTAGGTCGATGTAAACATTTCTATGTCCTTTTCCCTTAAGCTTCACACTCGTATCTTTCCTTATACACATGTTAATGCTCAGAATGAACTGCGGATGAAAAAATCAGCATTAAATTTTTTTAGTTATAACCGATCTTTGGAGGGAAAAAACCTCAAGTTTCGAAAAAACGCCGCCATTTTGTTATTTTTCGACCAAATTTTTTTCTCTTAGTTCATTCCAAGGCAGTTTTGATGCGGATTAAAACCCCTTTGTTTTTTCTTTTCCTGACTTTTCTTCGGGCAGTTATCGTGCAAGCTGTGATTTTTTGGTGTTTTTTCAAAAAATAGCAGCCAAACATTTTTTAAAAATTATTTTGTTTAGTAAATAAAGTAAATAAAGTATATGGACAAAGTTTCATTAAGACATGTCTTTTTATTCAATGAAAAATCAACCCTTGAAATTTTTTTTTTTTCAATTTGAAGGTGCTATGTCCCCTTAAAAAAAGAATAATGGAATAATTGATATCGGCTTCCCCCATATGTGTCTCCCTACCGCCATAACTAAGTATTCGCTTCAAAAAGTAATCTCCTGAGCTTCGGCATTGTAAAAAAAAATTACTCATTGCAAGTTCAGTATTTATCGGAGGTCAAACCATAGTAAGGTCAAACCATCTTCAAAGTAAGCCGCCTTTTGATATGAAGAGAGGGGTGAGTTTTTGCGTGCCAATGACATGAATGTTCTCAAGCGGTTCCCCATCTAAGTAGTAACCGCGCCCAACACTGCTTAGCTTCGGTGATCGTACGAGAACCGATCGATGCCAGATTTATGGCAACATTTCTTTGAAACTATACCAAATTTTATTCAGGGCAAGTTCAATATCAGTTCTTTGATATGAATCAATTCCTTTCTTTCGACTGAGTAAATATTTCTTTGGCGCAGAATCGTTACCAATTTTCTTTTATAATGTGTTCAAAAGAAGAAATATTTTTTTGAGTGTACCTACCTGTATCTGACCGAGCATAAAAAAGAAGCGGTTCTGGTAACTAGTCGGAAGAGAGTTGATTTTATGGACGTGCGAGTTGGCTCTCAAGTCGTTTCAAGTCGCTAAATCGAAGACAACAAACTATTAAGTCGTTAAATCGAAAACTTGGATATCAGACTGAGCTTTAAGGAACACGTATGATTTTTTTATGATAATGCCAAAGCTCAGGGAACTACCCTTTGAAGCAAATCCTTAGCTACGGCAGTAGGGAGACATAGATATTATAAGCCGATTTCAATTAATTCCACTATTCTTTAAGTGCCACACTTTATTCTTGTGTGGTGCTGGCATTATGCCCAGTCACCGCTAAATCTATAATGTGACCCTTAATTAGTGGAGCGCAGCCATTATGCCCAGACGCCGACTATTAAGATAACACAAAACCAACAAACACAACCATGAGCATACGGCGGGGTTTGAACCCGCGGTAAGCAGATCGTTGTTTTGAGATGGAACCTTAGCGGGCTGAGCTACCGACCTCTCTATGCGAGGACAAAAGCAGCAAAAACAAATGCATTGCTTGATAGAATATTGTCAAACAATAGTGGGCCCAACAGTGTCAAGCGGAACATTTTAGCTGGAGCTGTAAACTCAGTAATCCTGTACGCTTTGTCAGTGCGTACACCGGCTTAGCGTTCTGAGGACGACAAGCGGCTTTCGCTCGATATCTGCAGATGCTGCTTGTGTTATAGTCGGTATGATGCCCCATCGATAACAAAACGATATCAATGAACTTCGTGCGAATGTGTGAAAGGGGTAAGTAAATTTTTTAAGGGAAATGTTTTCGAAATGATTCATTCGAATTGCATCGCCGCCTCAAGAGTCATGTGATTTCTCTGAAAGTGTTAGACAGTCTATGAATTAGATTGGTTTCGAGTCGAACACAACGATTGGCTTAGTATTGTACTAGTCCTAAAATTAGAATTTTGTCACGAAAAGAGCATCGCATCCCCCTTTATTTTTCTACATATCTTAAATACATGGTTTTACTAAGCTTTCACTGTTTTATGTCAATTAATGATTTTTTTTAAAAATCTCGAAAGTGGCTCAAAGTTGCATCATCACTGTCATTGTTCAAAGTCATCATATATTTATTTACTGTTGACATTGAACTTTATTTTATTGGTCACTATATTAACTTAAAAATAGTTTTAAGGCTGGTATTTTGGTCGATTTCACTTGAAATTTTCATACAAAATTTCACGTGAAATTTGTTTCGGCTAAAATTTAGCTTGACATTAATCAAGAGTGGTATTCACTTCTTTAGATGAAAAGTTGCTTCTTTCCGTTGCTTTCGTAATCGAAATTCAAATGGCATTGATGCATGTCTCCGTGGCAGTCCTAAACGTATTATTCCGCTATCTGTATCTAGAAAGACTCGGATATTCAGTTCAGACCACCATTTTCGACGCACGAACGAAATAATAGTTAGAAATATATTTGTATGTTCTTGTTATGTTTAGTAAATAATACTGTTGAGTGAAATACTGTATATCCTTGTGGTTAGTAAACTACATCTCCAATCATTTCACGCCAATTTAGTTTGTGCACAAGGCCGGTTCTTCTATATGTCCACATGATGCTCTAAATCTAGGCGGCACCGTAAGACAACCGGAAAAGGCGACAGAATAAGCTATATAACTCAAGAATAAAATATTTTCCTCTAAAATATCTACCATATAACCTTTCTCTATGTGTAAAATAAGTTAAAGATATTAAATTTTCAGTATATTCATTTTTCGCTTACGATAGCACCTTGAGTGTGCACTTGTATGAATATTTACTGTAAAATCATCCATACACCATAAGATAAGTTGACGCAATTCTAGAATTCATCAAATTCTTGCATAGAAATTTGTGTATACTAGAAAAAAATATGTTACCAGATTCGCATTATGTATTGCGGTGGGGTGCTTATCTCTTATGCCCCGAAGTTCATTTGGTGCACTTTCAAATCTCGCTCCGATGCCGCCTAAGGCGCCGTACCAATGGCACCCTATACGTCAGAAAAGATCAAAGCATAATTCCGTGTAAGAAAAGGAGATGGGTTTGGAGCACTTGTGCGCCTTGACTGATCATGGTAGATGAAATCAAAGGTGAAAACAAAAAATAAAAATATTCTTTTTTATTCACGGAGGAGAAAAATTGAGACTGATTCATTTACATGGTGTTCACACTACACTCTAAATGAAGTAGATTTAGGAGCTGTTAATCAGGAGAATCGTTCACACTAGCCGAAGTGATTTAGAATGAGGAGATTTAGAGCGAGAAACGGCATTCGAATTTATGTGTACAATTTTTTTTGCATGAAAATGGTGCAGGAACATGCAAGAACATTTTCTTTTCATTTTGTGCCACTCACTTTTTTTTTTGTTCAACTTTCGTCATCTTAGAACGAAATTCGAATGACATTTAATTGAAATCTACACTCCTTCTCACGGATGGAATTCAGCACACTCTGAGAACAATTCAGCCGGGACCAAATTCACAATAGTAACTGATTTGTACTTGATTTTAAATAAAGAAGTTTTAAAATATTTGAGATTTTAAAAGAAATTTAATGAAGAGGTTGAGTAAACGACGCGAAACTACGAAAACGGAGGAGCCAATTGGCCAATAATGTCCGAAAATGGAGGAATCGAGGAAAATTTTGTTTTTTTTTATTTTTGCAAAATAAAGAAACTTATAAATTTTATTATATATACAACTCATTCTTTTGTTTTTTTTTAGCTAATTAAAGCTAATTAAAGCAATAATAAATTCAATTTAGTTAGTTGTTCCTTCCTGATTTTGTAAGTTTGCAAATTGTTTAAAAGAGGTAAGTTTGTATAATTCTTGAAAATTTTCGGTAAACTTATAGTTATGACTATGTTTTTTTTAAGATTTGTACATGATATGTTTTTTTAAGAAGAAGACTTTATTTTTCATTTCTTAACTATCAAGATGCGTGATCATCCTAAATCAGGTAGCTTTCGACTGTCAGAAGCCGGGGCAAATGTATGGTTAATCAGGTAGATTTAGCTCTAAAGTGATCAACTGATCGAAATCACCTGATTTAGCGCCAGTGTGAACGGACTATTAGAGACATTGTATACGGTTAGTGATTGTATCACTGGAGTGTAATGAAAATTTCAGTTTGGAAAATTCGATTTTATTGAAGTGAAAACACACTTTCATTTTATGGGTAAATAGTAATAAACTTATGTTTTCATACAAATTAAAATCGAACGGAAATTTAACACAAACGTGTATTATAGGAAACTGGAAAATGTTAATACTTTTCCTCTGGATTGGCTTGTTAATTCGATTTTTAACGATGCTTTCCTTTCTATTAATTAGTTTCTGTTGAAAATACAAGCTTATTAGGTAGCTCCGGATAATATAATCGGACCCATATTTTTCTTCTTTTGCATGATCACAAAGCTATAATAAAAAACACAAAATCGTTGAATACATAAAAATAAGCAAATATGCAATTATAGTCAACTTCACACCAGACAAAAGCAGGTTTTACCCAGCCTTTGGTAATCAGATTCGCATCATTGAAAAGGGAGTATATAATAACAAAAATTATATATTTATAGGATTTCTAGAACCAAAATATACGTCACGTTCGTTCAACGACGCCAAGGAAGTATTTGTAGCTATAGACGATACTGCCAATGAAGTTGGTCTTCAAATTAACGAACAAAAAACAAAAGTTATGACTCAATTAAGGAAAGGGACGCCAATAAGACAAAACATAACGATAGGGGACTATAACCTTGAAAACGTAGACAACTTCGTGTACCTAGGGACGAACCTCTCGAAGGATGGGGATGCGCTTGACGAAATCAAACGACGGATTCAATTAGCCAATAAGGCATTGTTTTCGGGTCTTCCCACTTTGAAATCTCGATGCGTACACTGAAATACGAAGCTACGCATCTATAAAACAATTATCAGACCTGTGCTACGCTACGGAAGCGAAACCTGGGGGCCTATTATGAATCAAAATCCGAAAGCGGAATTTATACGATATCGTATTTTCGTATTATAATTTGCTATTTGCACGGGAATCCGCCAACTTCGGATTGTAAATTCCGAAGGCGAGTTGCCTAATCCGACAGCTCATACCAGGTTGTTCAATAAGTTTTGTCGTTCGATAAGAAAAACACAATTTTATGGTTCAAAATAAACTTTATTATTCAGTATAATCTCCCTGAACATTAATACACTTGCTCCAACGATCCTTCATTCTGTGGATCCCATCCCTGAAGTGAGAATCCGGAAGGTCTGCAAAATACGCTTCAACAGCCGTTATGACCTCTTCATTTGATGAAAAACGCTTGCCACGCATAAATTTTTTGAGTTCTGGAAACAAATGGAAGTCGCTGGGGGCCAAATCCGGTGAATACGGTGGGTGCTCCAACAATTCGAACTTTAATTCATGGATTTTAGCCATTGTCAAAATGCTCTTGTGACACGGTGCATTGTCCTGATGAAAAATGATTTTTTTCTTCCGCAAACCGGGTCTTTTTTCACGAATTTATTCCTTCAACTGGTCCAAAAGGTTGCAATAATATTCAGAATTAATTGTTTTACCAGTTTGCAAGTAATCCACAAACAAAATTCCTTTCGCATCCCAAAAAACTGATGCCATAACCTTCTTGGCCGATTTCCGGACACGAACTCGTTTCGAAGCCGAACAACCAGGCTCACACCACTCTTTAGCCTCTTGTTTTGATTCAGGATCATGGTGATAGACCCAAGTCTCATCCATAGTGATGAATCGACGCACAAAATCCACTTTATCCTTTTTAAAACGCTCCAAATGTTGCTGAGAAAGTCGCATTCGAATGTGTTTTTGTTCCATTGTTAGCGAATGCGGCACCCATTGTGCACACAGCTTTCTAAAACCCAAAATTTCACTTAAAATATGGCTCACACTGCCTAATGAGATGTGTATAGCCTCTAGTAAATCTCTCTCAGTCAATCGACGATCTTCCAAAACCATATCCTGTATTTTGGCTATGATTTCTGGTGTTGATGCGCTTTTTGGACGTCCTTCACGTGGATCGTCTTCAAGGCTTGTACGACCACGTTTAAATTCACCAACCCATCTTTCTACTGTTCTAATTGTAGGTGAACAATCATTATACACTTTTAACAGTCGTTCCTGAATTTCTTTTGGTGCCACACCTTCCAAAATTAAGAATTTTATCACTGCACGATATTCAATTTTTTCCATTGTAAAAAAATACTGTGACACGGCGACACTAAATGGCTTGTAAACAAAGAATGAATTGACAGATTGAAATGAAACTTCACATACGTTCATATGAAGAGTGTACCAGCAAAACAAAAAAAAATTTGGCTAGTAGCAACGCCCTCTCTTATCGAACGACAAAACTTATTGAACAACCTGGTATATTGTCGGATTTTGGCGGATTTTTATTAAATTTTAATACCTATTTTTATTATTTCCGACTGACCATACTTAGGTAAAGCAAAATAAATAGCCATAGAGTCAATATTAGCAAGAAACATTGAAACTCCGTCCATTTTTTTAAATTTAAATAGGTATTTTGACACTTGATTGGAAATATATTGGAAATCTGGAATCGATTTAATTCCGATTTCGGAATAGATCATAATACGAAATTCCGACCATTGGCGAGTCGGAAAATTTGACGAATTCCGATTTCGGATTTTGAATCATAATAGGGCTCCTGGACACTGACCCAGGCGTGTGAAAAAGCCTTGAATACGTTTGAAAGAAGGGTATTGCGAAGGATCCTCGGTCCAATACGGGAAGAAGATGGATGACGAATCCGATACAACAACGAGCTGTATACCATATATGACGAGCCGAAAGTTTCTACCGTCATACGACTACAAAAACTGGCCACGTCGAAGGAATGAGCGACAATCGAATCCCCAAACGGCCTCTCAAGGGGCGAGCGAGCGGATCGAGGCCAGTCGGTAAGCCGCGCAAGCGCTGGGAGGATTCGATAGATGCTGACAGCAGGTCACTTCTGGTAGCACCGAACTGGAGGACGCGGTCACTGAACCGAGACGAATGGAGGCGAAGAATTAAGGAGGCTAAGGCTCGATTCGGGCTGTAGTGCCCCGATAATGATGATAGTGGTGCTTCATGTAGTATATTTGCAGACCCTGCGTTGAGGGCGTAAAGTCCTTATATGCACCAGGCACTACACACATTAGGGCCGGGCCTGTTTGGGCAGTTCATTTTTGCAAGCTAAAAAGTGCTTTTTGGTGTTTGAATTTGAAAATTGTTCAAATGACTTTTCAATAAAATAAATCGATCGAAGATTGAAATTCTTGACGTTCCATCTGTCAGGAAACGGCAGTCTCCGCTTTTTTCCATTGTCGAAAATTTCACTCCAAAGAATGACCAGATAATGGAGACTTGTCAAAATTTTGCTTCAAGATTAAGACAGTTCCCAGCCTTTAGTCTTAAAAATTTTCAAATTTGGACAGATTTTCGATACAATTTCAGCATACTTACAAGATTTTTGATGAAATGAATAATATCGATTTCGAGAAGGAAACAGAATTTGTTTTTGTGTATATAACTTTTCCCGAAACTTGATTAACCTTGTCGAAGGCTACAATCGCAAATTCAACTGATAAAAAACATTCGTTTAGATTGTTAACTATTTACCTAACTGTTAACTTTTTACTGTTAACTTTCGATTTATTATTGGTAGTCGAATCGATTGAATTTAATATATTTTTCCCAATTGGTTTTTATTAGCTATCACTAAAAACACACCATATCGTAATGTTTCGAAATGTTTGACAAATATCACTTTTCTATTAGATCCGGATTTTTTAGATGCTACTTGTGTACACACGCAACTTGTTTACTCTACCAAGAATCACTGTTGAAGAAAGCCCACCAATGCCGAGAATTCTTCTTTTCCAGCAATAACCTGACACAGTGAAAGCGATCTTGAATTTTCGAATACTCGTTTATTTCACAACTATTTCACAACTTTTGCAAATTATTAACATCCCTACACCTTCCAATTTACCGAACGAAAAACCCGTTATTACTCTAAATAAATTCGACAATTTCCATCTGATCGTTCAAACTGATGACTCACAAACCAACAAAAAGATATGCTACAGCTCTACTGTAATCACGTTGTGCAAAAGGTGAAAGACCTGCCTGCAGATACATACGTCTGGATATCAATCTGGGCAAGCACAGAATACATCTCATCGACAATTAGTCGATTAAACCAGTTTCATATCTCGGAAACTCAGAATAACAATAAGATATTTTCAGATCTTATTGAATGTGTTTAAATTGACGTTTGGAGACTCTTCCGTCAGCTGTTTCTCAGCTATAATTGATTCATCAATTTGGAAGAACTGAAAAATTAGTTGTCATTAGTCGAGATCGAACAGCGTCCAGCCAAATGTCAATAGTCAATGCTCTAGTCGGATCTTTCTTTGCATTCTCAATTTTCGAGTTCTATTTCCTAAATCCGTAGTACAGTTACGTTGAATTTAGGTTAAATTCTAAGACATTTCCAGCATTGTTTGAACTGGTGGTTTTTCGATGCTGTTTGGCAATTTGTTAATGTCGGATCTATCCAAGGTATTAAATTAATAGGTCTACTGTGTGTGTATGAGTCAGAAGAAGTGTAAGAAAAAATGCACTAGTTTACAATATTTCAGCAAAAAGAAAATCAAAATACGCAACTGGGTCTGTAGTTGAATAAATTTTAAACGTGTTATTGCACATCCGATGATTGGAGAATGAGCTCAAGAGGTTTTTGCGTGAAAAGATTTTCACACACATATGCTAATCAAATTAACAATACAGTCCTTGAAATTTATTTTGTAAAACTTGAAAAATACCTCTACTATGAGTGTGATTTCGTATTTCGCTCACGTGAAGTGATTTCCGCAATTGATAAAGATAATCAATTGTTGCATAATCTAGAATCAAGTTTAACACTCATTGTGAGAATGAATATTCAACTGAAAATATATTTTTCAAAGCCATACTAAGACCTTTGAAAAACATACTCATATTCATATTTATGTGTGTTTAGTCCTGTTATAATCACTACAGGCAAACAGATAAGAATAAACTGACATTTTAATTTACTGGTCATTTCAAATAACATGAATCAGCGATAAGCGTCTGTATAGTATCATTAAATGCCAACAAATCGTGAGCTTTAGATTACAGATCGGCTTAGCTACTTCGAATAAAAAACTGCAATCATCCGATCTTCTGAGAATCAATAATCCATTTCCATTTTAAAAAAATCACAAGAAACAACCTGCTGACTACCTTCCTCTCATTACTGCCTCAAGTATCGATTCGACCCGGAAACGAATTGTTTTTAATCGGACCTTCGAGTCCGGTAAGAGTCAATTCTCGAAATTGTCTCCCATTAATAGTCACATTACATCTGATTCATTAACAACAAATAATGCGCAGCATTGCATCTGAATTCTTGAAAACAACAGTTGTTTCTTCTCTCGCGACAGACATGAAGGCTGGCAGGCTGTATTTGGATGCTTCGTGCTAAATTTTCTTGTTGATAAGATGGCTCACGAAATATGGAAATCTCTTGCGAAATATTAAAAATAAAGGCCAAACAACAAAACAAACATAATTTTTTCCGGTCCAATTTTTCGGGACATGTTTATGATTTTCTCATTTCGTATTTCTCTTTGTTTTCCCAGAACCAGACGTTTGACGGTTGGGGTTGTTTTTGTTTTTGGTGTTTCGAGAGTTTTTCGATGATGGTGGACTCATTTGGGGGGCGAATGAATGATGAATGGGTGAAAGGACAAAAATTTTTGTTAATATCGTTAATTGGGTGAAATTTATGGACCTTGATTTTGAATGTCCTTACAAATTAGATACTAGGTGCGTTTTTTTGCTCCGATACAGAACAGAATAGAACTATGCCGCAAGAACAGCGATCTAGTACAAAACAGCAGTGCATTCGCTAAGACTGACATAGGTTGCTGCATTCGCTGTGGTACCACAAAGCAGCTGAAAATAAAGGGAGAAAATAACGAGTATAAACTACCACAATCGATAGAAAATAGAAAAAGAACTTTCTACACATTATGAGGGCTTTTTCTAATTTCCTAACTACCAAGACATTCAACATAACCTTGAAAAAACCAAAGCCACCTCAAAGCAAAAAAGATAACTTTTCATGAGCTTTTCTTTTTTTATCGGCACATTCTATAGTTCAGCACGTGAACAGCATATGAGGAATATGATTTCTGTACTAGTGAATTCACTGGTACAGGAGTGTTGTTATTTCTAATGCGTCTATTCTGTTCTATGCTGGATCGAGGAGCAAAATAACAAGCCTATTGTTTAATGTTCTAAAATTGTTCTGTTTTGTCTGAAAAGATGCACATCACATCTAATTCATTCACAAAATTACTCTCATCAAAACAATTTGACATTTCACAGCAAAAACAATAAGTAGAATGCTGTCAAAGTGCTCAGAACTGCAAAACAAATAAGAACGCATTCAAAATGGTAAACAAATCTTTTTACATAAAACAAATCATTCCAAAACGTTCATAAAAACTACATGGCACAAATATGTATCGATGTAACAATTAATCATCTAATCTAACTATTCCAATAAAAAATATAAACGACAGAGCTCGACGAATACTAGAAGCCAGGGAAATAAACTAGAAGCTTCGCGGGCTGCTAGCGTTTTCTATAAAAGCTGCGGTGAAATATGAGTGAATCAGTTATACGGACAACGAAAGTCGTATTTAGTAGCAGTGGCGGCTCCTCAGAGGAGGCAATCGATAAAATTTATAAACTACGTAGGCTGAATTCATAAATAAGTAATATTTACATTGCTAACAAAATTAGCATTTTGCTTCAAAGTCTCCGCTATTGAATTTTTGTAAAGAGCAGTGCCTCAATGCAAGCTGCCGAAAAAAAACAACACGAAATCAATTTTATACCCAGACCAGAGCACTGCATTGAATCAATAATTCTGAGGTGCATTGCATTTTTATTTTAAAGCATTTACAAACTACCAAATAGAAGGATAATTAATTGAAATATGAAGAGATTGAAGAATTATTTCAAAGTTATCTACGAAAGAGCCCAAAAAAATATTTATTTATGTTTTAAGGAAATATTACTATTTTTGTATGTATGCGCTGATTTTTAAATTGGTAATGCAGTTGATCTGTGAAATTTAGTTTGCTATCAGTGTAAAATTAGTACATGTACAAGTGCCGATTTTATCGTGCAGTTTAAGTAACATTGAAAATATTTTTGCTTGAAATCTAAACCTATTTTGTTTTTATTGATTTGAACTATTTCCATCAAAATCAATTATTGCTATGATTCATTATTGATTGATAAATACTGTAAACGAGTTTTATTATGACTTACAAGTTAGCCTATTCAATCAATAAACTTATCCGCGACAATAAAAATCAAAGAAAGTAGAAAACTAGCCCCAGAGTTCAAAATTATTAGAACCAATAGGAATGTTAACCGTTCATTTAATATAGAATGGTATAAAACATTTCTAATAGCTTGACTGATAAGAAACTTCTCGTGTGTATTATTTGATTCGAGCTTCAGTAACAATGTGTGGTCAAAACAACGTTCCAATAATTTAGAAAACCTAAATGACACCTTCTCAAACGTAATTAAGCTCTCTCAATGAATCGAAATCGAGGTGAAAGAAGGATATGATCGCCAAACAGAAAAATAAAACCTGCAACTCTAAAATGGTTTATTGACTTAATACATATTACTTTAACCACGTTTGGACTTGCCATTTAGAGGTCAGAACGAAGCAGAGGTCTGTCATGTATTTGGCTGGATAAAAAAAATCGGTTAAAAGTGGTCTAGATCAAAGGTCTTTTAAACCTCATGGAACCTCAGTATCTCACTGTACAAAATATGATTCGTCAGCATTTGTTTGAGTGCATGATGTCCATTTGTGGTTTATATCTCTTAGAAAACTTAAAAGTAATCTCTTTGTCCTGTACTTTGATTAACCCTCCGAGAACACACCTATTTTTTCGATCATCGAGAACAATTGGGGTCAAATTGACCCCAACCACTTTTGAACGTCTATAGAATCGCCGCCACTGAAGATTTTCATTTGAAAAAATTTTTAAATGTAGATTGAGGCCTCTTTTAGTAGTTCTCATGCATTAGAAGTGGCTTAAATGTCCTTAACATACCTAAAAAAATTCGCGAAAAAACAGTTTTATCGAAAATCAGCTTTTTACAAAAAAAAATCGTAACCTTGTTTGGCTAAAAATTTAGGAAGATACACTCAAGGTATGATAAAATCATAAAAAAATTAACCCTATAGTAACCCTTAAAAAAAAGTATTTATTTTGCATATTTACAGTGGCGATTGTGAGGATTTTAAAATTTGCACATTTAAAATAAATCATAGCTTTGTCAGTTTTTAATATTTTGAGCTAAAAATGTATATGAATACTCTCAAGACAAAGTACAATAATAAAAAAATTAGCTCTACATAAAGGGTTGCAAAAAAAAAGGTGTAATCATCTGAATAATCAGATTCTGATTGCTCCGAGACATGGTCGTCTTCGGAGGAATCACTGTCGCCAAAATTGTTATCATTGTCTTCAGCTAACAAATTATTGCGTACACTAGAACGCAGATTATACGTCATATTGCTAAAAACAATAAATAGAAGCACTTATTTTTTGGCTTTTTTAAATTAATCTATCGATTTATTAAGTAAAAAAAATTGAATTTTTACCTCAAAATTGACGTCGAGTACATATGGGGTCTATCTGACCCCTTAATCTGCTTCAAAGGCTTCTCAATGACGACTGACGACTTGGGACTGTATGCGAACGGTGTAAACTGATAGTCAAGACACAGAAATACACTTAGGAGCCTATAGTACTCGACTTTTCCCGCAGGCCTAATCGCTGCGATCGGCCAAAAAGGTCACTGGGGTCAATTTGACCCCCTGTGTTCTCGGAGGGTTAAATAATCGGGAAAAGTTGCTATAATAAATAAGTTAACCATAAACAAGTTAAGTTTAACTATTCTGGCTACTTCAGTCATTATTGAGATGCCATTTTTGGCGTTAAAAATAATTAAAACTAGTTCTTAAAACATCATGTGCTTACACGATTTTCTAAGTCATCACTGTTTATATAGTCCTTTCATAGTACTTGACTTTGCTCTAATAATTCTTGAATTCACTGCCTAACTGTTTCTAAATGTCACGAGCCGCCACTGCTTAGCAGCCACTACTGAAACGATATTTGAATTGTAATATTAGAATAAAGCGAGAACGAAGGACAGTGGAAACCCGATGTATTGTACCCCATAGTGTATTTGAGTTCGATTTATTTTGTGAATTGAATAGTGTGAAATAATTTAGGATATGTCGATAAATAAAATCAGCAATATATTTTTTCAAATAGTAGTAAAGGCCCGATGTCTTACCGTGGGAGCTCGAGTTAGAAGACATTTTAGGTCATTTAACCTTAGACTGGGAAAAATGTTGAATCTCATCATCAACTTTAGAAGTAGGACGGAGCTATTTAAGTTCTTGTCATGATTACTGGAAGTAAATTTTTCTACAGCTAACACAGAAAGGGCACAAGTGTGTTGAAACAAGATTATCATCAGGATGAACGAAATGATAACCCCTGCCTTCTAAAAAAAAAAATAAGCCGCTTCTCAGCAAAGTAGCGAATATAATAGAATAGGTTGGGACACCAGTAACAATCCCCGCAACGAAGAATAGACGATCTGAATATTGAATATGCAATCTTTGTTGCAAAAGTCGTGTTTGAATAAAAGCTCGTTCTTAAATATGGTGAAAAGGGATAGATGTTTTGGACAACGTACGACACACATCCATGTACTCGCTATAGGTTTTCCAGTCAGCAAGAAAATCGATCCCATAATCAAAAACCTTACCCTTATTGAGGACCATACTGCCGATGAAAGGTCCATCGTTTTCGGAGATTTGAAACGTGCCCCTGATGTAAGATTTTTACCAGATTTTTACTAACTAAAAGAAAGTCCACCTACAGACAACGAAGGTGAGTCCAGCGTCCAGCGATACCAAGTCAACCGTGGATTCAACCACACTTCTCAAACTTGTGAGTAGGCTGTACTCAAAGAATTTATGATGAGCATCATCGTGCATCTGACGGCTGACCTTTGCTACATGCACTTCAGCGTTGCTGCCTAAGTTGAAGGTTTCGCGTTGGCGCGCGCTGCACCCTCCGTTCCTTCCAAATCAAAGCGTGTGGTAGCTAGATACCATAAGCAAATTTCCTCTGCAAAGGACGCTGACTACGCTCTAAACTTCTTAGTTTAAAATAGAGATGGGTTGTAATGAAAATAATATGTATCTGGTAGAAGTTGATACTGTTACTTCTTTGCCACTGATACTTTTACCGGATACTTTTTATCACTGATACTTTTTATGCCTGATGATTTCTATGACGGATACCCATGAACTGTTCGAAGTTCGCTGGTACCTGCACATATCGTTCAAATTGTATGACTATATTCTGTACGAATTCCATACCAAAAGATGGGCTCTCACAAAAATTTTCTTTGGCTCCTGATACTTTTTGAACTGACAACGACTTGGCGTGAAGAGCATTCATACAATTGCGCCATCCAAATCGTACGCCTGTAAGCTGTACGGGTTGGGTACTTCACGAATTTATGTTGAAAAAATCAATATGTATTTAATTTCAAATTCTTAAGCTATTACAAGTGCTATTGCAAGTATCTAGGTTTTGACGACGACTGGCTATTCCAACTTCAAAATGTAGCTCCATCCCTCGGTATGCTGACCCATGCGCAACGTGACATTCGGTGCACTCAGGTGATGTCTGCGATTCAGGTGTTCAAGCGCATCATGTGTCTGTCTCGAGGTCAGTACACGATACTCTGGGAATGTTGCTGATGGTCCAAATGTAAGGTGTTCAAGATGTTCGTCGTTAACTTATACCAACAAGCACGTTCTGGCAAGATTTCAAATTCACCCCGTCCCAAAAAAACCAAGCAGGTCAGATCGAATGTGAAGAGCAAGTTGATCTGTTTTTACAACGAAAACGCACAAATTCGTCAATTTCTAACATCACGAGGCATGAAACTCATTCCCCACCTCCTTACTCTCCTGACCTGGGCTCGTGTGGTTTCTTTTTGTTTCCCCGAATGAAAAGAGACTTGAAAGGGTGACGGTTTCTAACTGTGGATGAGGCGACAACGGCTTCGACGAGTGCTTTAGACAATATCACAGTTGAAGAGTTCCAGAGGTGTTTCACTAAGTGGAAAAGAGATTAGACAAGTGCATTTCTTTTAATGGACAGTACTTTGAATGTGATTAGTCATCATTTGTAAATATCTGCAATAGATAAATCGTCATAACAGTAGTCTCGTTACTTTTGGGTCCCCACTCATACGTCTATTCAGAGCTAGGTAAACTCAGAGCTCAGTGCGTGGTCCCTGGTCCATACCTGGTTTCGAACTTGACGTCTTCACCATCTACAAGCTAGTACTCTACCGACTACGCTACACGAGCTCTCACAGACAACTTCAAATCATTTTCAAAAAATTTCATTTTTTTTTTGCTAACACCAATATTTACGCATATGTTATCATAAACAATACAAATAACACCAGTCTCGATTTGAACTTATTATCCAATCGGAAATGAACTCTCATATTGATACGATTATCTTCACGGCTAAATTGATAAATTTCGGTAATTTATGATTGTTTTGTTTATTGTTTCCTTGTTCCGTTTCACATGTAAAAGACAATTGTTCCGGTATCTGTACTTCAAATTAAAAGTACGTATTTTTTTTAGAATCTTCAGGAAATATTTTAGAATTTTACTACAAGAGGCACTAAAAAAAACTCGAAAATGTCATGATTGTCAGTTTACGAAAAAAAAAAAGAAAGAAAAAAAACTAATAATAATAATTCAACTCCAAGCGGAACAATCCACTTTGCAATTTGTTTCGGTTCCATTTCGTACACATCTCTTGCATTAGCTTCCGTTACACTTGCATAAAATATTTAGCATTGAGATAAGTAGTCGAAAGCGGGTAATGTAGTTTAATACAAGAAATTAAACCATTGAGAAATTCCAACTGCTCTTGATTGGAACTATTTTGTTTTGCGTGAAATGAATGATTTGTAGCAGCTTTTTCGAGTCATTCATTACGGAAAAAGTGATGTTCGATTTGTGACGAATCGGAATAAGTGCACTTCAATTTCATCATTTCGTAATCGAATTGTGAAATTTGCATGAACGTACGATGGTCAACAACTCGTGGCTTAATATCCGACACCAAGTCAATATTTGGTCGAATTGCAACATAAAAATCACAAGCCGGGGCAATTGCCACCGCTACGCTGCGCCAACTCCGTTGAACAAAAGAAGTGAAAATCAATGTCAGACTTAAGTCGACTGCAAGCAAACGCGAGAAATTTAAGATAATACACGATGCGGCGAAGCTGGTGGTGATGGTGGTGAGCTTAATACTGCATGTAACGACGACGATACCGCAAGGTCGCAATGGTTTGGTTTATTGCGGGCTAAGGCAGACAGTTGTGTTGCTTTTGCACTCTCGCCTAGATTCTACTTGACCCAGAAAGTCGCAAGCACGGTTCATAGCACTGTACCTATTGCTGAGCTCACATAAAGAAAAACGCAACGCAGAAAAACAATAGTAATGAGATGATTTTACCGAAATCCATGCAAATCTGTTGTAAGCTAGTGATTTGATTAGAGACGCTTTTTCAGAATTGAATGTTCCTAGCGATTTTTCGATGCTGGTCAAGTGCAATTTCCAGAATAATCGAGTCTTTACCACAATAATTGTGTGCGTAGATAGATAGATATATGTATATGCTGTACATATGTATCTATGTACCTGGCAATGGTAAGTTGATGGGTGAAAACGATTCTGTGCACAAAGAAGTTTGAAGTCATGACCGAAATCTTTGTTTAACTTTGGTGAAACTTAGCTGTCCTATTTTATAGGGACAACCTGTACACACCATTTTTTGTTATTTAATGTATGGGCCAAGAAAAGTTTTGCAATTATGTTGGGCAGAACATTTTTGCCTAGTTAGCAATAATAAAACAAAATATAACTACAATCAGAATATTGTTAGAGGTTTTATGGCTTTCTTTCTGTCTTCTGGGTCTCTTTCTTTCATCGCAGTTTCAGGTCAATGGCGACATAATTATTTTGCCACAAAAGAGTCTTTTTTCTTTTCTCCGAATTTTGCTATAGCACAGCCTTGGCGGAAGGAAATTTAAGGAAAAGGAGAAAGGAAGGGTTGAGTTAGCAGGAGATAGCGATGCACGATTCGCTTGAACAATTGTGGCTCATAGTTGGCGGGGAAAACAGTAGATGGTAGACTCAATGCCTCCTAGAAGTACGGGCCGTAATGCAGAATGATGACGTCAGAGCATCGGGAAAAATGTCGCGAAAAACACACGTAGTCTTA
Organism: Nemotelus pantherinus; assembly: GCA_963978885.1. Lineage (NCBI taxonomy): Eukaryota > Metazoa > Arthropoda > Insecta > Diptera > Stratiomyidae > Nemotelus > Nemotelus pantherinus. The sequence goes on from OZ022264.1 coordinate 44,043,927, forward strand.
TGGGACGACCGCGGGAAAATGTTAATTGTACGGTTTGTGTTAAAGTGAGTGAAATGAAAACAAAGTGGTATATGCGGAACAGTGCTAGTGAACAGCTAAAACACAAATTAATGCGGTGCGTGCGGCATAATTGGAAAAATTCGCTACGAAATGTTTATCAGTTGCTGTTAGGTTATGTGACGTTCCGTGTCGATTTACTATCGCGATACAATTGGTCGATACAAAATGAAAGTTATGATTAAATATTTTTATTACAACGCATCCACGCACAAAAAACTAACGTGTTATTTATATTTTAGCTAAAAAACCGCAAGTGAAATCTCGGTGTGTGTCGGCACTGCCTCTTGGAAATGTCAAAATTCCCTATCGCCATGACGTCACAGCGAGAACGATTACGTAGCCTGACGGCCCGTACTTCTAGGAGGCATTGGTGAAATTTGACGATACGACCGGCACTGATCGAAAGGGTATGAGAGTGAGCGCGTTGGGAGGCTCGAGTGTTGCACGTAGGAAGTGCTCTACAAGGGAGCAGACTTGATATTTCATTAGAGCAAAGACCATAATAATAGCGATAAAGAAGAGAAAGGCAACTCGCATTACGTCGATGCTCAAGGGATTCAATACGTGAGGCAGTGTTGTGATATTGTGGGAATTTTCCCTTTTTATGGGAATTTTCGCCCTCTAAAACTTGAAAAAGGATAAAGGGGAAGAGTGCTGCTCGTAGAACAAAATCGTGGGAGAAAGGGTTTAAATGAAATGAAACACTTTCGTAAAATTTCCACGAAATACATTTGAGAAAGAATTTAAAAAATCCAGGCAACATTGACATTTCTTCATGTATCCTTACATTTCAGTTAAAACCTGGGATGAAATGAACAAAAATTGCTTCTCAAGACATTCGATTAGCGATTTTCAACAAAAAGTTAAGTCAAAACGGCCAAAACCAAAATATTGTTACGAAATAATGCAGAATAATCGTGTGAAGGCATTTTTCAGCTTTGTAGAGCATAGTTTAAGCTATTTTATTACACTTAATGCACTGTTTCATCAAGGCAACTACTGATTGACAAATTGTATTCTGAATGGTGTAGAATTTTAAGAAGAATTTGCTTAAATTTTGTGAAACCTTGTTTGATTGCCTTGCTGAAAAATATCGAATTGAATGAAGAGCATTTAGTTTCAGATATGGATACTTATCTGGGATCAAAATGTGAAGAATACATAGCGTCTTTTGAAGAAGCCGTAAAATTAGACATAAAAAAAATAGGAAAAAAGTTTTACGTTACGACATGTAAAGAGCTTAAAGAGAAATTACCATTTAATGATGTTATCTTTTATAAAAATTGAAAAAATCTCCCAAATAGCCCTTGATAGTTCAAAACGCACGAATTCGCAGCAGTTAAAAAATTTGGCAGAAAAAATTGACTTTGAAGAATATCAAATATCAAATGAAGAGATACAGCAGTACCTTTTTCAGGTGATGTAAAGCAGATATTATTGCAGCTAACAATAGAAGAGTTTTCGAAAGAAATAGAAAAAGCAAAAAAAATTGGGGATGCATGCATGTTTCCTTATTTATCTAAGATTTCAAGGTTTCAAATGCTAGTCGGAAAACATATTTTCCATTGTAATCGACGTCAAAACTTAAAAGCGAAACAGAATAAGCGAAGATTCACTGAACGCAGTTTGTTGCATTCGCTCAAATTTCCAGTCTAGAACTGTTAGCTGCATTGATTTCGAGCCTTCTGTCAAACATTTCAATTTGCACAATGCACAAAATCTATATGATTAGTTTAAAAATGAACGCATTTTATATTACGTTATAATGAAATGATTTTTCCCTGAAGTGAATATATGTTTTTTTTCTTCGCTGTAATAAATCAAATATATACTTATGTGTATAAAATATATGAAACTTATAAGTATTGGCATTTGCGCGATATTGATAAATAAATATAAAACAGCGATGAATAGCTCACAAATAGTCAGTGGGAAAAACCGTGGGAATTCGCGATCTGCTCTGTGGGAAAAACGAGCATTTGCGAGGGAATTTCGGCCACGGAAGCCTCACAACACTGACGTGAGGTAATAGTTTCATCGGGAATAAGCGTGAAAGATTTGCATTGGACTTTGTCTAGTTCCGCTGAAGCAGTGCGGCCTGCCCCAGCCCATATATGGAAGTTATACTTAAGTCTTGGTCTTACGAGAGTCTTGTAGATATGCACTATGTCTGATGGTGTAAAGTATTTTTTGCCTCTCGGAAGGAATCCTAAGCATTTCAGGGCATTTTTCGCAATTTGAAAAATATGGCAGGTCCAGCTTAGTTTGCTGGAGATGTTAAATACTAATAGGTTCAGAAAAAGTGATTCGGAAATACTCACATCATCAACGGAAATAGTGTGGCTTGTAGGAGGAGGGTAAGGCTTGAGCGAAAGATGACATCATTGAGTTTTGGACGCATTAAACACGGTTTGCTGAGCCCCAAGCGATAATGTTTAGTAGGTCCCTGTTTAGCGATGCAAACATGCGATCTCTACTAAAAGAAGTAGCATTTCCACGAGAGTCGAATACTCTGTCAAAAGAGTATGCGAAGTCAAGGGTGCTGTCATCGGCAAAACTATGAATCGGATTGAAAGTGGAGGAAAGGAGGTCATCTATAAATAAAAGAAAGAGAGTTGGTGAAAGAACAGTACCTTGCGGAACCCTGGCATTGGTGGTGTGGACACAGAACAACTTGAAAGGAACGATCTAGGAGGAAACTTTCAATCCACTTAACAAGGAAGGGATGAACACCAAATGCACGAAGCTTGGCTAATAGGGCAGGGTGCCAGACTCTGTCAAAGGCCCTCGAAATATCAAGAGAAACGACCATTGCTTCACCAAAATTATGGAGACAACGGCCCCATCTTTCAGTGAAAAATGTAAGTAAGTCCTCAGTGGAGCGCCCAGCTCAAGATATTTAATTAATTTTGAGTTCACGAGCGATTCAAATACCTTAGACAGAACCGAAACAATTGCAATAGGTCGTTGATTAGAAGGATCACAGGCCTCCCCCTTTTTAGGTATGGGGTGAACGTGTGCAAGCTTCCATGCGGAAGGAAATATTGCAGTCGAATATGACAGATAAAATAGCCTGGGCGGAGGTTTAGCCAAGGCGGAGGCGCAGCACTTTAGTACGAGGGGCGAAATACCATCAGGACCGGCAGATTTGGAAACGTCAATCTTGGCGAGTATTTTCAATACCTCTCTTGTGCGGGGAAAATAAAGGCCCTTGCTTGAAAACGCACATTGGAGGAGTAGGAGGACTCAGTGATGAAGGTGGCAAGTAAGAGTGTGTAGCAAAGATCTCAGCAAAAAAATTAGCTTTGTCCAGTGACTCAGTAAACCCCCATGAAGAAGAGGTGGCACGGAGGAACTGGAGAAGTTGTTCTTAACCTATATTTCTTAATCTATATTCGCTCCCTAAAAACAACCACTCATTTTTCGGGATTATTGACGTTGGATGATGACGGGTTAGAGTCCCCAGGAAATGTGTAAGATGTTTGCCAATTGTTTTTTTCCTTCATCGTTTGCAGCTTGTCGTTATGTGTGCCTTTGTCCATACTTTTTAACATCTAATTTTTTTCTATGTTTTCCCTTCATTTTGAGACAGGATCAAAAGAGGATCTAAATTCGGGTCACATTGAAAATGCTTTCAACTATCGTTCAATATCCCTTCTTTCTCTTTTTCTTAATTTTTTTGAAAGATTTGTTCACGATTGTGCACTGTGCTGTTCATAATCAACTTTAAAATGTGCAGCATAGTATCACCAAGTCACTTCACTTCGACAAATTTATTCGAATTCGTCATTTTTATAGCTTCCGTTTTAGACAATGAGCACCAAGTTGATATAATTTATACTGACTGTTCGAATGCTTTGAACAATACCAATAACTGACGGAAGAAACAACGATAGAATAAGAAAACGTGATAGAAGGCAATTTACAAGCAGAGTACATTTGGAAACATTTAGTAATATGTAGAGTTATAAAGTTGATAACATCGCAAAAGTTGCCTAGCGTGCACACGCCATCCTTTTGATTCTTCCAAAATTTATCCAGTTGTATGGGTTGTGTAAAAGAAGACCTCGTCCGTAACCGGCAGAGTGATGTCTTTGTTTCTCTCCGCAAGGGTGACACGGAGGCCTAGGGACGGGTCTGGGCTGGTGACTGAAGTGAAAATTCAGCTGCAGGTTTCTGGATCCAACACTTCACTTTTCCCAGCTCTGGAGCCTGGTCAATCGCGGTCTACAGAGTAGCGAACTGTAAGACTAGGGACATACCTTGGTTGCCTCAGCAACAAGGTTCGCAGGTTCCGCGTACTGTGAAAGCCTACAGAATCATCGGAACGTTATGGGGAAGTCTGCCTCGCGATTCCAAGAGGGGGAAGGACGACCGGAGCAAAACGTTGTTCCAATGGGGGCGAGGTGTAGCGGGAGGCGACTGCTGGCGATTGCCTCGGCTGTGGTCGAAGAACGCGAAACCCAAACCTGAAACATTTATTAAACTGAAACTATAGATAAAACTAAAGATTACGTAAAGAACATCGAACTTTCCGCCAGTACTACTGGAGGAAAGTCACCAGAGATGGACCCCTTTCAAAGGAGTTCAAAGGTGATGCGTTCACCAACGACGGGAGGCGAAACAGCACAGGGTCAGGTGATCGAGAGATTACGGGCCTTGAAGCTGGATGGAGAACCCGTTCGGGAGCGACTTTGAGTCCGATGGATGTACCGGTACTCTTCGGCAGAGCAGCAACCCAGCAGTCTGCCGACGTGTCTAAGGAATCGCTGACCAGTCCAACAGAAGCGGCGGTTGAGTCGGCTTCTAGCAGAGCTGCGACCAAGAACGGAGACGGCAAGCTGAAAGGCTCGAAGGTCACCGATAAGGAAGCGGCAGAGCTGTAATCGGGGCTGGAAGTGGTGGCCCCAAAGATTTGTAGTCCACTGTGATGGTGGATGCAGCTGATCTCACCAAAGGGAGGAAGCGGAACAACCAACGCTTCAGGAAACTCAAGGATACCCAAACGAAACCTACTGCTACTGCTACGCTTAGAGGAGCAAATCTCGCCGATACGTAAGTCGACGAATAAGCCACGACAGGAGACATAGCTGCCAGTCACCTTAAGCTGGACATCGTCCACAAACAGGCACACCTGGAATGGAAACTCGATAATGACGTGGCCAAGGTGATTCTTAAACGGATCACCAAAGTGCTCCTCACTAATTGATGGTATTTCTTGCTTAATCGCTTTTACCCCTGAGTTTCTCTTTAGCATAGTGAATCTTATCAGTTATCTTTGCTAATCGCAAGTGCTTTCTGCTATTTTCTTACTTTGACTGAGTGATTTTTTTTCCTTTCTGGTGCTCGGAATTATTTTCTCTGTGAGTGCGCTTGTACTGATTCACTCCGAAGCCGTTATTCTGGACTCTAAAGGGACGTGCCAATATCCCACGAGAGGGTGCACTCATTAATTTATCGGTGATATGTACCATAATTTATCGTAGACAATTACCATAAGTTATCATTGACACCTACTATTTTTTGTCGGAAACTCTTACGAAACTTTGTTATCATTTGAGACATTTACTTGTTTTTCTGCTTAAAAGTGCAATACTGTGCGTTTAAGTGCCGATTTCTAATTAAAAGAAACTACATTGCGCTACATAATTGTCAAGCTTCAAAGTGCTTAGATAAATCGAATAGAACACTCATGGTGGTTTGCTCTGGCTTTTGTGAGCAGACAATTCATGCAAAGTGCATTGAAATGCACGGACATGTTGCAGAAGCGGTTCAGTCGAAATTATCTGGAGTTTATTGTTTTTGTTCAAAATCCAAATCCATTCCTATGGTTTCTTTTGTTGATCGACTGCGATCGGCGAAACGGGTGGTGGACTTAATACAGGCCGAATTTAATGCTTTAGGCGGCAGGCTCGAATCAGTCGCTAAACAGTTAAACTCACTGGCTTCAGTGGCAGATGTAAAGCAAAAGTTGAATCCACCAAAGACCACAGTGCCAGCTCAGCCTAACAATAAAGGAAATTTGCCGTTGTCACAACGTAATTACTTCAACAACAGCAGAACCAGGGCAGTCAAAACCAACAGATTCAACAGCAAAATGTTGATGCCCAGTCTGAGCTGTAGCATCAACATTCTCTGTTTAGTGAGAAGGAATAGTCGCAGCCTCTTGAGCTGCAACGTCAGCCTCAACGACAGCTTAAGGAACTTATACAATTGCCGCCTCTGCCACTGGCACAACAACAGCTGCCCCAGCCGGTCATTTCAGAGCAGCTTCAATGCCTTTCTCCGGTGACGTTTTCAGTGTCGTCTCCTGGTCCCGCATTACAACTTATTAGTGCTACCAATCAAGGTAATTTGCCGTGTTCACCAATTTTAACTCGTGGACAACGCGAGCAGCAGCAATTACTTCAACAAAAGCAGAACCAGGGCAAACAAACTAGTGCTAGTTCACCTTCATTATCACTACTACAATCTAATGAGCCAATACTGCGGCCGATGCAATTTGAACACCACCAGCTTCCGCAGCAATCTTTGCAACTACAACAAAATGTGCGGGAGAACATATCCACACCCACATCTTCTGCCTCTCAAACTCCATCGACGTCATCAGAAGCGAAAACTAAAACACAGCTTCGAATTATGATTCCAATGGAAATATTAGTGTCTAGACTGTCCTACGATACCCAGCCTGAGGAACTTCTTAGCACCATCACGGAGAAGTTAGGCATGGTCCCTAAACCTTTCATCTGCCGTAAGCCAACAAAAGATGGCCTGCAAGACCAGATGAGAAGCTCATTCAAATTGAGTTTCTCGTCGAACTTTTCGGAGATTGGGCAACAATGCTTCTGGCCTCCTGGTGTAGTTGTGCAAACCTTTTTAAAAAAATCGGAAGCGTCCACAACTTCGTCAACGAAACAATTAATTGATCTCTATACTATCAAAATGAAAGACGGATAGAGCTAAGCTGGTTTTATTTCAGCACTCAACATATGAAACCCAACATGATATAAGTAATCTGCTTGTCGGAGACGTGGCTAAATTCAAGCTTTTTGAGCTCCAAGTTACTCGCGACACACAAAATCTTTCGTTGTGATCGGGATTCTACTATATCCTCTAAATTTTTTGGCGGAGATGTTCTCATAGCTGTAAAAAATTCAATCTCCTCAGAATTTATTAGCAGCTCTTTTAACAATTCTTTTGACTGTGCTACTGTCCGAGTGCACTTTGGCATCATCTCTCTAATCGTTTCTTGTGTTTATTTCCCCTGTGTTATAATGAATATTTTTGAGACATTCGATGGTATTATTAATTCATCATTTCCTAATTCTAAGTTCATTCTTTGCGGTGACTATGATCTTCGAACCGTTCATTGGCTCTCTACACCTAGTTTTCCCGAAGCACCATCATCTCTGTCATTCGCATCTGCGCTCAGGCATTTTATGCATAGCTATGCGCTTCTGCAGTTCAATCATATTCCCAACTATCTTGATAGGATCCTTGACTTAGTTTTTTCTAACGTATCTACCGATGATCTTTTCATTTCAAAATCGATGCTCCCATATCTAAGGATTGATCCTCATCATCCTCCGTTATTTTTGTTCATATCCACTCCTTGAAACATCTTAATCCACATCAATGCTCCAAACATACCTATTTTAAAGGTGACTCCTCTGGGCTCAATTCACTTCTAAACACCATTGATTGGAGCAGCATTTTATTAAAACTTACATCTGATGATTGTGTTGACTATCTATATGACATTCTTGAATGTATTTTACCTATACTCATATATATATAAAAATTAGAAACATATTTGCAGTAAAGTATAACTCATTACTCGGTTCTAAAAACACAGGTGGTCTAATTAACTGGGTTTTAGCAAAGCGTAATCTGCTCTTTCTATTTTTTCCCGAAATGTATGGTTTTTTGGTTACTGTTCGGCAATTTAATCCGAAACTTCTTATGCACCTACGAATTGTTTTCACGGATGCTATTTTTTCCGTGTTCTGTTCAACCTTAATTCTAATTTTATCTGCTGAAATAAATGATTCTTTCTCAAAGATCCCTTTAATATATTGATTTCCCTCCTGGGCCCTTTCTACTTTATTACTCGCTCGATTTTCTGTTTCAATTTTTTTTTGAGTGATTTTGTGTACGGTTGATGTGCTCCTGTGTACGATGTTTGAAATTTCTTTTAAAGTTTCCTCTTCCTTCGGAAACTTCAAAATAAGGTTCATTTCTAAGGATCTGTGCTTCCTTGAAATAGCTATAGTACAACTTCACTTTGAGAGAAGTATTAGGTGGGGTGAAAAGTAACCTCCTTGTGAATGAAAAAAATGTTTTTTAACAAATTTTTATTATTTTATTCAATCTAGTCCCTTTTTAGGTCGATACACTTATTCCAGCGATTTTTCAACTTTTTGGTCCCGTCCAAAAAGTAATTTTCCGGGAGGTCTGCAAAATACTCCTCCGCGGCGTCGATGATCTCTTCGCGCCAGCAGAATTTTTTATTGATGAGCCATCTTTTGAGGTTTGAGAACAGATAATAGTCCAAGGGAGCCAAATCGCGCGAATAAGGTGGATGGGGAAGCAATTCGAGCCCTAAATCGTTGCGATGCTCTTGTCTTGTAAAAATAAATTTTTTTTTCGCTTTATGTGAGGCCGTTTAGCGGCGATTTCGGCCTTCAATCGCTCGAATAATGCGCAGTCATACTCGCTGTTGATGGTTTTCCTTTTTCGAGGTGGTCCACGAAGATTATGCCATGACAATCCCAGAAAACAGACGCCATGACCTTTCCGGCTCATTGAGCCTCCCTCGGCCGCTTCGGAGCACTCGTGCCGGCTTCAGTCAATTGTGGTGTGTAATAGTGGATCTAGGTTTCATCAGTCACCAATCGACGCCAAAAGTCTACCTGATTCCGCACAAGCATGGCCAAACACGCTTCCGAAGTGCACTCACGTTCGTATTTTTGGTCCGCGCAAAATATGGCGTATGCACTCAGTACTAATCCTTGTGGCATCTGCTAGCTTGTGCACCTTCACTTTCCGGTCGGCCAACACCATGTCATGTATTTTTTTGACATTGTCCTGTGTAACCGCATCGGAAGGCCTACCGCTGCGGACTTTATCGGCAGTGGAGTTTCGGCCACCACAAAACTCTCGGAACCAATATTTCACGGTGTAATCTGAAGCAGAAAATAAAATCCATAAAATTCATCCAACTTTTCTTTTGTTTCCTTCGCCGTTTTGCTTCTCAAAAAATAATGTTTTATAAGAGAACGAAAATCGTCTTTTTCCATACTCAACATGATGCCAAACACGTCAACAAAAATCGGCTGTCAAAACAAAACAAATCGCTGTATCGCGTTGAAATTTGACATGGACTAAGGCACAATAATCTTTTTTGCGATTGTAGTGCATGGAGGTTACTTTTCACCCCACCTAGTACAAACAATTTTTACGTAAATGAATACCGCTGTATGTTGTATTTACTTGATTGATTTACAAAGTAACGTTATACGACTACAGCAGCTTATAAATGCGCTATAAATTCTGAATTGGTGTAAGTTTTATTATTTTGTTCAATTAACAGTTTAAGTTTTAATAATTTTTGCAAAAAATAATAAAACTAGAGAAAATTCCCTTTTAATTGATAAATAATTTGGTCTTTCTATCGAATTTGTTTTCTAAAAATCCTATAATTAATTTTTATTTATATTATGAAAGAGCTTCTTCTTCTTCTTTGCATGCTTTTTTTTATTATCCATCTTTTACACTAACTTCCCATCAACTAACTCTATCTTACTTTCTTTATTCTCCATTTATCCTATTTATGTTTTCTTTTTTACTATTATATAATTTAATTACAAATTGAATGTGTCGAGAGTGTGGTTTGGGATTCCTTTCCTATCCTATTCCCTTTCGGGGGATGATGATAATTTTAATTGCTTGTTTCTTGACTAAGTGGCTTACTGCTGCTAGGAAGAAGAGGCTCTGCAATGAAGCTGACCCCATTGTGTTATTGTGTTAGTAAAAAAAAATTTAGTCACACCGAGCTGCATGATTGAAAATTTTTCCATTTATCATCCGGTTAAACGTGTGAGTATATATTATGCTGTTGATTATAATTTTGAATGCTGCAGATAAGACAACTGCTTATACTGGCAGTACTTCACCCGATCAATTTGTTTGCACTTTCGATCGCTTTGCTCAAGAGCAATAAACAGGCATATTTGATTGAAGACGCGCAAACAACAGATCATTTTTAAGTCAATAACAACATGGCAATTTTACGAATTTATTTCCACAGCACAAGGGGTAGGTGTCAATGAATCATCCCCTATTTATCGGATCATTACTAGTCACCTATTTCCAAAGAAATCAAGTAAACAAACCAAACCGGAGAAGGCCCGAATCACATCGCAGGCTAAAATCTAAATATTTTAAGATTTACAAAAAACCAAAATTCTTACCTTCAATTTCACCAAATTGTTATCCCGAGCCGCATTAAAGACGGAAACTTTGTAATCCATTATCGTTTGATGTGTCATTTACCATGTAGAAACGAAAGTACCCGAAAAGGCAGAATTATGCTAAGGCAAAGAAATTTCACGTTTGACGTATGCAGGAAATCAAGAGTTTCTCACACAACAATTGCACCTTCAAAAGACCTCGAAAATTCTTCTTCCGATCGCACTTTGAATTGACTTGATTTCCTCCCTATTTCACAAAAATAGACTTCACAATCTTCAACCAGATACCGAGCGCAGGAGGCTACACAAACTTTTCGGGGTCGTGAAACGTATGCGGAAAGTCTGGGAAAACACAGCACGTCGACGGCGGCAGCAGAGTGCTTTCGCAATAAAAACAACACGCGTTGACGGATTCGCTCTCCTCGAAATTGCACAATCGTCTCGAATTGATATCGCGTCAATCGTTTTACTCTCGAAAGAACGTTCTATGCAGCGAATAATGCAAGCTAAGGCCACTCAAGGGATGTTTGTCAACACTTTTCGCGAAGGCCCTTTCAGATCAATGCCCTCGTCGCGTAACCAGGAACAAAGCAAAACACTATTCCCTTTGTTGTCGCAGTCGATTCGATGCACATGTATGTTGCAATTATTCCACACTAAAGTCAATCTCGAAGCATTTGCTAGAGCTATTGACAAGGATGCAGCCAATGAATTTTTACCCTGCTAAGCGCCTGGGGCCATACAAACTACTCCAAGCCTCGACGAAATGAAAACACGGAAAAATTTCAAATTCACTGCAACACCATGCACTTAGCAACGTCTTCGATTTTCACCGTCAAAGCTTGCACTCTCGCTCGATTTTCGATTTCTCGCGAAATGACGGTCGGATGGAATTTTATTTGTGGGTTTGAAACATGTAATACGGACAGATTTCTTAAAATTGTAACGTGTGTTATTTAAAACCACCAAAAATCCTTATCGCGACTTTTTGACAGACAGACGGACACGATTCTTTTCTGTGTGGCACTTTGACCAACTGCCAGTGCACGCAGCTCGGCGAATTAAAGCAAACTGTTCAATGGCTGAAAATTTTGCTGTCTAGCTCAACTTCGCCTAGTGTGTTGAGGAGATCCGTCACTTTCTTCGCCTTGAAAAATTGACGTAAATTGAATATAGGGAGGGAGACAGCCGAGAATATTGAATTGGATGTGAAATGATATGTGACTTGCGGTTTTTATGAACAACCATCGTATGGTTTCGATTTGTAGCAGCTAGAGAAAAAAGAGAAAGGTGAAATGTTTGCAATTTGCCAAACAAAAGGCAGAAATCTATTTTTGATTTCGGACACGCTGTGACAGTAGATAAACCTGGAATGTTTGAAAATGAAACACTAAGGTTTGGTAAAATGACTGTCAGATGTCACTCGCATCGATAAAAGTGGCATGGCAATATAAATTCAAAAGAGCAAACACCGAAGATGGATTGGCAAAATGATTGTTGCGGTATTTTCGTAGATAATCGATGTACAATTGCAGATGTACTTTTTGATAAAACCAAGAAGGGGTCGGTATGAATTACTAACCGACAAGTATTCAAGTATTCAGTAGGGGCTTATTTATTATCAAAAAGTAAGAAGAGAAGGGGGAAAACTTTAAAGATTACTTTGCACTTATTTTCAGTTCCTAGCGTGCGTTTACATTGCGCTAAACTGCTTCCCGCATCTATAGGCACGTCTATAACGTGGTTTCAAAGTGGATTAGGATTAGTCAAGCCGCGTTGTATACCCGCAGTGGATTGACTTGAGATAAGTGGATCCGATCACGAAATTTTACTGGATCGGATCGACTTGGACGTTAAAAGACCCGGATCGAGGGATTGAGGATTGAAAAATTCGAAGCTCACTTGAGTTCTATTCATATATGTGACGTTCCGATGTGATATACTTCACTTTTGTAGAACTAGCTGAATTTTATTCGGTTAATCCACGTTAATCCAGTCGCACTAAAAACCTACTTTGAAGTTTCATTTCAAACCGTTCCACGCCAAGACAGTCCAAGTCAGTCCGGATAATATACGAGTCTTGTTTCGCGAAGCTATTTCGCGTCGTGTGATTGTGGTCCAAAACGTCAAACTTGCGTCAAACAGCGAGCCACATCCTTGTCAGTTTTTTTTCCAAGAGACTCGCCCCAATTGTTTCGCGTAGTGTGAACGGGGATATTTGTTTCGTGTGAAACAAATTATGAAATGATCGATAAGTAGAAAATATATTCGTTTTTAGACTTCTTTTTTCTTTTTTAGCTTAAACATATCCCAGCACATTTGGGAGCAATACTCGGAAGTACTATTAAGGAGCTTGATGGCGTATTTGTCTCACTGAAATTTATGGCTCACCTGTTGGAAGCTGCTTCAAGAAGCAGTTTCACGCAATGTTAACACACGCATCGTGAAATTCGTTTTGAAAAGAAACCGATTTTGTTCTTATTTCTCAAAAAAATTACTCGCATGGTTGCTTATTGTTTCAGTTGTTTAGTCATTTGGCATGAAATTGACACCCGTGTACTAAACAGATCTTCTAGTTGCTCGAAAAGTGATAGCAAGGGGGGAAGAAGTTTACAAAAGAAAAAGCAAACTCTCGAGAGATACACTTACAGGCGATTACAATGATAGAACCACTCGAAGATCTAATCAATAAGGCCTATCGCGACTTGCAATCTGGCAGGTATTAAGCTACTTTTTAAAATTGTGTAGTCCTCTCGGGATTAAGATTTGTTGGCAATTACTCAATGACAATTGCTTTGACATTTGTTTGACAATTGATAATGTGAATGGTGCTGTTTCGGTTGAATCAGGGAATAGAGTCCATTTTCCTATTATCCGGAGACTGGCTTCGAAGTTTTTGTCGCGTAAAAGATGTTTCGGATAAAGCATAGTACTGAGTTCGATTTCACGTGAAATTTTCATACAAAATTTCACGTGAAATCTGCTTCGGCAAAAATTTAGCTTGAAAATAAGCAAGAGTTGTACTAAGTTCTTAGCATGAAAAGTTGCTTTGAAGTTGGTTTCCGCGTTGAAAACGTAGATGGCACTGAAACATGTCTCCAATCATTTCACGCCAATTTAGTTTGTGCAGTTCATTCTTTCGAGCTAAAAAGTGACATTTGGTGTTTCAATTTGAAAATGGAGCAGTGCAAATAGTACTGTATACAGCGGACGTTTAGTCCGCGGACTAAACACCAAATTCCACCTAATTTTTTTAGTCCACGTGCTGTATACACTCGTGGACTGACCTAAATTTAGGTCGGTCCACGATTTCAAGCGACCTGACCTAAATATAGGTCGTGGACTATAATCATTGTAAACACACGCGACCTAAACATTGATTTTTGCGCGACTATTAATAATGTATGTATGTTGAATATAAGCTCATAACATTCCCCTTTGACACAAAATCATTGAAATAAACATGTTTGAGAGACAAATGAAACGATAAAAACAGTGCATGAAGGAAAATTAAACTAAATGACAGCTGTCATATACGAACGAGGACTAAATTCCACCTAAGCAAATTTTAGGTCGGGTTCGTTGTAAACATCTGAGGACTAAGTTCATTTAGTCCGCGCTTTAGGTCAGGTCACTTTTGGTCCGACCGGTGTAAACCGGCACAATGTCTTTCCAATAAGAAAATCGATCAAAAATTGAAATTCTTGACATTTTATCCGTCAGAAATGAGCATTGTCTCTGCTTTTCTCCATTGCCAAAATTTTCGCTCGAAAGAATGACCAGCTAAAGCATAGTACTGAGTTCGATTTCACGTGAAATTTTCATACAAAATTTCACGTGAAATCTGTTTCGGTGAAAATTTAGCTTGAAAATAAGCAAGTTTGGTACTGTGTTCTTAGCATGAAAAGTTGCTTTGAAGTTGCTTTCGTTTTGAAAACATAGATGGCACTGAAACATGTTGTCAATCATTTCACGCCAATTTAGTTTGTGCAGTTCATTCTTTCGAGCGAAAAAGTGACATTTAGTGTTTGAATTTGAAAATTGAGCAGTGCAAATGACTTTCCAATAAGAAAATCGATCGAAAATTGAAATTCTTGACATTTTATCCGTCAAGAATGAGCAGTGTCTCTGCTTTTCTCTGTTGTCAAAATTTTCGCTCGAAAGAATGGTCAGATAATGGGGAAATGTCAAAATTTCACGTGAACTCGAACTCAGTACCAGCCTTAATGGAGACATGTCAAAATTTCACGTGAATTCGAACTCAGTACCAGCCTTAAGTGTTGAGGTTGTTTTATTGTTCACGCGAGAACTATGCAATTTGGAATACCGACCGACTACTCTTGGCAATTTACATTGTAAACAATTGCCGATTTTGGTTGGTAGGAGTCTTGACAGAGGAACCGCCTATTCCCGATGAATTGGGGTCTAATGTTAAGGACTTTATAGCTAAATTGCTTGTTAAAGATCACAAAACACATTGATTCACATGACATATGAGTTTCCTCATATCTTCTGTAGGTGGATCTCGTGAATCTCTTTAGCACCATAGAAAAACATCACTGTGCGGACTGGTTGAGAAAAGTAGCTTAGGTCCGCCATCTTGTAAGTTAATTGCTTTTGCGATAGGCCTTCTATATAATGGCCAGGAGTGCAACAACAGGTCTGTTTCCGTACTTGAATCTATTATAATATATTAAAATAGATTCGCAGCAAGTCGTTTCCGTACTTTTGCTGCAAGCCAAATGCAAGCCAAATTTTGCAGCAAAAAGAAGCCAGCTGCCAAATTCTGTTACTGCTGCAGTTTGCTGAAAGTACGGAAACAGACCTAACTTGAGTTTTACCCATCGGAGGCCCCTTAAACCAATGCCTTCTAGACGTACGGGCCGTAATGCAGAATGATGACGTCAGAGCATCGGGAAAAATGTCGCGAAAAACACACTTTGTCTTATGGGACGTCCACGGGAAAATGTTAATTGTACGGGTTGTGTTAAAGTGAGTGAAATGAAAACAAAGTGGTATATGCGGAACAGTGCTAGTGAACAGATAAAACACAAATTCATGCGGTGCGTGCGGTATAATGTGGAAAATTTGTTACGAAATGTTTATGGGTTGGTGTTAGGTTATGTGATGCTTCGTGTCGATTTGCTTTCGCGATACAATAAATTGGTACTAATTGCAACTTATGACTAAATATTATTATTATAACGCGTCCACGGACAAAAAACTAACGTTTTATTCATATTTTAGCCAAAAAACCGCAAGTGAAATCTCCGTGTACATCGGCACTGCCTCGTGGAAATGTCAAAATTTCCTAAACTAATTACGTCACAGCGACAACGATTACGTAGCCTGACGGCCCGTACTTCTAGAAGGCATTGTTTAAACAATGCCTTCTAGATGTACGGGCCGTAATGCAGAATGATGACGTCAGAGCATCGGGACAAATGTCGCGAAAAACACACATAGTCTTATGGGACGTCCGCGGGAAAATGTTAATTGCACGGGTTGTGTTAAGGTGAGTGAAATGAAAACTAAAGTGGTTTATGCAGAACAGTGCTAGTGAACAGCTAAAACACAAATTAATGCGGTGCGTGCGGTATAATGTGGAAAATTCGCTACGAAATGTCTATCGGTTGGTGTTAGGTTATGTGATGGTTCGCGTCGATTTACTGTCCCGATACAATTAATTGGTACAAAGTGTACGTTATGACTAAATATTATTATTACAACGCGTCCACGCACAAAAAACTAACGTTTTGTTCATATTTTAACCAAAAAACCGTAAGTGAAATCTCCGTGTACATCGGCACTGCCTCGTGGAAATGTCAAATTTCCTAAACTCATGACGTCACGGCGAGAATGATTACGTAGCCTGACGGCCCGTACTTCTAGAAGGCATTGGTTTAAACCAAGCCAGCCAAAAAGTAATTAATGTGCAAAATGGCGATTCGAAGAAAAATATTTAACCACACAATATCCTTTTTCTACCGTTGATATAACGTCTGACACAGAGAACTATCGAATACACCAGAAATATCACTCAATCATCAGCGAATCTTAATGGCAAGCAATCGGTACACTTTTGAACTTTTCCTTAAGATCAGATGTTTTGCGCAACGTATCGGGCCTGATCTGGAACGCCTTGGTTGTACCTTAAGTCTAGTATTAAGATCCTTGCGGAGATAAATTTTGAAAATTTTCCATTATCTAGTCATACTTTGGAATGAATATTACAACAATGGAGAAAACGAAGACTCTGCTGATTACAGACAGACAAAATGTCGAGTATTAAAATTTTTGATTGATTTTTTTGTCATCTGCTGTGCCGAAGATGTAAGCGAAATTCAATTGTTTAATTTAAAACGGTTATTGACATCAAATATCACTTTTTACCTCTAAAGAATATTCGTGACAGTTCCACACAATCTAAACCTTTATTTTAAGTGTGGCCACACCCAATCGAAATCAAAATAAGGAGAATTTGTTATGATGCTACTTCACTTCAAATTGTGTAATTGAGTTATACTATCATTCAGCCATTTTTAAATATTAAGTTCCTAATTGCACCAATTATTCTTTGTTACGAGACCCATGTGGCGCTGTATTAAGGGACCAATACGTTTGCATGGCTGTGAATAGTTTTTCTAAACACAAATTTTAAAAATTCATCAAATTTAAATTTAATTTACTGAACAGCTCATCCATACAATCGGCCCTCTTTCATCCGTCA
Organism: Nemotelus pantherinus; assembly: GCA_963978885.1. Lineage (NCBI taxonomy): Eukaryota > Metazoa > Arthropoda > Insecta > Diptera > Stratiomyidae > Nemotelus > Nemotelus pantherinus. The sequence goes on from OZ022264.1 coordinate 44,061,189, forward strand.
TTCACATCACATGCTACACCGCCGCCATATTCTATTGCCTAAGCAACGATAATTTAGCGTCATCTCACTTTAGCCGAAAACAAATCCTTCTCCATCTCCTGTGGCGCCTAGATTTCGCTCGTGCACCAGACAAAGACAGCTAGGCATTTCAAGTGCATCAAATTTCCACACTTTTCATCACATTTCCCCAATTTCGACCAAAATTGCATTGTTCTCATCTCTCTTGTTCACAAGCCATCTCGCTTCAACTACTCCAGTCAAACGGTGGAAAAACGACGAAAATCCGTATACATGTGATCGGTTCGGGCGGGGATCCAAAATAAACGCATCAATCAAATGTGGACGGACCAGTCATCTAGTGAGTTGCGTGGTGGTCGTGTGTTTCGTTTCAGTTTTGCGACTGTAAATCGTGGGAAAACTCGCGAAATTCGGCGTCGTTTCGATCGAATGCGACATATTGACGACGTGCCAATTAATTGAATGTTGATTCGTGTAGAGTGCAACGTGGAAATAATGAATTTATGTGGCTTGTGAACGTGAAAATCGTCGTATTGTTGTAAGTAGTGAAGTGCTCCGCTTCGTACTTGTTCGACGGTTTGTCAGTTACGAGTACTTTTGACGGACGTTGCGGCGCCGCCGTTCCACCACAAATTCTGTTTTGGAGCAGCTCGTATTGTGGCGTAATTTGCGCGCTAATTTTCGTAGTGGAAGGTGAAGATACCGAGAACGCGGTGTGAGGTGTATGTTCGCTTTTCGCACATTCGGAGTTGATTGTTGTCGTCGAGTGTTTGTTTTCGTTTGACAGTCGAAAAGGTTGTGGAAGGTTCGAAGCGCGAGCAAGTTCTGCTGGGTGGTTATGACAAACGCCGTTGCGTGTGAAAAGGTGCTGTGAAAATGTTTTGATAGTGAGGTGACTAGAGGAAGAGTGCTCAAGTGAATATTTTGAATAGTTATTCAAATTGGGAGTAGTTCTGGCCGCGAGTTCTAGCTGAATAGATTACGTGTTTGAAGTGAGGTTAGGTTTTCCCACGGTGACAGTAACTCGAAGTGACAGCTGCTTCTGGATCTAAACAAACATGTATCCGGCTCCCGCTCGTCATCCTGCTGCAGCGGTAAGTTCCCATTTTTGCATGAAAAACTCACCCCGAACTTTGAACAGGCGAAAACCCCGAAATTGGTTTTGTTATTGTCGTTGGTGAATGAATGGTGGCGTCCTTGTCTCGCAGGGTAGTTTGGCTCGGGTTTCGCGCTTTGTCGTTAACGCATGTCGATGATATGCGACGTGACCCGTTGCAGGCAATTTGTATCCGCGTCACGTTCCGACGACTAATTTCTTGAAGTTCTCCCTGCGTAGTGCTCATGTACGTATTTTTTGGCTTTCGTTCGTCCCGCATGTTCCCGGTCCGCAATCAATCAACACCTCTCTGACGTTTCCACTCGCGTCGATTCGATTGCCCGTCCGTGCTCCCGGCCCGTCCGTGCTCCCGGCCCGTGGTGTTCCATTCTATTCTTGAGTTTCGGTTGCCTTTCGTTCTTCTGTTTTTTGTTCGATTTCGGGTTACATGACCGCCGCGGCCGCCTGACCGAGCACAGAAACGATTTTTTTCTTGGCTCGTTGTTTCTTTCTTTGCTTATTGGGGCCGAGGAAGATTTAAGTGGTTCTAGCGGTGCGATGTAATTACGGACGAAGAATGCAAATGGTGATCGTTTCTGCGAGAACACGAAGTTTTGTAATTAGGAGCTGTTGACAAGCGGAATGTGTAATAGGTTGAGAGCGGAAGGAAGGGGAACGAAGGCTACTGTAGAGCTAATGGGATGTTTATTGAATGTTTACTTATTAGAGCAACATCGGGTTGATGGATTCCGTTTCGACGTTATGACGTGGTGTTGGAGCATTGTGAATGGCGTGGGAGGTTTATTTTTCTTGTGACTTGAGTTCTTATCAGGATTATTTTCAGCTGTGAATGGGTGAAATATGGATTTAAATATGTCAACGGATAATCTGGATTTTGTCAGTTCGTCATGTCACACAACGGAAATTTGTAGTTTTGTAGTTAAGGACAGGTGAACTAGGTGGAAACTGAGCTAAAAATTTTAAAAGTGGAAGTGAATTTAACGAAGTTGCTCCCAAGTAATGTAATCAAAGTTCTACACCAATCACGGAAATATCTAAAAATACGTAAATGGTAGTTTTTTATTTGGAAATGAGATATATCCATAGATATGAAAGAATATGGATACGAAATGGCTATCCGTGTACCCATACGTGAATGTGCCTTTTTTAATACACGCACAACATTGCTTTCTCACAAAAATTCCGCTCAGTGCGCCCCTTTCTACCGCACTCAGCACCGAAAAGCCCTAATTCTCCCCCTTTTTTACGAGAAATGCTACCAGAGTACGAACGCAAGCGCCGCATGTTAAAAAGAAAAGCCAATTTCCACGCGGTGAACAAAGTCTTGTCAAAATTCACACGTGTTTTTTCTGATTGTAGGGTAAGATCGGATACAAGGCGTTTGTTTTATATATTTTGTATGCACACACAAAAAGCATTTAATGCATGTTAATATTGCGTTTATATGTTGTATCAAGTATTTATGTACATATAAACATCACAGCAGTTTGATTATTCCAATTTTAAACAAATTTTTATGTAATTGTTTGCAGTTATCTGAGAACAACAATTGCATAAGCGAGTTTAAGCATTAGGAAATTATTAATTTATGATGAAATGCTCTTGCATTAAGCATTCATGCACATGCACATACATTAAATGAAAGCAAGGTGCAAGAAGTTCATACAATTGTTTAATGTTTTCCCATGCTGCAATACTCCCCTATCGCCGGTTTGGCTTGTCTCACACATTCGTATCTCATTCTCACACCAATAGACAGTAGGTCGAAAATTGGATCATTTCTCAGCTGCGATTTCTAATCCATTCTCTCTTATATCTGTGGATATATCGCAAATATATTCTCTATATTCTCATCTTTTAAAAAAATGTTCAAAGACATTTTTACTGCGGGTGCGAGAAATATAAATTCGGAAACTTCTAACAATTTCTAAAGTATATATGGCAGCAGAATGCTTCCATGCAACTTTAATGATTTTAATACAAAATAGCACCATAGAAACAACCATACGCAAAAAATATAAAGGAAAACACCGGGAATGACAGACACTATTCTCACATCAGTTAGAAGAGACAAAGATTACAATCAGCAATGTGTAAAAATAATTATTATGAAGATTTTAAAAAATATTGTAAGCTTTATGACGCAAAATTAAATATCCCCATTGTTAAAGCGAGGAAAATGTATTATGAAAATTAATTCTAATCATGTTATTAGCTATAACAATGAGTTTTTGCTGCCCAACAAATTTCGAATGCAAATGAAAAAAAAATATTAATATTTTCAGTGGGAAGCACATGAGGAGGTACAACTTGGATAAACTGACCTGTAAGAAACGCACTGTCTTCGTCTAAAAACACACACACATTGAGTTGACAAAGGAGTATGAAATAAAAAAAATTATCAAGGACGGCAAATGCACAGCATTCAGGTGGTTTGTACGCTTCCGTTCTGACAATTTCGATGTGAAAAATAAAATAAATGGTTAAGACAGACCGTCATATAAGGTGTCAGAATTAGTGATGGGTGATTGCGAGATGTTTTAACAATCGAGATAATCGCAATCGGCGCCACAAAACAATCGATGCGCCGAAACAATCGAGAGAACAATCGAGAGAATCGAGAGAATCGAATAAATATATCGCCATCGTAGCAATCGAGAGAATCAAATAAATATCTCGCCATCGTAAGGATAGGTTTATCTTAAGTTAAAATCAATATATCTTTAACTCTTTGGTGGCGGTGGGCAAGTTAGTGTATAAGCACACCAGTATACACAGTACGCTTGTAGAACCGCTTGTGAAGAATAGATTTGAATGGATTGGATATACTATTTAGCAGATTTTTTTACGTGTGTATACATATGGAATGTAATGATCAGATATGCATGGAAATTTGTATGGCTAGCAGTTATCATGTATAAATGGCTGGTAGTTTTGCTAAAGCTATTAAGTCTGATCAAAGTGTATGATCAAATATTATATGAAGTTGAGTTTTGTCATGCTGTTAAGTATGTTAAAATAAAATCTGCTTTTAGATAGTGCAGTTTGAAAGCATATCAAGTATCGAGTATTTTCGTACTTGCGAGAATTTTATTCAAATATTCATAAAGTTTTTAGGGCAACAGTAGCTGAAATCGGCCAATTTTGGGTTAGAGTGGTTTCGGACATAACGGGCCAAGACCTATTGCTGTGATGCAAACATTTCGGTTTTGTAGGGGAGTAAGGGGTTTTTTGGTCATTGGGCAAAAACGTCGAATTTTCCCAAATTTTTTTTTCCGTAGCTTGGATTCGGGGACCTTTCTGAGCTGTTTCGGGCAAAATGTCCATACAAGTCGGGGAAAAAGTGGCCTAGTTTCGAAGATACGACAAAATAAAATCCGCCGGAAAACCGTCCGGAAAAACTGAAAGTAGCACTAAAAGTGCTAAATAGGAAAAGGTTGAGATCCTTTTTGGTTTGATAGTTGGCTTCTCCGGCTGTGCATTATGCCGTATCTTCGAAACTAGGCCACTTTTTCCCAGACTTGTATGGACATTTCGCCCGAAACAGCTGAGAAAGGTCCCCCAATTCAAGCTACGCAAAAAAAAAAATTTTGGGAAAATTCGACGTTTTTGCCCGATTTTCCCCATAAACATTTTTTTTCATCCTTAAAATATTACTATTGTACTCCCCGACCCCTTTCAATCATTGAAAGCGCGGTAAAGGCAGTTTTTGCCAAACTATGGCCAAAAAACCCTTCACTCCCCTACAAAACCGAAATGTTTGCAGCATGCCTATTTTTATCCTGGGGTAGTACCCGAACAATGAACAAAAGCTCGGGTGGTTTTCATTCCGAAACCTGGTCGGTTGAATCATCATGATGTGAAGGACTTTTGACTAATTAGCTCAACATCGTTTCTGCTCAAAACACTAGAGGGGTTTGTTGATCTGCATATCAAGAGCTCGATTGACGTCGCGAGACTGTGTGTTGATCAACACGCGAATCTAGCGGGTAGATCAGTTGAAACGGCATTACACAAAGTTGTCGGTACAATAGTAAAATCCTCACAGCAAATAGAATTCACGTTGGTAGCCTACTTAGACAATGAGGGGGCCTTCAGTACTGTCACTGTTGCAAGCATCATCGATGCCTTGGTTCGATATGGAGTGGATAAAATTCTGGCGACCTGAGCATCGAACTTGCTCAAAAATAGGCAGATTGAGGCTACCTTTTTTGAAGCCAAAATGGAAAGAATAGTCGCAACCGGAACACCACAAGGAGGGATTATATCCCCCCTTTTCTGTATCCTGACAGTCAACGAAATACTGAAGAATTTAAGGCCCAGTGGCTTTGAGGTGGTGGCATATACCGATGAAAATGTGGTACTTGTGAAAGCGTTCGCACAAACTTTGTCGGATCATATCCAAGTCTGGCCCAGAAAAGCCGGTCTTAGGTCAAACCTGAAAAAAAACCGAACTTGTACTTTTCACAAGGAAACTCAGGGTGCTGGCTGTTGCCACGCCTAGCCTCAATGAAACTTGTTGACAGGGTTAAATATTTGGGCCTTATACTAAACAGAAAACTGAACTGGGGGGCTAATGTGAAGCACAGAAAAGGTAAGGCTCGCGCAGCACTTTTCGCGTGCCGATTTTGGTGTATGGAGCGATCGTGTGGTGGAAGGCAGCGGAGAGTAAAACCAACATCAAGGAGCTAACAAGACTGCAAAGATTAGTTTGCATATGTGTTACGGGCGCTTTAATAACCGCCCTAACGGTTGGGTTGGAAATGATTCTCGAACTTATGCCAATGGATCGATTCATCTTTAGAAGCGCAAGCTTAGCAGCAATACGCGCTAAAAGTTCCGGCATGTTGAATGATTCAAATCACTGGGGCCACAGCGGTATTCTTACAGTATGCCGTAGAAGATTTGGGCTCGTTGCGGAAGACATGGAACACATGAGCAGAATAACATATCTTGGCAGGGATTTCCAGGTCAAGATACCCACAAGAATAGGCTGGAAGAAAAAGGGAGCTACCGCCGATGGTGGCATCTGGATTTACACGGACGGGTCAAAGACCGACGCAGGAGTTAGCTCGGGTTTTTTTAATACGGATTTGAGCCTTAACCTATGGTGTAGATCGTCGGGCCATGCTACTGTCTTTCAGCCTGAAGTATATGCTATACGCATAGCAGTTGAGTCTATTCGCGGAACATCAACCAAACCAACGACGATTTGCGTCGACAGCAGGCCAGCCATTCTCGCTCTTGCATCTTACAGATGTTCTTCAAAAACTGTAAACGCTTGCAGAGACGCGCTCAATTAAAAGGCAAGGTATATTCCTATCTGGATTATGTGGGTGCCAGGGTATAGTGGGGTCAAAGGCAACGAAAAAGCCGATGAATTGGCGAGGAAAGGGTCAGGAGCTAGTAACAGCCCTTGCATCACTGTACCACGGTCAATTGCTGACAGCACAAGCAAACTCGATGCTGCCATATGGGCCAAACTAAAATTCGAATAAAAAAATAGGGTGGACTGCAGGGTGGCCAGGACATTATGGCCATCACCTGGTGTAAACAAAAGCAGGAAACTGCTCAAGCCCAGCAAAAACTGCTTGAGAGCGACGGTCGGCTTATTGCAACTCATGCGAACAAAATGGGACTGACATCTAGCAATTTATGCAAGAGTTGCAAAATGGAAGACAACACCATCTATCTGTGATTGGTCGGCCCTAAATAATAAACGCCTCATGATTTTTGGTTCTTACCACTTTCAAGAGTTAGCAGAGGTGGCTAGTACCGTCACGTTGAGTCAGCTGGTTCAGTTTGGTGAAGGGGTCACTTAGCAGCTTTAACAAGCCAGCCCAAACTGGCGGCTTAATGCTAGCCGTGAACCCGGCAACCCTCTTTACTACCTAACCTACTAGCTATGCGTGCCGTAGCTCGAAGGATCTCTTCCGCCCTAAATCCCACGCCGAATTGGGCTGGCTGGTAGGGAAAGGCACGCTGGGCAATCGAAGAAAAAGAAGTCCTTACCAGAGGTGTACGAGACTTAAATTTGTAAAACACCATGGCGGCGGCGTAATGGTATGGGGCTGTATGGCTGCCAGCGGCGTTGGAAACTTAGAAATAATTGAAGGAATCATGGATCATCGGGCATATATTGAAAATTTAAAGAGAAATTTGGAGCCAAGTGCTGAAAAATTGGGTGTATAAAACGATTTTCACTCTCAACAAGATAATTATCCTAAGCACATGGCTCATAATACTAGAATGTTCTTGGCGTACAAAACTCCACCTTTGCTTGAAACACCACCGCAAAGTCCTGACCTCAATCCAATTGAGCACCTGTGGAACATGTTGGAAAAAAGGATCAGGACTCATCATATTAGCTCGAAACTTAAGTTGAAACAGGGGCGAAAATAGAATGGGCGAAAAGAGAGGCAAGCTATGCAAAAAACTTGTAGAATCGATGCCACACCACCTTAAAGCCGTGATTAAAAACAAAGACTACCCAACTAAATATTAACGAAAATTGTATCTATAGTTTTTAAGATTTTTCATAAACTGTTTCGTAAGTGTACGAAGACTTTATTGGAGGCAAATTGTCGAATTTGTTTTCTTTTTAGCTAATAACTTTGTAATAAATAATTCAAATGGATTAATTTTCGTTTCCAAATTAAATAAAAATGTTTAATGAACAAATCTGCATCAAAACTTTTTCAAATTTCTTGCAACAACTTATTGTTTTTTATCACTTGAGTTTCAAACAGCTGCTGTACGAAGACATTATTGGGACACTGTATGTTGACGGGTGAGCAATTGCGTTTAGTAAAATATTAAAACCCCGAAAAATCTCCATTTTCACTGCAAAAGTATCCCAAGAAGTAGGTTAGTTTCCACGTTGACTTCTAAAAAGAACTTTTTTGCTTTATTTTGTTTTGTTTAAACAATAATCTTATTCGTTTTTTTTCAATTATCTTTTAGTCCATTTATTTTCTGCATTTGAATTTTTATTCGATGATTGAACAAATAAATTGGAATTACAGCGTAGTGCTAAATAACATCTTGTAAACTAGCATTCCTGAACAACAAGCAAAACCATTTTATTTTCATTCCGAATTCCCGGCTTCTAAAGCTGAAACTGAAATGACTGATTTGACCCGACAAAATTACAAATTGCACGCCAAGCGCCCCTCGAAGCGACAAACATAAACCGAAATGCACATAAAGTAAAAACGATTGCCATTATGTGATAGCAGCGTCCGACACCGACAAATCGACTAACCAGCCAAATCTAGCTCTATAGCCCGAGAAAGAACGGAGAATAAGGCAAAACAAGGCAATACCAGGTCGACATTCAGTCCGAATCGACACCTACAGACCGACGATACGGTGCGCCAAACGACGTATCGTACTTATTTGAGGAACTCTTGCTAATTTACATTCCTTGGTTACTCGTCGTCCACGCTACATGATTCCGATTCGCACAAAGTCAGGCAAGCAATTGATTACTTCGCCGGGATGTTTAGTGTTTAAGGTAGTATAGTAGGTGTCATTAATGGAATGTCAAAATGTTGATGGGAAATGAGTGGAACAGTGAGAAATTGTGGTTTGGTTGCTACATAGCAGTGAATTATTATTGCTTACCTTTGAAGGCCTACACAACAACTTGCAACTCAAATAGTTTTGGAAATGCTAAACAAATAAATACCAGTCTCTAAGGACAATGGTAGGGTATTTGAAAATGGTGTTTCATTCTTCCGAATCCACTTAAAGCCCACATCAGAATGTACATATCCCCTCAATTCTCGTCAACTTTTTTATTCTTTAACGATCTTAATCCGGCCTTGATAGCAGTACTCAATGGTCAGTCTACCCTATAATCCAACACTCCCAAACTCACCGAAGCCAGCAATGTTACATATGGTTTACCCACGCCGTCATAGTTCCATTTCGGTCGAATCGTAAGTCGTTGCTTACTTATTATCTCTGCGGTCGGACAGCCCTCGAGCTGCATTACGTTCCAATCAGCGGTTAAACGATTTCCAATCAAACCGTTCTCGATTATTGCCATCCTGCCAGCCGATCCGAAGCATCGCACATGACAAGACACCTTTATGCACCGCACACTGTCCACCCGTCCCATAAACTAGCAAGCAAAGCAGTTCAATGTCAGGCGAGCGCTTGGTCGTCCTTTCTTGGTTAGCTTCGATTTACACGTGCACTTGTACTTGTGCAATTCTCAAGTCTCCCATAAATGCGGTCAGACATTCGGTCTACATCGATAGGGTTGACCGGGTTGCTGCTCCGAGTTTGGACACTACTCCCAACGAGCAACGCACATGATTCCGAAAGAAAAATGGTCAACAGTGAAAAATATTTTTGGCGAGTGGCAAGCCATGATGGCTGAAGCAAGACTTGAGACAGTCCAAGCGTTCTTTTCTTTTCAGGAAACTTTTCAATTCATGCTTGTAAAAATATCACATTTTAAATTGAACTGAAAATACATTTCAGTGGAGTGAAAAGCAGGATTCCGAACAATGGCAAAAAGTGTTCGATTCGGAGTTCGATATGTGTTGCCAATATCAACAAAAACTATGGAGTGAAAAAATCCTCCTCGGGTCAGAAAATACTAATAACAGCTTTATTAATGCATTTCACAGAATTTACAGTAATACTTACTCTAGTATTCAGACAAAGTCTGTACAACTAGATTATGGATAATAAAGTATAACAATTCACGCGAGTCTGTTAGAAAATTTGAGAGAAAAATTAGCTTAAACCTAATGAAGTGCTTAGCTTAGTTTAGTTTAAATAAACTTAAAAATGTTGGAAGTGTTTTTGGTTGCCATACTATTAAAAATTGAATTTTTACAAAGCCATATACGTTCCCGTATCCAATTTTCTCCACTTAGAGGTCAAGTTTGGAGCAGATGGTATGTATACGAATATTGTAAAAAGCTGAACACAATTTAGCAAATTATTTCCATTTTCAAAATATTACTTAAAACTTTTTTTTTGCCTCCTTCACTCCACTCTGTCCATCACGCAATATGTACGGTCCGTGTGCATCACAAAATCATAACTAAGTAATTCTTCCTGTTACTTCCCAGACAATTGGTGTACTGGTATAAGGGATAGTACCATCCTGCTTATTATAGTTAGTACATTAGGTTATGTTCATTTCATTTGTTTTCAAGACCTGCGTCCAGAGAAAAGTTTACAAAAAACTCTGATTTCATTAGAAGTGTGCTCTTTCGATGTAGAGCTTTAAATTTTCTTTAAACTTTACTAAGTTTTCCGATTGTTTAACCGAATTAGGCAGAGTATTGAAAAAATGTATTGCTTCTTGTACAGGGTCGGTTTTCATTCTTCCCGTCCTTGGAGATTGCACTGATAAATTACCCGCATTTCTTGTTTTAATATTAGGCGTGTTTTTTTGCTCCCCCTATCCATAACAGAACATAACAGACGCATTGGAAACAACAACAACTCCTGTCCCAGTAAATTCACAGGGACAGGAGTTGTTTTGTTTTCAATGCGTCTGTTATGTTCTACTATGGATAGAGGAAGCAAAAAAATACGCCTATTGGTGGACTCACCAACAGTTCCAAGAATGTCTGGCCATTTGAGCTGTTTGGTTGAAATGTTATAAATCAATTTACCTCGTTCAAGCAGTATCAGTTTCTTGATATTTGGAAGACCAGTTCTAGCATTACCACTGAAGATGGGGTAAGTGTGGGCATTTTATGAATTATTTTGGTAGCTTTGGTCATTTTATTTATTTATTTTATTTTTATTTTATTTGGTGTGTATTCAATACAACAGGCAAACTACCCAATCACAGATTGGATAAAATGAAAAATAAATAAATAAAATGACGAACTAAATAAGAATAAATGAACATAAAAAATATAAAATAATAAAAAAAAAAAATTCTTAAAATACTAAATAAGAAAGTAAAATTAAGTAGAGCGAAAAATCAAAGAAAGAATCCATTATAAGCAAGAATAGAAAATAAAATTATTTAATTAGAATCAAAAATTTTACTACGTACCATATTTTGAAGATGGTAATAGATTGGGGAAGATGACCAAGTTGAAAACTATTGTGCGTGTGTAAGAGTCGCAAAAAGGGAGAGTAGAAGAAAGTGTCAGTACGAGCATATGGTACCTCAAATAGAATGGAGGACCTGATCGGCCTTACGGAGTCCCGCTCAATGAACAAAAATGCAAATGAGGAAGATAGGTAGCCGCGACAGATTTTGAACAGGAAACACTCATCCAAGTAACCTCTGCGCTGCTCAAGGAGAGGAATATTAAGAAGAGATAGACGTTCACTATAGGATAAATACTGTAGACTATATTTAAAAAGTAAAGTACGTGTATACCTGCGCTGAACTGATTCAACAGCGTCAGAGAGGTATTTGAAACGAGGACACCACACTTGACTGCAGTATTCAAGTATAGAACGGACTAGGGTAAGAAACAGGTAGACACAAGTAGAAATACTAAATGAATTGTGGCAGGAACGAACCACGAAGCCAGCCGTTCGAGAAGCTTTGCTAGCGACAGTACGGACATGAATATCGAATTCCAGTTTGCGATCAAATGTGACCCCAAGATCTGATAAATTATCGACACAAGAGAGGATAGTGCCATCAAGAGCATAAGGAAAGACATGAGTATCAAGCTTAAATGAAAAGGACGTAGAAAACACTTGGAAACATTAAGGGACAAACAATTCAAGTTCCACCAACCAGAGAGAGCATACAAATCATCCTGAACAAGCAGAGAATCAGCAGTTTTTTTGATGACGCGGAAGATTTTTAAATCATCTGTATATAGAAGACATGAAGACTTAAAAACCGTGGGAAGGTCATTGATAAATAGATTGAACAAAATTGGTCCTAAGATCGAACCTTGAGGAACACCACAAGAAGGGGAGAAAGGTGAGGACGACAAGCCAATGAGGGAGACAACACAAGTGCGATCAGTTAAAAAGGAAGAAATCCAGGAAAGCAAAAGTTCACGAATGCCATAATGCCTCAGTTTGATAAGAAGCAGTTTATGATTAACAGTGTCAAAAGCTTTGGTAAAATCAGTATCAGTGACATCAACTTGATTGTTGCTGTCAATTACAGAAGCGATTACATGAGTAAACTCAACAAGGTTCGTAGTCAAGTGGGGACAAAGGCAATTCAACCTCTACGGGGTCAGTTATGACTGAAGAGAGACTAGCAGGGAAATCAAAGGAAAAGCAGTCAGTAGCAGGAATCGATGGGATAGTGTAAACAGAAGAAAAAACATAGCAAAGAGATTGCAAATGTTAAGAGGGTTGGAAGCAGTAAAGGTATTAAACACTAGCGTGTCAGGAAGAGAGGAGAAAGCTTTTTTCTAATATTGTAAACTGGAAGGAAAAAAGCTGATCACAATTTAGTAAATTTTTCTATTTTAAAAATAGTGCTTAAGCTTAGCCTTAAAATTGACTAAACTATATGAATGGTGCTTAAAGAGCCCACCTAGGGGTTGAAAAAATGCTAAATATTTAGAAATTTAGAGGAAAATGTCTGAATCATGTTTTGGATAGTTCTGAGCTAATCCGTTTTGTGGAGCATGAAAGTATAAAAATGAAACGGTTAAGTTAGAGTGGCTGCCGATCTACAGAGGCTTGACGACCAGCACACAGAAGCACAGGAGAGGCCCGTTGTGATGCCACAATAATTAGTGACTCTCTCCTACTCACTGAAATCAAGAAACCATCTGCTTCCTTTAACAAACCGGACTATCCTCTTTAAATTGTCCAGGGGCAGTTCGGTCAGATTTGAGAGAAAGGGTGCACCAAGTGCCGCCAACCTTCCACTGGCACATGAAATGGAAGACGGATTCCTCCTCGGCCTCAGAGCTACAACTCCGAGAAAAATCCTTAAACTCTACGCCCAATCGTTGCGCATGCTGGCCTATGATGCAGTGTCCCGTAAGAACGCTCACAGTGCAACGTAGAGCGCTTCCTGGTGCAATGCGCATTCATGTATACCAAGACTTTCGCGCATGCTGATTCATTTGCCCAGGACTTCCTAGCGAGATAGTTTTGCCTTATCGCCAATTCGACCGATGTCATCGATATACCTATTGAGAAGGAGCAAGCCTGGCTAATTCATCGGCCGCACAGTTGCCTTGAAAACCCCTATGCCCAGGTGCCCAAATCAATTGAACAACCGAATGTCTCGAAATCTCCCTAAGAGATGCACGGCAACAGCAACAATCATGGGCACTGTACAAGGACCAGCAAGGGACTTAATAGCTGCTTGGCTATCTGTGAAAATACCAATATTAACCCCGAATATTCGATTACACAGAAGCCAGTCGATTGCCTGCTAAATAGCCGCAACTGGCCATCAAACAAAAACACATAAATGACGCTGTTATTTCTGGGGTGGAAGAAGCTTTCTGTAAGATCGCAACTATTCAATTTGGGAAGAGGGTCCCTACGCGCCCTGGGGTCTGCTTAAACTAGGAACTGTTTGTCTGAGTGTCCATTTGTCGGAGCTGCAGATGTGAGGAGGAAGGGGGGAGAGTTCTTCACCTCTTGTGCGAATGCTCAGCCCTTGCCAGAAGGAGGAAGTAGTTCGTTGGCTCCTACTTCTTCACAAATCTAACTAAAGTTGGATCGGTGGACCTGAAGAGGATAATCCAATTCATCAAGGACTCGGGGTGGATTTCGACTTAATAAAGGTTGTGCATCATACGAATGTGGTATCACAATGGGCCCGTGTGGCCTAATTGTGCTCTCATTGGTTTCTATCTGGAGAAGGCAGTCTACCTGAACCACTTATCTACCTTTCGTGCGAGGTAAATTTGTCTGATAAACGTTTACGGACTTACGAAGGAATCTACTGACGACGAAAAAGAAGCATATTATGAACAGGTCGAACGGGTCTTCAATACCTACCCAAGGTGTGATGTAAAAACAGTCCTTGGAGATCTTAATGTCATAATAGACCTCGAGCCGGTATTTAAACACTATGTCATAGTTTGCGTGAGAACAATAATGACAGTGGACTGAGTTATTTGGTCATTGGGTGTACCAGGTGCCCGCGTAAGCGTATCCTTAACGCCACCTGATATCACCTGATGAAGCCACTCGTAATCAGATAGACAACGATAGATCGTCGCCACTACTGAGGACGGTATGAACGTATTGAGGTACCAGCTTACGCTCCGCCAATATCTTGTTGGCATGGTTGTTCGAGCGCGAATTACTTTCCACAGTAGCATTGCATCCGCGAACCAGGCTCGAATCAACACGGTTGCCTTACTCAATGATAACACCAGTAACACCTTTCGTCTTGCGTTAGAACTAGGAGAGTAAGACCTTCATAGACAGAAGAAAACATCTTGTGAAAAAGACCTGATTTGTGAAATAGTAGAAAGAACTGGAGAGGGTGGGGTTCTACCAAATAGTCCGAAACATGACGCAGTACACACCACGCTTAACGTACTGTAAAAACAAAGAGGGTGATCTGATCACCGGCACTAGAGTATATTAGCTTATGGAGATGATATTGACATCATTGGAAGATTTGAACTACCTGTACGAGAATCCTTCATCCAGATCGAGAGGGCGGCACGAAAACTGGGGCTGCACATAAATGAAGGTGGCAGTATCTACAGGAAGAACACCTAGAGTTTGTCGGAACGTCATGGTTGTGGAGTATGAATTTGAAAGGAGTGTAATCCTTCAACTACCTTCGGTCGATTGTAGCAGCCGTTAACAATATGAAGGAAGAAATACGCGGGCGTCTGCTCCAATCCAACAAAGCCTACTACAGCCTGTCAAGGCTCTCCAATTCCCGAAATCTCACCCAAATATCAAAACTTCTAGTGCACAAGACCATGGTCCTGCCAGTACTCATGTATGGATCTGAGATTTGGGTGCTTAGCACAAGGCACGCTGACCTTTTAGCCGCGTTCGAGTCTTGCGGAGAATCTTTGGCCAAATATGTGAAGAAGGGCAATTCCTGAGACGCCATCTATCTAGAAGTAGATAAAGCCCGATAGACTCTGGAGGACATGGTACTTTGCTCGTATAAGCAAAGAGGAACTTGTTCGAAAAACCCTTTGTGGCAGATTTTACCGCAAACGACAGCGAAGATATTTTGTTTGCGCTGGAATGATGGCGTTGACCAAGACGCTCGGGGCTTATCGGAGCCTAATTGGATGACATCGGTTCGCGATCGAGACCGATGGAAAAATTTGTTAAAGGAGGCTAGGATCGGACCCCGGTTGTAGCGCTGATGATGATGATGAAAATCCAACAGCTTATTTTTGCATCAGTCGCCATCTAGAGTTAATGCGTATTACAGCATGAGCCTGTGGACTTACCTCTTCATGACTTGTAATGTTTAGGTAATGCTTACTCATTGCTTACTCAGAGTGAGGTCAGAATATCTAAGGTAGAATTGCTGTGACTATAGAATTGCTCTAATATAAGTTAGGATTGCTGTGAAGCAAACTGACGCATTCTTCGAAATGCATAAATTAAAAAAGAAATCCCCAACGATTCAAACATCTATTTCTAAACCCAGTCGAATGAGGAATTTCAAGGACTTAATAATGGAAAACAGGCGTTTCCCTATTGAAACTTCAAAATATGTTTGTAAAATTATTCAAAATATAAATATACATTGACAGCTCTCATCCTCTACTGTGAATTTTTGAATCATATTTCATTTTTCACATGTTCCAAGCATACTTTCAGCCTGGAAAAAACAATACAACATCCCATCACATCGCAATGATCACATTGTGGAATCAAGTTGATCAATGGAACGACTATGTCCACTGACCACCATCACTTCATCGTTCCGTACTTAATATTAGTGTTTCTGAAACATCCCATCAAAATTAACTTCATCTCTTGAAAGACGAGCCCCGGCTTGGAACGGAAACCGAAAAAAGTATTTGAAATGCCTTTTCGAGTGTACCATTCTCGACGTTGTTGCTGGCTGTGCCATACACAACGTCCGTGCCATGGCTCAATTGAGAGCAATCGCCCATAAATATTGTGTCAGATGGAACTTCGACAAGAATTTTTTAATGCACAAACAAACCGATGCTGGGAAAACGTAGAAAAATTGGAAAAATCTACGAATATAGAAAAATGAAAATAAACAAATAAAAAAGTGTTTATTTTCGAATCGCCACGAAAAGCTAATCGATTTGTTCTTTAAATCAGGTCATTTAGTACGGAACATGTGGGAGCCCCTGGTAGATGTTTATTGAAAGGAAATGCTTTTGTTTCGATGAGTTTGACGTCCGAACAGGGATTGTGTGTATGGTTTGCGAAGAGTCTCGTATGCGTTGAGGTTACTTCACCAGAGTGGTATGTAAACGTCATGGACTTCGATTTAATGAAATCGAAAATTAATCGTTTCGAGTAAACACAGTTGAAAAATACTGGCTTATATTGATTTTTTGATCCCACGCGTGTTTTTTGTTAATTAATTGGAACTGTCTTCGTTCTTTAAATCAACATTCTGAGGCTTTGATCAGCAAAGTTAATCAAGAAAATTGGTAAAAATTGTTTTGATTCTTAGAAGCAAGGAAACACTAGACACATGTGTGTGGATCAGTGGAGAGAAGGCTGGCACCTCTTAGCACTCAAGTGAGAACGACACATTGTAGTCAGTGAACTCGTAGTTTACCAGTCAGAAGTCTACATAGCGCCAGCAGCGCAGCTGACTGTCACAACAAATAGCGATACACTTTCCGTTCTACATTTCATACATTGCCCAACCAGCAGCTTTCAAGATCCAAATCTGACATATATCTTCGAGCTGTCCGGGAAGAAGACTTCAGAGTAATCGCTCGAGTGGACATCTGAGTGATCCCAGTAATTTCTACTTTAAAAGATTACTTCTTATCTTCTTCTGAAGCTGAGCAAGAGCACTCGAGCGTCCGAAGGCGTCACGAAAACCAGAGCAACCCCTCGTATCAAATCTTTAATAGTGTTTAGTCAGAGTCAATCGCCACGCTCTGAATTTGAATGTCGAGTGGAGGCAGATGAAAAAGCAAATTAAGGGTTGCACCAAGAGTAATGCTCATGATACCGCAGACACCTCGACCAACAGTCCACTTCTACATACGATTTGTAATTTCTATGTACTTGAGCTTCGCAATAGTCAACCAAACTAAAGACGCGTACGTAATTGTCAACCATATATGATTGATACGTGGACCCACAAAACTCCTTAACGCTTCAGACCTCCTGTAGTGGTGGAATCTTTCTTACGCTGCTTGAAATTTTCATTTCCTCATGCTTTTTCCAGAGAAGTCTTTTTGTTCACGATCAGATATTTGAATTCATTAGAAAGTTGAAGAGTTGTACTCTTCATTATTGGAAGCACTATTCCTTCCAGTTTTATTTGCTTGGTAAATAAAATTGGTTTAGTTTTACCAGAATTGACTGAAAGACCGTGCTTGATGCACCAATGGTCAATTAAATCCAATACTTGCTCTGTATTTGCATACACAACAGTCAGATCCTTGCCGGCATCAGTAAAATTTATTGAAGTTGTTCCTGTTGCAGTATTTTCTGCAGGAATACTACTAACATACTCTACAGGGGCGGCAATACGACATCTCCTTGTGTACATCCATTTGTCACCTGCGTTCTCAAGTAGAACTCGGCTCCAGCTTCCGATATAACTGGGACATCGTCCACGACTTGAGTATTTGTAGCTTCAGATTGCTCCCTAAAGGGTGCACCGTCAAAGGCCCTTTAATATACACGAATACCCCCATCGTGTACTCACCATTAAAAATCGCACCCTCAATTTCGCAAACCAAAGAATGAAGGATGTTGCTAATAGTTTACGAGACTAGATTTAAGCGTCCTAGTGCGTATATATCATTCAACAAGCCTCCAGGCGTTTCAGCATGAACAATGTTAGATTGATCGGTCTAAAGTTCCTTGGATTCCTTGGATTTCCCAGGACTACTCCCAGGGTAGATGCCATCTATTTTTTGGCTATTTAAAAATTGTCAAAAGACATGTATCCACACCGGACCTAATCAGATCTAGCTGTCCACGAGCATTTCCAACTGCCGCGTACAGCAGGAGGTTTAGTCAGACGTACTGAAACCTTCTGCGTTTCTGACTCCGGGACGCCAGAGAATTGATTAACAAGTTGAGTTTGTGGATACTCTTTTTTGAACTTGGTAAACTGCGCATTTCAGAGAGCTTCGGTTAGCTGTTTGGTCCTTTTCCAGGATCTTGGACAGAGGTCTATCTTGCACCTTCCGGTCCCTCAAAGAAAGATTTAAATGTTTCCCTCCTGTCGGTTCTTACTAAATGTGAATTTCTGTAAGCGATTCAATTATCCTCTGTGTTGTTCCTGCAAGCTCGATTGAAGAGTTTCCTTTCCTGAGCTTTTGTCATTTCCGGTTCAGCTCTTCCTGATCGAAATCTGTCCGCGCTTGGTGGCGTCAAGTAGATTGGAAACCAGAATATAAGCCCTCGGCTGGGTTGACCTTGCATCATAAAAAGATTCTACCTAGAGGCTGATCAGAAGATCATGCTATTTTGAACCCAGCGGTCCTTTACAAGCATAACTTAAGAAGATGCTTGCAGCTTTCTTCTCCAAAGGACAAAGCTTTGGTATGCTGCAAGTTGATGTAAACAATCCTTACACTGTCCTGCATAGAATTGCTTACAATTAAATACTGAGAGCTTTACGAAGTTGACAATGTACAGTTAGCTTAGCTTTGCTTCAAGTCATCTGTTCGTGCCATTTCTGCCACCAACAGACAACATCGGCATCACCAGTCAAATTTTCTTCCGCTTCTTCAAGTAGACTTTAAGGCTCCATTGCCTGGCATCCAATTTTTTGAGGAACACTTGCATTTTTCACCACATTGATTTCCCTCTCCATCTTCGATGGAAGCTTTCCCGTTTTGCGTAGCTTTTTAGGTTATCTGCGACTGGGGGCCTCCTTATCCAGAAAACAGATCACTCCTATGCTTTCTCCTTGCGTTCTGTTTGCACAAACCGAAGTTGCCTTCTTCAATGCTGACCCCTTCTCCTTTCTGAGAATTTGGGAGAGGGCATCCCAGGTTCGACCGTAGTTAGAATTCCAGCTGAAGCTGTGCTCGCCTTTCCGAAGCCTGTAACCATAGAAAATGTAATCACTAAGTTCGAAAACTCGCTCGCCATGAGTTTTTCCACGATGATAACCTGTAATATTCTCCTAAAATAAGGGTTCTCCAGTGCAGTCGTACGAGCGGTTTGGGCCTGCAGATTTCGATCCCCTGCCGTAACGAGCCCAGCATAGGTGGATTTCCAGACTCAGTC
The DNA here is from genome assembly GCA_963978885.1 of Nemotelus pantherinus. Lineage (NCBI taxonomy): Eukaryota > Metazoa > Arthropoda > Insecta > Diptera > Stratiomyidae > Nemotelus > Nemotelus pantherinus. The sequence continues at coordinate 44,080,657 of OZ022264.1, forward strand.
TGGTTGATACCTGCGGATATACATGTTGCTTTCCAGACACTCTTGCGATGCAAACGAAAAGATGGTGCTCGAGAAGAGGAGTGTTCTTCAACCTTTTCGGCAATGATAGTCCTAGTGCTTTCACGTAGTCTTGCCTACTCTGTGATGATTATTTGAAAATCTTTTGTGTGTTGTCTTTTGTGTGATCAAAAATGCTGTTATCTTGTCCTTCAGGAAGATACTTCCAAGTATTCTGTCATGCCGTACTAATGTCTTTCTTTGTGTTATTTGTAGTACCATTCTTGCATCTGTTGGGCATTTCATTAAACTGGGAATCGCAGTTGATCGGGAAGATTAATTTGATATTCATGTCCACTACATTAATAGTATAGGATCCAAAGCACTTGTTGAGTGTTCCAACCTGCGTTTATTTCGTTTTAACCCTTGTCCATACCATACTAGAAAACTGCCATCGAATTGCGGTATCCTTCTTTCAAGTAGCTATTTGATATATTTTAGCCAGCTCAGCAGTTAATCTTTAATTCTTACTGCGATACTTTTCAAACTTCTACTAATATATTTCTACATATTATTGTCTCTATAATTAACGATTTTCATTTTTTGCTATCTCTCTTTGCGAGCGGCGCAAATTTACCGTGAGGATGTAAACACTAAGCTTGAGTAGCCTAGTGGGTAGAACACTGGCTTCTTGTGTGTGGGGTCCCTGGTTCTAATTCAGCTTCGGACGAGAGTTTGAGTTCACCTGGCTCTGAATAGGTACCTGCATTAATCAGGGTTAAAATGAGTCGTGACACTTGTAAATTTGTAATGAAGCTCTCTACTAGCTTCAACCCCTAGATCCGCACGAGTGTTGTCGTGGGATTACTTCACTTTTATGTAAACACTGCGCTTTGTGTTTTTTGCATGCCAAAAAGTAAATCTTTCTTCACTTGGATCGATTAACAACAAAAGATTCAATTGATTTTGGCAACAACTACTCTCTGCAAACTTTGAAGCTTCGAGTTCCATAACCCATTCTGAAGCTGATAATCCATCCATAGAAGTTCCCGGGTTTTCATTGAATTTTAACGTGCCCTTATCTTTTGGATTTCCAAGAAGGAATGTTCTAACATTTTATCTTCCGTAGTATCTTTGACTATCGTACGCACTCTTAGCAAGTTTCAATTTGGCCCTCCATTACATCCCTACTGTTTGTATGGATTAGACTGTTCGTTTTGCCTTTCCTGCAATTGTTTTCTTATTATGTACCAACTTTATATTTCTATACTCATTAGCTTCATTCTTTCGGGGTTGATTTATCTCTTATCCTTATTTTTGGTGGCCTTAGAATGGTGGCAGAAAGCTATCGATTTATTTACCGTTTCAAAACATCGTCGTGTTTCGCTCCTCTACTATTTCAGCAAATCCATAAAACGTCTTGAAGTAGAGTTTGTCTTTCTCCCTTACTTTTCCCCTACTATAGCTGCATTGTCTTTTACGGGCCTTTATAGTGCTTCAAAATAATGTTACCTGCTTTTCAAAAATGGGATTGTCATCTATGAATCCCGTTCTTCCCTGATATCTATGAATCCCCTTCTTCCCTCCTATATCCTTAACTGTTGCAGAGGAGACATGAACCGTTTTTCGTTTCCGGAGTTCCACATGGGTCCATCCCTGCTCCTTCATTTTTCTGTCCATGTCCATTCGTTTGTTATCAAGACCTCCTGCTTTCGCTAAGGAGTTGACTTTAAATCGTAACCGAGCAATAAAATCTGCCCTTTTGATGGTTTGCTATCACACGTTCGCTGCTTGGCAGGCTCTCGACTGCACTGAAAAAACACATGGCGCCAGACGCCATAATTTATAGACTTCTGGCGCCATGTACATAGTCGATTTAGGGATAGTGATAAAATATAGCGCCACACGCTATAATACATGGCGAAAAGTACATAGGAGTAGACGCTATGCTTATAGCCCTCCACGCCATACACTATAGTCCTCCACGCCATACACTATAGTCCTCCACGCCATGTAATATAGTCCTCCACGCCATGTACATGGCTTTGAGGACTATATTACATGGCGTGGAGGACTATAGTGTATGGCGTGGAGGACTATAGTGTATGGCGTGGAGGACTATAGTATATGGCGTGGAGGACTATAGTATATGGCGTGGAGGACTATAGTACATGGCGTGGAGGGCTATAAGGATAGCGTCTGCTCCTATGTACTATGGCGTGTGGTGCTAAATTTTATCACAAATCGACTGAAATCGACCATGTACATGGCGCCAGAAATCTATAAACTATGGCGTCTGGCGCTATGTGTTTTTTCAGTGCACCAAATATAAATTCTACCAAACATAAATTCGATAAATTCGAGTCAACATACTCACTATTGAATGTTCCTGCTCCAGTGTGAAAATTCACCGGTCGAAGTATCGAAAATATCGCAGCCAGTACTTCAGTTCAAAATGAGTCAATTATGTAGACATGAGCTTTAATGTCACTTGCTGAAATTTATACGTTCCCTCACACAGCATGGCTGCGAGTTATAATTGGAGTGCCATGAGCCATATTTCATGGCTCATGGTACTATGTAATATAGCGTGTGGGGCCATAATTTCTGTGCCATGTAATTATGGCGCTGGGAGCCATACTGCATAGCTCAGGGTACTATGTACATAGCGTGTGGGACCATAAATGCTGCGCCATGTTACATAGGACCACGCGCTATGTAGATTCTGACATTATGGCGCTGGGAGCCATATTGCATAGCTCAGAGTACTATGTACATAGCGTATGGGGCCATAAATAATGCGCTATGTTACATGGCTCTGGGGGCTATGTGGATTTTTTTCAGTGTGGACTTCGGTTCAGTTAAGGTGCTTCCAAGCACCCTCATACTTCTAAATCTCTATCTAATCGAGGTAGAGGTGAACTGTTGTTACCTTTGGCGTATAGAGCTCTAACATTGAAATGGATGCCAACTCAAAAAGGACTATTTAGCAGGTGAGATACGACGATCATCCGAAAATGACGGATTCACCAAGTTTAGGGGCTCAAAATATTCTAAGCGAGATCTTTGCGTTCTTTTTCAAGCGTATTCTGATTGAAATGGAAAAAGTGAACAGTCTTTAGTTGGCTTTATCTATGGAAATGATTTTGAGACATCTTTGAAGAAAATATGTTCACAGGCCTGAAATAATCGGATGCCGAATGAGTTGAAGGGAAATAAGAGAGAAGATACCACAGAACCTTGCAAAATTCTCTCATGGGTTTAATTAATGCCGATTGACAAAGTTTCGTAGCTAACGCGACAAAGAGATATGATTGCAATCATCCGACTGCCAACCAATTAACTTTAATTCAATAAGCTGAGTCGAGTAATCGAAGGAATCAGTGGCATGCACAGGCGTCGAAAAGAGGAGCAACAATAACCAACCTCTATTGCATAGCTATTCTTCTAAAAAAAATTTGCACTTTTTTCCCAAACTACACCTTTCCTGTGGCTCTACAGCAATTCACTGAAAATTAAGGAAAGTGTGCTCTGAGTTTTGATACCTACCCCTGTGCTTCATATTCCTGTGCACGCCAATGGAGCGAATCAAATGGCTTGCCGAAATCTCCGGATAAAATATATGTTGCCCTAAAAGTAGTAAGAATTATGTACAAAGTTCGTAAAGAAATCCATTTAGATGAAGGTAGGGCTCAAAGCATAGGGTAAGCTTAAGCTTAAGAAAACCTAGCATTTTTATGGTCTAAGCCATCCTTATTGTTCTAAGCCACTTTCACTCCGCTTGTAAAATCAGTCAGTATTTAGGGTTCACGAACTACCTACCAACTAAAGGACAGTTTTACTGAGCTAACGAGAATTTAGGCAAACCTTAAATTACCTGGGCTACAAAAATCTATCTACAAACCAATCTTGTAATGCTTGTAAAATCTTTATGGCATGGTGCAGACTGTGATTACTTTTCAGTGTCTTCTAGATCATAGCAGGCTATGTGTTGAGTAATTAAAAATGAAAGTAAAATTCAAATTCAAACAATTGTTAATTTCATTTAGATAACGTTAACACTGCAATGACGAATTGCTTGATAGCAATCATCTTAGAGTTGCTGCTCAAGCATGACTCCTACAATCCAAAATTCAAAATTAAAAAAAATGACTTGTCGAAAAATGGTATCGTACACAGTTGATAACATTTTTTACTGTCATTGTCATTCTTCGTCGCCGGAATTTGACAGCGTCGTACACATGAAGTGTGCACGCGATTACGCTTATCTTAAAAAAAATCATAGCAAAACTAAAATGTGTATTTTACATCACACGTTTCTGATTATTTATTGATTGATTATATGATATTATTGTGCCTATTAAGTATGTCAATATTATACTTGTTTGTTATCTTTCGAATTTCAAATTCATATTACTGAAAATTTAACTTTTTTTTTGTCGTGAAAAGATGAACTTATGTCATCTATGTCTTATTGATATTTTTGTTTGTTTTGAACTTGCTGCGGACAATGTTTCGAATGTATTAAATGTGATAAGAATCGACGATATGATTATAAGATGGATTTGTATGCTTGATGATCGTTTCGTGATTTGAGCACTGATAAAGTTGAATTGATTGTTTCGAGCTGTATATACAAAGATCGATTCGTTATTAGTTTTTTTATCTTTATGGAATTCGAAACTAAATTGTTTTTTTTTTATTCGGTTGGAAAACAAATTAAAAATGCGGTAGATTAAGAAACATTTGTTCAAAAGATTTGTTCTTTGCAAGCTATGCATTATTCAACTCACGTTTTTTTTTTTTTACTTTTTCGCGATTAATATGCTTGAAATTGCAAATTGATTTGAATGATGTCTTTGTCATGTCTATTTCTATACATGTGTCATAACAATCTAAAGCTGAGTTATGGGACAAGAACAATTAAGAAGCTAAGGGGAACCTACTTAAGAAGGCTTATCAGCACGGTATTTTTATAGATTTAAATAAATGAGTCAAAAAAACCAACAAAGATTCAGCAGATTATGGTTTCCATATCTGAGAAAACTGATATCCTGGCAGCTAATTTTTACAAACTCCACATATTTACTTAACACATAAAACATCAGAAAAATTATAGACAAAGCACAACGTAAAATGTTAAAGCTACATGCTTCTTGTTCATCTTAGTTCTAATTTAGCTGTTTGTGCCTTCTCGGCTTATATTAAGGTAGGAAGATAGTTCGGTGAAAAAACATTCATAGATCAACAAGGGAGAGTTGCATGGAATATATAATGTGGCCACAAACAACGAAGATTTAAGCGACAGGGACACAAACTGCTACACATTCAACAGGAAGGTTAGGTTAGGTTAAAGTGGCTGCCGGTCCACAGAGGTCCGCCGACCGACACACATGGGCACAAGAGAGGCCCGTTGTGATACCACAATAATTTGTAACTCTCTCTTACTCACTGAACTCGCGAAACCATCTGCTTCCCTTGAAAAACCGCGTTATCCCCTTTAGATCAACCAGGGACAACTCGGTCAGGTTTGAAAGAAAGGGAGCACCAATTGCCACCAGCCTTCTCCTTGCCAACGCCGGGCATTTACGCAAGAGGTGGAGGACGGACTCCTCCTCATCTTCAGAGCCACAACTCCGACAGAAATCGTTAAACTGCACTCCCAATCGTTGCGCATGCCGTCCTGTGAGGCAGTGGCCCGTAAGAACTCCCACAGTGCAGCGTAAAGCGCTTCGAGTTAAGCCTAAAAGCTGCCTGGTGCGATGCGCATCCATCGATACCCAGGACTGCCTTGCTATTGCACAGGATGATTCATCTGCCCAGGTCCTCCTAGCATCCTCGAGATATTTTTGCTTGATGGCCAGTTTGACCGATGTCATCGGTATACCTATTGAGAGGGAGCAAGAGACCTCCGGTAACAAGTTTCCAAGCCTTGCTAGCTCATCGGCCTCACAGTTGCCCTGAAAACCCCTATGTCCCGGTACCCAAATCAATTGAACAACCGAATGTCTCGACATCTCCCTAAGAGATGCACGGCATTCAGCAACAATCATGGAAACGGAGCGATGTAGTCAACACCCGCTGTAGCGGGAACCTCCTCGAGCAAAATCCTCGCATGGCCGAATTATGTTCTATTCCATGCCGAGATACAATTAAGTCTCACAGCAGCAAGATTAGCTTGCTGTAAGATAAGTAGATTGGTTGGCAGCCAATGAAGTAACACAAATAGTGCCTTAGTACGGTTGGTGCGGAGTGCACCAGTTACAAGTAGTGCAGCCATTCTCCGCACTTTTTCAAGCTGCCGTTCGCAGGTAGCCTGAAGGGCACCCTGCCACCAGAACGCCACCCCAAACAATAGAATTGGCTCAACCACAGCAGTGTAAAGCCAAGCAACAGTACGAGGTTGTAATCCCCAATTCGCCCCTATGGATCTTTTACAGCAGTAAAGTGCGTTGAAAGCCTTCCGAGCTCTTTCTGCTACATTGTACGTCCATAGTAACTTCGAGCCAAGGATCAGCCCTAAGTACCTGACCCTCTAGCTCAAGTTAATGGAGACCCCATTCAATTTGGGTAACTCAAAAGAAGGAACTTTGTACTTCCTTGTGAACAGCACTAGTTCCGTTTTATTTGGATTCTTATTCAAGCCGCACTCACGACTCCAACGTGAAAGTATGTCAAGAGATGGATTTAGTCTCTCCGATAGCGTAGATAAATACTTTCCCGACACTGCTACAGCTCTGTCGTCTGCATAAGCAATCACTTTGCAGCCGGCACGGTCCAGCCTCATTAGAAGAGTATTCACCGTGATGTTCCACAGCAGGGGAGAGAGGACTCCACCCTGAAGTGTGCCCATACTGACTCCTAGTCTTACGCTGGCACTCCCCAAGGAAGAGGTAACCACTCTACTTTTGTGAAGCTGTACAATAAAAGCAATCAGTCGCTCGTCCACATGCAGCACCGAAAGAGCCTCAACAATTGCGTAAGAATTTACGTTGTTGAAGGCCTTCTCGATGTCCAAGAAGGCGGCAAGCGTATATACCTCGAACCGTGTTGTGTTTAATGCGTCCAAAACCTAATGCTGTCGTCTTTCACTCACGCCGCATCCTCCTCCTGTTAACCCCACTATTTTCAGTGCTGGTCCATCTAGTGGCCCGTTGTGTAGAGTCAACTTTGTGTGGTAGTCGCATCATTGGCCCATAATGTGGAGGTGACATTAGGTTTGAATATCCCCAGTAAACTTAGCTGAACCGGCCAAATTTACCAAATTGCGAATAATGTCTCGGTTTCCTTCAGAGAGCCAAGAAATATTTCACTCCATCAGACATAGCGCACATCTACAGGAATCTCATGAGACCAAGACACTACTTTAGCAGAACTAGTCGAAGTCCAACGAAAAGCGTTCAAGCTAATTGGCTTCACGCACTGAATATTTGAGCATCAACGTAATGTGGGTAACTTTCCATTCTTTATTGTTATTACTATGGTCATTGTTTTTACGAAATATTAAGTCTGATCCCTTGTAGAGCACCTTCTACGCGCAACGCTCTCACTCTCATACCCTTTCGATCAGTGCCAGTTTCTTATCTAGGTCAATAGTCCCAGTCCCACATCGCGATATTTCCGCTAGTGATGCTGATGCTGTTTTTATTGCCTCATCTTCCGACACTTTGCTATCAGATCATGCACCGACAATAGTTCAACCTGTATCTTCCACAGGACTTCCTCAACCTCGTCAACCTGCTCGTACTCTACCTTTCTTTGTTGTTGCATCGTCACCTTTACATGTGTTTGCCTCGTGTTTTGCATAAGGAATACACAGCTGCCAAACTTGGCTACTCACCGCCTCTGCTACTTTGTAAGAAGCTAACACCTGATGACCTGCAGAATCAAGAAATCGCATCGTCCAAAATAACGGTAACTGCTGGCGCTGATGTTCTGCTTCACAAATACATCTGGCCTTCAGGCGTTCGGTTTAAAGAATTCACCCGGAGACTTCGTAAAAATGTTCATCCTACAAAGATCTCTATAACATAAAAACCGCATTGAAAGTATACTATCAAAACGACCAAAACTGATGAGATCAGTTTCAACTTTACCCTTGCCTCATATTTTGCTTAACAGAAACCTGGCTGACTGAAGATTTCCATAATAATGAACTGCTTCCTTTACATTATATCTTCCGTAAAGACCGCGACCGTGCTGCTTGCGGCAAATCAGATGGCGGTGGTGTCATAATCGGTGTAAATAAGGCACTCAATGGAATAATCCGCCATGACTTTCCTCCCTTTCCCTCTCCTCTCTTTCCTTCTCCTCCCTTTCCCTCTCCACCCTTTCCCTCTCCTCCCTTTCCCACTCCTATTGAATGAGTTCTTGTTCGCATTTCCTTAGCTCCATCCAAAACTTTAGTGGTTGCTTCCATTTATATCCCTTATAATAGCCCTATTTTGGTTTACGAACATTTTTTTGAGGAACTCTTTCTAACTTAACACTAAGTTTCCTACTGCTTTCCTATTAGTATGTGGAGATTTCAACCTACCAACCGTCGATTGCGATGTTGCATTCTTGACTATAGTATCTGCCAACAGTATTTCACTGCTTACCTCTTCTTTCCTTTCACTGTGCTCCTTTTCTCAACTCAATACCTTCCCAAATTTTAATAATAAAATCCTTGATGCTATTTTGTCCAATATTCCTTATTTTGTCTGCCACGATAAATACTGCTTTTTCTCCTTATGCACCTCCTGATCTCCACCATCCTCCACTTTTTTTTAGAAATCTTGTCGCCCACAAAGGAAAGCTGGCTTGTCGCCCACAAAAGAAAGCTGCAAATGTCTCTCATTTCAATTTTCGTAAAGCTAACTTTTCAGCTATGGCCACTGAAATTAATGAAATTAGCTGGTTCTCCTTCTTTCGTGGTTTTGATATTGAGGATGCTTTACACATTTTTTTACATATTTCTTTCTAATCTGATTTCGTAGTTTTCCCCAACCTACCGCTCGTCTAAAACTAAGGATGCTGCTTGGTTTAACGTTGACACTGCTACCGCTCTTGAAGCAAAAGACGCTGCTCGTAGTAAATATAAAATAACAGGCTCTGAAAATGACCTTAATGATTATAGGAGGCTCCGTTCTGAAGCGAAAGCATGTGCTAAGCTCGCTATGCAGTCTTACATCAATCACGCTGAACCTTCTATCCAATCTGATCAGCCTAAATTATTTTGGTCGTACATTTTCTTTCTGCCGCTGCTTCTCTTCCATAATTCTCTCCAACAGTATCCTCTTTACGTCATAATCCTATTGAAGTAGAATGCTTAATATACTCTCTTGATACTAGCCTTGGCTGTGGTCCTGATGGTATTCGAAATTTCCTAGCTAAGTCTTTGTCTTCTTCCTTGTGTGTTCCTATTTCTATTGTTTTCAACCTAAGCATTACTTCAGGTATAGTCCCTTCCCTGTGGAAAACGGCAAACGTTTTTGCCGTACATAAAGCTGGTGATCCTGTTTACATCTTTAATTATCGGCCCATTTCCCTCCTCTCCTGTTTCAGTAAACTGCTTGAGAGGGTGGTTTACAATAGAATATACCCTTCGGTCTATTCTTTTCTGGCTCCAGAGATTTATCTAAAGCTTTTGACCCTGTAAATCATGATCTTCTTCATCTCAAGCTTCAAAGTCATGGTATCTATGGTTCTCTACTCTCCTGCTTCACTTTCTATGTTGTCGATCGTTCTTGTATCGTAACTGTCAATTACTGTACCTCTGTTCCGTTTTCTCCACCTCAGGAGTTCCGCATGGTTCAATTCTGGGCCCTCTGTTGTTATATATAACTGATGTGTACTTTTATTCGCCTTTGTTACGTATAGCTAGACAACAAAACGAGTTGCAACTTGGTGCTCTTCCGTTGACGTTCTTTGGACACAAAGTTTTTTTTTAAAAAATAGAATCCTTAAGTACTTTGTAAATTTTTGAGCTTGCTAATAATTTAATTTTTTATTTTTATTTATTATTGTACACTATTTTTTTTTATTATCTTTTATTTTTCTTTTCATGGATAATCTTTTTTCTGTTTTATTTTTAATTTAATTTTTCTCATCTGTAATTGGACGTTAGTCCGTTGTTTTGGAGAATTGTTAAATAAATAAATAAATACGATTATTGCAAAGCCTACCATCTGCTGTTTTTCCCACCAACTATAAGCCAAAGTTGTTATAGCATCAATAGCATCATAGAAAAAAATATTACGATACGTTCTAACTGTGAAAGCATTGAAATTTTATTGTTCACAGCTTCATTGCACTCAAAATTCCATATCACATTTACCAATTGAAAATATGATTTTTTGATTCGGTTCTATGTGTCATTCTTTTGCCACTTTAGTACAGCGTGTTGCTACACTTTATCTATTCAAACCGAAAATTAAGAACTTGGTAAAGTATTGATATAGTAGATTTAGTTTAATGGAATTAAGATTTGCGAAATTGTAGACTAAAAGAAATTTCGCTAACTGTATAACCGATTTGGTCTATAATCTCAGCAACTACGAAAATTGGATATGCATCTGGTGAATTTCTATAAATACAAAACAATGACTAATGAACACATTATTAGATTAATAAATAAATTATATACTTCAAACATCTAAAAATATATTCATTTGATCTTGACTCGATAAAACGTGCCTGAATTTCACCTACATATTTCCAACACGACATTAAATCACCTAATGTAATAAATAATAAAATCAACAACAGAATCTTATCCTAATCCAAATATATCATCAGAAAAATCTTTCGTACAAATAACCCATCATTCTATTCACACAAAATTATCTTCAATCTATTTTCGAAATTTGACAATCTATTTTCGACACTGTAAGGCAGCAGAAATAAAGTGTGAAAGATACACGTTCAGGGATAAAATATCATTTAAAAGCAAGCACATCATTAGAAACTTTTCCACGAATCGTATCGATCAAAAAAAGAAGAAAAGAAAAAAGACATGCCCCAGCAGATTATTTACCTAAGATACTTTAAACGTCCTCAATTATTTATGCCACGGATTCTCGCTCGAGCATCGAGAGAAGCAAGCAAGCGCTGGCTAGAAATAATCTATTCTAGTAGTAGGCTCAACTGACGAGTGGAAGATGGAAGGGGGGAAATAAGATGTTTTGCTGCTGTTCTTAGCCTCCCATGCTCCGATCACATACACTTAATCACACATTTTCCCGAAACGAGTTTGGCGTTTTATTAGAGCACATTTTTTTTAATCTGTAAATTCGACTGAGAAGCATCTGTTTGTCGAGATGATGGAATAGATAGCTGGATGGATGGATAGATAGATAGATGGATGAGAATAGTTTGACGATGGTATGGCGGTGTTTCGATTTATTGGTTGGTTTTTCGGCGATGCAGTAGCTCATCTTAGAAGCAAAATGATAATTTCATGCACACTAATGTTTATCTTGATGTAGAAAATTATCTGCATCGATGGTGCAATTTGTGCTTTTCTTAAACATCCGGTCATTTCAAATTTTCAAAGCACGCCCAAATCTACCGGAGAAATTCAAGCTATTGTTCTTATTGTTGACGACGGGTCTTGAACTTGTTGATATTTGAGTAACGGGACCTATAATTCTATCATTGCTCAATCTGCAAAACTCTTGACCCAGGCACGGTATCATTTCACGCATTGCGCCTATGCGAAATTCACAAGATGCCAAACATTTATCCAAAGAAAAATACAGATTGTATCTTGTGGCAGCACTGACTCCAGTAGATTTAATCACAGAAATTACTAATTTGGACATGGGCCCCAAATCTGAAGAACCGTTGCTTCAAATTACATACCAGACATGGTACCAAAACATTTCACTCTGCAAAGAAACTACAGAGATAATCTCGATTGGTATGAATCCGTCGTCCGGTGGAGATAGATGACCGATCAACGGTCGTCGCACCACCGCCTCCGCCCCGTCATAGCTCAAGATTCGAAATGGTAATTCAGTACACATTGCAAAGGTAATGGTATCGAAATCAATTTTCCTCAACGAATTTGGTCAAAGCAAAGTGCGCATCATTCGTCTCCTCCGACGAGAAGAAAAAAATCGACACTGATTGGCTTCTTCGTACCGACTGCCGCGCTCTCCACGTGGAGTCGGCGATTTGATCATCATCGGATTGATACGAAAGCAAAATAAAATCAATTTCGCCCGTTGGGGGCGGGGGAGGCCGGGAAGATAGCGGCAATATGGCAGCAATAGAGAAAGGCCAGAGCAATATAAAAAATTAAACGGAAAACATTTGTATTAATTATTATTATAGGTTTGCTTGTTCGTTAGGTCGGGGGCGGACGGTACGCGGCGCTGGTCAGCTAGAACTAGACATTGTACGTACTACATACGTTAATCTTTCACGTTCTGATGATGCTCACTTGCCGAGCGAGCGGTCGGACCTGGCCTGGTCTGGTCGACTGGTCATTATTGTTTTGGTTTACCATTGCATTTCGCCGTGTGGTACTCAGAGACTGGCACAATATGTTTAATGAAACCCACTTTATTATTGCTGGTCAGAGAAGAAAGAAAGCTTTTATCTAGCTCGACACGTGGCGCTTGTGGCAATGAGCTGAACAGAAATGGGCAAAACAAATCGATTTGAGGTCGCATCGCACAGCTCATTCGTTTCGCTTGACAATCTTCTGCTGTATCTTGTGTTCTCGTGGTACTTTTGTTGATCTTAAACAACGAACAATCTTCATAAATCGACGCTGCGTGCTTGCCAAGGTACACCATTGACGTTTCCATTATTCTCATTGTTTCTACTCCCCCATCAAATGGTCTCGGAGAATCAGTGACAATTCCATTGTTTCTCCCAAGTAAACAGATAAATATCTTTCGACTAGCGAGGTCTAGCTGTAGTAGCGCTAATATGCCGACAATGTGCAGTAGTGTCGTAAAACATGTCAACAAGTTGTTGGGAACCCATTCAATTAGGCACGGATATCTTTAACTTGTCAAACACGCTGATACCAACGTTCCGATTATTTTTTTTCTTTATCAGACCGGAAAATGGTCGTTGGCGAGAGATTTAGATTCGCATATTTTCACTTTTGTATTTTTTTCTGGAATTCAATGCGTAGGTTAGTGTGCTATTTTTATATTCACTATTCGATTTATAGCAGCAGCTTATGCTACTCATTCGCGTCTGTTTGCATTACGTAAGCATTTTTTCATATATCATTTGTGTCATGACGAAGGTAATAGCGATGGAGATTAATGCGGCGGGGTAACATTAAATGTGAACGACACGACGATTGGTGGTGGATATGCGGTAGCCCTCAGTTATTATCAGTTATTATTAGATATAAATGGAGTAAATCGATGGTTACTTTTCATGCTTGGCTGATAATCGAATGAGCCCAAAATTTAGTGATGGTAGAATATGTGCGTAATTCGAGAACAAATGATAAAATTTCCATCGATTTAGGTAATTAATCACAAAGAATTCGAGTGATTTGGAATAGTTGGTTGGGAAAGAAAAGAGGGGCAGTAGATGGTTATTTTTGGAAGATTTTAGTGGATTTCAATCCTATCCAATGTAATTTAAAAGATGAGTAAGACTGTGGGAGTAAAAACAATCAAAGTTATGTCTTGATATATTGACTATTGATGAATTGAAATTCAGGTGCACAAAAGCAAAAATCCCAAACATAAAAATATTTTTTATACATATTTATTTTTTGGCCAAAACAACAAGAAACATTTGAATCAAAAGTAGAGTGGTTATTGAAAGACAGTACCAAAAAAATGAACTAATATTTTTCCCGTGAAATTAATTGGTGCCATTTCTTTATTTTACAGACTTGTCTTTGAACTTAACAAATATGGGCGATTGGGATAATGAAACAAGAATTTGGATTGTGCATCGCTATCACGCATTGTTGTCTGTGATTTCTGTCCAAAGAGAGCTTAGACGCACGTTTAGCGGCATTCCTTCGGCCAGGTGGCCTATGATGAGGCTCATAAACGATTTTGTAGACCGTAGGCTAATCACAAGAACCCCTTATAATCGAGATCCGTCAGTTGGAATGCAGGAAACTATCGCTGCTGTAGTAGCTGCCATACAAGCAAATCCTAGAGTTTGAACAAGTAGCTTATCTGCTCAAATCGGTAACAGCAAACAATTCTGCACAAAGATTTGCACTTATTACCTTATGAAATTCAACTAACATGCAAACTGAAGGCATAACACTTGCTGATTCCCTTTAATTTTTGCCAGAAGATTATTCAAATGGCGGAAGAGGACGAACACATCATTCATTTTTGTGTCTAACGAGGCCAATTTCCATCTAAGCGGCAATGTAAACAGACAAAATTGTTGAATATAGATTTACTACAACCCACATACACGCCATGAAACGGAATCGCATCACCTTCGAGTGACAGTGTGGTGCTCAGATTCATCAAGCTGCATTGCTATGCCTTCTTTTTCGAAGAAAATAGTCCTACAATTAAGGTCAATGGAGACTGTTACTTAGAGATGTTGAAAGAATTTTTCTTTCCAGAACTACCCCAAAAGAGAACCCCTTTCAACTTTGTGTGAGTTGAACAAAATGGTGTAACTTCTGTTCTGAGAGAAATGCAGCGAAAATTCCCCAATGAGATGATTTCCAAAAACTTCACATTCCGTTTGTCCGCAAGGTCTGCTGACCTTACTGCGCCTAATTTTTTCTTGGGCGGTTGTTACAAACAGGAAGTTAACAAAAAACCATCAAATTTGAATGATTTAAAGCAACCTCTTCGACCGATAATTGAGGCAATTCTCGTTGCACCCCTCCAGTCATTAATGAGTAACTTTTAAATAAGAAGTCGTGCATGCGTCACTGATAGTGGGTGCCATTTCAATTCGATTATTTTTAAAACCCAATAAAAAGTTTCATGAAAATGTATTTTTCTTCAAATGATTATTTATTTATTTCAACCAAACAAGGCGAACAAAAAAAACACACAATTAATAATTAACAATTTATATAAATTTGAACAATAAACAATAATGAACGAATTTTAACCGTCTTTGGTAGGGAATTGGATCGGGCATTCATGACGTGAGCACCTTAATCAGAGCAGTTTTAAACCTAGGTCGGGAAATGGTTGGGGAATAGTGTTTTGAGAAGCTATTGAATATTTTGCAACATCTATTGATTGGCTCATTGTTGGCGTAAACTGTGTTGTGTCGGTATTCATTGAGTAAACGTGTGTGCCTCGTCTGCCTTACTGATCCGTTGAAGGTGATCTTATTGGACAGGGACACAACATTGATCAAGCCCCTAATAACATCAAAAGTAAAACAGGAGCATATGACTATTCTCCGCGAAGATAGACTTGATAGATTTAAGAGATTTAGCCTGTATCTGTATGAAGGTAGATTATCAAATTCGTAAGGATTATACAGATCTCTCAACGCAAATAGCAAGAACTGCTTCTGCACCGATTCGAGCCTATCGCTATGGATATCAAAGGTAGGATGCCAGACAATACATGCATATTCGAGCAATGCCCGAACTAGAGCTATGTATAAAGACTTCGTGACCCATAGGTTTTTGAATTCCTTCGCACGTCTTTTGATGAATCCAAGCTGCTTATTAGCCTTGCTTAAGACTTTGTCATGGTGTAAATTAAAACGCAGCTTTTTATCCAAGGTAACCCCGAGGTCGATGACATTGTCAACATTATTGATTGCAACATTATTGAGGCGGTATTCAAAATTTATGTTAGTGGTTTTGCGGGAAAACCTAATGACTTGACATTTACTGACATTAATGTCGAGATTATTTTGTTTGCACCGCTGCTCAAGAGAAAGCAGTTTCGATTGACGGAAAACTAAGTCAGATTTCGATTTAATTGTGTGGTACATTTTCAGATCATCTGCATAAAAAAAGTGAGGGATGACTGCTAAAACTTCAGAAAGATCCGATACGAAAATATTGAATAAAAGAGGCCCCAAGTGACTACCTTGTGGTACACCTGATGAAATTTCAATTTTTTTTGGATAGGATACCCTGAAACTTAACGTACTGCGTCCTGTTTCGAAAATAAGAGTCTAACCAGTTCAATAAGAGACCCGAGATACTAAATTTCTGTAGTTTGATTCGAAGAATATCATGATCAACACGATCAAAAGCCTTGCTGGAGTCTGTGTAGATGGTATCAGTTTGATGCCCTTTTTCCATGCCACAGAGAACATCTGAGACGAGAATCACGAGGTTGGTAGAAGTTGACCTGCCTTTTCTAAAACCAGGTTGATGTTCGTTCAGAAGAGGTTCTATTTGAGTAGTGAGCTTCTCACAGACAATTTTTTCAAATAGTTTAGGCAATGCTGATAGTATTGCAATACCTCAGTAATTATCTATTGACCGCCTATCACCACATTTAAAAATCGGGGTCAGACGGGATGATTTCCAGAAGGAGGGGAAACCCCACAAAAAAGTAATTTGTTGAAAATTAAATACACGGGTAAGATAAGCGACTCCATGCATTCGAGTATGAAACTAGGAGGTAGCAAGTCAGGACCAGGACCCTTGTTGACATTGAGATCTTTGATGGCTTTGGCAATCTCCTCTCTGGTTAAATACATTTCACAGATGATATTTGGTGGGAATGTTTGAGGGCGAAGACTGTTAGACATGCTTGTACATGAACAAAATACTTCCTGGAAATGCTCAGCGAACAGGTCACAAACTTCGTGAGGGCATGACGAACAAAAGTTGTTTTTGTACATCGAATAGAGTAGCCCGAAGTTTTCCGTATTACAACTTAAATGAGTAAAGAAAAAAAAAATTATTTGAGTTTCTTTATGTAGCAATATATATATATATATATATATATATATATATATATATATATATATATATATATATATATATATATATATATATATAAATATATATATATATATATATATATATATATATAAATATATATATATATATATAAATATATATATATATATATATATATATATATATAAATATATATATATATATATATATATATATATATATATATATATATATATATATATATGTACAAGTGTTATTAAAAGTACAGGGTGAGCCAAACTAGATGGACCCATCGGGCAACTTTATAACTTTGACAGGTTTTTTAACAGTTGTCAAACAACATGTCTATCATACTTCAGTCTAAGCAGATTCTCGCTATGGTAGAGTACACATCACCCGTGACCGCTGAAATTATTCAGCTGTAAAAACATTCGTGAAGAAAAAAATAAAACGAAGAGTGCGCCATCAAAGAACACAGCGAAGCGTTTGCATAAAAGATATTAGTCTTCTGGTACTGTCGCTAATAGGTCCAACCAGTGATGAGTCTGCGTACGTACGTGCGCATATGCGTCGAGGTAAACCGCGCAAAGCATATGTTGCACCCAAACATAACTTTCCGAACAGCCAGTAAAGTGGCATGCTCATTAAGCAACCCTTTGCTCAATGGTTGCTATGAGCTGTCCGTACGTAAAGTGGTGATGAGATACGACTTGGCATACGTTCGCTTATGCGCTGTATGGGCACTTACGAGGGGCGTTTGAAAAGTCCGTGCAAAGTTCGAGAGATGGCACCACCGGCGCGTATTGAGGTCATGTTTAGTTAGTAGCATCTCTTGAATGAATGCACACCAAGTGTCAGCCATATTGATCTATTTCTTTGTGTTTGGCATTCTTGTGAATCAAAGAAGTCGAGTGATTTTCAAGAAATGGACGAAAAAGAATTTCGTGTGGTGATTAAACATTACTTTATGAAAGCCAAAACGCCTCAGGAGACTAAAGAGAAGCTTTATAAACATTATGGTGACTCTGCACCTTCGATTAGAACAGTTTATAAGTGGTTTCAACATTTTCGGACTGGCCATATGGGCACAAGTGACGCTGAACGTTCTGGGCAGCCGGTGGAGGTTATGACTCCAGAAATCATTGATCAAATCCATGATATGGTGATGGATGACAGAAAAGTTAAGGTGCGTGAGATTGCACGTGCTGTGGGCATCTCGACTGGATAATACTCATCGACTATCTGCAAAAGGGTAAAACTATTACAGGTGCATATTACTCATCGTTATTGGACCGTTTGAAAACCGAGGTGCAAGAAAAACGCCCGCGATTGGCCCACAAGAAAGTCCTTTTCCATCACGACAACGCACCAGCACACACCTCAGCAGTTGTGGCCGCAAAATTAATGGAAATAGGATTCCAACTGGTTTCACATCCCCCCTATATTCCAGACTTGGCTCTCTCGGACTACTGTTTGTTCCCCAATTTGAAGAAATGGCTGGCGGAACAAAGATTTTTATTCAAACGAGGAGGTGATTGCAGGCACTAATGGATATTTTGCAGACTTGGACAAATCCGATTATTCGGAAGGAACCAACAAACTAGAACATCGTTGGACGAAGTGTATAAGCCTTGCAACAAGACTATGTCGAAAAATAAAAAAGATTTACCCCAAACACGTAAGCGGTTTTTATTTTTGCACGGACTTTTCAAACGCCCCTCGTATGTTCACTCGTGTTTGCGTATGTCAAAAAGTGCCTTTTTTGCTCTAAAACCGGCCGGTTTTGACAGTTGCTTATGTCGCAGACTCATCTTTGACTAAGGCTAATCTGTAAAATGTTGCGGCCAGTGCTGAGCTGTCGCTAAGAACATCATATTGATGTCGTTTCGCGCAGTTTACATCCGTTACACCACTTTATGGTGTATGGTTTGTGTTGGTTTGACATGGTTTGTTGTTATGGTGTCATAATAATCGATTTTTTGGCGCTAATTATTCATGAAAATCTTGCTTTCAACAAAATAATTTTCTTGCTACATAAAGCTCGAAATACAAGTAATTTTTCGAAGCCATTATTCTCTGGTCATTTTATATCAAAAAATTATGACTTTGATTAACCTCCTTGCTCGCTTGATTTGACACTGCTAAATTTTTAGGCATCGGATAAGAACGGTAACCAATTATCAGATACATTTAAAATTCACTGAATGTATTGGGAATGCGGGCAACACATTCTGTGAATTTCAAAGGACCAGGCCTGATAGAAGCGATTTGGGAATACGGGCAACACATTTTGAAAAATTCTAAAGAAAAAAAAACTGCTTTTTGCCCCATGAATTCTGATTCAGTCACTAGATTTTTATGAAATTGACACAGTAGCTGAACCTTACTTTAAGGCGGTTTTCGTCGGTCGGTGCTGCCAGCTATGGAAATTTTGGTGTCGTGGGTTTTGAAACTTCGCTCAGAAAAATAAAGCTTCTTGCTCTATAACTTCCAGTGCAGTCATGAAATCAAAACGAATGTCATATGATAAACGAAACTTATTAGGCATTATTCAGACGGAATCTGGTTAAAAAGCGATGATAGGGTCAGTGGTGTGGCGTGACAATTTATCGAAGGGAAGCAATTGGTTGATGTCCATGGTTGATTACGCTTTCCGCAAATTCGTTACGTGTAACAGAACCCCTCTATAAAAGCACCCAAGAATTACTAACGGGGATGTGAGAGTAGATATTCTGTATTCTTATGAAAATAAAAGATCACAGTCCTTCACATAATAAGAAACCATATTAATATTTATCAATAAAATAATAACATTCCCAGAACTAGAAATATAATATTTTTGAAAGTGGCTTAACTTCGAAGAATTGAAAAGGTTTAAAAATCTGAAACCTTGAATTTATTTTAACGATTATGCTACCAATTATTTCGACATAAGCACTTGTAGAGAATGGTACAATATTCTCATTGTTGTCAATTATGCACCTTGCTGTGTTTGTTTGTTTCGCAAATCGACCATAATTCGTTCCTAATTTCCGTGAAACTGTTTCTCAAAGATTGTATTGGATCTGAATATGATACATTATATTACTTTGTTAGGATTGAAATATATCGAATAGTATGTTTTTTTTTTTTTTTTTTTTTTTATAAACATTACTGACATTAAACAGAAAAATAAACTAAGAATCTCTAAGTCAAATAAAAACCCCACTCTCACTATTAACGATCTCTCCGTCTCAATTAGCACTATCATTTTCAGTTATATATTCCACGAGTTATTTAATTGCTCTTTATTATAGAAAAATTGTTAAAAATAACCGACCATTAACAGTCCAACGTTTTGGAGCATTTTTTGACGAATAAATACAAAGCACATAAACTCATTGTCGGTATTGAAACTAGTAATAGATTGGGAAAATATCTACATTCGCGTATACTACTGAACGATTTAGATAAAATCAAATTTAGTTGATGTTCGAAGAAATGAATAAATATTGCGTTTTTATATATATCTTTTGTACATATTTGCAATCCAGCTTTTTTGGCAGATATTACAGAGGCTCCTCACGACTTTACATTATCGGACAATATGCAAAATAAGGTTAAATGAACGGGACGCAGTTTGGTTATCAGAAACATCTGCGAGATTTATGAAAGTTTCTTTAACTGCACCGCTGCACTGCACTTCTTTAACTGCACTATAACCAAAGGTTGTTGAAAGTTATGATCGATATGATATATCGGTTGTTTTTTCTAATATTATTTCTATGAATTTGCTTTTCTAAATTCCATTACAAATATCTTTCAATATTTTTTTTTTAAAATCAACTAACGAGACCGTTTTGAATATAATTTGATGTTCTCGAAGAAACATTTGCTTGGTGCAAGTGAGCTGGCAATTATCGGTTACGCACTGTCAAAAGATTTATTGTCTTTAGGTGATTTACCCCTATTCCAAGAATGCACATTTTCAACACACTTGACCAGCAAAACTATTTTTGTTTAATATTACAACCGATAATCCGTTCCGAGTTCTTCATTTGTTAATTTCGCGATCAAACTGTCGAGTAGGTACATATCTTTATTATTGAAACAATTTTCGAACTTGTTTTCCATCGGTCCTGGTTGATGATGTCCTTTTTTTCAGCAAATTACCGAGATCCAATGAAATAAAAATTAAATAAGTTGACGAATCCTAAAATTTTGACCCACCGAACAAGTGAACACACTGACCAATTTCAACCTTTCACTATTTCAAATATCAATCAAAAGTATCATGCAATTTTGCACAGTAATTTTACACATTCAATTCTACACAATTCTAGTCTACAAATTCACCTATTATTACCAAATCCTATAGGCTATAAGTGACTCAAAGCCTTCGCCAATTGAAAACACCTTTATAAAAGTTTCTATACAAAATAGAACATACAAAAAATAATGTCATAATATAAATCATAAATAAAACACATTAAACAACGACTTATTGAATCCACAGCATCTGGCAACGCTTGTCACATATCGTAACTCAAATTCGCTCACAGCAAGCATTTTTCATTCACAAAAAATCTGTACAAGCAAAGTAAAATGATAACAATAACAATTTACCCTGCTACTAGTGAGGGAAACGCAGAAATAAGTTCCACAGTAGTCATGCGTTCGCAACTCCGCTCTGAGTCTCTCTTGAGAAAAAAATTTCCCCTAGGAAGCAACATTTTCATTGCTTCCAAACAGATCGTATAAACACATTTTTTTCAATGACGTCGCAGTCTAGTCTATATGGGGTCAAATAAACGGTTGTAGATGCAATTTTTACGTTGCCTCCAAGCCGTTGTTGTGCTTTCATTATTTTCATTCTGTGGTGTTACCAGATCAACTGTGTGAGATGTTCACAATTTGATTTGAGAAATATTTTTTTAATAAATGTTTATGCGCGATTATTTCACGATTTCGAAAAAAAAAACAATCTTTATTAAGCAATTTTATCGTAAAATTTTTAAACGGTAATGATCTCGTAGTGACAGTAAACAACAAATATTAAGTTTTCGAAAATTCGGAAACTTTTGTGACTGGTTACCCTAAATATCTTTCTACCCCTATAAATTCCAATGCAGTCATCGGATCAAAACGAAATTCGCATTGTAGGTTGATTTCAATGTGAGGCAGGTGTGATATATTTTTGGCTTTGATGCTAGCAAAAGGTTGCCAGCACGAGGCGTTTTTTTCTATTTTCGTATTAATAAATGCTTCCATTAGGTATTAATATCGCGAACATTTACAATCAAAATAAGTTACCAATTTTTAAAATATTCTAAGTTCTATAAATTTTTCGGTCCCAAACATCTTTCGTTTTTTGATCCCAAACATCTTTCTATCCCTGTAACTTTCGACGAAACCATCGGATAAAATCGAGACCGATATGAAATGAAATTGAAATGAATTGATGAAATTCATGCAAGTGGTAGTCCAGAAATTCTTTCCACCATATGAGTTTAAATGCATTGATAAGATAAAACCTGTTTTGCACTCGAAACAGGTTGAAGCATGTGTGGTAGAATATGCACTCAAAATCTGCACGATTCTTCTATTGTTCATCGATCATTAGTATTTCTAGCGGCTCAGGTGCGCTAGAGTTTTTTTTCCCATCATATTCTTATTAATTATATGTCATCAATTATTAATCGATATTTTTTTGTCTCATTTCAGGTGAGTTTTTCCATCCATCCACGTTAATTTGCTAGTAGGTTATTGAAGGAAATTATAAATCATAAAGGTAACTTTTACGCGAATTCTATGTAGTCATCCCATTGGCTACGTTTTCGTGCGAATAAAAAGAATATATCAAAGCTTTTTCTTGACCAGGGACTCAATGCCATCGACTTGGAGCTGGTGCGTATGTAGTCCTTAATTCGAGTTCTTTATGTACGATCAACTATGATTACACATAGTCGTTGGAGTGATCTAGCTGCGAATAGATGCTCAAACTCTGGATAAAATGAAGCGTGTAAGGTCTATGGTAAATGTAAACTCTACCAATTCAACCTTCCGAAGGAAACATTTACTTACAGTAACACCGGGGCAAAATTATTTGTTTCTAGGCCTTGTCTAAAAACTTAATTGTATAAATTCAGCAACTACAAAATGGAAATTCCCTTTATAGAAAAATTAATATTTTCTAGACTATAAAAATCAAACTAATCCCTCAATTTATAACATCGATTATAGATTCGCTTCCGAATTTCCGTTCAATTCAAATTCCATCTAATTTCCAATGCAATTTGAAAGCATATAATACACGATCTGCTCGGTAAATACTTAACCGCCACTTACAATATTAGTTATTATCGCAGTTTATGGTCATGTTCGAGTGAGTGAATTGTAGTATGCTACTGTACTCGGCCACTTGACCATCCATCCATTTAATATTTAATAGTCTGAATCGAATCACTTGTGCACCAACCGTTACCGCTAGATTCTGGCACCTATTTTTAAAATGATTATATTGTAATCGATGTGGCGGTAAACGTTTGGCGCGTGCGTTCATGGTGCAATTGCGTAAAATACGAGAATTATACTGGAACTTAAGTATTCGGCTAAAGTGTATACATGCAACTGAGTGTGGGCTAGAATGAAGCGGAAATAATGTGTTGAGATATGTGCATGAACAGATTGTTTTCATCGATCGATTTAGAAATGAGATTTTATGGATAATGTGGATGATGAAAGAATTTTAGGGATTTTATTGAGTTGTAGAACAGTCCAAGTGATTTTAGTTAAATCACATGTGTTTCATTTGTGGTAGCTATCAACACTAACTCAAGTTAGTAGTGTTGATAGATTTAGCTACCACAAGTGAAATATTTTACGGCCTCAAAGTGCATCATAGACATATGGTTCGTTAAAAAAAATTAATTCAAGAAAGATAGGTAGGTGCTCATACATCAATTTATTCAATTAATTTGCTAAAGACTAATTTGCTATTATAGATGCAGCAGAATGCGGTAAGTTGCGTTTTGCTAGCAAGTTGAGAGAACCTTGGGCTACCAGTGAAGGCATTAAACTTCTGGAGAAGGGCATGTATCCGTGAATCAGTAAATGAGTCAATCAAAACGCTTTCAAATGGGGCAGTTAAACAATCCCAAATTCAGAATTTTATCATTACCGTCAAAAATAGAGACTAGCGAAGAGACTCTTTCGAGTATATCTTTGTATACTTATCGGTCTGAATTAGGCGGGATATAAAATATTCCAACGTAAAGAGAGCCTTTGAGCCTGCCTTTGAAAAGGCCGGTGCAACTTCACACTTTTCCCGTACACCTAGGGATTTTTGGACTCGGCCTGGAGCGTGGAATCTTCATAAATGCTCCTAGCTCGTGTTAGAGAGTATGCACCATTCACCTAGGTGCCTACGTGCTAAACCACACACTATCCTCTTCAACCTTCGTCTTGTGAGACCGCCGTTCAGCATTGCATCGTGAGTCTGCTTTCTTCTGGAACTTTTCATCTTTGGCTATCAAAACTATTTCTGATTCACTGGATTCTCCTCAGCTTGATACTTACTTTCGTCACGTACAAGGGGATACATAAGAAGCTCCCTACCTTTCCCCTCATATGGGGAAAGGTCGGGTGGTGACTGAGGTCACTTTCCCTCTCCTATCAGTAGCTCACTGTCATCCAAAGCTGCTTTTGCTCTCTCTACTTGATTTTTCTGGCAAAATTTTGGTATTCCCTTGACCGCCAGCTTAAGTGCTTTATTCCGTATTACATCCAATCCGGGCGCTTTATTGTCACCGATTTTTCGTATGGATGCCATTACTTCATCTCTGCTTACCGCCGGCACGTTTTGAGGATCTACCTGTATTACCGGCAGGCTTTCGCCCCAATTCTGCGGGAAAAAGGTTGTGACTATTTCCTGGAACATCTTCGAACACTTGATTTGAGGAGAACTCTTTCGCTTTATAGTAGTCATAACAGCTTTGTACGCTCTACCCCATGGATCGGAATCGGCCTCGTTACACAGCTTCCTAAAGCGCTCATTCTTGCTCTTAGCGATTGTAAATTGGAGGTTCTTCCGGACGTAATTTTATTGGCCCTGCAAGCCCTCATACTTTGGGCTATTCCTGCGGCGTTGGCTACATCGCCTAGCTTTGAGACATTTTTCCGGAACTCGTGGATTTCGATGACGAGCGCAGCTTTCGTCCGTCCATTTCCATATCAGGAGGTAGCATATCCCGGAATATTTCTTCGTCTAGCCTTTTTGATGACCAGCCAACTATGCTTTTATTCTAGTAACTCGCACACATTGTGCTTTTGCTACGTAAGCAGTTCACCGTGGCTTTTGTGGCCTGATGGTCACTGTAGATGTAGTGCTTGCTCTACCACTGCAAGTCCATGATTAAAGCGTCGCTCACAAAAGTGCGGTCTACAATGGAATCCAGATCTCGCCTACTAAAGGTGTTTGAAGTTTAACGCCTTCTTGAAAGCTAGACACCTACTGCTACCCGCTACGTGCTTGTTATCACAATCTTCGGCTTCCCTGCAGAAGAGATAATTCACGTCCTTAGTGCGATTTTTGGCTACGTGACCCTCTTCTCCACATCTTCGGCACAGCTTCGATCGATCCTGCGGGTTTCTGCAGTTGTTCGCTAAGTGTCCAAATTCGAGGCATTTAAAATACCTATTCATAGAAATCTGCACCCCAATTACCCACCCGATTCGGACTTTGCCTGCTGCTAAGGCCGTACGTGCCTGGTCAACCGCAATATGTAGTGTGACTGTTTGGGTACCCCTGAAAAATTTTCTAAGACCCGCGATGTTTGATTCCTCCACGGTTGTCAGCCCCAGTTGGTCCGTAAGAGCACTGCGGATTTCCTCCTTCGTAGTGATGTCATCTGGATCTCGGGATTCAATTGCTACTCGCTGGCAAGTTACTCGTACGTTTGCCTGTTCACCAAGAGCGACCTCAATTTTCCTCTTGAACATCTCATGCTCGGATCCGCCAGATTTAACTACACATGCTGGTCACCTTACATTTCTTTAAAGTAGAGTCTGTCAGTCAAGTAGGGTCACAGCCCTTTAAAGTAGGGTCTGCCTTGACTTTTCGCAGGATGTCCGCGTATATAACGCCCTCGTTAGCAGTGATAACACAGTGATTTAGATTTCTTTAAATCACTTTCAACCTTCCAGCTCGATTGTTGAGCACCTTTCTAAGGAGGCAGCATTTGCTGGTGCCAGCTGCAAGTCTAGCTAGCGTCTTTGGAGTCATACAACTAGACTCTGTAGAGATGGGAAAACGACACAATTTGGTGTATCGACACAGTTCGATTCACTTGTTCCGATGAGTCAATCAGATGTGTCAAGCATTGAAGTGTTGTGTAGTTGTGACACAATTAGGTGTATCGACACAGTTCGATTCACTTGTTCCGATGAGTCAATCAAATGTGTCAAGCATTGAAGTGTTGTGTAGATATGGAGCAGGACTACATTTCAGATCTTCATTTGAAGAAAATGATGAATAAAAAGAGATAATAGAAACAACAATACACAACCGCACATACAACTTTGTTGTACAAGAAAAAACCAAAAAAAAACCTAGGCTCTCGAATTATTTTTGTTTAATTCTCGTAATAATCTTATCATTGCTTCAGAAATGATCTTAACTCGAAATTTGAAACAAAAAAAATATTATTTTGGTCACTTTTAGACTCTTTGCCCAACATATGGATTAACATTTTCAAAAATTATCTGAGCTAAGTTAAAAACATCAATTTATGTTTGACATATTGGCTTTTTAACGATTTTTCATTCATAGGAATATATAAATTTAATAATACCACCGCCTTTGCCCAAGAGTTAAAAATATCTGTGTCGAAAATATACAACTAGTGTGGATCAATAACTACCGAAAATTTCAGCTTCATGGTACCACAATCTCCTGAAATAGACAAAATAGACAGAAAAGTGTCGGTCAAAAGTAAAAAGCTCATAATCACTTCAATTGATTGCTTCATTTGATTGCATCATTTTGATTGTCTCATTTTGATTGCTTCACTCATGTGCTACCCATCTCTGTGCAATTAAAATCAGATAAAACCTTTACTGGAGAACTTTATCATCGACAATTGATACGTTTGAACCAAGCATTGATAGAAAAACAGCGAGAATAGGAGACCAGACACAATACATTAATTTTGCAGCATGACCATGCTCGTCTACATGTTGCGAAACCGGTCAAAACGCACTTGGTAGATATCCAACCCCACCGACTGTGTTCTCCAACAGAGCCCATGTCATCAATGTCAAGCTGTAACTTTTAGTGGAAGTCAACTCAAATTTTTCTGAAATCAAGTTACTTCACCCATATGCAGCAGCAACCTTTCTGGACCCTCGGTATAAAAAGTTAGTGTCTGAGAATCCACGCGCTCTTTCTTCCATAATTAGCTACTTTGGTGATTATTTCGCCGTTCGATTTGTAGTCTTCGTAGTTGGAAATAATTTGCAAGGGACTTCCCCTTCAAGGTGCTGCTACATGCACACGTCCGTCTTGTCCAGCAGTCCGGTTGAAGGCGGGCAAGACGGACAGGTGCATTTGGTGCGCATGATGGTAAAGGTATCAGGCCCGGGGCTTCTGATCAAAACGAGGGTGGACAAGATAGGCGTGTGCAGTGTTAAGACATCGATACACGATTGTAACTTTACGTTGGTTTTCAGGTAGCTGTATACCGGAAATGATGCTTGAGTCCAGCCATGCTGTAACCCTGGACGTTGCGCCTGACGATGATGGTGAGGACTACTCTTCGGGGATTTGGCGTGCAGTAGACAGTCTCCTACGCCCAAACTCTGTGGGGACAATCGACCAGGAGGCTGCAGGCACCATCCCATCGCAGCTAAAGCGCACCGCAGCAGCGCTGTTCTCGACAAGCGCGCAATCCAGATCCTATGGAGCTGTGGGACTCTACGAGAATTGGGTGTAAACAACTCTACGAATTACCCATGCTCTATTTGCCCTTTATGGCCACTTCAACTGCTGCCAAGCGACTTTTCTCCCACGCAGGTAGTGTGAAGTGAACAAAAAGGAGTAGATTATCTCTTAAGAACCTGAACATGCTAGTTTTCCTGCGTTCTGTTAACCAGGAAGATTGGTTTGAGTCTTGAGATAAATTTGTATTGTGTTCGGTTCTATAATCAAATTTTTACATGTTATAATGTATTTATCGTGAATAGCGTTATTTTGAGTTCAGTTTGCATTGCATTTTTTCGAAGAGACTGATTTTTGACTAGTCTAAGTCTAAGTAATTAATATTTTATTGAATGTTTTCTAACCATTTGGTATGATCTCATTCTACTCATTATTTATTTTTGAGTTTTATATTGTTAAGCAATTTTATCAGTTTTGCAGAAATTCTATTTAATTGTTCTGTTGACTGTATTTGTTCATAAAAATAAGTGCTTTTTGAAATTCTTGAATCTTGATCGACCTCATTTTTCATTTAAATATTCAAAACTCATTGCAAATCTGAATATACGAGTATGAAAGTTTTGAAAACTTTACAGATTTTTTTCGCAAAAAATCGGCGATTAACCGGTGAAGTTGTTAAAATCTTCCACCTCAGGGCTTTCACCGGCAAAAAGCCGATCGGCTAACTGTTAACCGTTCACCGGTGAATAAAATTAGTTTTCCAACCCTACTTACTAGCGCTTGATGTTTGATCGGAACCGGAACTGTTAAGAACTATTGATTGCAAACCGTTCCGACCAGTTCCGAATTATTATTAGGTTTTCTTAACAGTTCCGGTCCATCCCTAGTCGCTAGCGATAGTATATACTTTCAGCAATTTTCAACAATTAAGCCTGTATTTCTATTCCGTTATATGTAAATAGCATTTATTTCTTTAAATTCGAAATGAATGTTATAGACAACTCGTGATCGATTTTTTCGTTGCGTTTGTTAAACGGCTTTGTTTGTTCATGAATTTGAAATAATGAATAGGGGTGCACGTGGCGATTGTTATCCAGCACGTGGCTTCGAAAAAGTTTAGTGCCACATAGAATATAACCTTCTCTGCAGTTACTTTGCATACATTTATATTTATCTATTCACCATTTTTCGCTTTCGTTTCGATAAGGATTGATGGTGTTCCAATGCATTGAACTTAAAATAATAATAAAATAATCCAAAGGGGAGCTGAAAAACACCAACGAATGCAAAACGAATAAACAAATAACCGTCTATGTAAAACGCTATCCTTCGATTTATAATCTTTTCCAGTTTTGAAGAAGTCGCTCGTCCATAACATCTGCTGGAATGAGAACAGATAAACGAAAATATTTTTCGTTCGATTCTAGAACCGAATGCGCTCATCTTCATCAGCATTTTTTTTAAGGAGGGAGCAGGTTTTATGGATTTCTTAAGCAAATTGTTGCTATAAAAGCTGGCATGAATTCTTATAAAAAAAAATTATTTACAACTTTCTTGAGAATTTTGGGGTCGAATCTGTATTAGAGCGAATGTCTAATCGTACTCAGAAAAGAAGGCAGTGAAATTAAGACAAATGGTGGAAGGAAATTGTTATGCTTTGGTAAGAAGATGGTGTTTGTTTGGGTTGAAATTGATTTTTTTTTGTGTTTCGCTCGGCTGTATTGTCAATGACTCCATTCGATTTTTGTGTTTATGTTGTTAAATTGGTATAAGGCTGATTTGATGTTATTTTAAGACAATTGATTGGAAATTGATTCTTAAATCTGTATGAATGTGTTTGTATTTGTTATGATTTGAACATATTTTCTCAATACTTTTGCGTATGCACGTAAAAATTTGTTGGCTGCTATTGCAAATAATGAAGAATATTTGAATCTAAATGCAGATGAATAAGGGCAGGCAGAGTCGCAAAAAGTCGAAGCTACTCCAGGGTTTACTTGGCGTTTCAATGAAATAGCCTAAGAGTGCCTTTTAGGAGGCATTATTGATGCCAGCAAGAGATGATTTCATGGAAAACTGAAATAAAATGAGGCAAATTATGTTTAGGGTCTGAATGTCGTTGAATGAAGCGGGCTGGTGTGAATTAGTTAGGCTGGTATAAAACAGTTAGGCTGCTTCTACGTCAAAACAAACGGCTCGTCCTATTTCTATGAGGAGACAAACTCTGATCTTGGGAAACACTGGCCAGGTGCCAAATCAAAGGTCATAAATAGTGGCGATATCCTAAGTTGGACTAGATGCAGGGCATGTAGTCCCTGTTTTCATTCGGATTCAGTGGAAATTCTGGACATCACTCGACTTTTCGTTCCATATATCTCTACAAGGGATTGGAAAAAGGGCATTGCCAGGTACGGACAAGAGAGAAAGGGAATCAAACTGCTATTGCGTCCGTGGAGGAATACTTCGACCTACCCCATATTATTAGAGTTAAAAAAACCTGCTCCTCCGCTTGACTAAGACAGGGGAAGCAAATCTTCATCCAAGAATAGGGAATCCAATCCCGGGATCCCGAATCCCGGGATCGAAAAGTGCAAATAGAATCCATATTTATGAGAAAACAATTAACATGCAGGCTCACATCAAACTGCGTAAAGAATAGAGCCAAACAAACCAATGTACCAGTTAACAAGAAAATACAAAGGGTTTGTCAATAAACAAATTATTCGTTATTTCGAATGATTTGAGGAAATTAATACTAGCGAATGCATACACAGATTTACCAAAACCCTCAACAACAATAAAAAATAAGGTTGTAGGCTATGCAAGCAGGATAAAGAAAATAATAAAAAATGAGATAAAACAGGCTAGAATCTCAGGTGAACGGTTCAGTTTGACGTGTGATGAATGGACTTCGACTGCAAATAGGCGCTTTATAAATATTAATATCCACTCAGTAAATTCTTACTGGAGCTTGGTGCGAGTAAGGATGTCAATGACAGCTGCAAAGTGCCTAGAGATATTGAAAGAGCGTCTTACTGAGTTTGATGTTTCTCTAGGAAATGACATTGCTGCTATCGTAACTGAGGGGCCAAACGTGATGCGAAAAGTAGGCAGACTAGTTGATACAGAGCAACATATTTGTTTGGCGCATAGCATTCACTTAGCAGTTGGCGATGTTTTCTATAATATTAGGTCCATTCCAGATTAAAGAGTTGATGAAACAGCTGATAGTCTCCATGACGACCACGAAGATTTGGATGGTCCTGAATCAGCTTACTACGTTGAACCCGGTCACCTGCAAGACACGCCAGATCTGAAAAAGGATTATGACATCAGCGCATGCATAAAGAAAGTTCGTAAAGTAGTTTTGAATTTTACAAAAATATCCAACGAAAAAAAATACCGTTCTTCAAAACTATGTAAAATCCGAGCAAGGCAAAGAACTGTCTCCTTTACTGGATTGCAAAACAAGATGAAATAGTCTCTTGACAATGCTCAAACGGTTTTCCATTTTGAAAAATAGGCATTAAAAGACCTTCAGTATCAGTAAATTGAGTTTGATTCGATTAAGAAAATTATTGAAGTTTTACTCCCTGTAAAATTGACTGTGGAGGCCTTAAGTCGCAAAGATGCAAATTTATGCACTGCAAATACTTCATCAAGATTTTTATTTAGGCAGTTAGGAGAAAAACGGTCCATTCTTGCGAACGCTATGAAAGAGATATCTGGTATGCTAAGCTATCTCCAGAATCCACATTGTGCCAGCGAAAAATAGAATCTCTATTTTTGAAACCAAGCAACGCAAATATTAAAAAAAAAATTGAAAGGGTTCAGATGCTGAACCCTTTGGTTGGTAGCTAAAGAAATGAGGAGAACCCAATACATACCTATATTGAATCAGGACAAGGTAGTCGTCAATTGACGCTACAAGAAGAGCTGCAAAAGTATGAAAATCATTCATCGTGAAATGCCGCAAGAAACTGATCTGAAAGTGGTGGCACTCGTATATAATTTGGAGCAGGCGTACTAATATTTATCCACCGTCCCACCAACGAGTATCGAGTTAGAACGAGTTTTTTCCGCGGCGTCGTAACATCGGGAATAAATTTAGAAGCGGGCTTGGAGACGATACTTTGGATGCGTTGCTATTACTTCAATGCTACTTCCAAAAAAACGAATGAACTTTGGCAACATTTTTTTATATGTTTCTTTATTATGTATCTCAATTTGAAGAGTTGTGATTTTTTGTTGTAATTTGTAATTGTTGTAACTTTAACTATTTGTCTTCATACTGTCAACGTCTTGGATAATTAAATTTTTTTTTTTATTTATATCAATTATTTAAATTAGTAATTATGCAGTAACATATTTTTTTATACAGTTTTGAACTTACTTATTGTTGTAGTTTTGTTGATATAATCTGTTTATTAAAACCTTGCCTTATTTTGTTGTGTTATTTTTTGAATCTCGAATCCCGGAATCCCGGGATTGTCAATTTTTTAATCCCGTAATCCCGGGATTGTCAATTTTTTAATCCCGTAATCCCGGGATTGAAAAACTGTTCCGGGATTGGAATCCCTATCCAAGAACCATGGGTTGCTAACAACCAGATTTGCGGGCTATGCACCAATGGATAAAGACTGATAACACTCGATGGCTTGCAGAAACCACGAGTTCTTATTCTGGTTTATAACACACACAATCATAACACTAGCCCTCCCTCGTCAAGGATGTTGTGGCTTTAGCGCCAAGAATTGATGTTCTTCTTTTTCCAAAAGCTGACGCTAATGCGCATAATGAAGTGTAGGACAGCTCCAACACGAATGGCCGAGGTGAGGAACTTTTTGTCTTCATCCTAGTCGTCATTAACGGCCTTCCTCGCTTCAAGTCTTAGGGATGTCCTTGACGTTACACCACTAAATATTACTCTCCTAACTGGAGAGTTTTGCAGGAGTACTCCTTCTCTAATTATGAATACTTATCTTTCTACGTCGTTGGCCGCAGCTTACTTGAGCAGATGCCTTTATCATCAAAAGTAGGACAGACTGGAAGCCATTCCAAACCCTGGCTCAATTTTCACTGGAAACTACTCCCAGGTGCATCGACTGCTACCATAAATTGGATCAGGTGGCTGACACCCTTACTAGTGCCCTCAGCTCTACAGTTAGGGAAGCGTTCAACCCATCCATACTGCGAGAGAGAGAGAGAAAGAGAGAGCAGGAAGGAGTTCAACAACTTTAAAAGATCTGGTCGTTGTATAAAGTGAAGCTGAAGGCTTTTAAGTATTCCGTACGCAAGGTAAAGAAATCCTCGTGGAGATCTTTCTTTCGAAACGTTAAGAGTCTCAGTGAGGTATACCACCTTCTTAAAGGTTAACATCGATACCGAATTCATTGGAGTACGTTATGAACCATATGGCATTTGGACTAGTTCAAACAACTCTAAACGGTTTCAAGGACTTACATTTTCTGGGCAATTATTGTCCTCTTCTAAAAGCGGTGCGTCGAACGGAGTAGACCATCAATTTCATTCCGTTTCTTAGAATATCCAAGTCCCAATTGATTTGGGTCATTAACTTATTCGAGCCATTTAAATCTCCGGGCCTTAATGGCATTCTTCCGGCTGATATCCAGCAGTCGAAAAAAAATAACGCTACCATGGCCGAGAGAGGGATATAATGCGTGTTTGCGTTTCTCGTATGTTACTATTTGCTCAAGTTGTGTTTATAGCAGAAGCAAGAAAAGTTTCGCATTTCAAGCCAAAGTACAACCGTCCAATATGTCTTAGCTCTGTCCTGCTTAAGATTCTGGAAAGAAAAATATTGCAGTTACAGCAGCAGCTCTTCATGTTCTCATTGAGTAAATAGAGAAATCCTTTGATCTTAAGGAATATACGCTTGCCACCTTCTTAGAAATTGAAGGGGTCTTTAACAACATTAAGTCTGATGCAATTGTTGAGGTGCTCTCAGTGCTGGGTATTTTTATAAGCGAGCTACCGAGCGGCTCTTTAAGAATAGAGTGGCATCCCCTTCCTTGGAGAAGGCTTACGTACGACGAGGGGTCAGCACGAGTGCACCTCAATCATCTGTCCTCTTTGTGGAACATTAAGCAATTTTCGTGCTGATTCATTGGTTACGAACCAAACCTTCAACTAGCTAATCTAGCTACTGTAAGACTGCATCTCATTTAAGCGTCGATTAGAACATGATCTGGCCTGCTAAAATATTATCTGATATCTACATCGCTCCGGTTGTTCTACTAGGGATGGTAGGGATGAAAAACAAGCTGGTGTTATCCTCGAGAGTGGGCTTATCCATGTGTACATCGATGAGTTGAATCTAAAGCTGCCCCTTCGTCTACCAGACCTTTGTGGTGTCTTTCAAGCGGAGGTTGTGGCTATTTTTCAGGCAATCTAATGGCTTTTGTGTCAATATTGTATTTTCACAGATAGTCAATGATTGTCACTGAATGCCGTGCATCTCTTGAGAAAATATAGAGACGAAATTCGGCAGTACAGTTGATTTGACTACCTGGACCTAGGGATTTTGAAAGCAACTCCGATAGCAAGGTTGCTATTGGTGGTCTCATACCACTTTTCCATAGGAATACCGAGATCATCGGTCAAATCAGCCATTAGATAAAATTACCTCGAAGATGCTAGGAAATCCTGGGCCGAAGGATTATTCAGTGCGATAGCAAGACAGTTCTGGATCTCCATGGCCGTGGTTGGCATCAGGAGACTGTTAGGTTGAATTCTTAGTGCTCTGCGTTGCGCTGTGAGCATTTTCAAGAGCCGCTTTCTCATACGACAGTACGCGCAACGGTTGGGCGCCGGGTTCAACGATTTTTGTAGCAGCTGTGGTTCGTAGGACTAAGAGAAATCCGTCCTCCATGTTATGTGCCAGTGTCCGGCTCTCGCGAGAAGAAGTTTAGCGGTACTCGATGCATATTTCCTCTCAAATTGAGGGAGTTCAACAGCTCGAAAAGGTCTAATGGCTGGTCGATGTACAAAACGAAGCTTAAGGCTTTTAAGTATGCCGTACGCAAGTCAAAGAGGTCCTCATGGAGATCTTTCTGTGGAAACGTCGAGAGTCTCAGCGAGGCAAATCGCCTTCGTAAGGTCTTAAGCACGACACCGAAGGCTATGGGGTGCATCATGAACCCTGAAGGCATTTGGACTAGTTCGAGCGCAGATACACTAAACGTTCTTATGGACGCACATTTTCCGGGCAATTATTGCCCTCTAGAAGCGATATATCCAACGGAGCAAGCTCACAGTTCAACAACACCGTTCAGAATAACAAATTCTCAACTGAGGTGGGTTATTAACTCCTTTGAGCCGTTTAAATCTCCGGGCCCTGATGGCGTCCTTGCGGCTGATATTCAGCAGTCCATCGAAGTATCGCTACCATGGCTCAGGGAGATTTATAACACTTGGCTGCGCTTCTCGTATGTTCCCACCAGCTGGCGGGAAATTAGAGTTGTGTTCATTTCGAAAGCAGGAAAAGTTTCTCATGTTAAGCCGAAGGACTACCGTCCAATAAGTTTTAATTTTGTCTTGCTTAAGATTTTGAAAAGGATAATTGATTACCATATTAAAAAAATCAATAGATCCTGTGCTGATCTCGCAGTCACAGCACGCCTATACCAGAGGTAAGTCGGTTGAGACTGCTCTTCACGTCCTCATTGGGCAAATTGAGAAATCTCTTGTTCTAAAGGAATATACGCTTGCTGCCTTCTTGGACATTGAGGGGGCCTTCAACAACGTAAAGGCCAACGCAATTGTTGAGGCACTCTCGGTGCTACACGTGGATGAGCGGCTGATTGCTTTTATTGTGCAGCTTCTCAAAAGTAGAGTGGTTATCTCTTCCCTGGGGAATGTCAGCGTAAGACGAGGAGTCAGTACGGGCCCACCTCAGGGTGGGGTCCGCTCTCTCTCCCCTGCTGTGGAACATCACGGTGAATACTCTCCTAATGACGCTGGACCGTGCCGGCTGCAAAGTGATTGCTTATGCGGACGACATAGCTGTGGCAGTGTCGGGAAAGTTCTTATCTACTCTATCGATGAGGTTAAATCACTCTCTTGACATACTTTCACGTTGGAGTCGTGAGTGCGGCTTGAATGTGAATCCTAGCAAAACGGAGCTAGTACTGTTTACAAGGAAATACAAAGTTCCCTTTTGTGAGTTACCCAAATTAAATGGAATCTCCATTGAATTCAGCCAGAGGGTCAAGTACACTAGGGCTTATCCTTGACTCGAAGTCACTATGGACCTGCAATGTAGCAGAAAGAGCACGAAAGGCTTTCAATGCACTTTACCGCTGTAAAAGAGCCATAGGAGCTTGGCTTTATACTGCTGTGGTTGAACCAATTCTATTGTTTGAGGTAGTGTTCTGGTGCCAGGCTGCTCTAAAGGCTACCGGGGTCAATATTAGTATTTTCAGATAGCCAAGCGACTATTAAGTACCTTGCTGGTCCTTGTACAGTGTCCATCATTGTTGCTGAATGCCGTGCATCTCTTAGGGATATATCGAGAAATTCGGGTGTTCAATTGATGTGGGTACCTGGACATAGGTGTTTTCAGGGCAACTGTGAGACCGATGAGCTAGCACGGCCTGGAACCCCGTTACCGGAGGTCTCTTGCTCGTCAATAGGAATGCCGATAACATCGGTCAAATTGGCCATCAGGCAAAAATATCTTGAGGATGCTAGGAAGTCCTGGGCAGAGGAATAATTCTGCGCAATAGCAAGGCAGCCCTGGGTATCCATGGATGCGCATCGCACCAGGCAACTTTTAGGCTTAACATAGGGCGGCATGCGCAACGATTGGGCGTAGAGTCTAACGATTTCTGTCGGAATTGTGGCTCTGAGGACGAGGAGGAATCTGTCCTCCATCTCATGTGCCAGTGCCCGGCTTTGGCAAGGAGAAGGTTGGCGGCACTTGGTGCACCCTTTCTCTCAAACCTGACGAAACTGTTCCTGGTTAATTTAAAGGGGATAGTCCGGTTTGTCAAAGGAAGCAGATGATTTCCCCATTTTAGTAAGTAGGAAAGAGTCACTAATTTATCATGGCATCACAACGAGCCTCTCTTGTGCCTATGTGTGTCGGTCGTCAGGCCTCTGCGGATCGGCAGCCATTTCAACCAAACTTAACCTAACCTAACTGACCTTGGTTGACCTAAAGGGGATTGTTTCGAAGCAATCTATTTGTACAAATTGATGAAATTTTTTTTTTTTTTGTTATTACCCACCTCAACATGTGACACCACCATGTGACATAATGTCATCATCCAACAGCTATCACAGATTTAACAAACAGTCAGCTGAGAAGTGGAATGTTAATGCTGTATTCTAAAGCAGATGGTTCTTATTGTAGTAGTTTTTGAAATATTACGTTAAAAGTACCGAATTTGCGGTTTATCAAAGGCAGTGGATGGTTTCCTGTCTTTAGCTACTAAGGGAGGGACACTTATAATAGTATTACAACGGCCTCTCTTGTGCCTACGTGCGTCTGTCGGCAAATCTCTGTCGATCGACAGCCATTTCAAACTATCTATCTACCTTAGTTCGATGTAAACACAAAACAATTTTTTAAAAATTCGTAAAGCGTGAAAGTGCTCCAAAAACCTTCGTCTATAGAACAACAATTCCCTTATATATCCATATCTTAATCAATCACAATATTCCTATGACAATGAAAATTCTTCTCACATAAGTCCTATAATCATCAAAATGACATACCAACCTATTCAGTTGAAAATCGTTCAATTCAATTATTTCCCACCATTCACAAATATCCCCCTCTGTATTGTCACCCCAATCGATATAGCACTACCGTAACGACAAAACAATCTCGAAAGCATAACCATCAATTCAGAGTTCATATATCAAAGTAACATGCACGCATATCTAATTGATCCACTTCAAAAATCATTTCGTCCTTCCCCTAATCGCCATATCACCGCACCGAAACTTCCTCCCCTCCTGACCCAAACAGTCACGAAATATGTATATATTACTAAATTACAGCGCTTCATTCTCCCTTTCGACACCCTATTTTTAATACTGGCGCACACACCCAACCCTCGGCTGCTGATTACATTTCATGTCTTCAATTAGTCACCAAACGACGACGTAAACTTTATCGTTGTTCACTATGCACGGTCGCGACGAAAGATAGTTTGGGTCGGGGCAAGGACACCGGGTTGCGGGGCATCTAGAACGTGTGTCTGATGAACGCCGTTAGTCTCAAGCGAATATGTAGGAATTCGGGGGTAGCAGAGTAAGCGACCGTTCAACGAATACACGTACCGACCCCTGAAAATTCCTCGGGACTTGCCCCTAAAAATTAAATAATTACTGAAATAATTTCCTCTTATTCGGTGCTTTCCACTCGGGCTATCAGTGACGGCAATCTCATTCTACTCGAATTCAAACAACTGTGAATATTTTCATAAGCCCCCGTCCCCCCCATTCCTCGTGGCTCGGCAATTTTCACGTTGAACTTTGTTCCGACTTTACGGCAACTGTGTACCGGCAGCAGTGGCGCTACCCTTTCGGTATGTCTTTGTCCGTTCTAGAACAACCCTAATTCAACAGAGTGCCAGTGGCATGCTTATCATTACGATTCCATCTTAAGTACACAGTGAGACCTCGAGGAATTAGTTGGTGGAATGAGTTGCTTGCCAGGACTCTCAGGACGACTCAGTGCTTGTACAATATAATTCTGTAATTTCCTGTTGGCTGTTTTGTGTCGGGCAAAGCTTAGTTTACTGATGTATTTTGGGGTAGGTATGCGGAAAGCGAACGAAAGAGGAAGCCTACGTATTCCGTGTGCTGCTGCAGGATCGTTTACCATACTTAAGAAAGTCGCCACTTTGTAGATTGTTTTTTTAAGTCAATTAGTTACCTGCCTGATGGCAGGGCGAAGGCGATTAATTAGTTGAGGAATTTCAATAATGAACGACGAATTGTGACGGATGGATAAATCGTTTGCTGGGTTTATTCGACACATGAACACTGAAACTTGTGAACTGAGAGGGGGGGGGACATTGTTGCGCTTTTATTAAACACTTCATTAAACAGAGATGGGGTGATTTTCAAACTATAGGTGGTGTTGCAAAAAATATTGAGACAGTTAGCTCTGACGTAATTTTAGAAATCTACATTCAAAGGATTGAACTAACTGCTCCAACACAAACTTTTCTCCTACATCCGGTTCAACAGTTTTAAGCCAGTCTATGCTGTTCGTAGCTGGCAGTGAGATTAAAATTCTGGTACTCCTGCTTGCACCCTCACTTGTTGAATATTCTCATGACAGTGTGAGTTACTTCCTAAAACGAACTGAGGACTCAGAAAATGAAGACATGAAGCAGAAACTGATTGGATACCAAAACCCTACTTCACTAGAACTGTAGAGATACTGATGCTTCCTTGTTGAATGACTCGTAAACATATGAGCTTCGTTCACAACTTGTCGAATTCCGCAAGTTTCCGAGAAGAGGACGAAATGAGAAGAGAACATGTAGCAGATGCTCAATTCTGTTCTTTCGTTTGATTTGATTGATTCCATTTGAAAGATGTATTCCGGAATTTCTTTCGTTTTACATTTCCCATTACTACCACTATCAGTGTATACACTATAATTTAATGCACTAGATCAGAGGCGTCCAAACTTTTTGCTGCGAGGGCCAGTTTGGTATTTAAATGCATTATCGGGGCCAAGCATCGTAAATATGTGAATTAAAAAACCTTATTACAAGTAAAGCAGCATTGAATTTTATTTTTTATAGTAAATTACAGATATAACAATACTAAACAAACATGTCTAAATGATATTATTATAAAATTATTTCATGCAATTTTTAATGGGAATGGTGGAACTGGGTTTTTTTCCTGGAGAGTTTCTTCAAAGTTGGGATTCAAATCGGAAACACCAATTATTAGCAATGATTGCAAATGATGATCCGATAAATTTGCCCTATATTTAGATTTCAGATACTTCATCCTGGAAAAAGTTTGTTCGCACATATAGGTAGTGCCGTACATAGAAATAAATTTACCAGCCAATTGCTTTAAATTTGGAAACTCTTTTGCGTCCAAAAATTTGTAAAAATCGATCAAGTTTCCTTCCTTGTATTTGTTCTTGATTTGATCGCTAGCTTGAAGATCAATTATTTCCATTTGAAACTGACTTGAAACGTCGCCGAACGTTGCAGTCATATGGATTTTGAAACAGCCGAATTTCCCTTGAATTTATGTGAAGATCAGAAAAACGCTTTTTAAATTCTAGTTTTAAATCCGCGATTACTTTTACTGCAAATATGGTGGGAAATCTTTCGTCAGTTTCTGTACTAAATTGTTCGCAGCACGTGAAATGGGAAAAATTACATTCATTCATATGACTTTCGAGCAATATCAGCTTGGCTCTGAATGCTTTGATTTGCTCGAATAAATCACAAATTAAGTTGTTTTTACCTTGGAGCTTTAAATTCAAGTTATTTACGTGTGTCACGACATCTGCAAAAACTGCCAACTTCCAGAGCCACTCTGCATCCGATAAAAGCGATTCAGGGTGATTCTTTTCAGCAAGAAAATTTTTAATTTCCTTTCTGAGCTTGAAGAACTGCAATAACACTTTTCCACAGCTAAGCCATCGAACTGATGTATAATATGACAAGTCAACAGACTCAGATTCAATTTCTTCGAGGAAAGATCGAAATTGGCGATGATTGAGTGCACGTGATCGAATAAAGTTTACGACAGAAACAATTAGTTTCAAAACGCAGCTCATGTCGACATGTTTTACACATAGGGCTTGTTGGTGGATGATACAGTGCAGAAAAATTGGTACTGTTGCTCCTGCGCTTTCACAAGCTTTTCTTATTAGCCCAACCACTCCAATATTTGCAGCAGACATGTTTCTTCCTCCGTCAATTGTCACACCTTGGAGTCGATTCCAGTCCAAGTTATATTTGGTCAAGCTCTGTTGTAGTTCCTTAAAAATATCTGCCCCAGTTGTAGTGCCATGCATGCTGTTAACCGATGCTAATTCTTGGGTGACATTAAGATCGTCGTCAACTCCACGAACAAATACTAAAAGTTGTGAGGTGTCACTAACGTCGGTCGATTCATCCATCGCGATAGAATAGTGAGTGAAACGCTGTGCTTTCCCAGAAATCTGGTGGAGTATATTATTGCCAATATCGTCAACTCGACAAGCAACAGTATTGCGGGAAAGACTTATCGTTTTGAAAAGTTTCACCTTTTCCGGACATAATACCCCAACAGCTTCCATCATACACTCTTTAACGATGTTTCCATCCATAAAGGGTTTCCCTTTTTTCGCCAACAAATAAGCAACTTTCATGCTAACTAAAGTAAATGATTCATTTTCCGAGTTTGCCTTCCTAAATAAATTTTGCTGAGAAGACAAACTACGACTTATTTTTTCAAATTTTTCAGTACGCTGCTTGTCCCTAAATTGTGAGTAAGCTGAAGCATGTTTTGTTTCATAATGTCGACGTAAATTGTATTCCTTCATTACAGCAACAGTGTCATTGCAAATTACACAAATAGCTTTGCCATTCTTTGACTGCGATTGCACAAAGAAATATTTGAATCCCCATTCTTCTTTAAAAACGCGGCACTCGTCATCTACTTTTCTTCTTTTTGTTTCCATGTTCAACTTTAAAAAATAATATTAGCATAATAATTAAGTTATAATATATTAAATGAAAATCTAAACATACCAATTTACAATATATCAACTGTAAAGAATGTAAATAAGCTCCGCGGCCGACGAATTTTTGGTTTGTCGTGGACAATCTCGTAGCTTTGCAGGCACTGCAGTTGAGTGCAGTCTGCCGCTGCGCGCCGCCTACGTACAGTCAGAGTACAAAATCATTCATGTAGTCGAGCGGCCGAGTCGTATCGCAGAATACAGAAAAAACTTGAATACCAGACTGTACTTTTTCGAGCGTGATACCGTGCTCATTCTAACCGAACGCGCTCTTCATCTGCGCGAGATCTAATACCGACGCGCCACGCTACATTTATATTTTACGAAATTTTTCAAAATCCTTGGCTGGCCGGATAAAATCGCCTGCCGGGCCGGGTTTGGCCCGCGGGCCGTAGTTTGGACACCTCTGCACTAGATAACGTAAGTAATAGAAGGGCCGATTTAGTTGTATCGAGCTCTAGAAGTGTTGTCAATTGCTATGAATTATTAATGTATTGCAGATATAAATATCGATTTGAATTGAACTGTGGTATGAAACAATTCCGTAATGAAATAAAATAAAATAAGTTTGTCGTATTGAAATAAAATGTTCAATACGACAAAGCTATTTTATTTTATTTCATTACGACAGATGACCCAACTCAGGCATCTATTCAGAGCTAAGTGAACTCAAAGTTCAGTGCCCTGTCTCTCGTCTGAACTGGGATTTGAATCAGGGACCCGATACGCTAAAAACTGGTGTTGTATTAGTCCAGTGAAATTCTACAT
Source organism: Nemotelus pantherinus (assembly GCA_963978885.1). Classification (NCBI taxonomy): domain Eukaryota; kingdom Metazoa; phylum Arthropoda; class Insecta; order Diptera; family Stratiomyidae; genus Nemotelus; species Nemotelus pantherinus. The sequence continues at coordinate 44,122,909 of OZ022264.1, forward strand.
AAAAAAGGCGAAATTTCGGAAAAATTAGAGGAAAGCTTTTGAATTGAAAAATATTTTTATTGTAAATTAACTGTACATTCTTAGCCTAACTTAAAGTTTAATTAACAAGAAAAACTTACAATCTAGCGGCTATACTATTTTAGCCTGCTGGCTCTGGTTGGTTTTTTTATTTATAAATTTTTTTTTTCAGCACAATTTTTATTTCCTTATACTCTAATGGTATTACCCAGCCTGTACAGCAGCTGGGATTGCCCTGGCAATGCTTGTTTTAAAAACTATCTTACGCTAAAACTACGATCTAATTTACTACTATCTTCGCGGGGCGCATAAATGGCTCATTAGAACCACCTGTACGCCCTAGTGACCGAATCAGTCCGTTCTCATGTCCGTCTGTTTGTCTGTAAAAACGTGTCGTTAATTCCACAACACGGTCCCTAAGTGGCTTCAATCCTGACTCCTGGTATAGGAGAAGGTTCTTCGGCCACTTTTTAGTTACCGGGTTGTAGAACCTGCCAGTGCAGGAGCGGAGGATTCTTCTTTCGAATACCTCCGCTTCTGCCATGACAGTTTTTGAGCAGCTAATCCAGGATGGGGATGCATAAGTCAGGATAGGTCGAATGAGGGAGTCATTCACTAAACAAGATAATACTAAACAAATTCACTAAACAAATAGTGCTTCTGAATACTGTGAGACTAGCAAATGGATAGAGGAAAGCTGAATTTTGGTGTGAACCTTCATACTGGCGTGTTGAACCAAATGTCAAAAGTCCCCATCGATCCGAGAGCTGCGTTACTTTTTATAAGGGGTCAAAGGTCACCAAAAGTGACCTTCCCTAAATACCTCAGTAACGGTCACCTCTACAGAAAAACAATATATGACGTGTTTGTAGCTTAGAAAATTTCCTATAAAAAAGATTTGATAAGTTTTGCTTGTAGCGATAACCGTTTTTGAGATATTTTAATTCATAAACTGGTAACTTTTATGTTTCTCATGAAACGTGCACTCCTTTCCGCACCACCTTTGAGGTAGAGTACAAAGTGCGTTTTTTTAATGTGGCATCTCCAGTAGGCTTATTCCACGTTTGTTTTTGTTTGCAAAATGCTTATTTTGTAATAAATTATTATAAATTTGTTAATTGTTTTCATTTATATTTTAAACAGGAGTTAATAATTTCAATAATTATTCCTCATCGGACTCTATTTCAATGTTTATGTTTTCTTCTTCATCTTCTTCTTATTCTTCTTGTTCTCCTGTTGTTTCCTGTATTTCAATAAATTAGTAGGGTCGTAATCAATGGTATTATTCATCTCTGGTGATACATTTAAGCACGCCTGACCATTATAATTACCACAAACTGGTGAACAATACAACCCAACTTTTCTGCAGCCGCAGTTTAAATTTCTGGAGTAGGTGGAAGCAGAGTTTGAATTGGCTCCAAAATGGTATCCCTGAACTTCCATTAAATGGTTTTATCAAGGTTTGAAGGGAAGACGTCAGTCACTTAATAATGCGGTACGAGATACACGGGATACACAGTTTTAGGAAAATGTCTTCCTTATCCCATTTTCTTTTGAGCGCCTAATTTTTCCAGAAGTTAACGTGCTCCTTCTTTGTTGAAACGAAAGAGCTTCAGAAATCTCGCTTGAGAAATGCTTAAGCGATCTGGCGAATCTTTCAAGCCACATTTTCGAACATATAGCATATTTATGCGGCCACTAATATTACCGTAAGACAGTACAAACATAGTTGCCATATATAATTTGAAAATCTTCAGCCATTAGAAATATACAATTTATTTAATTAAAGTAGCAACGAACTTATTGCACTCAAACTTCGCTTGCCAATAAAAAATCAACAACAAAAAATGTATTATGGGGGGAAAAATAAAACCATGGGCACCGGTAGGGTTGAAGTCTGCAAGGTAGGAGGTCGGCACTTTTTGGGTTGACGGCTTAGCGAGCAGCGCTTTATACCCTACACTTGCCCAGTGAATTCAAAAGCAGTCTTTCACATGCAAACAGCTTTGAAGTATACGCTTGCTTATTTCTGTTCCAAATATTAACGATCCATTCTTTCACCACAGAATTCTCAGCTGTATTGTACAGAAACTGCCAAACTCAATCTGGAGAGTTCTGCGTGGAGAATTTGTGCTATGTCATCGAATATAGACTTTTGTCTACTCAAGTTACAGAAACGTGCCACAGATAAGAAGACGTGGAGCTTAAAGGTCATCGAAGCTTCCGCACCTTTTGGCAAATCGAAGGATGTCTTTCAGCGATAACTGGTTTTCCCCACCGCCAGACAGTGGCACAGGAGATGTTAACTTGTTTCCGAGACTCCTGGCCCTTGACACTTCCTACAGGTGTCACTGGTTAAGAGTCGGTGTTTGACTTTAGTTACCCTGCAAATCTGAGTTGCATGCCGTCTGCAAACACTTAACATTTTGGATAGGAATTGGGATGTCTGCGAAATGGGGAAAATTGGCTCAATGATTGGCTAAACCATCCGCTTTCTCATTCCCATTAATACTTTCTGCATTTCTGATTTATAAAGTCCATGACTTTATGACCAAAAGATTCTGACTCTTTTGTTGTTGCCTAGCCTGTTCAGGGCCTGAATACAATTCCAGTCAGTTCAGTCAATCCTCTGATTTCCCTTGCATATCTTCGAAATAAATTTGCATTTCGTTCCCATCGATACCTACCATCATTGTCAAAATCAGGAAATTTTTGATTGATGACTTCGATCGAAAGCAAATTTTGAGGTTTAGTTTGTGCCATTATCCAAGATGGAATCAAAAATTGTAGCTCGAAAAAATTGATCCTATAAAAGAAATCGTTTTATCATTTCTTTAGCACCAATAAGCAGAAAATTCAGGCATAACTTACGAATATCCTTTTGCTCATTCCTAGGCATATATTGCAATAAATTTAAAACTGTGATTCTAAATTACTACTTCCTCGCTTTACGAATATAACCAGCCTCTTACATATCTAGTTTATGTGATAAACGTGTACGTGCTTGTAAAAAAAATCCCCTAGATTTTCTCGGCGAATGTAAAAAATTCCTAAATCTAGGGGAAATTCTCCACATTGACAACTCTTGCACTAAGAAATCACTAAAAATTGCTATAAGCCACAATATACTGAGGATTCCTGTCTTCTGGAGCAATGACAAGTGGAATTCCAACCGGCTTGCGTGTCAATGCCACAGACTGTTTGCTCGTCCTCGTGCATCGTAAAGACTGGACATCTGCTCGCCATGACCGGGGTATAGTCATTTAAATAGCCCGGAACGTGAGTACTTAAGAGGATCTTGAACGTTTCCGAGCTGTTATTTGTGCATCCTCCATCCGGCTTGCATACTAAGCTTGCCGTCATAAGGTGTTAAACAAGCATTTCAGTGAATTTGGTGGGCTTAAACTCTGTCGCATATCTCCTTTCAGGAGGTCCGCCTGGCTTTCTGCATTTCTGATTTATAAAGTCCTAAAACGTCCTTGTACTTGTCGCAGCATTCTCTGCAATTAGCTACTTTGGCTTATTTTGAACAGTTCTCGTAGTTGTCTTCTCCGACATTCCAGATCACTGTTGCACCAGGGTGGCTTGCGCTTAGGACAGACGCTGGGACAGAAGTGTTCAAAGCTTTCGAGCTGCTACCTCCAGGTCTGCTTCAGAATTAAACCTTATTTAATAACACTTTAAATTAACTTTTTTTTTGATTCGTGACTAGTTTGGCCGATGACATCGGGCTAATATTATCTTGTCTCCTGTCTTAGACAAGTGCAGGAACTAGGCAGTTGTTGAAGGTTAAGGTGGGATCCATTCAGTGGTAGTTTCAACGCTGACCTCGTTCGCATAGATGAATGCGGCTAACCCCGGACAGTTAATGGACCCTTTGCCGAGACTGTTGAAACCGCTTGCTTTGGTAGGCTCAGGATCCTTTTATCCGGAGCTTTTAGGCCTGCCGTTTCGGTAGGTTCGTAGGGCCGATTTCTATATCCCGCTGCCTGATAATGCTCTTTTAGGCCTCCAAGTACGGCAGTGCATCTTTATGTATTTACGATGAAGATTCGTTCCGTCGATTTTCGACAGGCTTGTTAATTTTTCCGGCTATCCAGCCTCCCTTATGGAGATCAGGGCTCGAAAGCCTAACACCCTCCAGCATTTCTGCTGAATCAGAATCAAAACAGGAAATACGCGCCCTGCGCCGAAACCGACTGGGAAACTCATCTTTACCCACCACTTTTAATTTGGCGCCTGCCTGGAGTTGCCCTAGTTCGAAGATCGTCTGCTTATAGATATCGAACCAGCTTTGGCTCTTACACGCTACCAACCTAACTCATTTACAGCAGCCGCGTCGTTCATCGTAACGGGAGGAACCAGGTTGGCTTTTTGTCGTTTACATCAGAGCCTAAACATAGCTTATCTTACCTTCAGTAAGTTTTCTGTGAAGCTGATTCGATCTCCCGGCCATTTGATTAAATGCTCAAAGAGTGCTTTATTTGAACTGTTATAGATATTACCAGTACTGCCATCTATAACAGCTCAAATAAAGCACTCTTTTATTAAAGGCTGGGTTAGCTCCAGAGTGTTCGTCATAAGTTTCGACATTTATAAAAAGTGGTAAAAGTGGTTTGCTCAAGTCACCTCTTTTGTTTCTGAGAAGAAACTGCTGGATTAAGAGCGAGCGAGTGCTCCCAATGTTTTTTTGCTGCACATTGGATACACTTTTTGTCCTGTTTGACATTCTGTCCTGTTTGACATTCTGTCCTGTTTGACATTCTGCCTTGTTTGGCATTTTGTATTGTTGTCAGCGTTTAGGGGAGATTTTCCCAGCTTTTTCCGAATCTATAGGCTATACGCTTGTTGTCTGTGCCCGAGAGGAGTTGTCGATCGAAAATTGAGCGCCTCAAGAACGTGGGGCACTAGAGGTAGCACTATTTAGCAATCAGACCGGCTCATTTGCCGTAATTTTGAAGCCACTGTGGCCACAAACGTGCTTTTGAGTTTTCCCTGGGTCAGCATGGATAACTAAAGCCCCAGGATCCCTAGAAAGATAGATCTACTAATGTGCTGGAAGTTAGTTGAGCTGAGTCACACTTCATGTCTGCCAGAGTCTGCAGCGCCATAACTCTTCTTCCATCGCCCACGGAAATTATGGTGTTCTTCCCAGGCTTACGCTTGACGAGTTGCTTGTAAATTCGTTTTGAAAGGATTCCTGCTCAGAGTCCACGCTAGAAGACGACTGGGACTAGAGTGACTGACTCAGGATGGTAAAACTTAAAAATAAAAAAATAATATCCCTTTAAAACTTGTGTTTTTTTTAGCACAATAATTTCCGATAACACTTCCTAAAAAGGAACAAAAATTCATCCCTTTACAATCGATTACCGCAGATTATGGCGTAGCATACAGCTCATGTACCTTAGTAAGTAGAGAACTGGCTTCTAGCGTGTGAGGTCTCAAGTTCGAATCCAGGTACGGACGAGGTACCATGCACTAAGCTTTTTGTTAACTTATTTCTGAATAAGTACCTGAGTCAAATCAGGGGCGAATTGAAGTGTTGCACTAATCGTTTGACACTCGTAAAAATTTCGATTATAAAAATGAACCTCTACCAACTCCGAACCCCGAAAACTGAAATGGATTGTGGTGTGGGACAGTTTGTTGTTAATAGGCTACCTAATAGTGATGGGTGCTATGATTTTCTACCATCACAATGCCTCGCGCCATATCAGTACGTCTTATAAAAGACAAGTGCGTATTGGCGAGCAATGTACACCTCTTAATCTAAACTTCGAATCAGTATCATCGCGGCACTGTTTCAAAAGGCTGGAAACCAAGAATGATTCAGTTTCGGAATAAAATACTAATTGAACCAATCTTAATTTAATCTATGTATTGGCTTTTTAATAAAAATATTCTGCAAATGGTTTTACAGCTGTCAGATTGTCACCTACCCTCCAACTTAGCTATGCATAGCAATGTTTCTCTTAATCTATGTACTGATACCATCATAATCATTGCGCAATAAAATCGATTGTATCCTACAAACAGAACTTATATCAAACAAGAACTGAAAAATAATTGCACCTCAAAGTCGTCATTTATTTGACGAATTCCGTTCGCAACATCAAATTAATTTTCCCCCAAAATTGAAACGCTGCCATGCTATCCAACATCACTCGGTAATATAATTTACGACATGTTCATCAACGGTTGTGAAACTTTACCAACTTCACCACATATCCTCCGAGAATTTGTGCTATCTTTCATCGCACACACCCATCTAACCTGGACAGAACAGGATAGAGCCAAGCTGAGCAAACTTCCTACATCAATTAATACTAATCAATATCTACATAGAAACCAGTCAATTCTTCCAACTTCGATGCTAGTCTTCTACATCCTTCAACGCACATGACTACATATTCGCATCCTACATACTGTCGAAATCCATCGAAAGGATAAATCCAAGCAAACAAAGCCCAAGTAGACATCGAAGCAAAGAAACTGTTCAATATTAACACTCACATCTCTTAATTTCTCCCGCATTGAGGTCAAGTTGTCTACTGTTTTCTTCTTTCACTCAACAGTAGCACGAGCAGCAACTCCAGGACCTGCCTCTTCGACACAGTATCCACTTTGCCATGATGAACTATAAACAACAGCAAGTAGTCTTGTCCTACTAGTAGTCATCAGCAACGCTCTCGCCACTCTGCCCGCACTCATCCTCTTGTACTCTTTGATGTGATCATAGCTGTAGCAGCTTTCATCTTTCCTAAAGACTCTTCTAAGGAAACTTCATGAGTTGTCGTCGTCGTCGTTGTGGCTATAGTCGTTTGTAAACGCGGCGAACCGAAGTGAACTTGGTTGAGAGAGAGAGAGAAAGAGCGCGCGCGGAGCTCGTTTCTTCTCATACGCTCAATTAACCTGCACCTCTCGATGTGTAAAGTGAAAAATGCGAAAACCGAAACCAAGCTACAAATACTTCTTCGTCTAGGACTCTTCACGCTTTGTGAGCTTCGTACATTTTCTGCGTCCTCCATCCAAACTGGGCTCTTGTCGTAGCCGCGACCTCGGTTATGTTACACCGGCATCCACTTTGCGGTTTGCTTTTTCATAGAATCTAGTCGCTCTGAGAAGTTTGTCACAGTGCTGCCCTGCAACCAGCGCCGCTCCTCGACCCAGCTTGGTAAGAATGAGAAAACTTTGTGAAAATCAGCTCTCCTAGTGATTTTGCGGCTCCCTCTTTCCTTCTCTTTCTTTTCTCATCCTCTCTAGTTTTCTGTGTTTGAAGCAAGTAAACAATACATTGAAATCCGTGTCCGGTTTCGTCCCTCGTTGCGCTCTACTTAGCTGTCCGGACTTCTACATAAACCTACATAACTTGCAAAGAACCTACTGTTTTCCACTTAGCCTCCGAACAATTTCAGCTTTGTGGGACTTTTTGAAGCTTACTTGACCGAATGAACTTATTTGCCGAGCTCTCCAAGTGGATGTGAGTGTTAGTAGAATTTCGAGGTGGTGTTCTATGATAAAGTCTGCGTCATTTGCACGTGTTCAGGATTTTTTATGGGTTTTCTTTTCGGTGGCAATGATTGTCTCGAGACTTTGTGGAAGGGTGGAGGAGAAGAGCAGGTGCAATACATTTGTATATTTTTATGTAGTTTTTGCGTAGAGTATATATATCTGGGATGTAAGTTTAGTAATAAATTCGAAACAGATTTAGATTAGTTAGGGAAATGCTAGTTTTAGTATTTGTTCGATTAGCGAAAATGTAGGGATTTGAGGAAATGTTATTAGTAAATACGATTGTTTGAATCTTTGATCTTTAGTCTGCTATCAAAACGCTCATGAATTAGGTCATGAAATCAGTTCAATTTGGAGTGAACTCTGTCAATAAGGCTCAATTTAGCAAGAATTTAGCGATTAACATAAACACCGAACCAGTGTTTCGTAGCAAGAACTGTATATTGCTATTGCGGAGCATCAAAAGATTTTGAAGGATTCATCGAAAATTCAGGTCCATAGCTCCATCCTGAAACTTCGAGGGACACTGATATAGATAATTGTTCAGAAAATTCTCTAACATCAGTTTGGAGGATTTTATAACTGAAATGATGCACCCGTATCATTAAACTATTCAATTTTCAAGTACACTGACTTTTGAAAGTATTTTGTACGTTACTTCAACGTTTTTCTCCAGCGAACATAAGCACGAAATTGAAAAAGATAGTAGTGACAGCGCCAGCAAAACGACATATAGATGGCGCAGATGAAGATAGAAAGGAAACGGAATGTAGATTTTTGATGCTTCTAAGCTGATTGATTGCATGAAGCAGGTTCAAATGGTCCTGTAGCGGGTCCAAATGAATCTCCTTGGTCTTGGATATTCCCCCGGACGGGGCTTTTCTTGTGTTTCAGATTGGCCAAGCCGCTCTAATTTTCGTTTCGCTAGTGCTAAACAATGTGCGAGAATGTACTCTACTCTCTATTATCAAAGTGCATAGAATGATAAGTGGGTGAACTCCTTCCATTTTCCAGAAAAACACTTCGACCTTGAAATTGCGCTTCCATTTACGCAATGCATTATCTGTCAAAGCAACCTGAGAGTGCGCTGGTATTTCTTGCGAGAGTGAGCCGTATATGAGCAACGAAAAATCTAGCCTGAGTATGTAGTTGTCGAATCTTATCTTGCACCTCCTTCTGTTCCATGCGATTTCTTCCAATTTTCCAGGCTGACCAACAATACAATCTCAGGCCAGTTCACTGGATTTTTGGACCGTATATATACGGAGTCCGCACGCTGGTTAGGAACTAACTTTTTACGCTGTGCTATTATTCTCTCGCTCTATCTTTCTCTCTCCAGCTTCTCTTCCTCTCTCTCTCTCTCTCTCTCTGTGCTGCTTCTTCTCAGTATCTGAAGCATTGGTCTCGCTCCTTGCGTATCATACCACTTTTTGCAAGCTCCACACAAAGCTCCACATAGTCTACCTAAGCCACTTTTAATGATAGCCACTGCTTCTTTAGATCTTTTTGTAAGGAAGCTGAGACAATCTTTTGAATGTTTCAAATCTTCCAAGCTTAGCCAGTAGCTTTGTATCTTTTCTTAGTCTAAGTTTTAAAATCCTTGTCCTTTCCGTCCATCCTTGTCCTTCAGCAAACCCTCCGAACGGTGTAGGACCAATCTAGGGCAATTCAGCCCCTCATTCGGCATTGGTATCGGCTTCCTCGTTTCATTGGTGCCAATCTTGGCCGGGGACCCATATAATCTCGATGCTGCTCTGTGCCCCTGTTTCATTTAAGGCCTCTGTCGCCTTTAAGAGTATGGCTGAGATAATTCGATCGCTGTTGATAGCCTTCAGAACCACTTGGCTATTGCTACTGATCCTTTTAGTATCTCTTATCTGCATTATATTTTTGGCCTTAAGTATAGGAGATAGTTTGACTTGATTGACAGTAGTCTTCTTAGAGAGTTGGAAGTGCATTTTGGATCTGGGTCTTACGATCGCTGCTCTCACTCCGCAATCCTTTTTTGACCATCCGTATTCCATCCGTATTTATGCCCGCTAACTCCAGAAAGTAGGCCATTCTCTCATTTGTTTCTTAGTGGTATTGTGACCGTGAAACTTTTTTTTTGAAGGTTGCCATATTCTTTATTTGATCGCTGAAGATCATCATTGCCATTTTGGATATAATGTCATTTAGATCTTTTCGCTGGTCAATTTATTACTCCCGCTGCCTGAAAAAGGTTTGGGCCCTTTAATTCCTAGCTAGCTCTCAGAAGGAGCCGCTCGCTCATCTAATTCTAGACTTCGAGCCGCCACGAGAGGTTCGGGTCGCCCTGTTCTGTTTCATGCGTTGGCGTAGTAGTTTCCGCGCCCAGTTCTCTTGATAACTCCAAATTATAGGCGAACAAACTAATTAAAACTACCTATTAACTCAAACTGAATACGCGAATAAATCAACTCCAACTCTTACCCAACTGAAACTAACTCAGACTATATAAGCAGCTGTGTATATAAATAGGTGTTACTGTGGAAACATAACTGCTCTCATGTGACAGTTATGCAGCTAACATACGACCGCTTTTCATCTGCAGAAATTGGCTATCGAACAAAAATAGTTTACTGGAAACTAAGTTCTTTCCTATGTTCATTTCAACTTATTCAAACGATTTCGGTTTTTGCAATTTATCAAATCAAGTGTTTTCGTTCTATCTCGCGGTTTCTGCTCGTGCTGACTCGCTACGACCACTCATGTCGTACACTACTTTAATGCAACATTTTGATAAATAAAAAATATATTTTTTTCTAAGGCTAGCCTCGTAAAACAAAAAGTAAGTGAAAACTCAACCCCGACTACAACTCCTTTTTCTAACCGACGCCTTCAAAGTAAGTTTTTCGCAGTTGCCAGATGCAGTTGAGACGATTAAGGAATCGACGAAACAAATTATGTAAGGTAATTAAAAATGATCGCAATGTCAGCGAAAGGCTAAAGGAAAGTTACGATCTTTTATTCAAAGAACTATCGATAAAGTCTTGTGAAGCGTATGAGGTTTACGTGACTTTAATGGGAAGTAGGAAATTGCTATTGACCCGATAAAACGACTGGCTATCCCGCTTCTAGGTTCAAAAGGAACTCTATATCTTCTGTTCTAAAAGAAATCTCTAATTTATTTCCAGATAACTTTCAGGACACTTTCTGTTCTCCTTTGATCCTAACAATAAATTTAACTGTCTCGTCTACCCAAACTGTATCAACACTCCTCATTGTCGGAAGCATTCTAAAAAAAGGCAATTGATAATGCTACCCAAGAGCTAAACATCAACAAAGGACCTGGCCCTAACCAAATGTCTCCTTACAATGTGATACAGTGACCAATCACTTGAAAACCCCCCTCTATCTAATTTTTAACACATCGCTGTCATTAAGCCTGTTTCCATCTTTTCGGAAATCTTCCCATCTTACGCGTATTTTCAAAAGCGGTGATAAACGATCTGTTGACAACGACCGAGGCATCGCTATTCTCCCAGTAATTCCCAAACTCTTTGAGAAGCTCGTCTGCGATCAACTAATTTCTATAATGGACTCTTTTCTCAATGTACAACAACATGGGTTCCGAAAAGGCAGCTCAACTACCACGAATCTCATGGTCCTGGTTTCGGACTTCATCTGTGAGATGGAAAAGGGAAACCAGGCTGATGCGATTTATACTGATTTCAGAAAGAACTTTGAAAGACCCGATCATCAAAGTTTGACACATAAATTACTCGATTTCGTTATATCTGGCTGCCTACTCAGCTGGCTTAAATCTTGTCTTTGTGGCAGAACGCAGATTGCCAAATTCCAAGGGAAAGTTTCAAACGCAGTTTTTGTGCTGCATGGGGTGCCACAAGACAGTCTTTTGGGCCCTCGTCTCTTTAATATTTTCATTTTGGATTTATCTGGAATTTTATTTGATACCCCACACCTCTTCTACGCTGACGCCTTGAAATTGGACATCAATATAGTCAAAACACAGTCCGACATAGGTTTTCTCCAATCAAAACTTCAATCTCTCGAACAGTGGTGCTACCTGAATAAACTAAATACCAACGTCGACAAGTGTCAAGTTTAAGTTTTTTCCGAAAAAATAAAGTCATAGCCAACTCATACTATCTCAACAACAATGAACTTAATAGGGTAGAACATACATATAAACTGCACTATGACAAAGTTTTATCGAAAGCAAACAAATAACTAGGTATCATTAAGAGGAGCGCAAAAGAGTTCAAAAACATTTGGATTACATCAATAGTGCGTTCTCTACTGGAATACGCCTGCATAGTCTGGAGCCCAGCTTTTGAATTCCACAGCGACAAGCTCGAATCGGTTCAAAAACAATTTTTACTTTTCGCCGTGACGCACCTCGATAATCCATGCGACTTTAGTAATCTAGCCTCTTACGAATACAGACGTTATCTTTTAAATCTAATGACTCTTGCATCAAGAAAAACTTTAATTAGCACATGCCTAACTTTTGAATAGTTAGGGTAGGAGCTCTCTCTCTCTGTCTCTCTCTCTCTCTCTCTGTCTCTCTCTCTCTCTCTCTGTCTCTCTCTCTCTCTCTCTCTGTCTCTCTCTCTCTCTCTGTCTCTCTCTCTCTCTCTGTCTCTCTCTCTCTCTCTGTCTCTCTCTCTCTCTGTCTCTCTCTCTCTCTCTCTCTGTCTCTCTCTCTCTCTCTCTCTCTCCCTCTCTCTCTAATAAAATTACATTTACCAATCAAACAAGACATACTAGGCATACAACTCTCCTTAAGGAATACCAGGACCATACAGTCTCTGAGTATAATGAACCCATAAATTCAACAGTATAAGTTACTACTATTCTTCAGATATCACTAATTCTACCTTTAAAAATAGCTTGACAAAGGCTCTGTTAACTTCTTAATTCATTTATTTCCCGTCCCAATTTGCCTGAATAAAAAATAAGTATCAACTGAAATTATAATAATTTTATATTTTGGCCATATGTATTTTGCCTTGCTTGGCAAATAAATAAATAAATTAGGATTGTAAACTAGAATTCTAATCTACGAACTACAACAACATTCACTCATTCCAATCCGTTCATGGGTTCAACGACCTTTAAATTGATCGAATTTCATTTCAATCCCCACAAATCCATTTCGATCCTCTCCTTATGCTGTTGTTAGTTTTATTTGGCCGAAAACTATTCTCTTTACCAGCCAATAAAATATTTTTCCGAAAAGAATTTAATAGTTCTTATACCAAAAACGAACTCCAGCAAACCAACAAAGCTCATTGCTTCCAACGTTTCAATTTCATTCAACGAATATATTTACCGCACATCGCAACCAGCAAAACTACAACTCACCGAAACAATACCTCAAGCAATCATAGTCATTTACCACCTAACTTCTATCCGACCTTCTCATCCCCTTCTAAACAAACCACATTCCGTGGGAAGAGCACTCGTCTGTTGCCAGAATGACCAGGACACACAAAAAAAAGAAGATGGACGGCAAACACAAGGCGAATCCATTTGACCATTGTCAAAATCACAAAACAAAATTCATGACAAACAAGCATTGTCATCAACGTCCCACGCCAAATGTCTTCCACCCACATTGAATGAGAAACAATAACATTTCTTCTACTTTCTCTCATCCCTTCAGACTCCTCCTTGTGTTTGTCTACGTATCTTAAACAACACTACACTGATAAAAGTTCTTATCCACCGAAGTTAGAATTAATTCGTAGGACCATCAAAATCCTGAGAATCAGGACCGATAACAAGTAGCACACGACTGCGGGGGAAGGGCAAGTAGCAGCAGAAAAAGCACAAGAAACGATTTCAGCAATCTACTGAAAACTTCCACAAGCTAGCGCTCTCTAAAAAGCACACCACTCCGCAATTGTCTTCAGTCCGTGCCACTCAATGTCCTTTGCAGCGCCCTCCACAAGACGACGATTTGTTTGCACACCCCGAAATGTACCTCGTGTTGTTGCGGAAAATTCCACTTGTGTCATTGTTCTTCATCTTAAGTCGATCCTCTGGCCTTCAAGAGCCATATGAATTTGGCCAACAGCAAGCTATCGCTTCCTTCCTTCGTACCTAATTAACCCGATCATTGTGGCAGTCTTATTTCTGCTACGGTCCACGATAACAATGGTGTTCATCTAGTGCGCTCAACTATGGTAGCGAGCCAACAGGCAAGCATAAAAAGCTTGAAAGTTAGTGGTTATCGAGGCGATTATTGTCGGTCGGACACTGTGTGGTTAGTTCTTTGCAAGAGAGCTCCTCATCACAAGCTTCTTCTGCTTCGAGACGGGTACAGATGGGAAAGATGTGCTCCTGGTGGTCTCGACGTCGGTTGAGATGTCTTCCGTTCGGATTGTTTCGGAGAATGTGCGGTTTGATGGTGAAGGGTGGTGTTTGAGAATAATATCAAAGTAAGAACGAGAGAAAGATGGAAGAAGGAAGGAATGAAATATTCGGAACTTTTGAAAGTTTTGCGGATTTGCAAGCTAGTCTGTAAACATTGTCGACAAATTAATTGGTCATTTTTCGCCAGAGAAGATAAGACATAGATGATGTGATATGGGCATTCGGGGGTAGTAGTTTGTCTTCATTAGATAGAAGATAAAATGAGATGGAGTTGTCGTATTGTTATTTTATATTTTTTATTTTTCAAACATAAAAAGGTTACTGTTCCAGTATTTGTTACCAAAAACAATTAGATATAAAAATACAAATTCAATTTAAAAATCTTCATGCACCTTCCATATACTAAAACTTTTGACCTAAATAGTATAGCAAGTGTTTTCAAATCTTCTCAGTAATCAAAAGTGTGCTAAATGTAACGATAGACATACTGCTAATAAGCTTGACCTGGGCCATCAACTCGCTAGTATTTGGCTTAATGTTATTTGAATTGCTATCTTATGATTGAAACTAATGTTTAGCCATTTGAAGTGCTATATTAGTTTTGATTAGAATGGTTACCACCGTGGCAACTTATGTCCTTCTTGGTTGAGAGGTTAGTGTACTCACCAATCACCCTTAAAAACACGTTATTCCAACCAGGAGTCAGCAAACCAACGCCTCCATATCACTATTTCGGGTATTCAACACAAAGAAATGTAGAAATTGTTAGGCGACTCCAATTTCCAAATCACCAGAATAAGAAGATCAAAAGCCGTCCGCCATTTTGCATCCAAAAGTTAGAATGATTTATACGAGGAAGTTACCACCAGTGATATGCTAACAAGACAAACGGAGAGGATAAGGCTGTGAAAAGACTAAAAACTAAGCCAAAAGCAAAAAAAAAAACATTTGGGCTCTAAGCCGACCACCAATTTTAGACGTTTAGGAGGGCCGATATTGAACCTGATCTTTCCGATATTGAAGCTGAACTCTAGGATCAAAATATTTTCCTTCTACAAAAAGCCAGCTTTATTCGAACCTTTCCTGGTGAGGGCCAAATAGAGCGTGCACATAGGTGAAGTATCGTCCGTCGGGCGTTAACTACGTAGTGCTCCACTCAGATAGACTGAGGTAGCTTCAAGACTATTTCCAGGGCACGCTGCTTATGTGATACATTTGTCTCGCATTTCTCGAATAAATATGGCTGTAGTCCAGTGAAATTCGACATAAAAAAGGCGAAACTTGCTGGCGTGCTTAACAAAATGTCAAAAGTCCCCATCGGTCGAGTAGGTAATAAAGTCATCAGTTCTAATGCAGTTCTAATTGTAGTTATTCATGAAAATAATTAACGTCACAAAAGAGCGAATTCGGTATTAATTGCTTTATGAGCTCAATTAAAGCAACTATAGAACCCAACGTGCAAAAAAGTGAACGCTGTCTACAGACAAAGCACATTAAACGTAAGCCAGTACCAAAAGATGTTCCAAAAATTCAGAGCTGAAAACTGCTGCATGCAAGACCAGTCCCCTCATGAAAGATTCGTAGAGCTTGACGTGGATGAGCTAGAACGAAACCCTACCATAACTGTTGGAGAACTAGAGAAGAAGCTCAGCTTTGGTCATTCAAACATCTATCGGCACTAACATGCTATTGAGAAAGTCAACAAGTTGGATCAATCGCTTCCTCGTCACCTTTCGGAGTCTAATTGGGTGCACAGTAAAAGTGGATCATTCTGTCAGGTTGCTTTTCAAGAATGAATCATTTTCAGACCCTGTAGTAAATAGCTGATGACAAAAAGTGGATTCTCCACAAAAATTTGAAGCACCGAAGACAGTGGGTAGACAAAAAAAAAACAGTCTGGAACGTCAGGCTAAAGCAGACCTTCACCCACGTAAGTTGATGCTCTGTGTATGGTGGGATAAGTCCTCTAAATCCTCTACGAGTTTTCAAACCCTAACTAAACGATAAGGAAGGAGTTCCACTGAGAGCAGTTAGAGGGATTTCAGTCAGCAATAGAAAGAAGACGACCACGTTTGCTATTCTATTAAGCAGGCCTTCTTAAGGAATTTGCTTCATGAAGGCTGCCAAAAATTTGCTTCAATGGTGAAAGAATTTGCAGAAAAGTGTAGTACTTTTTCTGGAAGTTAAAAATTGATGACCTTAAACCGAAGACTTTCCGATACTCTTATAACAGGGCATCATCATAAGCAATCTTCGCCATTTTCCATACTTTGGAGGTGTAATCGTTGTTTAGGGTGCTCTTAAATAAAATACACAGCATTGTTAGCATAAGAAATAAAAAGCCTTAAATAATGAAATTAGACACGTCATATTTTCCGGAAGATTTCTTATTTTTCATGCCACCGAAAAGATGTCCAAAGTATTCACTTTTAAAGAAGTGAAACCACCTGTGGTCTGGGACCTAAAATATTCCCATTAAATAGCAATTCTGTTTGTAGGGTGATGTTGGTTTGAAAAAATTCAGAGATTCTAAAACCACGGCGTTTTTTAAGTGTCTCCCGAAAAATTCTATCAGAGAGGAGCTGATTTATAAGAGGACTAAATTTCACTGATTTATAAGAGTACTATGAAATCCAGGGCTCCAATCGTGGATGTGAGAGATCCACCACCTTAGTTGTATAGATCACATATATTTTTTTGCTTTCGGTTGCAAGTTTTTGTTTTAGAACGCGTTTGATAGCAAGTAATGCGCCCTAGTTAAATAGGTCAAGTTAGTGATCCTAACATGCCCACACTTGCACAATAGAACTAAAAACATTGAAATGCCCTGGAATAGTTCAAACCATATTTCACTACCTGAAGATGAATTCTCTAGAAGATATCTTTGTTGGTAACTGCACAGAGCATTATTCCGTTCACACTAAGAAAAACTATCTTAAAAAGGGTCAAGCGCAGAGCACCAAAATGCATGAACTTCAAAGGCTATTGAATCCCTGCCAGTTTGATGTAGTTTTAGCTCAATTGAACTCTGTTCTTGCGGCCCTTCTGACTTTTTCTAACACTCGGTTTCACCATGGCACCCTCGTTTTGGGAGGACTGGTTTTCTCAGGGCAGTTATCGTGGTTTGATCCGAAGATTATTCTGCTTACCTTCTCCACGGTGTCCTCCAATTCCATCTTCGTAGTGAAATTCGGATGCAGGCCATTAAGTCCTGCTGTAAATCCATTTTCATAGCCTTCCCAGTCCGTACACTTTGGCTACCTGTACCTCTTTTGCAATATCTTTTCCTAGCTCGAAGTTGATATGCCTGTGATCGGAGAACGAAGCTCCCTTTTAGGGCATCCCACTTCTTCACTAAATGCACTGTTTGACACTTGTCTGTTAGCTGTCAGAAACGTAAGCGTCTTGCTCTTATTCGCTATAGCCAAGTTGCTATCTAAGAGTGCCTCAACTCTAGTGTTGACGTCACTGCTCCCCCATGCTGTGTGATGAGCGTTAGCATCGCATCCAAATATCAGCATTTTGTTGTTACTTCTGCACTGGTCTACGAGTCTCTTGATATTGTTACTGGGGACCTGGGCCTCATCCCCTGGGAAGTAGGCTGAGGCAAATATCGCCTCCACTATTCCTCCTTCGGTGGGGACTTATACTTGGACCGCCACTGTGTCTCTATTAGTGTATTCTGAGATTGGAAGAAAGTGAATGTTTGTGTTGATTACTATCGCCGCTCTCAGGTTTTCTTCCCTTGCGGCCCAGATTAACTTACTATATTTTTATATACAAGCCATTTATTCTGCCTTTGATTACCCAGTGCTCTTGTATTAGCCCCACTTTATAGGTGCCTGAGGGAAACCTACTGGTTATTATTTATTTATTTATTTATTTACTGTCCGAATCCACAAAACAAATCCAATTATAGATTAGACAAGAAAAAAAATACATATATAAATATATATATAAGAAGAAAAAAAAAACAACAAAAACTAAGAAAATTAATAAATTCAGAATGGAAAAATACTACAAGAAAAAAGAATAAAAAGCTAATCGACCGAAAAAGAAACAAACAAATTGAGTAAATTAGGACATATTCCGAGTATATGAAAGAACGTTATTTTTTAAAGTATTTTGAAACACTGATAACGTTCTAGGCAGAGGACCAAGGTTAAGACTACTATGCTGACGAGGCAAACGCAAAAGGGGGGAAAAGAAATAGGTGTCGGTATGGGCGAATGTAACATTAAAGTTAAATAATGTTCTATTAGGACGGCTCGGTTCCCTAACAGAAAGTTGAATGATGGGGTCAACCAATATACTGCCAAAAAGTTCAAAAAGGAGGCACTCGTCAAGAACACTCTACGTGACTCAAGGGAAGGAATTTAAAGGATGAAGAGGCGCATACTCTAATCACAATACGGAATACTGTTATTATAGAACAAGGAGCGGCGTTGCACCGATTCAACCGCATTGATCAAGTATCCGTAATGTGGACACCAAATTTGGCAACAGCATTCAAGAACACTACGGACGAAGGAAAAAAACAGATATAGAGAAGTAGAAAAATTAACAAAACGTTTAGAAGATATGATGATGAAGCCAGAAAAACGAGAAGCCTTGGCAGTGATGTGTAGAATATGTAAGACGAACTTCAATTTGAAATCAAAAATCACGCCAAGCTCCTTGATACGAAAAACAACATTTAGAGGAGAGCCAAGGACACAGTAAGAGAAGAGCAAAGGGGATATTTTGTGGGTGAAAGACATTTAATGACACTTCACAACATTCAAAGTGAGGGAATTAATTGTGCACCAGTTAGCCAAAGCATCCAAATCGCTCTGCAATATGGTACAGTCACTAGCGGATTCAATCACTCTAAAAATTTTAAGATCATCAGCGTACAAAAAGCAGGGTGAGTTCAAGAGTGAAGGAAGATCGTTAATAAACAAAATGAACAATAAAAGGTCAAGTATGGATCCTTGCGGAACTCCTGAGGTAGGAAAAATGTAGAGGAGCAAGAGTTAACAGTAACAACACAAGAGCGATCACAAACGTAGGAGGTGAACCAATAAAAAGGGCACCGGAGAGACCAAACCCTGCTAACTTTGACAGAAGAATACCATAGTTCACAGAATCGAATGCTCTTGCAAAGTTGGTACAGAAGACATCTACTTGCTTTTGCTGGTCGATTGCGGAAGCAACGGTGTTTGTCAAAGATAATAGGTTTGTAACCGTTGACTTGAATCCATGCTGTTCACTGGCCAGCACGGGCTGGACAAAAGGGTACACACTATTGTAAACGACTCTTTCGAGGAGCTTACTAACACATGGCAAAAGTGATATGGGACGGTAATTACAGGTGGAAGAAATATAACCAGCTTTATGGATGGGAAATATGTTGGCGGATTTCCAAAGAAATGGAAAGATCCCGGTTGAGATGTTGAGGTTAAAAATTATTGACAGAGGAACACACAAAGAAGATGAAAGTGATTTGGTGAAAAAATTTGGAATGCCGTCAGCACCGAAGCTAGCGCTTGCGTCGAGAGACAACATTAACGATTCGATTTCTAAGGGATTAGTAAAAAAGGCAGAAAGGGTACAATCAAATGCGGGAAAAAGGTTGATGGCGAAGAGTTACTATGATGGGAGGTGAAAGAAGAGAAAAATTGAGCAAAGAGCTCACAAGAATCGTAAGGTGAGGACGCAGACTTATCAGGAAGATACATAACAGAAAGAATACCAGAGGAAGTTTTAAGGGATTTGATATAGGAGCAAAATGGCTTAGGATTGCCAGAAGTAATAGAAGTTTCGACATACTTAAGGTAGACACGCATTGCGTCATTGGCTGCTCTTTTAGCAGCAGCTCGTAATCTTTTAAGCTTCAAAGGGTCATCAAGAGAACCAGTCCTTTTGTATTTGCAACGCGCTGCATCTTTCGCTCTAAGAGCAATTGAGACATCAACGATGAACCATTGAGGGTCGGAACTTCTTTCACAGCGAAAGGAAGGGGTGTAGCAGGAAATTAAGTTGGATAAGAAGGAATAAAATTTGTAGAGAGCATCATCCACACTTAGCCCTCTGAAAAATTATACCAGATAGTACCATTGGACAGAGTGAAATAATTTGCTCTTTTAAAATTGAAACGAAGAGTAGAGGCAGGTTTGCCTTTAGCCGAACGGTTTAAAGTTAATTCCATAAAAAAGACGAGGATGGTGAGGATCGGGGCGCACATACGGAGATAGAGAAGGACTTAAGCAAAGGCTCCTTTGGCATGATGCAGGTTTCCCTGTAGACGCCTCATTCTCTCTCCTCCATTGGTTGGGAATCGCTGGGACCTGGTATTGCCTCCATGTTGATTCTACTATCGTCCGTATTGATAGTTCGAGTGACCGCTGCCTGTGGTGTTTTCCCTCCTGGCTTTTTGGCAGTGAACTTAACCTGCTCGAACCGGAAGCTAATGTTCCTGTCTTCGTCTGCTACTTTGAAAGCAGAGGCCTAGTCCGCAGCTACGACTAGAATGGCGCACTTGCGTTTGTTCTCTCTGAAGAATGTTCTCCAGGACTTAACATTGAGGGCATGCTTTTCCTTTGGAAGAACTTTATGTGCTTTCTGCTTGCACCGCTCATATTCTTCTTTATTTGGAGTTTCTTTTAGTGCTCAGTGTTTCTTCACTGCGCGAGAGGTCCTCCATGATTTGTAATGAGAATCTGCCGTCAGAAGTAGAGAGAGATACTTCGGGAGCGTCTACTGCTTTTTTTTCTTCCGATCTGCCTAACCCTTTCTGTGAAGCCGGCTTGGATTTTTAGTCCTTGCCTTGTCCGCCGTATTGTTTTGGTGTGGAGCTATGTTTAACTCTTCTCTTACCTTCTTGTGCCTTAGTTCTTTAAAATCCTTCTGGGATTTGGGTTTCAACTGTTCCTTTAATCCCATTGAGAATTTATTTTGAAGCACTGGAGCTCCGTTGTTAGAAGACTCTGAAGCCTTTAGATTTGGAGCACTTAAGGCAGCCTCCCTATTTTCTTTGTTACTCTCAATGCCATGGTTATGACGGATATAAAATACTATCTGTAATATCCTCTGTATCCCGGCCTAGGCGTTAATTTAGACGGGCTCTTGTCATACGACACCAGATTTCGCAAATAAGTGACTGCTTCACCCACCAGCTATTTAGCCCTCGACATATGCTGTTTCACCACTGGCTTGGGGATTCTTTTCTTCTTAGGAGCTAACTCCCCAAAACGTGAATCATATTAGCCAATCTTTAGAGAGTTTATTCAGCAGCTACCGCGAGGAGGTTAAGATCACACTTCCATCAGCCTGAATAGTTACGGCACGTGCATATTGTCATATACTACATGTTATTCCCCCTATTCATCTGATAACTGCTGCTCAAAGGACATAGAAGGAATGTTTGACAACGCAAGACACGACTGGGCGCACCATGCACATCAGGCAAGAGAAGTCTCTGAATAGGTATTGAAATGAATGGATAAAGTACTTAAGTACTTAGGCGTATTCACGGAGCTGGAGGCAACAAAGCTAAGGGACTTTTTGCTTAATAGCATTCTTGGGACCCTCAAAAGTGAGGGCTTAATCCCTTTTATGAATGCGTACGCGGATACTAATTTTCAATTTTTCTCCAAGGCCAATACACTCTTAATCGGTATTACCAGCATTCTAGTTTTCTCATGCAAAAAACATTCCCTCCAAAAGTCTAATTTTCTTGTGGTGAGACAGTATTTTTTCTAATCTACGTCGTTTATTTTGTTTTTTTCCCCCCGCTTCCCTCGCCCACAAAACCCCGAACTGCCATCAACGTTTCAACCAACTGAATTCCCACAGTTTCATTACATCGTCTTGTTCCACCTCAGTAATTTATTCGCTTATACAACATATTCTCTGACTCAACGTTCCTACGTCGCTCCACTGCTTGCCACTACTCCCTATCGAAATTTCACAGAAAATAAAAGCTTACATGCGACGACCCATCATGGCAAATAACAAGACAAATGTCACAGACTTGGAAAACCGCACGAAAATGGATGATATTCACAAGCATTTATACAATTCCAAGTGCTGCTGCAAACACAATAGGATTCGCCATGGTTGTTGTTGCCATTGTCCCTATGGTGATTGGTATCGGTTTGGGGTAGGTGGTACGAGTAATTAAGGGAATGCAAGCAAATAAAATGTAAGGTTCATCGTAACATACATTAAATGCTTGCACATCGTATGCTTTTACGCAACCGACCTAGAAGAGGCTCACCGCTTCATAGGCTCCAGGGTAAAGGGAAAAGAGAGCCAACTGACAACACATTCTAAGGACGTTACGTTCGAAAATGAGTAATGTTCTGGAAATTAGTGTTCAAGAGGGATTGCATTTCGATGTCACGTCAGCTTGTCTCATTCCACTTACCGCTCAATGCGACTCCATTTCGATACGAATACTGTTTGCCGCTCCTTTGTCTCATTTTATCGATAAGCCCGGCTCGGTGGTTTTGTCGATTTTGGATTCTCCTCATACTTTTCGATTCTTCTTCGACGGTTGTTTGACGTTTTTCCCACATTCATTTTCAGATTGACTTCCAATCAATTTGAACATTTATCAGTGGATCAATATATCGAAGGAGCGGTGCCAGGATAACTGTTCAGGCTGGGGTTGGAACACGGTGTGTCGGATCGAAAAGAAAAGAAAAGATTTCGTTAAATTCTTATATCACGTTTGCCATGGGACGCAGGAGACACGACCAGAATATATTATTGGCTTGTGTCATTGGAGACGACTTTAGCACTTGGCGAGCGTGAACATAAGAAATTGTTGTTTGACATTGAAGAACGGTTGGTGTTTTTCGGTGTGATATTTTTGAGGCGAATGGAAAATATCATTAGAGTAATGATTATGTAAATCGAAGGTTTTGAAGTCGATTTTCATTAATGGAAATTTGGTTGAAGGATGGAAGAGTAGGGCTGAGGAGGTGGTAGTGGATGTGATTTATTTTCGCTGAACAGAATTGTGGTTCTCTGATAGCGCAAGACTAAAAGATCATGCCGAAAATGGCACCGAAATCGTTTTGGATACTTTGCTTCTAATTTTTGGTTTCAATGACATGTTCTGGTTTCCGTTGTCACAAGTGAGGCGGAGTAAATCATAGGAGCGAGCATATGGCTAACCTACAAATATAAAAATGTAATTTTTGAATACTTGAAAAACCATATAATATTTCACTAAAATTCATCATCAAAGTTCGGTAGATAAACACTAAATGACTTTATTTTTTCTTTCATTTCAGGTAAGTGTGTAAGCTGTAGTTTAAGGCCGGCATCTGGCAGAATAGAGCTAGAACTGCTACGGGATCCAATGGTGCATCCAACGATTTTCTGGAATATTATTCGCATTCAAAAAGCTGATAATGTATACTGGTTGGCTAGTTTTAACCCGTTTAAAATATAATTTAGTTGTACTGGACATATAATTTTGAAACCTTGGAAATGGTGACTTGATAAGTTTAATGAGCATTACATCAACGTTTACTTCATATACTATGATAAGAACAGAGTACTGATAGTTAGGAAAAACTGCTCAAATATTGTTCATATGCTCCCGCGGCTTAATAAAAAAAACAACTAAAATCTATTTTCAGAATAAATCATACGATAAGAAATAAAAACAATTCATTGAGGTGAAAATTCTTGAAAGAGTTTGTTAGACATTTTTCACACCTACCCGTCCGTAGCTGGATTTGAACCAGGAACCCCACATACCAGAAGCTAGTGCTCTTCCCTTAAGGCTACAGGTGTTTCTTTGTTTGTTCCATTAAACGTTTCTCGCTTCTGGTTTGTACGCATACATTGTTGAATCAGTAGTTGTTCTAAAAATGTATGTGTTGTCGGCAGCTAACAATGATTTCACTTCGAATTCAACATCACGGTTTTTTGACTGCATGTTAAATTCGGGGCAGGATAGCACACAATCTTCGGAAAATGAAATACAAAGTTTCACATAATACGATTCAATAATGTTGGGCTCTATACTTAGTGAGTGAGTCCCCAACTCTCTTATGTGGAAAATACATATTGGCCGAGCCCAGGCGAGCCGAGTGTGTGGGCGGTCCAGACGAGCGACTTTGACAGGTGTCACAGGCGCTCGTGCCACATCCGATCGGAATGGATGTTGACCACGAGCCAAGGCGATTCGTGACGAGCTGTCAAATGCCGTCCACATGTTGGCGGCCTCGTCTGACTTCGGCTCGCCTGGCCTCGGCCAATATCTATTTGCTACATTAGAGAGGTGTCTGGCTTGTCTAAGTACTTAGGCCAGAATGAGCCATTGTACTCATAGCCGCGGCCTATCAGGGTTTACTGGTTCAGTTAATAAAGCTCAGAATCATTGATAGGGGATAAGAGGCAATCCTCTGCATTTACGCAACATCGTAGTCGAAGCATTGGTATCTAATACTTGTATACGCTGGGAATTCGATAAAAAAGTACACTGAAAAAACACATAGCGCCAGACGCCATAGTTTATAGACTTCTGGCGCCATGTACATAGTCGATTTCGGAATTGTGATAAAATATAGCGCCACACGCCATAATACATGGCGGAAAATACATAGAACCAGGCGCTATGCTTATAGCCCTCCACGCCAATAACTATAGTCCTCCACGCCATGCAGATGGCGTGGAGTGCAAATATAAACGAGCCTTTTGCAAAAAAAAAAATTATTTTACATTTAAGAAGAAAACACACTTTATAGTTATTTTTCTACATAGTTAGCCTCCTTAGTAATGCATTTTTCCCATCGAACAGGTAGTTGGTATAGTACATGGTGTGGAGGGCTATAGTACATGGCGGGGAAGATTATAGTACATGGCGTGGAGGACTATAGTACATAACGTGGAGGACTATAGTATATGGCGTGGTGGGCTATAAGCATATCGTCTGTTCCTATGTACTATGGCGTGTGGCGCTATATTTTACCGATATCGACTATGTACATGGCGCCAGAAGTCTATAAATTATGGCGTCTGGCGCTATGTGCTTTTTCAGTGCAATAACATGCTTTTCGAGCGTAATGATTACGACTGATTTGCAGTTTATTTTTGAATTGAAGTTTTATACGATTAAAATTCGTTTGCAAAAATTATTTGACACCTGGGTCTCAGTTTTTTCGATTGATTATCGAAATTTTCGCAGCGTGAAGATCGCTTGCCAATGTATCACGAAGACCTAATCAATTTTCCTCCCGTTTCTTCGTCCGTTTTTTTGGCAGACTTATTGTATTTGGGGTGTTTCTATTAGCCAAACAATCTTATTACATTGGAAATGTTTTTGCGGGATGATTAAAATTGAACAACTTTTTATTAACATTAAAAATTTTAATCTACATTGAAAATTCTATTTTGACAAAGTGGTTTCGAAAGTATGCACTGCTTCTCATCAGACACCAGCACACAGTGCATACTTGACTGGCGTGACCACTTGCAGGTGGAAATTATTACATTTTTATTTATGCTAGTTGTGACAAATTTTAACATCTCCGACTTATATCCATGGATATAATTTTACTTAGTAAAGGTAATTGAATTTGATCACGGTTCCCTTCTTGTCTATAAATCAGCATAGACAACGTATATCATTTCTACAGCATCGAAGCCGAGCATATTGAAACGGGAAACTTCGATCGTTTTGCGGAATCAGCCTCCGAAAGCAGAATCAAATTGGAAATGTTTTTGCGGGATGATTAAAATTGAACAACTTTTTATTAACATTAAAAATTTTAATCTACATTGAAAATTCTATTTTGACAAAGTGGTTTCGAAATTTTCAATGTAGATTAAAATTTTTAATGTTAATAAAAAGTTGTTCAATTTTAATCATCCCGCAAAAACATTTCCAATTTGATTCTGCTTTCGGAGGCTGATTCCGCAAAACGATCGAAGTTTCCCGTTTCAATATGCTCGGCTTCGATGCTGTAGAAATGATATACGTTGTCTATGCTGATTTATAGACAAGAAGGGAACCGTGATCAAATTCAATTACCTTTACTAAGTAAAATTATATCCATGGATATAAGTCGGAGATGTTAAAATTTGTCACAACTAGCATAAATAAAAATGTAATAATTTCCACCTGCAAGTGGTCACGCCAGTCAAGTATGCACTGTGTGCTGGTGTCTGATGAGAAGCAGTGCATACTTTCGAAACCACTTTGTCAAAATAGAATTTTCAATGTAGATTAAAATTTTTAATGTTAATAAAAAGTTGTTCAATTTTAATCATCCCGCAAAAACATTTCCAATTTGATTCTGCTTTCGGAGGCTGATTCCGCAAAACGATCGAAGTTTCCCGTTTCAATATGCTCGGCTTCGATGCTGTAGAAATGATATACGTTGTCTATGCTGATTTATAGACAAGAAGGGAACCGTGATCAAATTCAATAATCTTATTACAGTTAATTAATCTACTACAATAAAATCTCTCCTATACTCAAGAAGCTTGCTGACATTTATACATCTCCAATTTATGTGCCATGTAATTATGGCGCTGGGAGCCCATACTGCATAGCTGAGGGTACTATGTACATAGTGTGTGGGACAATAAATGCTGCGCCATGTTACATAGGACCACGCGCTATGTAGATTCTGACATTATGGCGCGGGAAGCCATATTGCATAGCTCAGAGTACTATGTACATAGCGTATGGGGCCATAAATAATGCGCTATATTACATAGCTCTGGGCGCCATGTGGATTTTTTTCAGTGTACTTTAAACAGTCCACCTCTTATAAGTAGGCTGGGCAAACATCATCCTGTGCGACATCTAAGCGATACATAGGATTGGTTTTGCCCAGTTATTATGTCATGGCTCTTCAATTCAAGGAATCCTGCAGTCCCATGGTTAGATTCTGAGAAGAAGATCTTTGTGGGCCTGATCACAGTCCTCTTCTTATGCGCATCGGCAAATGCAGATGCGGCCGGCGCCCTAAAGACAGGTTTAGGGCCCAAAGGTGATAGCGATTCGAAATTCTCAAATGACGTTATTTTTATATTTTTGCTGGTGACAACATATTTAACTGTGTACCTCAATTTCCTACTGTCACGAAGAACAAAAGATTTGGTCAGATGCACCGAAGCCAAACTGCGTTTCAGTCACCGATGCAGCCGGATGAATTCCCTAGTATAGGCTGTAGGCTTATTGGACTAGGCAAACCCAACGTCTGATCGTTCTCGAGAGTTCAATTTAACTGATTGATCCTTTTTGAGGACTTTGCACAGCCCGAAATCTTTCTGGCAAATTCCAGTTACTCACAAAACGATCTGAAATAATTCCTCTTGGAGTACCTCTCCAAATTTTTATGAGTTTGTTGTGAGATTCTGTAGGCGATCTAGTCTCTTTTTTGTGTTGCTCATTGAAGCCCGTTGGGAAATATCTTTCCTATGTGCTTCCGTGGTTTCCAGTTCAACTAAGCAACCGGTTTGCTCAATCTCCTCTAGCTGATCGAGTAGCAAATTTCATAGCTACCTATTATGGGTCTACCGAGGACCAAAGCTACAATAAGACGTCGGAGCATATAATGAATTTTGCGCCCCCTTTTGTGAGACTGATTATTTTACCTGTCGTAACTTTTCTGTGAATCCCCACAAAACATAAATAAGAAACTTGTAGCGGTTTAAAAGCAATGGAGAGATGCTTGGCAAGACCTCTCAACTGACCAGCAGTCCAGTAGAGAGGGCAAGTTAACAAAAAAAAAGAGAAGTACCACGGGACCAGGATACTCTAGAAATGGCCGTGAAGGCCCTTCGTCTGTGTAAGCGTAGCACCCTTTAATCCGACCCTGACGGATGCTGGTATGGCGCTTTTCTTTTCTTCTTTTTCCGCGGGTGGGATGGGTTATTGAAAATGGGGTGGATTCGCTCTCAGAAAAAAATAACGCTACGTACAATTCATCCGTCAATGAAATTATACTAGCCGCAATGTAACAAGTGAAAAGGAAGTGGCTTTTGTCAGAAGCAGCTCTCAGGCATGGACTGACAACCCAGACCCACCCGAGACGTGTCAAAGCACGCATGCTGGCATCTAAAAGGGGAGCTGAAAATATCATTTAGCAGGCCTGCGGATAGGCAAACAGCTTCAGGTCCCTGATGTTATTGGGGCTATGACCCCCAGTTGTTGGCGGAAAGCAAAGAATAAGTGGCCGAAGTCCCTCCCTTGCCAAAACAACTTTCTGATCCGTAAAACGGTAAATCTTTTCTAGAGATTTTCCACGCGGCCAAAGATTCCCATTTTTCTAGTCTTTATGCTCACAGCTTCACTCGAGTCCCACAGCAATTCCATCTCACTGCCGCCTGGTTTGACTTAGTGCTCCTAATCCACCGCACAGCCAGTTAGGTAGAATAATCCAAGAGTTTTGCACTTGAGACTGTTCATTAAACTTATAAACATCAAATTAGTTTTAAAAGGTGCACTAAAACGCTATCATATATTTTGACTGAAGACTTACCACAACAATTTACCAGAAACAGCTCTCCGTCGTCGGCTGACTCCGGCCACCACCCAAGCTCGACTCCCTCGATCATGGCAGTCTAGCTGGAATCTAATTTGGAATCGAAAATGACAACCCATTTTTTCCTTGAAGCTATTTGCTCGAGGCGACAGTTAGATAGCCTAGCTGTTTTTTTTATCGATGCAAAATCTGCAATGTGCATCGAAATTTCGCATGCAGAAATTTCAATTAGAAATTTTCCAATGATACAAACTCTCCGAAATTGTTGAGTGTTAGTCAGAATCGTTCTAAATTCGTAGGAACTCAACCTTCTATTTGCTGGACATATTTTTGTTGGTGTTTGAAATTAAACTCCTTATCTAGTTCGATAATTTTCCATCTGATACTTCCAGTCAACCAGTCCGCCTAGTCCGCAGCGAAAAAATTTTCTTGTTTGCTGACTAAATACCGTGCTGTCAAACATTGACCTAGTTTTTATGCAAGTACCACACTCACGCCCATACGCAATTGATTTTAAGGTAATGAAGTGTGCAACCGGTTACTATACGGTTACAAATCTTTGTTTATGTAAAGTAATTGCTAATCTTTCTTTATTGGAGTTTGAATCGAATTGTCTTATTTTGTCTGTTTAATTTTGGCTTATAGAGTTTCTATTCACATATTTATGTCGCTGGCGATTTCAAGTGTTCCTTCAAAATGTTTGTTCGAAATTGAGTCCCAAAAAGCGTTCCAATTTGTTCTCTATACAATTTGCAGAGGCTCGTCAATAAAGAGGACTTCTGTGATTAAGGGTATCGGCTTGTGGCCGAAGTTCATCGAGGAGTGTTGCGACAAACCTATGACTAGGACATGTTTATGAACTGTCTAAAGTGCGTGGATTCGTCGGTGAAATACAGGCTTATACAGTTTTCCATGATGAACTTTTGTAGCTCAATTCCAGCTTAGTTGCTTCTTCTGTATTCCCAAGAGGACTACAGCACATTCATGTACGAACAGTTTGCATTAGTCCGGGCCATAGTAGGTCTTTTTTTTTTAGGGAGGATATAGGCAGATACCGCTACTAACTCGGAAGAAACCATGTGAACTTAAATGACGATCGTGCTATATGATGTGGGTTCGAAATATGATTGATGTCTCACTAGGACTGCAGTGCCTTCACCTTCACTTGTCAATCGAAAATTTATATATGACCAGGGAATGGACATTATATATTGTTATTTATTATATGGAGTTGGGAATATTGTAAGCATTCCCTGCATTATTTTCTCCATAATGTCCTTCATCATGCTCTGCAACAGTTATTGCATATTGCACAGCAGATGAGCCATGATACCCGCTGTGGGATATTGAACAAGTTTTGCGGTGCTTTAGGGCTATTGTTAGTTTTGGCGGGATGGGCTGTGGGCTGGAGTGTAGGGGTTGAGGATAGTGTAGGGGAGTTCGTTCTCGTCACCTGTGCAAACGTCTTACTCAAGCTCTTCGTGTTCTTTGGGCATTCTCCATAGCTGAGTGGATGTTGGCTGTCACAGTTGGCACATTTGGCATTTACTTCGTGCCGTTTATTGCAATTTGAGAAGTGGTGCTACCCTTCACACTTAACGCACTTTGCTTGTGTATGGCTTGGCTTCATGGCAAAATATTGACAGTTATGGCATTGCGGTTGCCTTCCTCCAGGTCGCTTCAACTTTGCAGATCAGATGGCAGACAGCTTTGATATTGAAGATTTCTGTCTCGTTTCTCGGAAGGAGAACTTAAGCTATCGAAAACCCATTGCTCAGTTTGAGGAAATAGACTTCCAGCGGTTCTTATTCATATTTCCAATTCTTCTCAATAATCAGAAGTAGTGGGTGTAACTCGTCACTGATGGTTATTGATTTGAATGTGAATATGAAGCTATTATATGCTTATATCTCTTGGACTTGTACTATTTATCAGCTCTTATCTGCAGGTAAGCCCAGTGCATTTCGTGAAAAGATCAAAAAAATAAAAGCTAGTCTGCAATTACAAATTAGGAAATCTACAATAGGCGCACATATTGTCAGCTTTTATTTGTTTTGGTAATTTTTCGAGGCGCAGAACAAAAAAAAACACACCTAGTAAGTTATAAATGGTATAAAGTCGTCCTATAATTTACACAATAATCCATTCCCAACACTCTTGAATAACGAAACACTTATCATTGATGCTCCTTCAAGCATCTCCACGAATTTCCGATCTCCAAATGGAACAATCTACTTAACCTTTCTCTGTTTATTTTTAGAAATTCAACAATAGAAATTCCAATTCATCGTCCGACAACCCTAAAAGGACAACGTAGATTATTCAAACAATACCAATTCAACAATATCCATAATTCACCATTATTTAATTTAAGCAAATCAACGAACCCATTTCCATATCACTGCCACCCCATAGTGAAGGGAGAACACGGCAGTGACACCAATCAATTATACGGTGGTATCTATTTGTATTAGCAGAAAACACAATCCATCTTGAAATCCCCAGTTCATCTTCTGGCAATGAATAAACGACGATATCATCGTCGTCGTCTTTTCAGGTCGAAATTCCTCCAAACGGAGTTAGCAAGCATTCATCCTTGTTCACCCTTTTCTTCATCGAGCACGCCACGCAATCATTAGCGTGGGCAAGTTTCGTGGTAGCTTTCATTTACCTTTCGCAATTTCTACGTTTGACAAGTCCTACTGCCTTATTTGATCTGCTTATTCCAATTTCCCGGCTGGCAATAAGTTGAGGCCGTGGTTGGAGGATGGTATGACCTCCACTTAGCTCTTGGAAAATTTAGGTGATAGATACTCGTTTGTCTGCGGATCAGGAACGAGAATGTGTATCTGCAACGTTAACAGGCAAATGAAGCTTGTCGTGACTATGTCCAATTGCTGCCACAGAACCGCACGCTCCGTCGTCCTTTGCAAATCTGGGCAAAGTTTCGAATGTGGAATGTATATGAAAAGGATAGGATGGAGTAACTCGAGCTCTGGTTAGTTAAAATTCAAATGTTGTCGCATCCATGTACAAGGACCAGTACACTCCTTGTTCCTTTGAGGTCGAAAGCCGTAGTCATAGTTGCTCATGCATTCTCAATCGCAACTACATCCTAAACTCTGGTGTCCTGTCGAATCCATTGGTCGCAACCAACGACGGAAAGACAGCAGTTTCTCGTTTACTGATTGCTATCGAAGGCTTTAGCCAAATAAAATCCTCGGATAGATTGAAACGAAGTACTCTCATGGGCATTCATAGCGGTATATACATGTATGTTACGGAATATGTGCAAGGGAAAGGACACAAAATCACGAATGTGTATATAAGAGAGATCGAAAATCATTGGCGCATCAGTTGCTTGAAAGACTGGTTTGCTGTGGGGGCTGTGAAGTGAAGGATCGAAATCACACGACGACCACAGCATAGCGAGGAACGACTGAAGTCGAGAGATGAGTGACTCTGTTCCGACCCAAGAACAAGATAAACAATAGCTTCGACAGCATCACACAGTAAGAATCCCGAAGGACTCTTATCCACCTCGATATCAGCCACTTAATCGCTCCCACAATTTAGACGTCAATATCTGAAGGCGGAAATGATTCGGGCTAAGGGAGAACATTTTCTCCCGAGGGGTGGCTTGTGGAAGGAGCGGTTTCATCGTTATCACTCATCCTGTTACCGAGCGAGCATCCTGTATACGGTACTCGTCCAGTTTCCCCCAATCAATCAGATTCAGTGTGTATTTTTCATTTATCAGAGCCTTCTTACGTTTCAGTTTAAATCCACCAACAAATCGATCAACTCTATATCGTCAGTGAGGAATATTGAATGGTGCTGCCAGCTTGGCGTAGGAACGAAGTAGTATTAATTTTGATTTGGTGAAGAATTTGACAGTTGACTGTGGCAAAATACAGAACTGTACCGTTTTCGAATCAAATTCATAGATTTTTGGCATAAAGTCTCAATATATTCGAGTCTACATCAAATTTTTCCATATCAAACCCGTCAGTTTTCGATACCAATTCCTAAGTTTTTGAGTCAAATTCATAATTTTTTTGAGTCAAATTCATACATTCTTAAGGTAAGTTCATATTTTGCTCATCAAGTTCATATATTATAATGTTGACGTTCAAAAATTATGAATTTGCTTTGACTAAATAAAATCATAACTTTGACTCGAAGGCTATGTATTTGACTCAAAAAAGTTATGAGTTTGACTCACAAAAAAAAAATTATTGGAAATTTGAGTTGAAAACTTATGAAATGGTATCGAAACTTTATGAATTTGTTTGGGAAAAATATGAATTAGACTCGAAAATATTATGAATTTATAGAATCTATGTTTCAATCGCAAAATCCATGACTTTGACTCGAAAATGGAATTGAATGGAGGATTCTATCTTCTAGGATAAGAAGAATTATCATTTATCATCATCCCCTCTTTAAAAGGAGGCTCTATTTCGTGTTCAAACAGCATCAGTCTGGTCGCTTCATGTTCGCCAGTAATGATAAAAAGCCTACCCTTATTGATACATCGACAATTTAAGAAACCCTTATTCGATTTAGGCTGGCAACACCCACAACTACAACCACTCAAAATGTTCACGATAATCTATCAATATTTGAACCCCCCAATGAATCGTTTTCCGCCTACATTTCATCGTCCTTGTGCCTGCTTGCCTCCCTCCTTCCCTGCCTGCCTCCCTCTCAACCTGCCTGCCTGCTTCGACTGCATCCTTTTTCCTTGGCATCATCGGAAAATACAGTGTTGTTCGACGACCGCATATCGTTCATCGTTCGCCACCACCCAGGCAAAATAATCGACTAGCGGTTTCATGGTTCGTGTCTGAGGGAATTGCTCGACGTTACCGGTTTGCCGGGCTGTGCTCGGTTTCGGAACGATGAAAGGACGCGGTGAGAGGAAGCGGAGATGCGATGGTAGTAAACGATAGGTGTCCTGAGGGAGTAAACTGAGTTTCGAACCCAATTTGGATTATTTGAATTTAGTGATTGGGGAATAAAATGTTTGCTAAGGGAACTGAAAAAGATTTTCGATATGAAACGAGACGTAACGTTCTTACTCTGGAGCAGTTTGTTTGGGTGTTATTGAAGTGAGTCGTGATGGGATGGGGAGAGGCGACGAGGTGAGGTTTGGATGAAGAGGGAGTGAAGTGGCGAAAAAGGATGGAATATATTGCTTTATCATAGCGTGGATTATTTGGTACATTAGCAAGGCGATGCGGATGGCAAAACAGACAGGGATATTTTCTGACAATAAGGAGCGAAGTGGTACTATTGATGGTGAGTGAGAAACAAGGGGCGTGGGGAAGGGAGGCAATAATGGAAAGGATAAGTGATTATCGAAGTGAATATTTCGAGAGCAGATGAAATTAAGTATCCGGAGTGTGGAATAGGTCAAGTGTAACTGTTGAACGAATGGTGTGGGTATAATTGATTTTTTTGTCGTACTTGGGATAAGTTGTTTCTGCAGTTGTACACTTGAAGAGCGTAAAGTGATTGAATCTGAATCGGTTGAATGGCTATGGAGAGACTGATTTTAAGGAGAGATTAATAGGAAATATTTTTCGAGTACATTTCTGTTAATCGTGATGAGTTCAAGATCTGGATGAAAAACAAGTCTGGCCTCGCAGACTGGTTAACCATTCCTTAACCTTTAGTGCAAGCATGATCATTTCGTACATGAGTAGTACCCTCTCTTATTGCAGCCTTGCTTTCAAGTGATGTTGTGTTTCAAACATTTCTCTGCGTTCTGTAATAGGTAATGTGTCTAAGGACACTTCTTTGTAATAAAATATCTTTTCTAAATATCATCTGATTTTCTTAAATCATTTACACATTTTGCTTGCAAACTTCTTACAATTAGATCGTCTAGTCTTTGTCGAAGTAAAATGCGAAATGAGTAAAACTTAACATAATTAAAAGGGAAGTTTACTTTAACACAACCTTGAAACGAATCGTATATACCAATGGTTTTGGAGTTTTCAAGTCTTGTGTAATGAATTATTCCTGTTAGTTTTGATGACGTGAGCAACAGAAAACTTTATGAGAATCAAAGTGATGTGTCATATTTCAAGGGAATTTCGTGGGCGGAAATCTTAGAGAAATGCTCAAAGCTGCATTAAATTACTAAACTTGTTCTGCCCAGAAATATTTTTGATGGAGTTCATTTCAAAAATATTGAAGTCGATTAACTTTTTTTTTGGGGAATATATGTCAGTAGTGCTTTTAGAGTTTATTGTTAAATGTAATTCCCGTTAGTATTACGTCAAAAGTGGATTGGAGCAGAGGCGCTTGACATCTCTGAACACTCAGACTAGAATGACTCATTGTACTAATACTCCAAACTTAGTAGTTTCCCGTATCTATTATAAAACCTAAGGATGAATGATAGGAGGGAGACAGGCTATTTTCTGCTCTATCCTCTACTCTACAACATCTCTACCGAAGTATCATACAACATCTCTGCCGAAGTATTATACAACTTCTGTGCCGAAGTGTTGGTGCTTGATACGGGCATACGTGGGCGGTCCGATAAGTACTTAGCCTGACCGCCCGATGGCGCCACTATCACAAGAAAAATTTACTATCGTGTAGGCTACTACGGCTACTGTCAAAATTTCAGTTGAATTGGACTCGTAGTTTTGTTTTGACCGCGTGTTGAAGCGGGCGTGTCCGCGGATTTTAGAAAAATTGAAAAAGAGCAATATTGGTCGGTGATAGATTCTTTTTTTTTCGGAAGGGAAATCGCGCAGTGAAATCAAAGAGCGCTTGGATACTGTGTACGATGAATCTTCCCCTTTGATGGCGACCGTCAAAAATTGGTTTAACGAGTTTCAACGTGATCGCACGTCGGTTTTTGATGAGCCACGACCAGGTGCCCCGAAAACGGCTACCACGGAGGATAACGTGACAAAAATCCACGATCTCGTATTCGCAGACCGCCGATTGAAAGTGCGCAAGATAGCTGAGACAGTAGGCATCTGAAAAGACTGCGTGGGTCATATCCTGCATGAAATTTTGGGCATGAGAAAGCTGTCGGCGCGATGGGTGCCGCGTTTGCTCATTCCGGGCAACAAGCGCAACCGTGAGACCACTTCAGAGCAGTGTTTTACGCTATTTAAGCACAATTCGAAGGAGTTTCTGCGTCGTTTCGTGACCGTCGACGAAACATGGATCCACTGGTACACACCAGAGACCAATGAACAATCGAAATAGTGGACTGCAACCGGCGAGCGTATTCCGGAGAAGGCGGAGACTGTCCTATCGGCCGTAAAGGTGATGGCCACCGTTTTCTGGGATTCACAAGGTGTAATCTGAATCGACTACCTATAAAAGGACAAAACGGTCACAGGGCTCTACTATACCGAATTATTAGGCCGATTCGACGCCGAATTGCAAAAAAAATCGCCCCATTTGGTGAAGAAGAAAGTGTTCTTCCTCCATGACAACGCACCGGTTCACACCTTCGCCGTCGCCACGGCCAAATTGGTCAAATTGGGCTACGAACTGCTGCCTTATCCACCGTATTCTGCAAAATTGGCCTCATGTGACTTCTTTTTGTTTCCAAACTTGAAGAAGTCATTCACCGGGCAGAAATTTGAGTCTAATGAGGAAGTCATCGCCGTGACCGAGGCCTACTTTGCAGACCTCGAGAACACGTATTTTTCAGGCCGGTTAAAGAAGTTGGAGCATCGCTGGGTCAAGTGTATCGAGCTAAAGGGAGACTATGTGTAAAAGTAAATCGTCACTTTTTCAAAATGTTCGTTTTTCTTTTGTAGGTTAAGTACTTATCGGATCACCATCGTACACTGAGCTCTCGCGAAGAAAATGCTCCAAAGTGTCCGTTTCTTTTAAGCAGGATAGACAAACATTAGACTGTGCAACAACAAAGACGTACATATGGCCTCATAGGAGGTTGTTTCCGGTCAGTATGCACAATTCTTCGATGGTTAAGTTCTAAGAGGAAGAACTTCGTGTGCATTGCCACATCAGAAAGTAGGCGCTTATTTTCATTGATATCGGCTACCCACATCCGGAAAATTACGTGTGCAGATGATGCGACTCTGTATTGAAATCGTTCAGCGTTTCTTCGTAGCAGCATCAGCAATCTTGTTTTTTCCACGCCGCAGTGTCCTGGTAACCAAAGCAGGTGTATCTTATTGAATTGCAGATGTATCTTAATCTGACTCTGAATTTCTGAGTGATTTTCGAAGTCGTCAGGGGCCTAAGTAGCGCCAATAGCGTAGCTTGACCGCTACAGTAAATAGTGATATGCTTTCACCTCCACTACTCAACAATTGCCCAACAAGCTGCTCCCAAGATAGTGATTATTTTTGCTTGGAAAACAGAAACATGCTCTTCGAACCTACGAGTTATTCGATGAATTTTCTTACATTTCTATATCCAATCGTCCAAATCCAACATCAGTCTTCGAGCCGTTCGTGAAGAGTATCTCGGAGTGTTCCCACGTATAGGCATGTAGGTGCTTCCAGTCACTTCTGCTCAAACGGATAACATGGTATATAAATCGCGAGAACCAGAGAGATCTCTCGCACCGGACTTCTGATGGAGCAGAGCCTCACGTCGTTCACCAGTAGGCCAAGTTTAATTAGTCTATGGGTAGAGCTCATCGCCACACTCCAAATTTAGATGTCACAGAGGGAGTACTAGAAACACCACAGTCCTTTGCAGTGTGTCGAACCTTTTACTTTTATACGAGAGCTGCACAATAGTCAGCCACACCATAGATGTGTATGTGATCATCGGCCTCAGAATGCCTCATTGTGGACATTCATATGTTGCATCCGTTCTAAAGTAACAGTCGTATAACTAGAACTTTGTCCACGTCATAAGCTTACGCAGCTTTACATAGCTCTCAAAAAGAGAAGCCGTCAGTGTCGACAATTGCATCCATCGCATAGTCATCATGTGTGGAAGTTCACTCAACTCTAAAAACCAAAGAAAAAAAGAGCCAATCCACATGATTTTTCTCGCTTGTAAGCATCTAGCTCATCATTTAAGGGATAAGACTTAAGCACACTAATGCGTTCAGTAAGTCGAGGCATTTCAGGATCAACAATATTAAGCTGATCGGCCTAAAGTTCCTTGAGTCTGAATAGCCATCCCTCCCAGGTTTTGGTATAAAGTCTACGTGAACCCATCGCCAAGGGGACGGAACATACCTCAAGGCTAGGCATATCCAAAAGATAGATGCCACCTACATCCGGCGATTTACACTCAAAAACACTATTGCGTCCCTGAACTTCCTGCTGCAACGACGGATCTAGTTATTAATCTAACTACTAGGCAAACATACTGATATTTCAATTACCGCACTACTGTTAGAAGTAACAACGAAGGGAGGAATCCCAGTGTTTAAAGGCTTTGATCCCGCAGAATAGTGTCAAATAGTGTTTGTCTTGGTGTTGCAATTGTTGCTGCCCCGACTAGTATGTTGAAAGTTAGCATTGCGGCCACCCAGAAGATCCAGTCTCTCTGATTCAGCGTACTGAGCCAGGTCCTTCGGCTCCTTTGTTGGCGATGGATTTAGGGAAGGGGGAAGATAATGTATTTAATTTTTTTTCCTAATTTTTTAACGGAATACATTATCTCTCAAGAATATTGTGTCAACATTTCAAGTCGATTAAAGGATTAGAAATTGATGAAGTTATGAGTATTTAAGCGTCCGTTACTCCATGCTGGGTTTCTACAACTGCTCGATAGCTGTGCGTTTCTCTGAAACTTGTTATTTCTGAGTTCCGTGTACACCATAACTCAGAATCTACTGGACCAATCGTTTTGAAATTTTGCACAATACTACTTCACATAATTCCCCAGCTTTTTTGTTTTATTTTTTTAATAATTATTAATTTTACAATAACAAATTAGACGATTTCCAAGTGCTATGAAAAATAGAAAAATCGAAAAAAAATCCTCCCAGGGTTAATTCGAGAAACATCTCCTTTAACAAATGCATTGTGATTTTTTGATTTCAGATAATTACGATACACACCGCTAAACAACTTTTTTCGAGGTGCCTCCGGAGATTCTCTGTCACTTTTCAATATTTCGCAATGAAAATTTAGGAAATATTCTTCAAATGTTGCGTTATTATATGAAAATTGATTGAATATGAACTGATTGAACTATTTCTCTCTGTATCGCCGAAAAAAATTCTTAAAAATATACCTTTTATTCACCGAATCAACATTAACCCCCCTTCAGCAGTCAAAACGAATGTAAGCTGAGGCGACAATCGCGTGCTTAAGCCTGTAGGACGACCGTTAACAGGTCTCGGCTTGAAAACTCGGAGCGTGGTGTCATCAAGCAGGTTGGAAACCAGAACACAAGCTCTTGGCCTTTTTCATCATTCATTATAAAAGATCCTTGTCCTCTGTATAAAACTGAGATCGCACATCATGCTGTCTCGAATCCACGGCTTATCTAGAAGCGAAATGTAAAGGAAAACCTGTAGTTTTTCCTGTTTTTCGTTCAAAATAAAAGGCACAATCTTGGCATGCTGCAAGTTGATCTGAAAAAACCTCGTAGCTTCAAGTATAAGAGGGTCCAAGAATGGACTCTTAGACAATGTTCCCGTGAGAGAAGAGAACGCAGTTTCTGCGTACGCTTTCCTTCCTACTTTGATGCATTTTCGCCTGAACAACCGGCCTCAGTAAGACTCTCTTGCTTATTTTGGCAGCCAGAAATGCTGGCAACGGATTTCGCTTCCACCTTGCGTTTTTGCACTTTGCTGGCCTCTCGTCTTTCCCTCCTTCGTATGTCCTCGTTGCCATCACGGAGGTTGTTCCTCGATGAGTGTTTCCTCTTCAAACTTTGCCAATGCATTTTCTTGACAGATCTCGGGTCACAGATAACCAGACGTGTATCTAGTCGTCCAAGTCGTTCTTCTGAGGTTTTCTCTGTTCCTTTTGCACGTACGGAAGTCTATTTCCATTCGCCTTTGCTGCGTCTACCCAGAACGCACAATGCCCTTAAGCTTGGTCCTCTCCCGCAATTTTTTTTACAATTCAAGCATGTATTTCAATTATGAATGCTTATATTTTTTCAATCCTTTTTCAAAATACATCGAAATGAAGAATATATACAAAATTAAAATTACAAATAATGAATGAAATAAATATCTTTCGTTTTTGTTAAATATGGTGCCTTGTTTCAAATTGTGCATGAAAACATATGGAAAGGAGAAAGACATGAGAATCCTCCAACATTATATAAACGTCAACATTTGCCGTAAGAATAAAATTATGGTAAACATGAATTTTTATTCAAAGTTAATCAAAGGAATTTAATTACCACGAAACTCAATTAAAAATGAGAGTAGATTAAATTTAACAACCATCAAAATAACAAGATTAAAATTATATGATGTAATTGTGCCGAAGTTAGTGAGTGATAAGCACATGCATATGGAGAAACTTCCCCATTTATTTTGGAGAATTGAAACCCAATAAAAGCCAAATCAAACTCTACAATCATCCTATTGCGACTAGGACCATCTAAGCAACACATTCACATGTATTTTGCTTAGTATATGCTAGTTGTTGCCTTCTTTTTCTCTTCTCCTATCTTTTCATGCCGATCAGGCTATTTTCACACAACATTCAAGTTCCAGCTCTAATAGCATATCATGAACATGATTAGAATTAAGACGTGCAGTGAAGTGAACAAAGAATAAAACACGTGTCTTAAATTTAGTAAATTGTGGTGCACCAGAATTAACCGTTTCGTATGGTGTGTACTTATGCTAAACAAGCCATCAGCATACCGTATACAAACGGTACTTTTCATCTCGTACCATTTTAAAAATTATTTGTTATAAAATACCTGGAGTCGATCAATCAAGTTAAGTGGATTAATTGAAAAGTTGAATAGTTAATAGAAATGGAATGAGTATTGTCAAGAAAAATTTATTGTATTTAGTTATTGTTTGCTTTTGAATTTATTTGGAATAAAAAGGTTGGATAAGGTACCAAGCGATATTTTTCATCCGCTACACACCTCAATTATTCCTTTCCAGAAGAAATATTTTTGTGCGTTGTTTTCACAAGTTTGTGGAAAATCAGCTGACTTGAAAGCTGGAAAAATCAAACTAAGAAAATACAGTTAATGCTTTGTAAACTAAAAATTACGGCCGGTGAATATTCATTGCTCCTACAAAAACTTTTTAAATCAAATCACAGTTATCTAAAGAAGCCAGTTATAAATAAACTATTATAAGTTTTGCAATTTACTCATCAAATTCTCGACTGCAATACGAGCTCGCGATCAAACTTCCATTAAATATAATCTACCTTCACATTCAATCCGCAATTATTCGACAGATAAAATAATTCGAACGATGATCTGAAAACATCCATAATAAAACCACTCTGTTCAATTTAAAAGCATCGTTTTAAAATCTCATCTGCTTCAAATCCTCCCGCACGGCCAGCACTCTCTCATGCTTTTTTTTCCTCCCACTAACCAATTGCCGTTGCATAGCCATCGTGTTGACAAACTTACATCTCTTAAAAAACCATCCGCAGAAGAAAGAGTTGTGTGGATGTGTGCCAGCCAGCGTTATTACAATAGCTGCTGCCGCTATGGCTTTCACATCGAAGAAAAAGTGAATTATACTTTTGACGATATTCTACTGCTCAGCGAGCCAAGTACCTACGAGATGTGAGAAAAAACAGATTATGTTCAAAGGTCGGTTACAAGTTGAGGGGTGGCGATGGGAGGCGGGTTGATAGCGTGGTTTAAGTTGGGAGCTGAAATGTGCAATGAAACAACAATACTGAAGCTCTGTAAATTGATAGTCACGGAAAAAGTTGTAGGATGTGCGCTGAAAAGGATCAACTCTATAGCAACGGGACAATGCTTTCGCAGCAGAAGCAACAGCAGCGGCTCTGGCATTCATCTCCGACTCCCACGGGGTGGGTGGTTCGTTGCAGCAGCGAATGCATTGGGGGATCTGAAAGTGCACGAGCATGAAAGGGTGGTTATAAAAACAACATCAAAACGGGAACAACCATTGAACACACAACATGAAAAGAACGGGAAAAAATGAAAAAGGACAATGTTTTGGAAGTATTGCACATAAATAAACCGAAAGCAATTGCTGCGGAACTAGCAGCGTTGTTGTTTGAAGGGGAGCAGCAAGACGAATGGGAAGTAACAGTGCCATTACCACAGAACTACGAATTGTTGGCGAGCGGTGACTGCTGGCAGAGGTGCGACTAGGGATGCGAAATTCTCGTGCGATTCTGAAAGGCATTCGAAAGTCCGATCGAGTGCACAACACAAGCACATATCAAGTGCAAACACCTGCTCGGGGGATGGGGTGAATCAATAAAAGTGGAAGTTTTTTTCTCTCTCGGGGTATCCTATTTTTTTGCTTGTTGCCGCCGTTGTTGCCACTGAAACAACCTGCCTCACTGCCATGCCTGCCGTTGCATTCCTTGGCTGCACTCTGCGGTGCATAAATAATGCGACAGTGCCTTTTGATATACAACACGGCTGCTCTACTTCCAGATAGTAGTGGGCGAACGGGCAGCGTGACGTGGTGTGGTATCGTAAGGGCTGGAACGTGAAGCGTAGTGAAATGCACTTGCTCCCGGTTGCGAGGCGCTCTCATGCATATGCTGGCAGGAGTTTATTCGTGAATGTAAAATTTCCGCTTGGTGTGCAGTCATAGCTGGAATTTATATGGAAGCTAGGAACCGTGTAGGAGTCTGCCATTAAAGAAAGTCGCAAGTCTTGAAATCATGCCGCGTCAAAACTTGGTCAGGGCTTATGA
Source organism: Nemotelus pantherinus (assembly GCA_963978885.1). NCBI lineage: Eukaryota > Metazoa > Arthropoda > Insecta > Diptera > Stratiomyidae > Nemotelus > Nemotelus pantherinus. The sequence continues at coordinate 44,165,125 of OZ022264.1, forward strand.
TAATGTACTGTTGAATTCCCTGGCAAAGTTTATAAGATCCTGGTCACGACGTCATTAGGACTCAAATCAAATATTCCAAGAGTGTGACGCTCATGTGCTTGCAAATTCATGGCCACAATTCAAAGTAATATTGCGAAAAAAAATATCGAATGCCAGTACACCCTCTAATTTTTCATCTCTTTGCAAAATCAAAAACATATGAATATCCGTAAGTATATCATAACATAGCAACAACTCCCTCCGGCAACCATAAACGAATGATAATGTCATTGATCCAAAAGATAGCATCACGTTTTTTCCCATTTACTTTTTCTACTACGCCTTCACCTAATCTGTTTCCTGAGAACGAACGAACCTTCTTCCCTCCGACTTCCCGACGAAAGGTATTCTCTGCATCAATATAAATCTGTGATTCTCTACTCCCTATCCTTCTACCCACCCCATTCGCTTGGCAGGCTCCTTTCGCGCAAACAAAGATGAATGCTATTTACTCCTATCACTTTTACAACTTTCTTGAGCTTTCTTGTACCTACGTACATGTTTTCTCGTAACACGACCGCACCATTATAACCTAGAATTGACGAACGAAAACACCACCAACTCAAGCAGAAGCGGCAACAACAACAGCAACAACAATACCATTAAGTCTGAAGACTCTCCTTTTCGTCGTGAAAAGAAATCAAGGAAAAAAGGACGAGTGCATGAGAAGTGGAAAAAGGTTCGAAAAAGAATGTCGACTATGAAAACTTAGCATGTAACCACCCGTGATAGTGAATAGGAAGAGCGTCCGAGGGATTTCGAGGTAGAAGAATCAAATTGCGGACGAGTTCGACGGAGGAAATAAGACGAAGGTTGATGGAAAACGGTCTGGGTGGCATATCTTGTTTTGTGCCAGCAATCCTAAAATTGGAGTCCTTATGACATTCTATTTTGCTGCTTGTATTCTCATCTATCTGCTTCCTGCCAGTTTGACGATGTTCTTTTCTGTTGTTTTGTTGTTCAGATGCTGAGCTGCCCGTTTACGCTTTCGACTTCTTTAGTTTTGCTACTTCACGACATGCTACGGACATTGAATGATAAAGAGCGTGTCTCGATGCGGTCTGTTAGTTCGTCGTAGTGCAAACAGTTGATGAAGAAAATATTGTTCCAAGGAAACTATGTTTCGACGAAAATTCCGTGAAATTTTCTGTTGAAAAACATATCTATAAAGTCGAGATTCGTCTCCGTCCACATAGCTGACAATAGCTATAAAAATTCAGCGATAAGTTTTTCATTGTCATTATCAGGTGACAACCTCTTGAGGTCGAACTACTTATAACAGGGCTCACGAAAAGATTTTTTTTCCTATTGAAAGCAATAAAAAATTTCCTATTTTTGAAAAAACTGATCGACATTTATTTTATTTATTTCAACCAAACAAGGCGTCCAAAAAAAACACTTACAATTAATATTTAACAATTTATATAAATTTGTACAATAAACAATAATGAACGAATTTTAAAAATATAACCATCTTTGGCAGGGAATTGGATAGGGCATTCATGACGTGAGCACCTTAATCAAAGTATTTGACATTTTTATTTCTTTATCAAGGCAAACACGGGATACCCCCAACCGTTGACCAACCAAGACAGCGAGACCAGTATAATTTCAGAGCTGCCCAAACGGAAACCCTTTCGTGGGAGGCAACATGCGTACTGGTGGAACGATGAAATCGCCAAACTGCGACGCATCGCTTTGACGTGCAGGCGCAGGGCATAGCGAGCCAGTAATAGGCCGGGTGTGGCTGAGCTATCTGCTGCCCACATTGCGGCAAAGAGGGAGCTGACCGAGGCCATCACAAGGAGCAAACGTGCCAAATGGCTGGCTCTTTGTGAAGAGGTCAACTCAGACCCGTGGGGAGATGGCTACAAATTGGTCACTCGCAGACTTGGCTGCATGCGGCCTGACACTCTCATGGATGCGATATCCATGGAGCGTATCTTTGGTTCGCTGTTCCCAGTTGATCCGCCAAGGACTGATTATCCCATCATCGTGAACCAGGCGAATGTGCCTCCCTTCACGAACCAGGCGCTGAACAGTGCAGTGTCCAGGATGAAGAACCGAAAGGCTCCGGGGCCTGATGGGGTGCCCGTCGAGGCACTTAAAGTCGTGGCGGAGGTCCAACCGTGTCTATTATTGGACTTGTATAATTCATGTCTAGTCGCGGGGGTCTTCCCGTCGCGGTGGAAAGTAGCTCGACTGGTACTTGTGGACAAGGGGAAGGGTAACCTGGGTGGTCCATCAGCATACCGCTTACTGTGCATGCTGGACACTGCGGGGAAACTTCTCGAAGGGTTGCTCAAGCCACGACTGCTGTCAGCAGTGAGATCTGCTGGTGATCTTTCTTGCAGGCAGCACGCTTCCGAAAAGGGCATTCAACAATCGATGCCATGCTATCAAGCCAGACCGGTCGTCCTGCTGGTAACACTGGACGTACAAAACGCTTTCAACTCGGCGAGGTGGACGGACATCCTCCGGGCCCTTGAGCAGACGTTCCGTATCCCAGGCTACTTGCTAGCCATGATGCGGGACTACCTCAGGGACCGCTGGTTGCTTTATGACACTGACGAAGGAGTCAAAAGGAGACCTGTTACCTCAGGTGCGGCACAGGGGTCGATCTTAGGACCAGATCTCTGGAACATCATGTACAATGATCTGCTGCGCCTGGAAATGTCTGCGGATGTGTTTCTGGTAGGTTATGCTGATGACGTCGCGGCGGTAATCACTTCCAGATCTGCGGAATTCGCTCAACTCAGACTTAACCAAGTCATGAGGAGGGTGGATCGGTGGATGACCGAACGGGGCCTTCAACTGGCAGTCTCTAAAACAGAGATTGGCATGCTGACGTAGCGGAGGATACCAACTGTCATACCCATGACAGTTGGCTCCGTTGAGGTTCCGACCAGCAAGTGGGTCAAGTATCTGGGAGTGACGCTGGACACCAAGCTGACGTATTGGGATCATATCCGCAGGGCATTTGACAGGGCTCTTGTAGTCGTCACTTCGCTGAGTAGGCTAATGGCCAACGTCGGTGGACCCAGTGAGACGCGACGGAGGCTACTGATGGTAACGACCGATTCCATCTTGCTATATGGAGCCGAAATCTGGGGAGATGTGCTACGAACTGAGAAGTTCCGGAAGCGCATTGCCGGTGTCCAGTGCAGGGGTGCCCTGCGTATCGCCTGTATCGACCGCACGGTCTCAGAAGAGGCTGTGATGGTGGTATCGGGAGAAATCCTGATCGACCTACTAGCGCGAGAACGCAAAGAAGGGTACCTCTTTCGCTCAGAGCTGGGCAGAACTGAGGCTCTGACGCACGCGCGTATGCTTACCCTCCAACTATGGCAACAACGTTGGAGCGAAAGTACTAAAGGACGCTGGACGGCTAAGCTGATTGGTCTCATTGAGCCTTGGCTTAACCGGAGCGACGGAGAGGTAAACTTTTACCTTTGTCAATTCTTGACAGGGTACGGTTACTTCAGGAAATACCTGAACAGAATGGGTAAGGTGGTCACACCGTACTGCCGGTACTGTGTGACTGAGCTCGATGATACTCACCAAACATTCTTTATGTGCAGTCGCTTCGTAAGTTTAAGGCGCACCATTGAGTCCACGATTGGCCTGGCAACGCCTGAAACGATCGTGGATGCAATGCTGCGAAACGAAGAGAACTGGCGCGTGGTCTCAACATATGTTGAAAAAGTGCTGCGCGTAAAGCGGGAGGAGGGTTGCCTTACCGACGCATGAACTGTAGTAGTTTCTGAAGTCCGTGGTTACCGATGGGTGAGTCAGCACGGCCGGGTCGAAGCAGTGCTTAGGCGGGTCCCGACTCGGAACTTCGTCCTTTTTTTAGTGAGTCAAACCTCACATACCTCGTGGTGATAGGTCACCCGGGGATCTGGTAAGCAGATTTTTTTTTGCCATCTACACAGTTTTAAACCTAGGTCGGGAAATGGTTGGGGAATAGTTTTTTTTTGAGAAGCTATTGAATATTTTGCAACATCTATTGATTGGCTCATTGTTGGCGTAAACTGTGTGGTGTCGGTATTCATTCAGTAAACGTGTGTGCCTCGTCTGCCTTACTGATTCGTTAAAGGTGATCTTATTGGACAGGGACACAGCATTGATCAAGCCCCTAATGACATCAAAAATAAAGCAGGAGCATATGACTATTCTCCGCGAAGATAGACTTGATAGATTTAAGAGACTTAGCCTGTATCTGTATGAAGGTAGATTATCAAATTCGTAAGGATTATACATATCTCTCAATGCAAATAGCAAGAACTACTTCTGCACCGATTCGAGACTATCGCTATGGACATCAAAGGTAGGGTGCCAGACAATACATGCATATTCGAGCAATGGCCGAACTAGAGCTATGTATAAAGACTTCGTGACCCATAGGATCCGCATTTCTTTTGATGAATCCAAGCTGCTTATTAGCCTTGCTTAAGACTTTGTCATAGTGTAAATTAAAACGCAGCTTTTTATCCAAAGTAACCCCGAGGTCGATGACATTGTCAACAGCATTGATTGTAACATTATTGAGGCGGTATTCCAAATTTATATTAGTGGTTTTGCGGGAAAAACGAATGACTTGACATTTACTGACATTAATGTTGAGATTATTTTGTTTGCACCACTGCTCAAGAGAAAGCAGTTTCGATTGAAGGAAAACTGAGTCTGATTTCGATTTAATTGTGTGGTACATTTTCAGATCATCTGCATAAAAAAAGGTGAGGGATGTCTGCTAAAACTTCAGAAAGATCCGATACGAAAATATTGAATAAAAGAGGTCCCAAGTGACTATCTTGTGGTACACCTGATAAAACTTCGATTTTTTTTGGATAGGATATCCTGAAACTTAACGCACTGCGTCCTATTTCGAAGATATGAGTCTAACCAGTTTAATAAGAGACCCGAGATACCAAATTTCTGTAGTTTGATTCGAAGAATATCATGATCAACACGATCAAGGACCTTGCTGAAGTCTGTGTAGATGGTATCAATTTGATGCCATTTTTCCATGCCACAGAGAACATCTGAGACGAGAATCACGAGGTTGGTAGAAGTTGACATGCCTTTTCTAAAACCATGTTGATGTTCGTTCAGAAGAGGTTCTGTTAGAGTAGTGAGTTTATCACAGACAATTTTTTCAAATAGTTTAGGCAATGCTGATAGTATTGCAATACCTCTGTAATTATCAATTGACCGCCTATCACCACATTTAAAACTCGGAGTCAGATGGGATGATTTCCAGAAAAAAGGGAAAACCCCACAAGAAAGTGATTTGTTGAAAATTAAATACACGGGTAAGATAAGTGGCTCCATGCATTCGAGTATGAAACTAGGAGGTAGCAAGTCAGGACCAGGATCCTTGTTGACATTGAGATCTTTGATGGCCTTGGCAATCTTCTCTCTAGTTAAATACATTTCACAGATGATATTTGGTGGGAATGTTTGAGGGAGAAGAATGTTAGACATGCTTGTACATGAACAAAATACTTCCTGGAAATGCTCAGCGAACAGGTCGCAAATTTCGTGAGTGCATGACGAACAAACGTTATTTTTGTACATCGAAGTAGGGTAGCCCGAAGTTTTCCGTTTGGTGTTCACGAAATCAAAAAACTTTTAGGATCATGAATTATATTTTCGCCCATAATATTAACATAACGCTCATACGCTTCACGGGATTTCGTCAAGAATTCTTGAGCTAATTCATTATGTTAATCCTTGATATCATCTCTGACATCAGTGCTGGTTGTAATTACTTTGTAAAGTATTTCTTTGATTCCGCAAATACCTTAGATTGCTATCAAGCCATGGTTCAGATATTTTGTCTTTTCTCTTGATCTTTGGGGTGAACTTTTCAACGGCATCAAAAACCAACTCATAGAATAATGATGCAGCGTCATCTAATTCTAGCGTTGAAAAATTACTAGCCCAGTTAACTCTGAGAAGACAATCCGTAATGCTCTTATTATCAGCATTGCGAAAGTCATATACAATAGAGTTATTGTAAGATAGGGAAGTGAACATATCAGATGTAGATATTCTCGTATGTTGTTTTATTTTTACTCTCTGAAATCAACTGTACGATCGCCGTTTTCAACCCAAATCTTGTGTTTGCCTAAAAAAATATAAATATGGCAATAAAATCGATTAAAAACAAATGCTACTATAAATCACTAAAAGTACGTTTTGTAAGATGTACTCTGAGTCTTATAGTCGGATGTAGATAAACTATTCTAGCGAGTAGACATTTAGTTGGGAGATAGTTCTCATCTGTTACTAAAACAAGTTATCCCCGCTCGAGATTGGCATGTTTTGAAATCGTGACAGATATTCCCGACTGCACTGTTTCCATAGTCTTCTACTATTTTCTGAGAAAGCTTCCATATCATCAATAAGTTCAAGTGTGCTGTTGGTGCAGTTAGTATTATTTTCAACATTATTGTGGATACCTGTCTTTGATGTCAGATCACTCACAACCCCAAAATGAATAGCCTTTGTTACCAGGCATAAAAATATATCAATTTATGACTTCATGTTCTTGGGACCACAACCGCAACCACAACCACAACCACAAAATCCAAACTGCAGCTCAAGGAATCGTTTGCCAGTGTCCCTCTTTCTTAGCAGCTTAGTAGCTTCCTTTTATTAACTGACTCTGCATCTGAGCATTTCATATGAAGTATTTTATGGACTTATGTTTGCAGGTTTTGGCAAGCTTCTGTACTTTGGTATCGAGTACTTTGTGCGTTTTACCATTGATTGCTGTGCCCATACAGCTGATCAGTATTTGAAGTTTCCTGTTATACAATAGACCGTCGTTTTCTAAACACCCGCCTACCCCGAAAGTAGCCTCAAAGCTCAGTAATATATTCAATCGGAGGAGTTTGGACCTAGAACCAACTGAACTGTGTGAATAAAGTGCCCTTATTCCAACTCTAAATGTCGATTGTTGAGATATTCGAATGCAAGTCAAAGTTGTTAGCTTCAATTCTTCCGTGGTAGCGTAGTCAGGTTAGGTTCCGTGACTGTCTCTTTCACACAGATTCCAGAGAAGGCACACTTAGGCATACAAGGGCTCATTATGATACCGTATTGCGTAGTGCACAACCCTTATTAAGCAGAGAGTCACCCTGCGTCCTTAATGGCCCTGAGTCCTTAATGAATGGACATTCAGGTCCACCGAAGTCATTTCATCCTTCTTCCAGTGTGGGCCGGGCATTCACACAGAAGGTGTGGAGAATCGTTTCCTCTTCCTCCTCGTATGTATAGTCGCGGCAGAAGTCGTTCTAGGGAAGACCCAGCCGCGCTGCATGCCTGCCAATCAGACAGTATCCAGTTAAGACAACCACCCCCTTCCCAAGCTAAGTTTCCTGGTGCGATCAATGCCAAAAGTTTTCCTAAATTGTCTAGTGATCGCACAGGAAGGTTCTTCCACCCAGGACTTCGCAGAGTCCTCTAAATATTTTTGCCTTTAACTGAAGCCATTGCAATCTCAACCGGGAAGCACTTCCAGCAAAAGTGTTACATGCTTTGCAAGTTGGTCCGTTTCACAGTTCTAGTAAATGTCATGTCCTGGCACTTAAAACAGTTGCATCATTGAATGTCTCGACATTTCGCTAACAGACGGACGACATTCAAGGACTAGCTTTGATGAGGTAAAAGCTAGCTGTGAGGAGGTTGTATAGCCGCTTAGATATCAGTGAATATGTAAATATTCACTCCGAATGTCTGATAACATAAGAGAATAGGCAATTAACAGGATAAAAAGGGATCTTATCTTGTTTAATAGTGGGCAAAGAATAGGCAACGAGCTCATTTCTGAAGATTTGGGATGGAAGCTTAGGGATACCATTTTATGGAAACGGAGGGGGGATAACTTTTCGGAGCACACTTTTCCATCTATCCTGAAGTGTTATATATAAGTTCGTTTACATGTTTTTTTTATGCGCCTCTTAAACATAAAAAAAACAAACTTTTTTGTTGGAAATATTCTAAGCTACAAATTCGTCATACATTGTTTTTCTGAAGACGTGACGGTTATTGAGATATTTAGGAAAGGTATTTTTTGGTGACCTTTGACCCCATATAAAAAGTATTGCATCACTCGGATCGATGGGGACTTTGACATTTTGTTCAACACGCCAGTACCAAGGTTCACACCAAAATTCAGCTTTCCCCTAATTTTTCCGAAGCGCCATGCGAAATTTCCCCGGAATACGTGCAAACCATACAATTATCTCTACTGCCTCCTGTACTAGCGATCGCACGTGCGATCATGTGGCTGGAATCAGTGGACTAAAGGAGCATGCGAGGAAGCGCGGGGTGCATCCATTTAGCTCGGCTCAGTACTAGGAGGTGCTTCACACGCAGCCGTTTCGAGCGTTTTATATGGATTATTATAAAAACTATAAGGGATAATTTTAACGATTGCCTCTATTTGGGTCTGTATGATTTTGAGACACATTTAAAATTTAATTCATGGTAGGTGTACACAAATTTTCTTAAATATTCGCTGTAAAATACTAGCAAAATGTATTCAGTATTTTAGAGCTATAAAACTAAATACATTCGAATGTATTGGCAGGTTCGATTGAGCAGAGATAGTCTGCGCACTTAATTTTTTCATAAAGCACCGAAGGTTTTCGGGTGTGTGTATATATGAAAAGTGTTATGCAAGAAGTATTCTTCCGTTTTTTTAAATAAATCCTGGGATTATGTGTACTTAAGACTGTTTGTGAATGCACTGCGCCTATGACACACTCAATTGTGCTAACTTCCAACTCAGTATAATAATCCTGTTCACCGATCACCGTGAGTGTGGAGTAACAGTTTGGATTAATAGTGCCAAGTCAAAGTGTGAATAAATAGTTTAATATAACTTAACAACAAATGAGAAAAATTTGAGCGAAATGTTTCGGAAAAAAAAGAAATCATTTTATAAATTATCGAAGTTTTCTCTCTCGGTTTAGAAAAATAAGGCATATGGAACAAATTTAAGAATATGGGAATATTCTGTTGATGGATTACTTGCAAATATTTAGTTTCGATAACAATTTTACTTTCGCGCCCACTTATACCTCCTCTTCTTTCATTTTTGTTCATTTTACAAAAGTGAAACAACTGTCTCAGATATTGATCTTATTTTAGAAATTTTTAGTTTATTTATCAAAATCTGTCCAAAGCTTCACAAAACTAACAATCCCAATTTTGTGGTTTACGAACATTGTAGAACTGAGGTCATCTCGACTTACAGCAGTTACTTTGATGTCATCACTACATAGCAACCATAAATGATCATGTTCATTGCTTATCATATTTTTGAAAAGTATTACAATTTTCATTTAGCAAGTGTTACTTTATCGCGGAACTATGGCAAAAGCTTTAATAAAAATTTATTGATGTTATGTTGCATCCGTTTTGGCGTAATAAACCATGCTAAGTCCATCACGGTCATAACTCACCATGAGGGTTTCTGATGAAAACACCATATTGACTGTAAATATAAGTGTCAAATCTCTTAAATGTCTCGTCAAAATATCACTGTTCAAGGATTTTTGATTCGCCCTTTGAAGAATTTTGTAAGCTGTTGTTTTTATAATTTTTTTTAACTCGTTCTATAATAGTATTGCGATTATTCGGAAAATTAACTAAAATAAATGCAACTCTTAAGAGAAGGGCAAGGTAAATATTCATGTGCCCAACACATATGTTTTCGATTTGTGAGCCCCCATAAAATTAGGCCACGAGTCGCCACTGGTCTTTATTGAAACCAATGCACTCTTTGTGCTTTGTAAGATTCGGAAAATTGTGGTTTATGTGAACCAACACTTTTCGAAAGAAACTGTTTTTGATAACCTTCTACGCTCAATCAGAGGATTAAATAATCAGGAAATTTTATACTAATATTAGTATGTTTGTTACTTCTACTTGAAAAAATGCCCACGTTGGGCGCTAAAAATAACAAACTTAATTTATTATCTTTTCGCTAAAAAAAAATGTTCTTCTAGATGACCGTACTAAGTATCTCAATCAATAATTGAATATGTCTTACTATAGCTCGACAATTTCTTAAGGACATCATCTATAACTTGGAAGCAATAAAACAACCATCCAACATTTCCTATGCAACACTGTCATCTGCAATCGAATGCCTATAAAATTATCTTCTCTTTTATACTTTCTCACCTCGAAGCCAAACTCTATTTTCGCTTATTATATCGAACTGTGAAGAGTCGTCTGCCGCAAAAGTAGCTATGCTCCTTACAACTAGTACAAATATTATTATACAATAGAAGAACCTGACTGCGCTGGCGGCCAACATTACCAGCATTATTCCGCCATCAACAACCAGGTCCATGAAAGGAAACTGTGAAGATGATAAAAAAGGAGCACGAAAAAAAAACTCATTGAGACAAACCCGAGCAACGAGATGAGGACTGAAAGCGAAAAAAAAATCACCGATAAGGGCAAATTGTAGAAAAAGGAAAGCTCACCATGTTGGTCGTTTGGTCGGCCGGTCATAGTGGTTAGGTATGGAGCAAAATAACGGAAAAAAAAATCTGAAAAGAAGGAAAATAAAGGAAAATCATGTTCCGGCCATATATCTCTATAACAGATAACATGGACCTGAAGGCGTTGCTGGTATTGCTGTTGATTGAAGTCGGACGGATGTGGGGAAAGATGAAATGTGAAAGATTGAACGGAAAGGGCAGTGGACACACGATACGCCCGAGCGTGCCAATGATTTGGGGTAGCGAAAGTGCCTGGCAGCTGTATGTGACCAGCACATCTGAAAAGTGTGCTTGCTCTGGCTGACAGGAATAGAGGATGGAGATGTGTTTAACCCGGACGTCACTTTTTGAAAAAAATACATATCTGGTGTATCCTTTTTTTCGTGGCTGCGGATTTTCGGGTTCGAATTGGTGTGAGGCTATAAAATCGTAAAGTGTTTTCGGTGATGTTAAATTTTCAATAGTCACTTGAACCCTTGTCGAAACTTTCACTGAGCGACGGGTTTGTGTAAAGAACCGAAAGCAAGAGATAGCCCGATAAGAAACTTCGCCAGTGTGGCAACATCATCATCACCACTGCCGCCGCCATTACAGTTAAACCTATTGTTTGGCGCAGCTTTGTTATGAAGGGCGAAGTGTTTTATGGTCGATTGCATCGAACTGCCCACGTACCGTTCGCTTGCTACAACAATAGCCTTTTCGAATCGCTATGGTGCCGTTAACTTCATCTTTTCCTCCAGTCTTTATCTCTAATTTCTTGCAATCTATTTTCTCTGCACCACCTCCCCTCGCACTGAATCGAACCATGTCCTTGAGGTACTACTGCCGTCATCGAATTCGAATGGATATCAGCCTAACAACACTCTGGTCATTGCTTTCTTTTCGGAGCGCAGATCAAGCTCTAGCACGATAGATTGATTGTTGGTAATTTCATTTAATCAAATTGGTACACACGAAGTGATTGGCTGAGTTGCTGGCTGTGGTGGATTGGTGAAATATTCTCCTCTTTCGGAGGAAGTGTGTGCTGGTAAGGATGTTTGGTGTTTATAGGTGATGAGGGGAGAGAGACTAATTTTCCGTTCGTAATTGTTGTCGATGATGAAACGTAAAGTTTTGGTTGCTGGTGGAGTGTGTATTTTGGGAATAGGGAAGAGTATGCAGGACATTGTATGTGAAGAAATGTCTCAGATTGGGGGGGGTTTTGATGTTGTGGGAAATTTGAGATATTATTCAGCGGATAGAGTAAGCCTCAAATTGATCTGTTGTTGTGAATGGTTTTAAAATGAAATGTTAATACTTGTTGTAGTTCTTTTATACCATGCTGTGTTTATTTATACACAACAAGCAAAACTGCCGAATTACAGTTTGGATACCACGAACAAAATAAAATAACAAGAACTAAATAAGAATTTATAAATATAAGTATATAAAATAATTAAAGCTAGAATAAAATAAAGTAAAATTAACTAAAGCAAAAAAAGAAAAAAAAAATCCATTACAAACACGAATAACCACAAATAATAAAAAATAGTAAGAAGTAAATGAGTAAATATAAATATTAGTATATATAAAAATCATTAAAGTGGTAAAGTAAATAAAGTAAAATTAAGCAGAAAAAAAAGGAGAAAGAATCCATTAAGAAAATAGAAAATAAAATTAATTAGAAACATTTATATAAGTAATATAACTGTATATAAAAATGCAAATATAAAAAAAAATCTTAAAGTATTAAATAAGAAAGTAAAATTAAGTAGAGCAAAAAAGAAAACAAAGAATTCCTTATAAACAAGAATAGAAAGTAAAATTAATTAATTAGAATCGAAAATTTTACTACGGAACATATTTTTGAAAATGGCAATAGATTGTAGAAGAGGACCAAGTTGAAGACTATTGTGAGTGCGTAAGAGTCGCAAAACGGGAGAGTAGAAGAAAGTGTCAGTACGAGCATACGGTACTTCAAATAGAATGGAGGACCTGATTGGCCTTACGAACAAAAATGCAATGAACAAAAATGCTAATGAGGAAGATAGGTAGCCACGACAGATTTTGAAAAGGAAACTCTCATCCAAGTAAACTCTGCGCTGCTCAAGGAGAGGAATGTTACGAAGAGATAGACGTTCACTATAGGCTAAATACGGCAGACTATATTTAAAAAGTAAAGTACGTGTAAATCTGCGCTGAACTGATTCAAGAGCGTCAGAGAGGTATTTGAAACGAGGACACCACACTTGACTACAGTATTCAAGTAAAGAACGGACTAGGGCAGGAACGAACCACGAAGCCAGCCATCCGAGAAGCTTGGCTAGTGACAGTACGGACATGAATATCGAATCTCAGTTTGCGATCAAATGTGACCCCAAGATCTGATAAATTATCGACACAAGAGAGGATAGTGCCATCAATAGCATAAGGAAAGACATGAGTATGAAGCTTAAGGGAAAAGAACGTAGAAAAACACTTGGAAACATTAAGGGGCCAACAGTTCAAGTTCCACCAACCAGAGAGAGCATACAAATCATCCTGAAGAAGCAAACAGTCAGCAGTTTTTTTGATGACTCGGAAGATTTTTAAATCATCTGTATATAGAAGACATGAAGACTTAAAAACCGTGGGAAGGTCATTGATAAATAGATTGAACAAAAGTGGTCCTAAGATGGAACCTTGAGGAACACCAGAAGAAGGGGAGAAAGGTGAGGACGAGAAGCCAAAGAGGGAGACAACACAAGTGCGATCAGTTAAAAACGAAGAGATCCAGAAAAGCAAATGTTCACGAATGCCATAATGACTCAGTTGGATAAGAAGCAGTTTATGATTAACAGTGTCAAAAGCTTTGGCGAAATCAGTATAAATGACATCAGCTTGATTGTTACTGTCAATTGCACAAGCGATTACATGAGTAAACTCAACAAGGTTCGTAGAGGTGCTCCGGCCTTTTACAAAGCCATGTTGTTGCGCTGCAAAGACACAATAGAGAGAATCATAGATATGATTGTAAACAAGGCGTTCCAAAATTTTGGAAAGGCAAGGAAGAATGGAGATGATAGGGCAATAGTTAGAGGCAAGGTTCCGATCACCCGATTTGAAAATGGGAAGAATGTTAGAGAGCTTCCAAGAGAATGGAAATTTACCAGCACAGAGACTGACATTGAATAAGATGGCTAAAGGGACACAAAGGGAAGACGCAAGATTTTTTACGAAAAAATTGGGAATTCCATCCGGGCCCGGGGAACAGTTTGAGTCAAGTGAGGACAAAAGCAATTCAACCTCTACGGGGTTAGTTACGACTGAGGAGAGGCTAGCAGGGAAATCAAAGGAAAAGCAATCAGTAGCAGGAATCGATGGGCTAGTGTAAACAGAAGAAAAAAAATAAAGCAAAGAGATTGCAAATGTCAAGAGGGTTGGAAGTAGTAAAGGCATTAAACACTAGGGAGTCAGGAAGAGAGGAGGAAGCTTTTATGGAGCGGACAAAAGACCAAAAACATTTAGGGTTGTTCGAGTTCAAAGAAGATTCAACAGACGAGAAATAGCTGAGTAGTGCTAATCTAATTTCTTTCTTGGCAGAGGAACGTAAACGGGAGAAGATAGCACAAACTTCACCAGACCGAAAAATCAAAAATTTCAAACGCGCTGAATTTTTATCTCTAAGGGCACATTTTATCCTCGCGGTAAACCAAGGCGGTTCACGGGGGCTACGAGAACTGAAGACAGGAGTATACGACGAGATCAACTCAGTAAGAATACCGTAAAATTTAGATACAGCAGAGTCAATATCGAGACCACGGAAGCAATCAAACCAATTAATTGAATTCCAATTATTAGACAAGCAGTCAAAATTAGTTTTTTTAAAGTTCAACCGACGCGCAGTGGATGATTTATTACAATTCGAAAAGCTTATAGACTGATTAATAGAAAGGGGAGGATGATGGGGGTCAGAGTGCGTGTAGGGTATTGGAACAGAGGATAGTAAAATCGAAGAGGACTCAACATTAGAAAGTATGAGGTCAAGAATATTGTTATTAGCATTAGGGAAACAGTTAAATTGAGAAAGGGAACAGGAAGAAAGAAAATATGATAAGGCAATAGAAAGGTTGTTGGTGGACAGAATGCGAAGAAAAGAAAAATCCCATTGAACAGAAGGCATATTAAAGTCGCCACAGATAATGATTGAGGAGGAGGGAAAGTTGCTATTAAGGTAAGTGGAATGTTAAAAAAATAACTTATCATAAGCCGAGAAGGACAAATTACAGGGATTGTATAAGGACGCAACAAACAAAGCGGATATAGGAGACAAAGAGATGGAAACAGCAACACATTCAACAGGTGGACTGGGGATAAAATCAGCGCAAAGTTAACTGTTGAAAGTCCTAAACACAGCAATAAGCACGCCACCACCATCAGCCTTATTAGTTACCAAACGATTGCGATCACATCGGTAAACATTGTATGCAGCAAAAAAACTCGGAGCTAAAAATGTCATCATTCAGCCAAGTTTCCGACAAGCAAATCAGGTGATTATTTTCAAGAATAGCTACAGTTTTGAAGTCTTCAAGTTTGGTCCTCATGCCACGATCATTTTGGTGATACAAAGAAATTTGTTAGCGGTAAACATTGTATGCAGGAAAAAACTCGGAGCTAAAAATTTCATCATTCAGCCAAGTTTCCGACAAGCAAATCAGGTGATTATTTTCAAGAATAGCTACAGTTTTGAAGTCTTCAAGTTTGGTCCTCATGCCACGATCATTTTGGTGATACAAAAAAATTTGTTTACGCTTAAGAGCTAGGTTCGAGCTCTCCGGTTGTTTGAAGATCGAAAATTTCGCCGGTTTTCAAAAATTTTGACTAATGTACCCGGAGGCCAAAATTTGGAGTCAGCGACAATATCGAGGTTGGCAGGCAATGTTATTTTGAAAGAAGCCACATATCTTCTAGGCTGGCTAACTTTCGTAAATTTGACGCAATCAAAAATATGAGGAGTGTAGCCAAGCTTCTTGCAGATGTAGCGTTCCACTGTAGCCACAGAAGTATCATAAGCAGAGTCGTTAACAGCCCCATGTAATTGAGATGTAGGGTTGGGTCTGTCTAAACATTATTTTTATTATTTTTTTGTGATAGATATATTGAATAGTAACACTTTGTTTTTTTCTCGTTACAGGTAAGTGACAGTAACCATTTTGGTGCAAACTACAGTGGATAATGCTGAAGAACTGATATCGAATCTCGGAAGCATCGTTATCATTTGTTTTAAAATGTTTTCACAACTGGTAATAAAATAAACTAAAGTACTTTTGCTGTCTAAAACTAAATTTATAGTTTTGAAGACTAGTGAATTTATAATCAAAACACGTTCGTCAACGTATTTTTCATGATATATCATCCTTGACATCTATCTCATCACTCATCATTCCACAATCAAATCCCCTAAATCAACAATTTATCTTCAACCATCAAAAAATTACCACAAATATTCAAAATCTCTATTCGATAACACTCACACCCAACACAATCACTCACCCATCAAAAACATATCCTAATAATCTGCACGAAAAACATGCATAATCGAATTTCTCTAACCTTATCTTAAATTCCAAACATGCTCATTCAACTAGTCAAAATGTGTAGCAGCATAACATTACGTCTCATTCCAACCAGCCCCACACACGAACCGATCCAACCTCATCATATCGCCCTCGTCACCCACTTTTCTACGTACACTGTACGTGCACTCGAAACTCACTCGCTTCTCCGTACAACAATCACATTGGAACATTTCCGTGCCGAGCCGGCATGAAAGAAGAATACAAATGCTCGTTTCCCCGCTTCTCACCACAAACAATCATCCCTAATAATGATAATACACATCTCTCAATATTCAAATTTCGAAACTGGCACGATACTCAAATATGTCTCCGCAAGCAAGGCAGCAAGGATCCTTGCATGCACAATGCCTGCTCTCCTTCGCTCCCTGTTGGCCTGTGGCGCCCCGAGTAGACTGTATCGTATATCCTCTCGCAATGTGGCAACACAATTATTCTACCCTTATGTCACGTGTACGCCTTTACACAATGAACTTTGATAAGGGCGAAAGAAAAAGGATACCGTCATCGCGACAACCGAATTTCGGGATGAGTTCCCAGTTTTGGGGACGAACGGAAAATGGACGGTGAAAGACGTTAGGGGGTTGGCATTCAGAATGCCCGTTTGCGATGGACAGCTGGGGTGGTGATGGTTAACAGGATTGCAACCGTTGCTGCTAGGACAGGAGCAGCAGCAGAGTGTACGGAATAAAATCCGAATCAGACGTGCTCTGAGGAGCTATATCGTGGCTGAGTGAGCGCTAGGAAGATAGCGGAAAGTGGTGCTGGCGGACGCCAGTCGAACCGTTAGGAGCTGTCAGACTATGTCGGATGTAACGGCGAGGTGTTATTCTGCTGTGCGACAGGCAGGAAATAGATGGGTATCGAAAGTGAGTGGGTGGGTGCAGTAGTTTGACGGTCGATTCGGTTGCTCGTTTGGTTTCTGCTCCTTGTTTTTATGTGTATTTACTCTCGTAAGGATTGTGTACATATTTTCTGTGCTCTCTGGTACCCTATCTCCTTGTCTCATCCTGGAATTCAAAATAGCTTAGTATTTACCGTTTGTGATGTTGTTGGTTTCGCGATAGCATGTTGAGGGTTGTTGATTTTGATTTTTTTTTGGAGGGTAAATAATTTAGTTTGTTGGAGTATAAATTTAGAAATTACTGACATTTAAAGGTATGCTAAGAGTTGAGACAATTTAACATTCTAAATCCCACTTAAATGTAGAAAGATAAAGTGCTGCCATTCGAAATAATTTTTGTGAATAATAGCAAATTGGACCTTGACATTACAGAAGAAAGATTTTCCTTGCAAATAATCATTTATTTTTTTATTTTTGAATTACAACTGCTTAAAGATGCGTAGAAATACCATAAAAACTAACTAAGCAATATATACAAGATTTTGTAGAAACACTTACAAAAATATACTTTAAATACAATTTTGAGTTTTGTGTTTTTTACTTTGTGATGTTTCCAACTACCAACCAATACCTCCTGTAACCGTAGTGACGGTAATTTCCGACTTATTGTCGCCCCAGACACACTCTGATAATTTATTATGAACTCGCTAAGCTAAAATTATATTTATATTTATTCATTCACCAAAACAAGGTACAAAATCACATGTAAAAAAATACATCAAATTAAAATAAAATGGAAAAGTAAGGTAAAGTAAAGGAAAAAGTAAAAGCAAACAATTGAAATAAGTAAAAAACAAATTAAAAAAGTAACAAATAAATTAATAAATAGCAATCAATAAATAAAACTTTGACATATAAGCTATAGCTTAAGGTTTAGGGGTACGGATGGCATGAAAAAAAAGAGGACTTGAAGGATGATTTGGAAATCGTAAGGGAATATAAATTGCTTATTCTGTTGAATACTCTGCAGCATCTATTTACTGGCTCATTAGCTCCATATGTGGTCGAATGAGAATATTCTTTTAGGAAACGATTGGACCAGGTGTTCCTCACAGGGATATTTATTAAAATTTTATTATTCAGGAATTCTACATTAATAGCGCCTCTAATGACGTGGAATGTGAAGCAGGCCGATATCACCATTCTTCTGGAGGCTAGTGTCGATAGGTTTAAATGACCCAGTCGAAACTCATAAGGGGGTAGGCTATTAAAATCATAAGGGTTGTACAGCTCTCGCAAGGCGAAAAGTAAAAATTGCTTTTGTATTGACTCGAGTCTGTCACTGTGGGTTTCAAAAGCAGGATTCCAGCTAATGCAAGCGTATTCGAAAATAGGACGTACAAGTGAAGTGTATAAAGATCTGGTGACCCGCAGGTTAGGAAATTCTTTGGCTCGTCTTTTGATGAAGCCAAGTTGTTTGTTTGCACGAGAAAGTAATTTATCGTAGTGTAAAGTGAAGCGGAGTTTTTCATCTAAGATAACACCGAGATCAGCAATGTTATCAACTCGAGTTAGCACATTATTACCGACGATGTACGTATTGTTTGTGACCGTGCATTTTCTGGAAAAACTAATAACGTGGCATTTATTAATGTTGAGAGAGAGCTTGTTTACATTGCACCAATGATCAAGGGAATTAAGTTTGGATTGGAGAAAGAGGGCATCCGATTTCGATTCAATGGTCAGATAAAGTTTGAGGTCGTCTGCATAGAGTAAATGAGGTATGTCTGCTAGGGCGTCAGATAGGTCGGAAATAAATATATTAAAAAGAAGTGGACCAAGATGGCTACCTTGGGGTACACCAGAGGTAGCACTAACGTTTTTCGATAAAAATCCTTGAAATTTTACACATTGTGTTCGATCGCAAAGGTAGGAAGTCAGCCAGCTGAGTAGAGACCCGGTAATACCGAATTTCTGTAGCTTAAGAATTAAGGTAGAATGGTCAACTCTGTCAAATGCCTTACTGAAGTCTGTGTAGACTGCGTCAATTTGGTAACCTTTTTCCATTTTGCATAGAACGTCTGAGATTAGGTTGTCAATTTCGTGGTAGTTGAGCTACCTTTTCTAAAGCCATGTTGTTGCTCGTTCAGACGGGAATCAACTAGGGGAGAAAATTTGTCGTATACTACCTTTTCGAAAAGTTTCGGAATGGAAGACAAAATAGCAATGCCCCTATAATTTTCACTACAGCGTCGATCACCATTCTTGAATGTGGGTGTGACATACGAAAGCTTCCAACTGGATGGAAAAACTCCAGACGAAAGTGATCTATTTAAAAAAATATGCAAAGTAGTTATAAGCTGCTCCACACACTTGCATAAAAAGATCGGAGGAAGAAGATCGCGCCCAGAACCTTTGTTGCAGTTGAGTTCCAAAATAGTTTTACGTATTTCATCGCGGGAGATTTCTAAATGGTTGACAAAAACCGTTGGAGTTGAATCAGAGGAAGAAAGGTGTGAGTTTGTTGGGTCTGATGTATTCTTTTTGGAAACTATCTGCGAATAGGTCACATATCTATTTAGGAGAAGAAGACGTTATATTATTCAGAAACATCGACGATGGATAGCCAGTAGTTTTTCGCTTCACATCATTTTTCGGGTCGCGGATTATATTTTCGCCGGTTGACCTAATCTACACTCTAAAAAGTGGGTCTATAATTAATACTTTGATAATAGCAAATATATTCATTTTTTCGTTTAAAATAACGAATCACAAATTTTTTTACACATTCGATGTGCATTTTTTGCTTTTACGTCATATCAGCTGAATAATACACAGCTTTTTGTAAATTGAAGCAAAAAGAGTGTAAATTTACTAGTTTGTTATTCGCCTTTGCGCCAAAGCATTAAAATTGCATCATTATTTAGGGTAAAATTAAACCATTTGGTCGTAAAAAAATATTCTTTTTACGCACTTTTGTAAATTTACATCTTTAATAGTAGGAAACCAGTTTCCTACTATTATAAGGGTAAAATTCAACCAACATTTTTTTGAGTGTAAGTATCATAAGCCTCATGAGAATTTCTAAAAATTGCTTAGCAACTTCATTATACTCTTTCTGAATAGCAGGACTAACGTCAGTATTTCCTCTAATCCGCTTATATAGTTTGTTTCTACGATTTCGCAAATGCCTAAGGTCTCTATCAAGCCATGGCTCAGACAATTTATTCTTTTTTTTTTATCTTTGGTACATATCTTTCAACGGCGTCAAAAATTTCGCAGCTGTCTACCTGGAAAAAAGATATCCACTTTTTTACTGGCATCTTGCAACCCTTTATGGAGAGAACATACTATCAAATTATTGTTGACGGCTAAATGAAACAACCTGCCACTGGGTGATTGATAGTATAACCTTTATTCCAGCTAACTTCACATTAAATTTCTTCTTCCTTTTGCCAGCAAAATTATATCACGTTTATGAATCACTCATAGTTCTCCGTCATCCCTCTTCATTACTCTCTATTATTCATACCAATCCGCTAGAAATCAAGTCCTTGCCGAAATTTCTTGATGTAAATGTTGGTTGTGGCCCCGACGGCACCCCAAGCCTGTTGGCCAAATCAGTTTCATTGTCCCCGTATGCTCTTTTATCCATTGTTTTCAATCACAACTTCTCCTCCGGCTACTTTCCTTTCCATCCTGCTGGAAGTCTGCTCATATTTCTCCTATATATAAATCCAGTGACCCAGTTTGTATTTCTAATTATCGCCCAAGTTCCCTCCTTCCTTGCTTTAGTTAAATACTCTAAAGAGTTGTTTACATTAAGCTACTTCCTATTCTTCATCCTTATTCTTCATCCTTATAAAAGGTGATTTGAGTTGGCACACATATATTTCGCAAATACTTTTTCTTGCATTGTCCGAAGGCTATGGGGAATCTGAAGACATATTTTTTCCTCTGGGTCCTATTTTGCATTTCTGTTCGCAGCTTTGTTGTATCTATGAATGCCTTTACCTATCTCCCATTCTGTCTTATTTCTGGAGTTCCTCAAGGTTCAATACTTGGTCCATTGTTATTCCTGGTATTTATCAACAATATTAAGTCCTGCTGTCTCTTTGCTGATTACTTTAAGAGGTTCAGACTATTTGGCATGCTTGATAATAGTGTCCAGCTGCAATATGCAGTGCTGCCATTTTAAAACAGCATGCGAAATTTGGAGTTAGCATTAAGCATAATTATTACTATTTAAATTTTGATTTCGGGATAATTTGGCAGTCACCTATTCATAATTGTGCCTATAAAATTTTTCTCAATAATATTTGATAACATGATATCATTCTGCCTCATTCCAAAAAATATGCGCTTCAGGCTAAAGTATTGTGTAAATTCAACTGTCAACCAAACCACTGTCGACCGATCAATTCTAAATTCTGGAAAACTATTTGAAAAGAACATTCTGTTGTCTCTGCTCGATTTTCATGCTTTGAAAGCGACAAAGCGTTGAGACGTGTGTGAAGTCTGTCTATCGAAAATAATATTTGGAGTGAATAATACAGTGATTAAGTGCGAGTTTTTGATTTTAAATTGAAAACTAGTCTAAATGATATTGAAATTGGAAGTGATACAGTGCACCCGAAGTCAAACGGATAGGATTCGGTGAAAATTTTCCTTTAAATTTTGATTTGAATTTAACTGTTTGCAATTCTGTGTGACTGTTAGACTGTTCAATCTGAGTGGACCCTAAGTGCTTTTTCGGAGTGAGCTTTGTGGAACTTGTGTGCCTGTAGTAACTAGTATTGAACGGAGTGGGTAAAGCTTCTTCCCCTGTGTGACTGGTAGACTGTTTGCGCTGAGTGGTTGCTACGCTTTTCAGAGTGAGCTTGTAAAACGCGTGTGCTTGTGATAGCTAGCATAGAGTGGAGTGGGTGTTAAGCTTGTTGTTTGAGTGTGATTGTAGAACTTAGTAAACTGGTCGAAGAGCTTTGCACTTTCCTAGTGGTGTAGAGCTTAAGACCGATGCAGCGATTACGTCATCGAATATATGAAATTAAATTAAATTTCTCTACATTGATTTTATATCCTTGATTTAATAAAAACAAAGTTTTTTTTACATTATAAAATAATGACTGAAGAGGAAAAGTGTGGGAAATGTAAAAAACAAATAGCAGAAGAACATCCAGCACTCATTTGCGAAGGTTTTTGTGGCGACAAGAATTACCACATCGGCTGCATTAACGTGACCAAAGCGGAGTTTGAACTGATAAAAGAGCTTGGCAGTAAGGTTAAGTGGTTCTGCAAGAAATGCGAAACAGCACTGCGCAAAAGTCGTGAGGACAGAATTACGCTACAGGTGGAAAAAAATCATGAGCTCTTAAAAACAATTAATTGTAAAATTGAGCAAATTACGAAAACAAGTGTCAAGCCTGTACCTATTCCCTCATATGCAGATGTCACCAGAGCAAAGCCATTTAGTGCAATTAAAATGAAAAAATTTAACAAAGGCATCATCATTAAGCCAAAAAATGAGCAAGACGCTGCTAGTACGTTGAGTGACATTAAAAAAAAAATCAACCCAGTAAAATTGAAAACACCAGTTGAATTTACAAAACCACTTAGAAGTGGGGGTATATTAATTAAATCCAATAACCAGCAAAATACTGAGGTTCTAGTAAAAAACCTAGAAGAAAACTTAGGAGCGCAATATAAAATCGAATGTACCAAGGAGAAACTACCTCGACTGATGATAAGAGGACTCCAACAAAAATACAGCACGCAAGAGCTGAAAGAAGAAATAATCAGTCTTAACTATAACATAGACATTAATGATAAATTTGAGGTGGTACATATGAGGCAGGCAAAAAAAACAAATAAATGGATAGCTTTTGTGGAGGTTGGTGGGAAGCTATTTGAAAGAATGGTGAACCAATACATCAATATCAATTTCGGCTCCCATTACGTTGTTGAAGACCACAACGTAATGCGATGTTTTAAATGTCAAGGATTCGGCCATAAATCCCAAACATGCCAGGCAAAGGAAGTGTGTGCTAAATGTGCTGGTAATCATCTTACTCACGCATGTACAGTATCTTCTTTAAAATGCAATAATTGCATAATCAAAAATCATCTGCATACACAACATCGCGCAGACAGTTATGAGTGCCCGGAATTTAAGAGAATGATTGAAATTAACCAAAAGCGAATCAACTATGGATATTAGATCAACAGCAAACGAAAAAAATTGTCTTTTAAACATTTTTTACGCAAACGTTAGAAGCATTCGTAATAAAATTGACGATATCAATATTTATTTATGTTCCAACAAAAACATCGATGTTGTAGTTCTGAATGAAATATGGATATATAGCAACGAACAGGAACTCTATACGCCGAGAGGATATACAGGCTATTTCTGCACAAGACAATCGGGCCGTGGAGGAGGCACAGCAATACTTGTGAAGTCAAACATTCGCTCAAAGCTTGTCACCATGTCTGATAAATTTAACACTATAGTAGTTGAGCTTGCACTTAGTTCAGGAAAAATTAACATCGGCACCTTTTATAAAGCACCAAATGAAGAAGACCATCTCTTTCTCAATCATATCGACGAATTCTATTCGACTATCGAGAAATTAATCACTGTAGCAGACACAAATATTGATATTCTAACATCTTCTACCATATGCAGCGAATATCTCGATGTAATTGCGACAAATAATGCAGTCGTATTTAACATGACAAAGCCAACACGCATCACTATGACGTCCGAAACACTACTCGATCATGTGATCATAAAACATCCAAACATGAGTGAACGTATGTCTTACAATGATGACGACTGGCCCGGCTTAGACCATAAAGTAATTAACTTATCCATCAAAAATCTCGTGAAAGCTAAAATACGGCCTAAAAAAATATCGATGAGCAGAACCAATAATAAAGATTTCTTAAGGAACTTCATAGATAGCCTCCAAGGGTCTCCAACTTCGGACTTTGATGAGCTGATTAAGAAGATAACTGAAGCTAAGGTTAAAGCAACAACAACAAAACAAGTTCGTGTACGAGTACAATCTTGGATCACTAGGAATGTAATTGATGCTGCAAATCGAAAACGAACTGCTTACAAAAAATACAAAGCAGATCCAAACTCCACGTCTAAGAAGCAGATCTATTTATCTATGAAGAAGGATTCGAATCGAGCTATCATGGAGGCCAAAAAACGTTTTTACAGAAATAAGTTTGAAGCTTCAGCCGGAAATACCTCCAGATATTGGCAACTAGTAAATGAGCTCTTGTCTAAACAACAAAACAAATCTTCAACGTGCATAGAAGAGCTGTTGATAAATGGAACATCCATTACAGACCCCGAAGAAGTAGCACAGCAGTTAAACAACTTCTTCGCTACCATTGGAACACTTGTCACCGAGCAGCTACAACTTTCATCACGATCGAGTATTCATATTGAGCCTAATATGTGCACTTCAATTCACTTGCGTCCCACGGATCCTGTTGAAATATCTGAAATAATCGACAGCATTAAATCAAAGGTTTCTCCTGGTCTGGATAGTATAACATCGGAGGATATTAAATTTCTAAAAAATCATATTTTGGAGCTTCTAACTACAATAATAAATAAGCACCTAGCAGCTGGTACATTCCCTGATTGTCTTAAACTAACGAAAATCACTCCAATCTTCAAAGGTGGTGATCCAGCAGATCCATCAAATTATCGCCCAATAGCTGTGACAAGTGTCCTAAGTAAAATATTTGAAAGAGCAATTCAAAAACAATTGCTTCAATTTATTAAGACTAACTCCATTTTGACGCCAATTCAATATGGCTTTCAAGAAAACAGTAGTACACTAGCAGCAACATTAGATGCAGTACATTTCATCAACAGTGAATTGGATAAGGGCAACTATGTAGCGGCAATCTTCGTGGATCTGAAAAAGGCCTTTGACACCATTAACCACGACATCCTGCTTCAGAGGCTCGAAATATACGGAATCCATCACAACTTCAAGCTGTTGATAAAGAATTATCTCTTCAACAGGCGTATTATTACAACTAACAATATGTACAAAAGTCAGGAATGCACTATAAACATCGGCGTTCCTCAAGGATCAATCCTTGGGCCATTACTGTTTTTACTGTACATTAACAGCGTACAGGACATTCATCTGTTGGGGAAAATAGTTTTATTTGCTGATGACACACTACTGCTGTATTCCGGTAAAAACGAATTAACTCTCCAGCAAAATATAAATGATGACCTAGGAAAATATTGGAATTGGCTCGAACAAAGTAAATTAATAATAAACATCCAAAAGACTAAATATTTAGTATTCCAACAAAAAAACAAGCAGCAAATTAATCCGTCATTACAAATCAATGGAATACAATTGAAAAAGGCCAAGTCAATAAGATACTTAGGACTAACTTTAGATGAGAAAATGTCTTGGCTACAACATATCAATAACATCAGACTTAAAGTAGCGCCTATGATAGGAATCCTAAAAAAATATGATTTTTTATCTCTCAACATCAAACTTGACATTTTCAATGCTTTTATTTTGTCGAACATCTCTTATGGAGCAGTTTTGTGGAAGCAAACATCGAAGCAAAACATCGATTTGATCGGAAGACTAATCACTAAGGCTATCAAGACTATATACAAAATGCCAACTTTGACTCCAAGCTTACATGTGTATCGTGAAACAGGACTACTAAGCATACAACAAATAATGTGTCTTGAACAAGGAAAGCTAATATGTAAGATACTTAACAAAAAGCTCAAATGGCCATATGTTATAAGAAATGTTGGAGAAATAACCCAGACAGCCACAAGATCGGCGAATAACCTTGCGATCAAAAAAGCTAGGACAGATCGTTTGAAAATGGATCCAGTGCAACAGTCTTTGGCTTATTACAATACCTTACCTGAGGATATAAGAAAATCAGCGAATTTGGTTAAATTTAAGGAAAATCTACGATCATTCCTTTTACAAAGATAATGAAGACGCCAACCAGAGTTTTTTCTAAACTTTTCTCTGGGCATATGTCTTGACGACAAGAAACAGGCGATATCATCTGAAGACGATCGTTTATAATGAAGTGCTTTCCCTTATACCAATATTTTATTGTCTGGGAAGTACGAAGTTAACACATATTGAGGAGAATTGATGCACATGGACCGTGCATTTTGATTGAGTGATGGAGAGAGTGGAAGGAAGGAGGTAAAAAAAAAAAAAAAAAAAAAAAAATAAGAAAATATTTATTGATCCAAATGGAGGAATTGCTCAGTTGCCGCCACCAAAAGTCTGTTAAACTTTGGGTGGCGCTGAGTGAAACTAACTTGACCTGTGTATTTCTTTTTGATCCGATAGCTGCATCAGGAGTTGTTGGGGTAAAACAATTTTGAGGGTTACCGTCTACAAAAGATTCAAAATATAGGAAATGAAACATTTGTTGCTAATTTTGAAAATTTTTCGTAGTATCGCTTAGTGCGAAAATGGCTAGATTTTAAAACCCTTTTCTAGCACCGCAGTCAAAGTCCTATCAGACCTGCTTCAAGTTGAGCTTCAACGAAGGATGACTTAGATACAAAAGGGCTCATTGTCATATCGAATTGCTTAGCGCACAACCACTATTGAGTGGAGAGTCAAACTGATTCTTTGACAAAATAGGTGATCCTCCTTAAGCTCACTGACGTTAATTCGGTTGGAACTTCGAAGAATTATGAGCCAAGTAATTGCTTCCTTCTTCTAACAAGGGTTGGTTATTTGCATAATAGATGAAAAACTGTTTCCTCTCTCTCCTCGTATCTACAACTGCGGCAAAAATCGTTCGTTGTAAGGGGCACCCAGTAACAGTGCATGATTACCAAACAGACAATGTTCAGTTGCGGCAGCCACCGCTAAGCATATCGTTTTTTAAGTATTTTGCCTGATTGTTAGTTTAACTGAAGCAATTGAAGTGCCAATCGATAATGTGCAGGAAACTTCCAGCAAAAGTACGACAGCATTTTCGAGTTCGTGCGCTTTATACGCCGATGACCGAGCCGTTTCCGTAACTTTAGTAAAAAAAAAATCTCTATCCGATAACGTCACGTAGATTTACCACGCATAACTCTACTGATTGAGTTTGGCAGTTTTTGTACAGTGCGGTTAAATATTATGTGTCTGAAAGAATGAAATGTTAATATTCGAACAAGAATAGAGTTGGTTAAGCTTCAAAGCCGCTTTCGTGTGAAAAAATGTTTTTAAATAGCGTTGCTCGCTAAAGCGTCAGTGTTTTGTTGGCTCGAATCCAACCGATTGCTCATGGCTTTATTCTTCCTCCTTTAATAAATTTTTTTCTTGAATTTTTATTGTTATTAATATTCATAACAAAGCAAAGCAAATAATAACAAATGCTATCATTACAAATATGGTCGTATAAAGCATTATAAATAAAAATAATTGTACTTACTACTCCTTGATATTTGGATTTTTCTAATATTATTGAACATAAAAATTCAAAAATACCGAACTTTATCGCCAAAATGTTAACTCGGCTACAATTTTGGCCGTGATTGTCAACTGATAGAGAAATCAAACTCTACTCATGGCTTTACAAAAGCACTTTTGCTATTCCAACCCGCGTGTTGAATAGGTGAATGGCACTAAAGTTTCGCATAGAAACGCTTAAATAGAGAATGACGTCAGATAGAGAATTGTAGTTGAGATATTCTCTATTTATACGTTGGACAAGCTACAAATCTAACTAAAGACTTATAAATCCTATAGTTTTTATACTGAAAATTTAAAACTGACAGGATGAAAAAGAATTGAAGTTATACTCGTATATCGTTTGCATTTTTTTCTAAAGATCGAAAAATTTCAGGAGACTGAATTGAATGATTTAATTACTTTTCCTCCGTAGCTACGCATTAATTACAAATTTCACAAGTGCAACTTTTATAAGCACCAGAAAATCCTGCGAATTTCATTATGATGTTGATGATTCTGTAGGAAGTTTTCAAAACTATCATTATATTTGCCTTTTTTCACACTCTCAGTCCAGTCCCGTCCTGAGTTTAAGATTTCAAAACCGTTTTATAAAGTTTTAAAAAGATTCAATACCGTTATCTGCGAAAAGCACGATCTAAGGCCCTTTGTCGCCGACAGGGACGAAAGGGGGTAGTTCCGAGTGACCTTCGTTCGCTTCACTACCGGAAATCTATCACGGCACCGTCGCTTCGAAGCGAAAAGTTGGCGACGGGCTCACCAATTTAACACAAAAGATATTTTTGGATCACGAAATTTTCCAGTCAAAACGAAATTTGGTTCGGAATCAAATCACACGATGCTACACTTTATTTTCCAAAATTATCCAAACAACAATTTGCTATTATCGCGCTACCATTCATAGTGGATTCACTTAATCTCGAAGCACAATCTATACCTTCAGTTATAAATCCTCAAAGAAATATCTATCTATTAAATGAAACTTTTATCAAAATCTGTGCATATAATCTTGAACCTAGCTAACCCGAACTTTTTCCCGTCCATAATTCAGCGAACTCTGCTATTTCAATCACCCCACGCTGGGGCCCTCGTTACAATATCGCTCGCTCGAATACTCCTTCGACTGATGATCCTTAATTCTCCGTTGATATACCAAAAAGTTTAAATATTTTTCTTGTCGCCGTTATTGCTCACGATCACTACAAAAACCTCCGTCCAAATCGCGCAAGACCAGATTGGAAAGAGTAAAAGAAAGAAATAGTTTTGATGTCTTCTGCTGCTGCAGGCACGTCCGTCAGCTTCCCGGTTCCTAAAGAGACCCTTCTGCCACATTTCAGTCTGCATGAAAAACTTTCCTTTCCCGGCCGCGGGATTTGATCGAGCCGATGGATTCGGTCACCCTAACTGTGACTCACACGACCCAAAATTCCATTTTCGATGTTTCCTGTACCGGCCCATTCCAGTTCCTGTTCGGTTGTCAAGTGACAGTTCGAACTGTCAATTGCGTGTTAACATCAGGCCTAGGTACGTACTTTCACCCATGATTTTTGTTTCCATCTACAGCAATTTTTGTGATACAATATCTTCATTAGCAACATCATTTAGTGAAAAAGATAAAATAATAGTTCTGGGAGATTTCAATCGTCTGAATCTATACTTTGTCTCGGATGAAAAAGACTCCTACCTTCTCCCCGTAAACCTTGTAGACGCCAACGATTTCAATCTTGCGAGTTCTTTTTATGATAATGATTTACAGCAGGTTTCCCACACCCCTGACCAAAATGGTAATTGGTTAGATCTAGTCTTCACGAATGCTTATGACGAAGTTGTGGTTGAGCAATGATGCTGAGCATCTTTTTTGCAGCAGTTTACACCATACAGCACTATCAGTCGAACTTTCCACTCCTGATTCCACCTACTTAAAAACTTACAATAACTCAATTGTATTTGACTTCCGTAATGTTGATTATGAAAGCATTAAACATGTTCTTGATACTACTGATTGGACGACTATTCTTTCAAAGCAAGATCTCGAGAGAGCCATTTCCTCTTTTTTTACAATAAAATTTTTGACGCCGTTGAAAGATATGTACCAAAGATAAGAAAATAAAATAAATTGTCTGAGCCATGGCTTGATAGGGACCTTAGGTATATGCGAAATCGTACGAAAAAACTTTATAAGCGGATTAGAGAAAATACTGACGTTAGTACTGCTTTTCAGAAACAGTAAACATTTTTTAGCAAATTCTCATGAGGCTTATGATACTTACATTAGGTCAACCAGCGAAAATATAATCCGCGACCCGAAAAAATTCTTCGATTTTGTTTATGTGAAGCGAAAAACTACTGGTTATCCATCGTCAATGTTTCTGAATAATATAACGTCTTCTTCAACTAAACAGATATGCGACCTATTCTCAGATAGTTTAGACTCACACCTATCTTCCCCTGGTTCAATTCCAACAGCTTTTGTCAACCATTTAGAAATTTCACGTGATGAAATACGAAAAGCTATTTTAGAACTCAACTGCAAAAAAGGTCCTAGGCCCGATCTTCTTCCTCTGATCTTTTTATGCAAGTGTGTGGAGCAACTTATAACTCCCTTGCATATTTTCTTTAACAGATCACTTTCGTCAGGAGTTTTTCCATCCTGTTGGAAGCTTTCGTATGTCACGCCCATATTCAAGAATGGTGATCGGCGCTACACTGATAATTATAGGGGCATTGCCAATTTGTCTTCGATTCCGAAACTTTTCGAAAAGGTGGTAAACGACAAACTTTCTCCCCTAGTTGATTTCCGTCTGAACGAGCATCAACATGGCTTTGGAAAGGGTCGCTCAACTACCACGAATTTGACAACCTAATCTCAGACGTTCTATGCAAAATGGAAAAGGATACCAAATTGACGCAGTCCACACAGACTTCAGCAAGGCATTTGACAGAGTTGACCATTCTACCTTAATTCTCAAGCTACAGAAATTCGGTATTGCTGGGTCTTTACTTAGATGGCTGACTTCCTACCTTCGCAATCGAAAACAATGTGTAAAATTTCAAGGACTTATATCGAAACACATTTACCTCGGTGTGTGTGTGTGTGTGGGTTGGGGGAGAGGCGCATTGGCACCTCTAAGTACTCAGGCGAAAGAACCCATTGTACTCATTTCCCCCTGCTTACCATAGTTTCCCAGACTTCTTGATAAAGTCTAGGATCAGTGATAGGGGAAAAGAGGCTATCGTCTGCATGCGTGCAACATCCCAGCCAAAGCATTGATGTCTGAGACGCGCAAACGCTGGGCATTCACAGAGCAAATGCTCCGCAGAGTCAGCCTCTTCTAGGCAGGATGAACAGAGGTCATCCTGTAAAACACCTATTCGGTACATATGTCCTCCTAGGCAGTTGTGTCCAGTCAGAATGCCTATCACGGCCCTGCAAACTTTCCTGCTCTTATTGAGCAAGAATCCTGCAGTCACATGGTTGGGCTCTGAAAGGAAGACCTTCGTGTGTCTGGTCACACCAGCAGTCGTCCATCTATCTTTGTGAGCATCATCTACCCACTTTCGAAGAATGGCACGTGCAGATGCGGTCGGCACACCCAAGGCGGGTTTAGGGCCCCGTAGTGGAAGTCCCGAACCTTGCTTCGCAATGAAGTCAGCAATTTCATTTCCCTCAACACCACAGTGCCTCGGTACCCAGAGCAGATGCACCCTATTGAATCTGGCGACAGAGTTCAATCGTGCTCTGCACACTTGGACAATTTTCGAGTTAGTCAGGGGTCTACGCAGCGCCATCAGTGCAGCTTGACTGTCACTGCAAATAGCAATGCCTTTTCCCCTCCATCTTTCTTCAATTGCCCAACAGGCACCTCTCAGGATAGCAAATATTTCTACTTGAAAAACCGAAACGTGCTCTCCAAGAGAAAATAACTCACCTGCCATTCGATGAATGTAGATAGACACCAGCTCCAGATCTACCATCTGACCTCGAGCCGTCCGTGAAGAAGATCTCAGAATATCTCCTCGTACACAGATCTGGATCATCCCAGTTACTTCTGCTCAAGAGGATTACTTCGTACCTTCTTCCGAAGTCGAGGAAGGGCACCCGAGCGTCCGAAGGCATAGTGAGAATCGGAGAGATCTCACACATCGAACCCCTAATAGAGCAGTGCCCCACATCGTCTTCATCTACCCATAAGCCAAGCTGAGCTAGTCTATGGGCAGAGCTCATCGCCACACTCTGAACTTGAATGTCGAGAGGAGGCAGATTGAGAAGCGCATCAAGGGCCGCACCCGGAGTAGTGGTCATGGCACCACAGATACCCAGGCACCGTCCTTTGCAGCGTGGCTAACTTTTTTCGAGCATACAATAGCTTCACGATAGTCCACCACACCATGGATGCGTACGTGAACGTCGGCCTAATTATTGCTGTGTAGATCGACATCACTACACGAGGCTTTAGACCCCATGTGGTAGCAAAAGCTCTCTTGCACTGCCCGAAAGCTTTTAAAGCACGAGTAAGCTTCACTTCCACATGTTTCTTCCAGATAAGTTGTTTGTCCAAGATTACTCCAAGATATTTGACTTCATCTGAAAGTTGAAGTGTTACACCCTTCATATTTGGAAGCACTAGCCCTTCCAGTTTTCTTTTCCTGGTAAACAAAACAATTTGCGTCTTACCAGGATTCACTGTTAGGCCGTGCCTCGAACACCAGTTGCCAATCAGATCCAATGCACGCTGTGTATTTCTACATACCACATTCAGATCTTTACCGACAGCCAGTGCGGCCACGTCATCAGCATAAGCCTGCGCGTGCAGCCTTTCTTGTTGCAGTTCGTATACTCCACAGGAGCGGTCATAGGACTCCCCCTTGAGGGCATCCATTTGTCGCCTCTGTTCTTAAGTAGCAGTCGGATCCAGCTTCCGCCAGCAACCATCTCTGCGTCAGCATGGCATGAATCCACTTAACTAAGACATCATCCACGCCATGACATTTCGCAGCATCACATAGTTCCACGAAGGGCGCGCAATCAAAGGCCCCTTCAATGTCCACAAATACCCCCAATGCATACTCACCATTTGAGATCGCCCCTTCAACTCTGACCACCAAAGAATGAAGGGCCGACTCTCATGATTTTCCTCGCTGGTACGCATGTTGCTCATCATAGCAAAGGGTTAAACCTAAGCGCCGTAGTACGTATGTGTCGTTCGACAAGTCTCTCCAAGCATTTCAACATAACCGAAGCTAAGCTGATTCGCCAAAAGTTCCTTGGATCGGAATAGTCATCTCTCCCCGGTTTAGGTATAAAACCTACCTTAACCTCTCGCCAAGGTGGCGGAATATACCTCAAGGATAGGCAAGATTTCTCTCAGGTCTGGCCCCAAGTGGTCAATTCCCTCCCTAAGCATAACCGGATGGATACCATCCAGGCCCAGCGATTTGAAAATTTCAAAAGACATGATTGCATCCCTGACCTTTTCACTAGTGACCACAGATCCTGTTGTGTCCCAGCACTTCCTACTGCTGCGAAGAGCAGGGATTTTGGTCACAGGCGCAGTTGCCTTCTGCGACTCAATCACCGGAGCTCCCAGGAAGTGAGTCCCAAGTAAAGTCTGCAAAGACTCCTTTTTCTGACGTCGGTGTTATCTTAGATGAAAAACTCCGCTTCACTTTACACTACGATAAAATACTTTCTCGTGCAAACAAACAATTAGGCTTCATCAAAAGACAAATACGCTTGCATTAGCTGGAATCCTGCTTTTGAAACCCACCGTGACAGACTCGAGTCAATACAAAAGCAATTTTTACTCTTCGCCTTGAGAGAACTGTACAGCCCTTACGATTTTAATAGCCTACCCCCTTATGAGTTTCGACTGGGTCATTTAAACTTACCGACGCTAGCCTCCAGAAGTATGGTGATATTGGCCTGCTTCACATTCGACGTCATTAGCAATTTAAATTCCCCTACGATTTCCAAATCATCCTTCAAATCCTCTTTTTTTTCATGCCATTCGTACCCCTAAACCTTAAGCTATAGCTTATATGTCAATGTTTTATTTATTGATTGTTATTTATTAATTTATTTGTTACTTTTTTAATTTGTTTGTTACTTATTTAACTTGTTTGTTTTTACTTTTTCCTTTACTTTTTCATTTGATTTTTAATTTGGTATTTTGTATGTGAATTTGATTTTTAATTTGGTATTTTGTACCTTGTTTGGTGAATAAATAAATAAATAAATTAATTTGTGTTTTTATGGTTATATCTTTGTTTAGTGGGATGATTTTTCGTTTGTTTATTTGTTTTTCGTCCTTATGTTTTTTTCTCGTGTGTGTTTTCTCTCTAATTTTTGACTTCTGCTACCGCTGATTCGCCCTCTGGTAATAAAATTTCTCGGAACGGAACCATGAAGCCGAGCTAGACCGAATGTTCCTTTTTTGTGTATTATGCATGATGTAAAAATATTTACAAATCTATAAAATACCTAAATATTGTTGAAAATCATTTCAATTAGGCCTCAGACCACACGTTTTCCAGAAAGTCATCGACATGAATAAATCCTTTTAAATGAACAATATTTCTACTAATATCCTATTCAATTTTCCGCGAATGAATCCCATTCAATGCGCATTGAAAATAAATTCCCACGCATTGTATTTTGAAGGTTGTGCCGGTTAAGATTAGTTTGAAGGCTAAATGCGAAATAGGTCCTGATGCGTAGAAAATACTGATACGCAAAACGAAATGAACAACTGAAGAATTCGACGAGACAGGTTAATTGGTTCCGTCAATCTTAGCTGCAATAGCTCCAAAAAAAAACCCACATAGCTCAGGCGTTGACGTACTAGCTTTACGGGATGAGCAATAAATTGAAATAAAGTATCCTTTTTAGATTATTCGCCGCAAATTAGGGTAGAATTCAAAATTTCTACAAA
This sequence comes from Nemotelus pantherinus, assembly GCA_963978885.1. Classification (NCBI taxonomy): domain Eukaryota; kingdom Metazoa; phylum Arthropoda; class Insecta; order Diptera; family Stratiomyidae; genus Nemotelus; species Nemotelus pantherinus. The sequence goes on from OZ022264.1 coordinate 44,199,568, forward strand.
AAACTCTTTTTTTACAGAATTAATTGACTCATTGCATCTTATTCAAAAGTCAAGTAAAAACCTCATTCAACAAACAAAAACTTGACTTTTTCAAACCGAATTGTCAACCCTCTTCGATTTCCACATCGTTTTTATATTTTTTTTTCCTTGTTCTGCCGCTACTGTTGCTGCTAACCCTCCAATTATCGAGAGAGTGACTTTTCATCGGCAAGAGAGTCATTTCGACTCGACTCGACTCAACTCAAGTTCGTCGAATATCTCACACACTTTTGCGCGAGGGGATAAATACTAGTCATACCCACCGACAACAGAGTACAGTTACGACGATGATATGCTTCCGATGTTGTTTTTCTACATTTCGTTTCTGGGTTTCAGTTGAGCAGGATTCGGATGGGCCTGGTCGGTGATAGAAAAGTGGGAAGGAAGGTCGTGAGTTCGAGGTAACGGAATGGAATATAGCAATAATGTAGAGGAGCATCGGCAGGCTTTTGTTGTTGTTGTCGTTGGTTTTGAGCAAGGACTCGAAGGGCAGGGTACGGCAGGGCGTCGAAATCGAGTCACATAGCTCAGGAATACGAATACGAATATGTGTGTTGAAAGGCAGAGGCTCTGAACTGAGCTACTGCAGAATTTTCCGTCCATTCTTCCATCCAGATTCATCCCTGCTGCACAAGACCAGCGACACAGTCGTCCTTTTGAATAGTTGTGAGTCAGTCCACTTTGTCGACTTTGATCGGAAAGTAAACGATTGCATGGGAGGAATTTAGTCATGTTTTTGGAAAATCGTCGATAGTATCCGAGCGAACGTTGGATTCGGTCTAGCATTCACAGGATCTCGCACGAAGACAGAACGGGGGAGCTCGGCAACGGCGGGACGACACGATACGACCGGAGCTCGAGCACAACGAGGTTTTCACACTTGTGCTAAATAAGTTTGTCTCAATAAAGCTCGCTGCCTCTCGTTCTCCTCGGCGCCCGAAGTGAGTTGTTGTGGAATTGTAGTGAAGTTTCCTTTCTGGTTTTGTGCTTCTTTTTTTTTGGGGTTAGCAAGTGTTGTGTGCGAAAACTCTCTTAAGAATTGAGGGCGCGGAGTGAAAGAGGCGATCGAAGTGGGACGGGAGGTTGCGTTTGGAGCTCGATGACGATATGGGAATGGAAGAAGCTATCAGGAGATGATTGCAGGAGTAGTTTTGGGCGACTATGGTGCTACTTTGCAACCACCTTGTCTAGTGGTTTTCAACTTGCAAGCATACACACGATTCGTGCGGAGCGCATCAAGCAGCAGCAGTAGAACTAGCTGTAGCAGCAGGAAAACTTTCGCAAAGGTAGTAGGAGTGAGTGATAGCGACGCTGTTGATAATCTACTAACCACACAAACGTGAGGAATCGTAAGGAATTGTGTAAAGGAAGACAAGAGTGCATTTCGAGAAGTTGTTTTACAACGGAAACACAATCATCTACATTTGCGGAAGTGGTTTATTTTCAAGAGTTTCTCGCATTTTATGTACTGTGGAGTAAAAGGTTGTCGTGCTGCCGCTTTCGTCGCCACATGCTGGTTCCATGTGACTGACGACTGGTTCGTTCTGAAGGCACTCTTCGCAGTTATTCCGAGACAGGATTCGGTGAGATAGATGATACATTGCTGAAGGGCAGATGTGCAGTGAAGTTTTCGGTTATTTGATGTCAGTGAAGTTTGTAGTTTCTTCGAAACGGTAGTGTTAATAGCTTTTGTGTGAAATGCGAAATATGATCTGATTTGGAGGTTGAGTGAAGAGAGAGCGGAATTGATTGAAAATAGTGTTAAAGTCGATTACTACCACGCTGATTGTTTTTTCTTGAATCCTTAGTGTATTTTCGTACGATTTATCAATTGATACTTGATATATACAATGCGGAAGCTAATAGTAGAGTGATTGTGTAATTCAGTAATTTGAAAAGTAACCTGAAATATGGTGTCAAAAGAAGAAGCGCTGTAGTGTGGATTGTGAGTAAACTCTTTTTCAAAGCAGCTCTTGGCGTTCAACGCCCAAATAAATTTCTTGGATTAGCAGAGGATTAATAAAAGCAGCATTAATGAATGTCAAAAAGGTAAGTAATGCAATGTGTTCAACTATGTGTGTGTGTAGACTGGAATCGTATGTGTGGTTTACCGTCGGCAAATGTGTGTTGCTCAAAATCATTCTTCGCTATATTTTTCCCAGAGTAAAATGTGTTAATGGAAATTATTTTTTGATGTGACCTGTAGCAACCGGCTTCGTTAAATTACATTTTTGCATACGAGAGGCGACTGATAAGTACACAGCCTAAAGTACTTAGCGATAACTCATCATATCCTTACTGATAACACTATTTATGTGACTCATTGTTAGTATAAATGTTTCTCTATTTTCTTCATTAACACTTCATACCTGGAACAAGCAACGACATCATGTCAACGGAAGTTAGAAATTTTCGCAGTTTGGAGTACCGCGCTGTGATTAAATTCCTTGTTAAAAAAGGAAATTCACCGAAAGAAATTTTCGAAGAGATGTTATCGGTATTTCAGGATTTTGCACCTTGATATACGATGGTTGTAAAATGGGCTCGGTTATTTTAACAAGGAAGACACCTGTACAGACGATCCACGCCCGGTCTACCCAGTGACGGTCGTGACCGAAAAAAATGTCCAAAAAGGCGAAAGATTAGTACTGGCTAATCAAAGACTTAAATTGTGATAGATAACAGAAGAACTACATATTAGCTTAGAACGAGTTGGAGAGGGTTTACATGAGCTTTTGCACGTGAAAAATAATCTATGTGCGGTAGGTACTGCGTATGCTCTCATTTGGAGAATTGTAAAGATTTTTTTTGGAGTTGTTTGAGGGTGATTTGGATGAAATTTGTAATTGTTGATGAAACCTGGACTGGTCAGTATGATCTCGAGTCCAAACAAGAGTCGATGCAGTGGATAATAAAGGGAAAGGCCACCAAAGAAATACAAAGTGAAATAGTCAGATTTGCGATAGTGAGGGAATTTTATGAATTGGTTACTTGCCTAAAGAGGCTACCGTAATTTGCTGGGTCAGGCACGTGAGGCAGTCGTACAGAAGAGACGTGGCAAGTTGGCGTGCGGAGTGCTATTTCTGCAAGACATCGCGCCCGTTCCCACTGCTCGGGTTGCGAGGGATGCCTTGAAAGCTACGGTATTCACAGAGATCGACCACCCACTCTATAGTCCGGACATGGCTCGTAGTGACTTTTTCCTTTCCTCAAATTTAAAAAAGAAGTTACGTTGACGAAGATTTTCGGACGACAGTGGGATGAAAGCAGCCGTAGAAAGCCATTTTGAAGAGGAATTGAAAAAATATTTGTTCAGTGGTATAAAGGCGTTATATTCACGATGTGAAAAGTGTGGGAGATTACACTTGAGGCGGAGTACATTAAAGAATTAAAAATATAAAACTATACTTTTTTACCATTGAGTTCTTTAGGCAGCGAACTTATCAGCCGTCCCTCGTATATTTGCCTGTGGGTTATTGTAATATTGCTCTTGAAAGGAATCATGTTGTGTTGTTAGTATCAGCAGTTTTGGTGTCGAACTAGAATCAAAAAGAACCACTGAACCAGAACCAAGTGAAGCTAATAACAGTGATTTTACACGTAAACATTTCATGCTACTTCCAATATGTTTTTTTTGCTTGTAGATATTCTGCATAGATCCACTGATATGGACTATTTAATAGCTATTACTGTTTTTGTTAATCAATTTAACAAAACCCAACTGAACTGACGTTAAATTAGAGAACTCCGTAAATAGTTATTCGCAAAGTTTTTCCTTAGAAACTTGTTCCATATGCTGCTTATTCTTGATAAAATCTTTAATATAATTTTCTAGTGATCCATTTTAATTTTCGATTGATTTATTTTATTATGTCTTATAGCATTTTGTTGATGTACAAAAACCTCACTAATAAACTTGGTTCGTTTTCGAGATAATTTTCTAACGAGATTTTTGTTAAAGTGTAACTAGCCAAACGCCAATTCAAGCGATCCATTGACTAATTGTTTCGATGAAAAAACGATGCATTAATAGTCACAGTTTTCAATTTGGTTACCACAACAACCTTCTTTTTAGTGAGGGCTAATGACAGTTCGTGTCACGTCATTAATATGCCTACCGTTTAAGTTGCTTGATTCGGCTTGAGTTGTGTCTGGTATAAGCTGTGAGTAGCAACGAAAACAGCGCCGACGTCGGCGTACGCAACCAAGCGGGTTTCGTTGCGTATCCTTGTTCGGAACAGACTGTCATACCAGACTCTCCATAGGTTCGCATATAAGATATTTGATCTTTGATATGCTCCAGACGTCATGGTCTTACTACTCTTACTCTCTACTTTCTACTCTTACTACTCGCAACTCGAGATCTGTTAATAAAAGAGGTTTTTTCGACGTTTGATCAAGTGCGACTGAACTCTATGAGTATAGTTGTATTGCTATCAACTATCAACAAAAAGACATTGTTATAGGTGCTGCCTGATATCACGATTAACCCTTCATTTTTCGAAAATGTTTATCAGTAAGTAGTGCACCATTGACAACAGTAGCAGTGCGCTAAGATGCACTGAAGTCAAACTAAGATCTTAGCTTGAGTGATGAAGCCGAACGAAAACTGGCATAGAGCAGGAAAAATTTCCATTGAAAATAAAACAGATACAGAAAATAGTGGTAAGACTGACGTCAAAAAACGATGGCATCAATTATTATCTGGTAGCCACAAAAGCGGAACCATATTTTTAGGACATTTCGAGACCTCAATTTGAAGTGTGAGTCGGCTAAATGGATCTATCCGGGAACCTTAGTGAACCCCACAAAAGAAAAAACGTCAACGGAGAAAAAATCCAATGTTACACGTATTTCTTCCCGAGAAAAAAATTTGAAATAGCAATTAGAGGTCTCTACGGTCTTAGTACTGAAGCAATCAAAGAGAATATGCATCTTTTTGAGGTATTTTTCTCGAAAAAAGGGAAGCGAAACCTCACAACTAGCTAAATCCTTCTCCCTAGAAGCAAAATGGACATTTATAATATCCGAGTCGTTTGTCAGCTGATTTGAAAAGTGACAGCTCAGCGACCACGAGGTGGATAAAAGTTTGGTCACGTTGCAAACAACTGTCACGCTCAGTTGAAATGAGTAAAATGTCTCGATGACCACCAGTTTCTAAATTGCACTAAGTAACTCGAAAAAAAACTGAGTGCGCCAATTGCAGTCGTGACCACCTGGCCAGCTATGGGGGCTGCTCGAAAAACCGTAGAAACCTCAGGAAGATTTCTGTGAAGCTGACGAAAACTAAATAGTCCTCCCAGTTGAGCCGCCTTCACCCCGGGCGTCGAAAAACTGTTTGGTCACGAAGGTTTTTTTTTTTTTTTAGCATGAAACCTTAATTCCCAGCATCGAAAATGGGCAGATAGTAAAACTGCAACAGCGCTTCTAATATTTTTATTGGAGAACAAAGCGATCCCGCACACTTCATAACAATCCAAAAAATCGGTTTGTCATAATGATAATCGAGAAAAATGTTTGACAGACAGGTTTACAAATGCCATTAGCTGTCAGATCACACAGGTCCGCAGTGATCGTTGGGAGAGTTTCTGTAGAGCATGGAACCTAATGAACATAACTTCGATTGGCGAAATGGCTTAAACTATCACAACGAAAGCGAAATAGAAGGCTTTGCGGAAGTACAGAATTTATAATTCCGGAAAAATAACAGGCTGTTGGACAACAATAGAAGAAGAAGATATTTTTCAATCAGTTGAACAAACGCTTTCTTCCGCACTAGCTAGGAACCTCCAGGTGCGACCAACTAGCTTAACAAAAAAATAGAAATCTAATAGATAAGATAAAGAAGCAAAAAGCATCAGAATTTGATGCAATTGGCAACGAATGTGGACTTATTTATTGGACAGCTCACTACCATAATCATGGCACCGAATCCCAACAAACACTCTTCTTTCCCACAAAACTGGGGGTCCATAAGCTTATTTATTCTGTAGAGAAATCACGGAATGCCTTCTCAGCAAGCTTACAACCCGAGGTACAGTGCGGGTTCAAAGTTCTCTAACTCACTAATCGGTAGATCTCTAGAATTTCTAATAGAATATTTCCATCAGTGGAGAATTCACATCAATGCAGTCATTCAAGCCATTTTTATCAGAAGACGTCACAGACATCAACCTCATAGCTGACCGTAGAAAAACAATCAATGGAATAGCAACCAACACCCAAATAGCTTGGACTGACGTTTGACAAAAGACTATTTTAGACCTATCACCAGAAAAAAACGAGAGACAATCAATAATACAATAAAATAATACGACTGCGAACAAAGAACACGAAAACCTTGGCCTGCATAAAATATTTCGAATATCATGGAATATTAGCGATACAGGCATATTCACGCACAGGCATATTCGCCACACTCTGAATTTCAATGTCGAGAGGAGGCAGATTGAAAAGCACATCAAGAGGCGCACCCGGAGTAGTACTCATGGCACCACAAATACCAAGGCACACAGTCAGCGTAGCTAACGCGTAGCAGCGTAGCTAACATCTTGCGAGCATACAGTAGCTTCACAATAGTTCACCATACTACGGATGCGTCGGTGATCATTGGTCTTATGATCGCTATGTATATCCACATCACTACACGATGCTTTAGACCGCATGTGGTGGCAAAAGCTCTCTTGCACTGCCCGAAAGCATTTAAGGCACGAGTAAGCTACACTTCCACATGATTCTTCCAGATAAGTTTTTTATCCAAGATTACTCCAAGACATTTGATTTCATCTGAAAGTTGAAGAATTACACCTTTCATATTTGGAAGCACTAGTCCTTCCAGTTGCTTTTCCTGGTGAGCAAAACAAGTTGGGCCATGCCCCGAACACCAACTGTCAATTAGATCCAATGCGCGTTGTGTATTTCTACATAACACATTCAGATCTTTTCCGACAGCCAGTGTGGCCACGTCATCAGCATAAGACTGCGCGTGCAGCCGAGCTTTTTACAGTTCGTTTACCAGAGAGTCAAATAGCATAATCCGCAGGACCGGTGATAGGACACCCCCTTGGGGGCATCCATTTGTCGCCTCCGTTTTCAAGTATCAGTCGAATCCAGCTTCCGCCAACAACAATCTCTGCGTCAGCATGGCATGTACGACGAAGGGTGCATAATCAAAAGCCCCTTCAATGTTCACAAATACCCCCATCGCATATTCATCATTTGAGATCGCTCTCTCAATTCTGAAATCCAGAGAATGAAGAGCCGACTCGCATGATTTTCTTCGCTTGTACGTATGTTGTTCATCATTCAAGGGGTTAGACTTAAGCGCCCTAGTGCGTATGTGCCGTGCAACAAGAGTCTCCAGACATTTCAGCATAAACGAAGCTAAGCTGATTCGCCTAAAGATCCAAGGACCGAATAAACATCCCTCTCCAGTTTAGATATAAAAACTATCTTAACCTGTTGCCAAGGTGACGGGACATACCCTAAGGCTAGTAAGGCTAGGCATGTCCAAATAATTTCTCTTAAGTCTGCCTCGGAGTGATCAATTCCCTCCCTTAGCATAACTGAATAGATGCCAACCAGGCTCGGCGATTTGAAATTTTCAAAAGACATGACTGCATCTCTGACCTTTTCGCTAGTGATCACAGATCTAGCTGTGCACCAGCATTTCCTACTGCTGCGAAGAGCAAGAGGTTCGGTTAGAGGCGCTGATGCCTTCTGGGTTTCAATCACCGGAGCGCCCTGATAGTGAGTCCCAAGTAGAGTATGTAGAGACTCCTTTTTGAACTTGGTAAAGCTACCATCTGAGTGTTTAGAGAGTTCAGTTGAGCCGATTGATCCCTCTCTAGGACTTTGCAAATTCCCCACGTCTCCCGTGCACCGTCCAGTCCTTCACAGAATGATCTAAATCATTCTCTCTTGGAGGTCCTCACCAGATTCTTATATGTTCTCTGCGAAGCTCTGTAGTGTTAGCAGCTCGATTGAAAAGTTTCCAGGTACTTTTCCTGAGCTTCTGTAGTTCGCGGTTCCACCAGGGAACTTGCCACATCTACTCTTACTGCTCACGCAAGCCTCCTCATAGGTACTTATTATGTCTCTATTCAAAGTGCTCAACCGGGATTCTAATGGCTAATGGCGATTTCACCCTACCACTAGGACACGCTTTGTCTGCAAGAAGTTAGCCCAATCAGTGTTCCTTGGATTTCTTCTTTCCATCACGAGTGTTAGCCACGGGTCTAAGTGAAACCTCATCCAATGAATGCCACCCAGTTATTGATTTAAATAGTGATACAGCAATAACCGCGTTTTTGTTGAGGGTGATAAATGTGGGAGAAATCCCAGTGTTTAAAATCTTCAGTCCCGCAGAAGCTGTAAAATCAAAGAGTCTGCCTCTTCCTAGCCCACCAGAAGTTCAAGTCTCTCCGATTCAGCGTACTGCATCAGGTCCTTCAACTCCTGTATCGGCGGCGGGAGTAAGGAGCCAAAGAGAAAGTAAGCTGAGGCAACTATCGTGCTTTTCAGCCTGCCATTTTCTCGGTACCGCACGATGACCGCTGACAGGTCCCGGCTTGAAACCTGTGATCATTGTGACATCAAGAAGATTGGAAACCAAAACACAAGACCTCGGTCGTGTTGATCTTTCATCATAAAAGGTATTTGTCCCCATGGTTGAACTGAGTCCGTGGATCCTGCTGCCTCAAACCCACGACTCCTGTAAGAGTGCAATGTAGGGGGAAGCTTGCAGTTTTCTCAGTTTTTCGCTTAAAAGATAGGACGAAGCCTTATCGTGCTGCAAGTTGATCTGAACAAATCGTATACCTACAGGTATAGAAATGTCCGATGTCCTTTGCAAGAGGGTCAAAATGGTCCGATGTTATAACATTCTGATACTAACCCATACATAAATGTGATTGTTATAATAAAGGATACATCTTTATAATATCGGACCATTTTGTCCGATATTATAACAATTTGATACACCTATTGGATGGTTGAAGGAGATTATGGTCTGCCTATGGTTTACTACTTCTTTCTAAAAAAAAAAAAAAACTCTCACTGGTGACCACACCCAACTATCCCCGACAAAACATGCTTTACATCCTTTATATATTTGTTTTGTATATCATCCTTAATTCAGACGATTATTTTTCCGCTAGACCAGACAATTCTCAACTCTCAGTTTTCTAAACACAAAACGCCATTGAAAAGTCTTTGGCACCTGGAATTGCAAAAAAAATATCTCTGAACAGTATGCTTTTGCTTTTCCATCTCAAAACAACGCAGCCATCTATCTTCCTACAAACTCAAAAGTTCCTTCTATTGATTTTTCTCGATTTTAAGTGTTTTCATCTACACGATACTACCATCCATAGAGTCATCCCAATGGACCTTAAGTCCAGAATAAATCCATTATAACCCTATCCCTATCCGTTCCCACACCATTTTCACATTTTTCCATCCTATCACCTAACACGTCCTTCTTCTACATCCTTCTCCCACAGCAAACCTGCGAACCTGCCAGTCCATTTCATCGTAGCTCACGTTCTGCCGGCATAAAGCGCAATTTTTTTCTCGCCTGCCACTCTTTCCTGGTTATGACTTGGACTTGCAGAAACCCATCAAATAATATTTCTCTTTTTTTCTTTCTACATTGGCCTCGTGTGGATTGTCCTAGAGGCAATTCAATAAAAATTCAGCTTATGCAGAAACGAATACAACAAGTTTTTCCGCATGGGAGCGGCAAAGGACGAACTGACTAGCAAGCAAGCTAGTTGACAGGCAGGCGGGAAACAGGTATCGGAATCTCTACGGTTGAAACAGCCAAAGGCAGTCATCCAAACCCAGGCACTGAACAGAAAGGCAGGCAGAGTCCAGTCAGGAATCAGGGAAAAAATCCGTTGGCGGTGATGGCCATGGGGATTTGCATGAATAAAAAAACGATGTAGCCTATTTTTGGGTTTCATTCGAGAAATCCACACAATAAAGCTTGTGATTTTATTCAAAGTCGTTTCTACGGATAGCTCTTTTTTATTGGATGACGGTTCATGCGCCCGACGGGAGATTGAAATTTGGTGTCGCCGAGCGGCTGTAATACCAAAAAGCCCAAAACCTTTGTGAGATATTTTAGGAAGGATTTTCGCGTGCATCTGAATGCTTTTCGTAGTCGATATGCATACGTTGCTTGGTTGCTTGCGTAAATCAATTAACTAGTACTGCGCTTGTTAGTAACGGAAATTCAATATTCCATTTTGAAACTTCAGTTTTTTACATGTAGCATCACGAAAATGCTTCTATTATCGCCGGCACCACACATCGGAGGTGAAACAATCTCTAGCGAAAGCGACTATCTCATCTATCACGTGGTCCAGTCTCCATACCATTTTTTTTTAGGATTTCTGTATTTTTTCCTGTGCAATTTTACAATGGCTCCCGCGATACTCGTGTGTATGTTGTGTTGTGTTCTCGGAGTTTCACCGGAACCAGATAACCTGTCCCATAAACTCTGCGAACTGTTCGGTCAGGGAACTATGGAAATGGTTGCAGTAGCTGCAGCACCTTTTCCAGATTGTATTTCAACTACAACATACATTTGATTTTCCTGTATGGGAGTGAATTTTTTGTTTTGAGTTGTACGAGTTTGATTTTTTTCACAGGAAAAGAAAGCAGCAAAATATTTAGTGATTTTTTTTTGCTTGAAGTATGTTTTATTCCTGTGGAGTCCTTGTTTCGTTGGTTGATATGAATAGAAGGTATCTGAGTGCATGTAGTTCTTGGTGGGAATGGTAATGGAAGAAAAAGTGATGGTTGACTACCAAAAAGTTGGCTAGGGGTTGGCAGAAGATCAGTTTGGTATTGCCATCTTTGCTGATTTATGTGGTAGTGTCATTTTTTCCAGGGCTGTGGAGTCGGAGTCGAGGAGTCGAACAATTTTTAATGGAGTTGGAGTCGGAGTCGGAGTCGAAGCTAATTTTCATCAGCCGACTCCGACTCTGAAATTCATCCCCAAGCCTAAAAATTTGTGGACGATTTTTCAATTTTTGGCTGCATTAGGAAAAAGCTAAAAAAAACTTCTAGAGTTGCTACGTCAACCTTATATAATGACGAAAAAATTTCAAGCAGATGACCTTACACCTGGTTTTTTTTTTCAAAAAAAAAAAAAAAAATGGAAAAGTCTTATCTTTCGCCTTTCAAAAATGAATGGAAACTTAGTCGATGCATTAAAAAATTCCCTTCTTCGTAGAGAAATTTGTCTCTTAGATAATGAAATCCTTTTAGCTACTATATATGTAGGTCCTTCAGTCCGGGTTATCCTGATAGAAGATCAGCAAGCGATTGCTAAAATTGCGTTATGCGAATTAGCTATTCGTAAGAAAGGATTGCATACGGAAAGTGAAGCCATGGCTAGACCACAGCAAGGAAAGATTCAGTCGTCATCATTGCCACCAAGTACTGATGAAGATGAATTCGAAAAATATCTTGGCGAACAAGAACGAGCAAAGCGGCAACACTTAAGCTTGGGAAAAAGTAACGAAGGTGGAAATTCATCGCACCTGGAAGCCTTCAAATTGAATTTTTATAGAACACTAAATGATGTTGAGAAGTTTAACCGAAGTTCGCCTTTGGAAGTAGAAGATGCCATAACGAAGTATCCCGAAATCGTCCGAAATGCAGCGTTACACGTTACGGCATTGCCCCCGACTCAGGTATCTGTGGAACGCTTGTTTTCTGCCTTTAGAATAATTAAATCGGATTTAAGAGGAGCGATGAAGTCAGATCTGATTGAAGCAATATTATTTTTAAGAACTAACTCGAATTAAGTGTTTTCTGTGTTTTTATATTAGTGTGAGAAATGATTTCCTATTTTGAAATAAATCCCTTTAACAATATAGCAGTTTATAATTTAATGTTACTAAAGGGAACAAACTAGTAAGAAAATATGATCTAATTGTAGGACAAAAAACGATTTGCACCTTCTGGCTTTAACTATATACTAGAACTACGAACGTTTGGAGTAGAAGTACGGAGTGGGAGTCGTAAGTTTGGAGTCGGAGTCGTTACTCGGGAGTCGGAGTTGCAAATGTTAGAAGGCTTTGCATTGGAGTCGGAGTCGCAAGTTTTTCATCCCGACTCCACAGCCCTGATTTTTTCATATATCCTTAGTACATATGTGGGTCCTCAAACTCCTTAAGTGAATCCGTGCAGTTCTTGTTGGAAGTCGATGAAAATTCTGCTGCGCATTATTGCGTTGCAAAAATGAAAGTGGGCGAATGCTTTCACAGGGAGGGTTTGGACAAAAATGGCGAGGAAGCAAATTTCATTTCTAATACTATAATAAAATATGACATACTCCATTAAATGATAATATTTATGAATCAAATCCTTCAGAAATATGCACTATAATGCTAAGTAGAATCTATACCGATTCTTTCTAGCGAATTTCTTTCATTCTGTTGAACAACAGCAGGTTTTGGCTTCTCTGATTTTTGGAAGAACTATGTGCTTTGTGAGGAAATATTAATCATTGATTTTTTTTTAAAAGTGGTCATGTCTTATTCAGAGGAGATGAACTTGCAGAATACTGGAGACTTAGATTTGATCCAAGCAACAACTTGTTTGGGATCCAAAATGTAAAAAACTCCAAGTGTTTATTTATTTATTGTTAACTGTAACAAACGTTGTGTCAATAATGGAAGACGTTCTCGGAACTTGTCAGAGGCCATTCCTATCCACTTGCTATCAAACTATAAAAAATAACTAAGGGCCTGCTCATAGACTAGCTCAGCTTCGCTTATGGATAGGAGAAGACGATGTGGGGGAACTGCTGTATTAGCGGTTCGATGCGTGAAATTTCCCCGATTCTCACTATGCCTTCGGACGCTCGAGTGCCCTTCCCCGAATTCGGGAGCAATCTTCTTGACAGAAGCAATCTTCAAACCAAGCAATCTTCTTGACAGAAGTGACTGGGACGATCCAGATCTCTGCACGAGGGGATATTCCCAGATCTTCTTCACGGACGGCTCAAGGACAGGTGTTAGATCTGGAGCTGGTGTAGAAGCAAGGTTTGGAGCTTCCACTACAGGGCGCTGAACTCGCCTTGGGTGTGCCGACCGCATCTGCACATGCCATTCTTCGGAAGTGGGTAGCTAGTGCTCACAAAGATAGATGGATGACTGCTGGTGTGGCCAGGTACACGAAGGTCTTCCTTTCAGTGCCCAACCATGTAACTGCAGGATTCTTGCTCAATAAGAGCAGGAAAGTTTGAAGAGCCATCACAGACATTCTGACTGGACACAATTGCCTACGATCTCAGATATCAATGGTTTGGCTGGATGTGACACGTATGCAGAAGATCGCCTCTTTTCCACTATCAGTGATTCTAGATTTTATCAAGAAGTCCGGGAAACTTTGGTAGGCAGAGGCTAATGAGTACAATGGGTCTTTTGGCCTCAGTGTTTAGAGGTGCCAATACGCCTCTCCACACACACTATTTTGAGGTATACCAATACAGGTTGTCCGTAAAATGTAAAAAGTCTAAACAGTCTAAGAAATCCTTGAAGCTATCGCAACAAATACCTAAAATTCTTCAAAGTTAGACCATTGGGCGGTAATACCCTTTTTCCTGCGGGCGTTCCATGTTCAAGGGCATTACTGCAGCCGATTCTCGGAATGTCGTTCAAGTAATGCGTCGAAGCCGATTTAACCTTCGCTAAGGCAATATGGCGGCAAACTTTTAGACCTATCTTTTACCTAGTCAAGTCAGCCGGTCAGAATTCAGAAGTCCGCCGAGGCCAAGTCAGGGCTGCAGTGGGTTGTGGAAAGGTTGCGATGCCAGTCCTGGCCAAGTAGTTGGTGGCAAAGCAGGTGTGACTTTGTGTATTGTCATTAAGCAGCTTCCAACTGGTGGCTGGTCTTACTCGCTTGACCCTTTGCTTCAGTCTTTTCAGGACTTTCACGTCAAAGGTGTCATTGACGATCTGTCCCTGAGGTACAAACTCGCAGTAGATAATTCCATTTGCCGTCGAAAAAAACAATGATCATTGGTTTTGCCCCAGACTTGCTCACTAGAACCCTTTTTGCGATGCGTGTGTCATTCCGAACATCGGAGTTTTGGCTCGAGACTGTACTCAAAAATCCAAATTTCGTCGCCGAATAATAAATTGTCCAAAAACTACGGATCATTTTGGACGATCTTCGCAAGCAGGAACATGGCTTTGATTTTGATCGTCAACAAACACCTTCGGGATGAGTTTGGCGTAGATTTTTCTCACCTGCAAACCCTCGTTAATGATGGTTTGAGTAGTCATTTTGTCAGTTCCTATCTTGTCTGTACTTAACTGCCGTTCTGAGTTCCAAAAATCCCTCATACTTTTCACATTTTGCTCATTTCTGCTCGTGGATGGGTGTCCCGCGTGATCTTTGATTTCCACACTCTCCTGATCGTCCTTGAAGCACTTGTGCCACCTCAGCTGTTGGCAGGCTTTCATCCACGAACACGCTGTATAATGGCCAACGGTTCGATAGCCCATTTTCACCACACAAAACTTGATGGCATAACGCTGCTAGATTGCCCCTTGCAGTTTTTCCTTCGACCGAGGATAAAAGCTGGGTCAACTAAAAACACGATTTACACCGAACGGAGGCCCGTAAGCAACTGATGGTTGGTGCGTTTTGAAGCTGAGTTCCCCTTCCACTAAACCCGCTTGGAACGAGCACGCTGCAACGCAGGGTTGCGTCACACAAAAATGGGTTTCATTACTTTTTATACACACCATGTAATAAAAAAAAAGATCCAAATTTACGCTTTCTTTCTGTTAAAAATCAATTACTGATCAACTTTTTACAGTCCAATTTGTACCCGAAAAACACTGGTAGCTTAATATCGCCCTAAGAAAAAAATACAGTTCGAAATAGTTTTGGCTTGACTGAAAATCAGTGAGTTAAAAATTTTAAGATGAAGAATTATGAAAGAATAGAACCCCCAATATGCGAAATGTAATACTTATAATCTAAAAAATGAAAACGGAATCATACATTTCAAGTGCAAAATTCAAGCTTGCAAATAAAATTGTTAGCTCAGTTTCAACTTTTCTAAAGACCATTAGAACAAATATGAATTGCTAGTATTCTAAGCCTAATAACAGTCTTAAATGCGCCGTTGTTGCTTCAAATCATCTTCATTTTGACTCTTTACTTTCGCCGCCAACAAAGGAGCTACAGGAGCTGGTTCAATACGCTGAACCAGCTCCTGGTTCAATACGCTGAACCAGCTTGAACTTCTGGTGGGTTGCGATGTTAGCTCCTATCGCACCAGTAGGAGCAGCAACAAATGCAACTCCAGAGGAGACACACTCTATAATTTTGAAACTCCAGCGGACTCTAACACTGGGATTTCCTTCGCTTTTTTCTTTCTTAAGGCAACATAGCACCTCCAAATTTTTGAAAAATCGATTTTTGTTTTTTGATTGAATATGTTAGAATGGAGCTTTAAAAACATGATTTTAATAATATAAAATTGAAACTCTAAAAAAAAAAAATTTTGTGAGTATATATGCGAAGCGCCCCAAGGTCATTTTTTCTATGATTTTCGTTGACTTGGCTATATCGCTACATCGACTTAATCCAAAGTGTAGACAGACATAAGTGAGTCATCTCCTTTAAAAGAAGCAAAAAAACAGTTAGCCTTGGCAAAAAAAAAAACAAAAAAAAATAGCTGTAAAAAAAGTGTAGAATCTCCAAAAAAAGGTCCGAAAAAAGTTTAACTGACACTAAAATTAATGAAAAATTTTGCCACATATTATGGCCTAGCTATACGACGAAATCCTGATTCAGTTGAAAATATGCGCAAGTAAATTTGGGCAGCATATTACCACAAAATTTCAACTGATGAGAACCCTCAACACTCTTATTGTTCTGTTGGAGAAACGGCTTGGTGTAACTGGCGCAAGGCGGAGGCAGCTGGTGATAATGCATTAAAAAATTTCAAGCATCCTCCACCTTTAGATGATGAGGTACAAGAAATTTTAAAGCCTATTTATGATGACTTATCATCAAAAGATTTATTAAAGCGCTGCTTGGGCAATGTTACGCAGAATAATAACGAAAGCTATAATTCTTGTGTTTGGAATTTGGCCCCCAAACATACTTTTTGTGGAAAAAATATCATAAATATGGCTGCAAATTTTTCTACATGTACATTCAATGAAGGATTTATGGCTATCTTGAAAATAATGCAAGCAATGGGAGTTACAATTAGCGAACGTGCGCTGGAATATGCAGAACATAGAGATGCTGCAAGAATCAACCAGGCGGAAAAACACTCGACTGAGGCATCTAAAGAGGCCAGAACTGCTCGAAGGGAGCAAAAAACTTTGGAAAAGGAGGAGTATGAGCAAGAAGAAGGTACATTGTATGGTTCAGGCATCGCAGATTAATTTTCGGTAAGATTTATTGCAAAAAATATTGAATTTTAACTTTAAGCGCAATTTTCTCGAAACAACGTTTTGCAAGTTGGCGTGCATGATTAAGAAAAACAATATTATCCAATCATTCTGAAATTTTAACACGTTAATCTGCACATGTTGATGCTTAGAATGAACTACGGATGAAAAAATCGGCACTAAATTTTTTTAGTTATAACCGATTTCCGAAGAAAAAAAACCTCGATTTTCGAAAAAAACGCCGCCATTTTGTTATTTTTCAACCAAATTTTTTTTTTTTAGTTCATTCCAAGGCCGCTTTGATGTTGTTCAAAACCACGTTTTTGTTTGTTTTTTCAGACTTTTCAGACGACAGTTATCATGCACGCCAGATTTTTTTGGTGTATTTTCCAAAAAATTGTAGCAGACGACAGGGGGCCACAAAACATTTTTAACAATTTTTTTAATGAAGTACAAAAGAAGTAAAGTATGTGTAAAAAGTTTCATTAAGATATGTTTTTTTATTCAATTAAAAACAAGCCTTTGAAAAAAACATTTTTTTTTCAATTTGAAGGTGCTACGTCCCCTTAATTGGTGATGAGTAGCTCAGAAGCGAATCAGTCAAAAAGAGCCACTCGCACATCCATGTGAGCAAGAACATTTGTTTCTATCGAAACCACACACATATCGTTAAAATACTTTTGGATAGGTACTGTGATTCCATTCCCGCCCGAAATTCTTGTTCTATTTCGTCGGAATGCATATGTATTCAATATCTCACATCGCTAAGGTAGCATTAAATTTGCACAGTGAGCTGGTAAATGAGCATAGCATAAATGATCACCGCACCGTGCTATGAACGATGAGCTGGTAAATGATCCTGTGCCGCGATTTATGGCACAATTTCGGTGAGCTCTGGTTTGTCTCATCAAAACACCGCCGTTACGCAGACTTCAGACTAAGTTGAACGGACTATGTATGCGCAGGTGGACTTGTACTGTGCAGAAAACGGTTTTGACTAGCTTTTCGCACGGTGCACAGAAGATAGTTGGATGAACTTCAGGTTTTTGGGGTGAATTAGACAGGAAGATCAACCATTGATAGGCAGGTCTTACTCAAAACTGAAAAATTTATGTGTTGCTCAGCTGCGAATCTAGTCGAAAGAAGTAAACCTGCTGCATATAGATTCCACACTAAACGGCAACAATGATAGTTACTAATCGCTATTTTAAATGACTCTGAAAGAGCCATTTAGTGAAAAGAGTGATTGTAAATGAGATGGCTCACTTAAAAGAGTCGCCCATCACTACGGCTAAAAAAGTGCGGCTATCGATATATCGCTAAGTTCACCTGAAATAATTAGATATATAACTGGATGGCGCTGCTTTTTGTTCTCTTACTAAAGCTATACACTTGTGGTGAAGAGAAGAAACGTATGAAATATTGACTGGGCTAGGTAAGTTTAGCTTCCGCGGCTATCTCAATCGAAAGCTGACACCCAAAACAACTGCATAATTGAATGTTTCGATAAAAAACATATGCCATTCGAGGACAACCTTTGGGTAGGTGCGAATTCCAGCAAGAAACTGTATAGTTCCCTGGTTGTTTTACCTGGTTAAAATTACCTACTAATTTCAAATGTATTGGCAAAATCACTTTCCTTCTTCTTGTGTGTTCCTCTGTCCATACTTTTTAATTTTAGCCTAGCCGCTGAGGAATATCCGTCATGTTAAAAAGCTGCAAAAATCATCCTAATACAAGTTTGGTGACCGTACTTTATATCCAAATACCGTCCCATTTCCCTTCTTCCGTGCTTCCTCAAACTTTTCGAGTGCGTTTTGTGCAAGAGTAACATGTTTTTTTAAAGGAATGTCCACTCTTACAAAAAGGTTGTCCGTCACAAGCACTGTTTCATCTACCTTGGATCAACAAGGACCAGCAGGTGTCATATATACTGGTTTTTCTAAATGTTTTCACCCCGTTGACCATACGTTGCTGGTTCTAAAACTGGCAGGCTATGGAGTGTCCGATTCGATTCTTTCTTATGCGCATGACTGTTTATCTGTTTTAACTACCAATTCTTGTTCTTCAACTCCTTTTCGTTCTATATTCGGAGTTCCGCAAGGATCCATTTTTGATCCCTTTCTGTTTTCGTTTTTTATAAATGCCCTTGCGTCGGCGATAAACTCATTTCACCTCTAATATGCGGTTGAATTCAAGATATTAAGAGTATTTCATTCTCATAAAGATTGCGAACATCTTGAAAACAACCTTTGCAACTTGAACAGCTAGGGTTCTGCTAACTTCCTCACACTGAACATCTTGAATGCCATAAAATGTTTTACACTCTTTACTTTATTTTTTTACTTTCTTTCTGGCTCCTTCTTTATATGGCCGATAACTTTAAAGAACTTTGTGTGTTCTTTGACTCCA
This sequence comes from Nemotelus pantherinus, assembly GCA_963978885.1. Classification (NCBI taxonomy): domain Eukaryota; kingdom Metazoa; phylum Arthropoda; class Insecta; order Diptera; family Stratiomyidae; genus Nemotelus; species Nemotelus pantherinus. The sequence continues at coordinate 44,218,458 of OZ022264.1, forward strand.
AACTTAAATTTGGCGAGCACGTTATGCATATCATTGCCTCCTCACCACGTTTGTATGTACGTTATACTTAGAAGCTCAAAACCTTTTGCTAATATTTCAGCTTCTGTGTATCTATTCCTATAGCCTGTTCGTAATGTTCTTGAAAACCATGATACAATGAGAACAAGGTAATCCATTGCGCATGTCTATCTCTATCCCATTCGCACACTGGTGACAACAATTCGTGATTTGCCTTTAAGCCAATGTAAAATTGGGCAACTTCGAGGAGGGCGTTGGGGGTGTTAGTAGAGGGATATTTCGATTTTGATGATGGGGATTGAATGACTAGTATGTGCTTATAAATGTCCAAGAAAATCTCAATGAAAAAGCTGTTCTACAAAGCACAATGATGGAAAACTCAATAGCTTATTTTTCTCAAGAAAATGTTGAATGCACTCACTTTAACGAATCATTTAGAGTGTTTTTATGGGTACGATGCTAGTTGTATGTACGTGCGATGTTGGGTTGCAGATTCATGCAGCTCGATAGATGCAAACGGGCATAGATGGAAACGTGCATTGAAAAATTATGATGTACTTGATGTACTTGAATTATGTTCATTGCGGCTGTTGGTCAGCTGCAATTTGAAAATATTGGAACAGTTTGAAAAAATGTTGGTATTTTCTTATTAGCATCGCACATTTGGGAAATGCTTAATTGAAAAAGTTAAAAAACTAGTTGTTAAGATGCGGTTTCTTCCAGCCCGGTAGGGTATTAGATGTAAATATGGATTGAGAAATAATGCTGCAGTGAGATATATATGTATGTGCGTATGCATATAAGACATGGCAATGGGCTAATTGAGGATATAAGGTTGTTCAATTACGCGCAAAGTGCATACATATGATATAATTGTTGTTTAATAATTATGTTGATTGACGTTGTTTGTGAGGTGCATTTTCAAGATATCGGTAGAGTTTGAAAATAGATTTGTATTGTGTTATTATGTATGGAAATGCTTTATTGACATATAAACAAGCATTTGAATGGCCAGCGAAAGCGAGTTGATAGTGGCGAAAAAATTAATAAAGTAGATGTTAAGATGGGGATTCTAGCAGCCCGGTAGGGTAATAGATAAATCGGTACAGTTCCAAAATAGATATGTATTGTGTTATTAACACCGCACAGTTTGGAAATGCTTTGTTGAATTTGACCACCGAAAGGATGTTGATTGTGAGCGGGCAAATAATAAATTTGATGTTAAGAAGGTGATTTGCGTAACCGGAGAGAGTCATAGATGAGAGTCATTTATAAATTATACTTCAGCGAGATATATGTGTATGTGCGTATGCATATATGATAATGCCGATGAGCTAATTGAAGATTTAAAGTTTTTGAATGCTGCGCAAAGTGAATACATATGATTTAATTGATGTATAACAATTATGTTGATTTCGGTTTTTGGTGAGGTGGATTTCGAAGATATCGGTACAGTTTGAAAATATATATTTACATTGTGTTATTAACATCGCAGAGTATGTAAATGCTTTGTTGACATAGAAATAAGCATTTGAATGGCCAGCGAAAGGGAATTGATAGTGGGCGATAAAATAATAAATTTCATGTTAAGGTGCGGATTAATGCAACCGGAGAGGGTCATAGATGTAAATATGAATTGTGAAATTATGCTTCAGTGAGATATTTGTGTATGTGCGTATGCATATAAGGCAATGCCAATGAGCTAATTGAGGATATAAGGTTGTTCAGTTATGCGCAAAGTGCATGCATATGATTTAATTTATGTATAACAATTATGTTTATTTAGTTTGTTGGTGAGGTGGATTTTGAAGATATCGGTACAGGTTGAAAATATATTTGAATTGTGTTATTAACACCGCACAGTACTGAAATGCTTTATTGACATAGAAATAAGCATTTAAATGGGCAGCGAAACGGAATTGATGAAGAGCGCAAAAAATTAATAAAGTTTATGTTAAGGTGGGGATTCTTGCAGCCCGGTAGGGTAATAGATGTTACGGTACAGTTCGAAAATAGATTTGTATTGTGTTAATAACACTGCACAGTTTGGAAATGCTTTGTTGAGTTTGGCCACCGAAAGGGAGTTGATTGTGAGCGGAAAAATAATAAATTTGATGTTAACAAGGGGTTTTATGTAACCGGAGAGGGTTATAGATGCAAATATGCATTTATAAATTATGCTTAAGGGAGATGTATGTGTATGTGCGTATGCATATAACAAAATGTCGATCAGTAAATTGAAAATGTTAAGTTTTTGAACAATGCGCAAAGTGCATACATATGATTTAATAGATGTAGGATAAATATGTTGGTTGAGTTTATTTGTGAGGTACATTTTGAATATATTGCTACAGTTTGAAAATAGATTTTAATTGTGTTATTAACACTACACAACAAGGAAATGCTTTATTGACATAGAAATAAGCATTTGATTGGCCATCGGTGGAAATTGGATAATTGGCGCAGAAATTAATGTTGTGAATAATATAGATTTAGAACATTTGATTTGTTTGGCAACAGTCAGAGGAATATATGTCCGCGAATCCAAAAAAGTATTTGTTTATTCGCAAATGCGAGAAACTATTTACTAGCATACTTGTGAATGCAAGACATTTTTTTTATAATACTTGGATTGAAGAGATCTGTTCTCATTCAAACTGTATAGCAAACAAAGACACGTTCTCATTTACATGCGACAACTTCTGCATGTATTGTATGTTTATGCTTATTTCTATGTCATGTATGCTTATTTCTATGTCAATCAAGATAATTATCATACATCAATTAACCCATACGTATACACTTTGCGCATAATTCAACAACCCTAAATCCTCAATTACCTCATCGGCTTTGACTTATATGCATACGCACATACGCATATATCTCACTGAAGCATAATTTCACAATGCATATTTACCTCTATGACCCTCTCCGGTTGCATTAATCCGCATCTTAACATCAACTTTACTATTTTATCGCTCACTATCAATTCCCTTTCGGTGGCCATTAAAATTATTATTTCTAAGTCAATAAAGCATTTCAGTACTGTGCGGTGTTAATAACACAATGCAAATATATTTTCAAACTGTACCGATATCTTCAAAATCCACCTTACCAACAAACTAAATAAACATAATTGTTATACATAAATTAAATCATATGTATACACTTCGCGCATAATTCGAAAACTTTCAATCTTCAATAAGCTTATCGTAATTTTCTGATATGCATACGTACATACACATATATCTCGCTGAAGTATAATTTATAAATGCATATTTACATCTATGACACCCTGCGGTTACATAAATCACTTTGTTAACATCAAATTTATGAGTTTTCCCCTCACAGTCAACTCCCTTTCGGTGACCATTTAAATGCTTATTTATGTGTCAATAAAGCATTTCCATACATAATAACACAATACAAATATATTTTCAAACTCTACTGATATCTTGAAAATGCACCTCACAAACAACGGCTATCAACATAATTATTAAACAAAAATTAAATCATATGCATGCACTTTGCGCATAACTGAACAACCTTATATCCTCAATTAGCTCATTGGCATTGCCTTATATGCATACGCACATACACAAATATCTCACTGAAGCATAATTTCACAATTCATATTTACATCTATGACCCTCTCCGGTTGCATTAATCCGCACCTTAACATGAAATTTATTATTTTATCGCCCACTATCAATTCCCTTTCGCTGGCCATTCAAATGCTTATTTCTATGTCAACAAAGCATTTACATACTCTGCGATGTTAATAACACAATGTAAATATATATTTTCAAACTGTACCGATATCTTCGAAATCCACCTCACCAAAAACCGAAATCAACATAATTGTTATACATCAATTAAATCATATGTATTCACTTTGCGCAGCATTCAAAAACTTTAAATCTTCAATTAGCTCATCGGCATTATCATATATGCATACGCACATACACATATATCTCGCTGAAGTATAATTTATAAATGACTCTCATCTATGACTCTCTCCGGTTACGCAAATCACCTTCTTAACATCAAATTTATTATTTGCCCGCTCACAATCAACATCCTTTCGGTGGTCAAATTCAACAAAGCATTTCCAAACTGTGCGGTGTTAATAACACAATACATATCTATTTTGGAACTGTACCGATTTATCTATTACCCTACCGGGCTGCTAGAATCCCCATCTTAACATCTACTTTATTAATTTTTTCGCCACTATCAACTCGCTTTCGCTGGCCATTCAAATGCTTGTTTATATGTCAATAAAGCATTTCCATACATAATAACACAATACAAATCTATTTTCAAACTCTACCGATATCTTGAAAATGCACCTCACAAACAACGTCAATCAACATAATTATTAAACAACAATTATATCATATGTATGCACTTTGCGCGTAATTGAACAACCTTATATCCTCAATTAGCCCATTGCCATGTCTTATATGCATACGCACATACATATATATCTCACTGCAGCATTATTTCTCAATCCATATTTACATCTAATACCCTACCGGGCTGGAAGAAACCGCATCTTAACAACTAGTTTTTTAACTTTTTCAATTAAGCATTTCCCAAATGTGCGATGCTAATAAGAAAATACCAACATTTTTTCAAACTGTTCCAATATTTTCAAATTGCAGCTGACCAACAGCCGCAATGAACATAATTCAAGTACATCAAGTACATCATAATTTTTCAATGCACGTTTCCATCTATGCCCGTTTGCATCTATCGAGCTGCATGAATCTGCAACCCAACATCGCACGTACATACAACTAGCATCGTACCCATAAAAACACTCTAAATGATTCGTTAAAGTGAGTGCATTCAACATTTTCTTGAGAAAAATAAGCTATTGAGTTTTCCATCATTGTGCTTTGTAGAACAGCTTTTTCATTGAGATTTTCTTGGACATTTATAAGCACATACTAGTCATTCAATCCCCATCATCAAAATCGAAATATCCCTCTACTAACACCCCAAACGCCCTCCTCGAAGTTGCCCAATTTTACATTGGCTTAAAGGCAAATCACTCACAGTTGTCACCAGCGCAGAACGAACGCATTTTGGTACTCGGAATAGACTACCTTGTTCTCATTGTATCATGTTGAAAACTATTGCCGTCAATTCTGTTGTCTTCATTTTAGGTGCCTTGTAACTGCTTTGGAATCCGTCCAACGCAAGTTTACACATTGTTTGCTCTACAAGTTCAACATTCTTTATGTTACGTTTGGTGAACGTCTAAAATTTTGACAAAATCCTGCTCTTGAAAGACAGAACACCGCCCTGAGGAGTGTCCGTATCTGCTTTCCGCTTGATGTTTAAGCTACCCAGAGACGGTTGTAATACCCGATTTTTGAGTAGCTTATTTATGAGTTCGACTAGCTGCCAATTGATATCCGGGGTCCGAAGCATGCTCTACTAAGGTATGCACCGTGGATTCGACAGTTTTAAGCCTCATATAAGAATGATGGGGTTGTCAGTTCTGAGTAAAGTCTACGGCATTGATTACCAAATGCTCCACAACCATCTTTAAAATCTTTCATGGAAAAGAGGTTAAGCAAATTGGTCTTAAGTCATTAAATTTAGCGTCTGATGTTTTTTCTTCCTTCAGGATTGTCACAACTTTTTTTTCTTGGCAACTGCTAGGAATGCACCAAAGCTTTAAGTATGCATTATATGAAAAGTACCCAAGGCATAATGCCCTCTAAAGTCTACTGAATGTCAGCAAAAAAAAGCCATCTTGGACTCGTGATTTGAATAGGCCAAAAGAATGAGCGGCCCATTCTATATGTGGGCTAGAGACAACAGAAATCGAGCTTGCACTAAAGCTGAAGAGCTTGCAGTAAAGCTGAAGATGTCTGTTCGCTGCGAGGAAAGTGAGTATCCATCAGAATTCTAAGCGTTTAGCGGCAATTTTAAATGCAGTATTTGTACTGGAGACAAACTACAATCGAATTTCGATTTGTGAATCTCGTTCAGCTTTTCAAAAGCTCATTGGAGATTCGCGAAACTAGATGCAATTGTAGCATTGACCCTTTGCTTCAGCGATTTCGGGACTCTCACGTCAAAGGTGCCATTGACGATTTGTCCCTCAGGTACAAGCATGTAATGTCTCTTATTCATGTTTTCCTAACTAATGGGCGCCGAAACATAGTCCAGTTCAGTGTAAAAATATATTTGCTGTCATTGAAGATGTTTGCTGCCATTGTCCAGTAAAAAAGGCTAATGCGCAATGCTGTTTGGACCAACTGTGAACCCCCGACTACTTTGAAAACTACTGCTTTGAATCGAAGGCACTATTGAAATCTGTCGCTAGATACAATAAGGTGCACCTGCTTTTGCTACTGAGGCACCGCCGGTGATTCGATTGATTCTAGTGCGAAATCTAGGCCAAACGATTCCATAACCAGGTCCAGAATCCGTCTTAGGTGTGCCATTTTTCGGAAGTGTATAGTCGATATCCGTGAAGAGAGGTCTGTTGATGTGGCTAGGCTAGTTCCTGTGTAAAATCCTAACCGTGGGTCAATATCGCCTGCGACTGAACGTGCATCCTAATATTGCTTGATGCTACTTTTGAGAAATTGAGCAGTGGGACTAAACCTTCTACACTATTCGATTCTTTCAAAAGTTTGTTATGAGATACCCGAAGCATAAGCACGTGAAGAAAAAAATTGAAAGATTTTATCACTAACTCTTCGACCAAAAATCTAATTTCAATAACGAACCTTGTAACCATCCCCACAGAGCCCTCAAATTGAAATCCATGTTTTCGTTATACTTGTAAGCCATAAGCTCAATCGCCAAACGAACCAACTTTTCATCAACATGATACCAACATCACGCCCGCACACCCATCCAGGCGGCCAACACCTACGTAAACAGAGTATTACCTAACCTACTCGTACAGTCCTCATATCAGAAGAAGCGACAACCATAAAACATATTCAATCGCTTTCACATCCTTTGCACGCAACGCACATTGAGCAGCGCCACGACAAAAACCTCTTTCGATTCGATAAGTCTCTACACCATCGCCCATCATCCTTTTTCACTTCACTGCTCCATCACATTTTCCTGCTTTGGATTCGTATTTGCTTCACAGCTGCAACCCTGTTTCCATCTCTCTACTTCTGCCCTGCTGAGCTCCAGGGCCTCAATCACCGTAAACCCCAATCGAAAACCTTTTTGTAATGTTTCCATTGACAGCACCAAACTAGTGACTAACATACCCCTCGCTCTGCTCTTGACGCATCGGCCAACCATTCATCCCCCCATCAATCTAGACACACAAATAAACGGTATAAATTGAGGAATGAAAAACGAACAGGGAAAACAACAGCGAACAACAGCAAATTTTACACCCCCGCCTCGTACGAAAATTGAAGCATCAACTCAAATATGGGTTAGTTCGAGTAGCTAGAGTCGACGACGACGACGATGAGAACCTGGCTGGGATGAGAAGAGTGGGTGTAAGACCCAAGAGGCTACGAAACAGCAGGGCACAGAACTACTAAGTTGACATACAGACGAAAAAAATTCGTCCTGTGGCGGAGAGGAAACGACAAGGAAAGCAGGCCAAATAAAGCAACCTAAGCATGCCAGCAATCCTCTTCATGACACGACGGTAGTGCAAAGGCGCGCGGCTAAAGGAACGAAAGCCCAGAGCTATCAGAGGGCAGTTTGAGTAATAATAACAACATCAACCAAAAGGACGACAATGGAATCGGTTGAGCTATTGGCAGAGTCATCCAGAGCTGCTGCTGCCACCCTGGAGCCCAACAAGCGGTGGCGTGCAAGTTACACGACGGGGAAGACACAAAGTATTTTTCCATTTCCAAGCCAGTGACAGCTATCCGAGCCCCGTAGGCGAGGGACGACAGGGCGCCCGGCCATACAAGATTAGTGTTGTTAGATATGCTTGTTGGTACCAATCTACTCACACTCTCAACACCCACGGCCTTTCCTGCAGCCTCGACCCGACCCAACTTTCCATCGAACCTTGTTCGCAAGCTTCTACCGGCTTGTTTGGATTTACTGCTCGTCGTTCGCCGAGAAGCAAATAACAAGCATGATGGGCACACGACGGGGTGAGAGAGGCTGACGAAGGCGAAACGAATAGGGATAAATGGATAAAAACGAAATGGTTAATGCTGAAGGATGTTTGTCAAGGTTCATTTTTATTGTGTTATATACAATTTATACTTTTTTAAGGATTCCTCGTGTTTTGTGTCTTCTTTTCGAAATGCTACCACATAATTCACCCCCTGGCCACGCTCTAATCGTGGTTTGATGTGGGTAGTCTTTTATACTGCGAAGAGTATCCCGGTCGTTTCGGTTCACTGTCTACGCTGTGATACGAGAGCCAAGTGAATAGAAAACAGTGGCTTCGTTTCAATCACAACCACCACCCTTTTAGCATCGCTATGGACCCTTGGGTTGGAATCGTCGGTCGGTCGGTCGGTAGAAGTGTGAGTGGGTGGGGTATGCCAGTCAAGAAAGGACTCTTGATCGGTCGCCGTCGGTTGATTTGTGTTTCAGTTGCTGATAGCTTGGACGACGGAGATCAAGATGATGGACATTGTAACAAAAGTAGGACAAGCGGAAGTGAAAATAATGAATTGACACACCGAAGGGAGACTACCGACCGAGCACAGTGGCAGCAAACACGGAGGGAAGGGGCTATCTGAAATGCGGCAAATTAGGAAGTACAACTAACGGCAATAGCTTTGTGATGGTGAACGTGACGATAACAACAACGGTAACGATAATATTGTTCTCGACCCACCCTCGGGACTTTCTTCAACCATAAAACGATATGGCCTTACGCGTCATTTAGCTGTAAAGATACCTCACCTCCGTCCCCGCATACCCATCGACACTCAATTTGCGAAGTTGGATACCGGAAGATAGCAAAGAGGAAAACCGCTTGCTGCGAACACAACAAAGAAACGGAAACTTTACTTCGAGTTTCTGATAGAGGATTTTCAATATTGGATATAATTCCGAAAAGGGATTACTCAACGCCGCCAATACAAGATATTATTGAGGATTTTGATTACACTAGGTAACGATAGCGCAGTAGAGGTAATAGACTAATCCAGGGTGATTCGGGCAGGGGGTGCGGGGACTAGGGCGCTAAAGGTTAGTTGAGTTAAGGACGATTATGTCTAGCTATTTGAAAATGGATTAGAAGTGGTTCTGTTTGGTTTCGATTCATTGCCTAAGCAGAGGTTGTAGTTTAATACAATCAGGATAGCCGAATGAGGTGGTCGTATCGTCCGAAGGCTAAGGGGTTGTGAACAATAGCAACAACGCCCGAAGGTATTGAATCGAGAAACCTTTACAGACACACTCACATCATCCCGCTTGCTTTTCTTAGCAGGGAGGCAGCAGTAGATTGTAGCAAAAATGATTTTTGCCATGGCGAACTGTTGACCCAGGGAGAGAAAGATCCCCCAGAATTGGGGGATCGGACAAAGCAGAAGGAAATCAAGAGTGATTTCGGGTTCATGGCCGGATGATTTGTTGGGTGATATTTTGTGTTGATTTCTTTTTATTGATGGTAGTTTTCGTTTTTCTCTCGATGCGCGTCACTCTTTTCGCCTCGTTCGGCATTTTTTCACGAGTCCTTTTGTCCTCGTCCTTGGCATTATTATGTTGTTTTTGTTACTTCTGCTGCTGTTGCCACAATTTTATGTACATTTCGTTGTGTTATTCATGAATGCCGAGAGGACTGTTCGACGAGGAGATATGGGATAAACCAAACGAAAGAGGCATTTATTTATCATTTCCATTTTTATATTTCCTTTCATTTCGCTCTTTCGACAAGGGTATTTTTGATATCCTGAGGATTATGGCCGTGCAAAATAACAAAACAAGCAACAGAGAACGGGGCGACAAGGAAACCGAAGTCGTTGAATGCTGTTTTCTTTGTTGGAAGTGGAAGTAAGTCGTCAGTGAACAGACGAGCGACCAAAGGAGAAGAGAAGAAGAAACACATTGAGGCAAATAAAAGCAAATCTGAAGGATTCATGTTTTAGGGGTTTCGGCTGGATGATGTCGGTCGCCGCCAGCGATTTTCACATTTGCCGAGAGTCATTTTTTGTGCTGATGCCAGATTAGGGGCGAAGATTAGGGACTAACGAAAGAAGTAGATGCCATCGTCAACGACACCGAGTCTCAGCGAGTTGAGTGTGCTGTTGAACGAAGCCGATGTTGGGGTGGGCCCAGCAGGCGTTGGATGAGCGAACAATAAATGATAATAATGATGATGTGGTAAATTTTTTGGATTTGACAATAGAATGGTGGGTTCAATGAAGATAATCTCAGAGTCTTGTTTGGTAAGAGAGGGATTGGGGTGGAACGTTAATTTCATGTAGTATAAGAGTATGTAATTGAATTTAGCATAGGACGTTTATTGGAGCAGAAAAGGAGGGTTGCGATTGGAGTGAATTATGTTTTGAAATTAAAATCGGTGATCGGATTTATAGAAGGGCTGGCTTTGAAGTATATATTACATGAGTGCTGCTGGAGAGTAACAAAAATAGATAAGGGAGGGGGTTGATTCAAGTAGCAGAACGAAAGAAATGAGCGTTTTATGAGTATCAAATTTTTGATGGTGAAGAGATTTAAAAATTTCTTGATTTATATGTAATAATGATAGAAATCTACAGATTATAGGGCCGAAGTTTCGAGACTGTGAACTATACCAGAAATGTCATATTACTGACCCGGATGCAGCTATGGTAAAAGTAAACTTATGACAACGGATATCACCCTCTTAAAATCGAACTTGCTGAAAATTTGTAACACTGGAAATCATCGTCAAACGCGTTATCCGGCTATTCCCTGCGCAGTGATATATCCTCATGCCATAGTAACGCCTCCTCTTGAATTTGAATTAGTTGATGATTTCAGTTAGTTTGTTTGCTTATATAGTTTGGTATGCGCTGTCACTGTGAACAAGCTGCACTAGCGCGTGATGGCGAGCGAGTGGCGCCCACGGTCCGTCTAAGCGAGCTAGCCAGAACCCAAAGGGGCGTGACCTGGTTCTAACATCAAAACTGGTTTTGTCTCACAAATAGAACAAAATCGTGTAACATAATTCTCGAAACTTCGTTCAGTTAGAACTGAATAACGACCAAATTCAATATCCACCTGCTTCATTTTACGGCTCTAATATTAATCAGCTTATTGTCCTGCTTTGACAGCCTAGCAACTAGTTGAGACGACATATTTTTTCGGCCTCCTGGAAAAGATCATACTAACCAATTGGTGCAAGCAGCTCTAAACCCAGCAATTAAAACTGCTTAAAAACATAAATATGTCTTACGGAAACCTGGCTCAATGATGGTATCTTCGATTCGGAACTTTTACCTAGTTACATAGTTTGGCATAACGACAAATTGTCTTCTCTTTCTTATACATAAAAACTGAAATTTTTACGATTTCTCTTCATTAACACGTCATGGCCGATAGCACGTCATCTCCACATGAAAATTAGTCCAGCCCTTATCTATAAGAGGCCGTCAAATCCGCGGAAAAAATCCAAATTCCAAGTTCCAAAAAGTCAATTGTGAAATCCTGTGCGGTGTAAAAAAGTTAGTTAAGGTCGAATGTCACGAATATTGCACTGAAAAAACACATAGCGCCAGACGCCATAGTTTATAGACTTCTGGCGCCATGTACATTTGTGGTAAAATATAGCGCCACACGCCATAGTACATGCCGAAAAGTACATAGGAGCAGACGCTATGCTTGTAGCCCTCCACGCCATGTACTATAGTCCTTCACGCCATGTAATACAGTCCTCCACGCCATGTACATGCGTGGTGGACTGTAGTACATGGGGTGAGGGGACTGTAGTACATGGCGTGGGGGGACTGTAGTACATGGCGTGGAGGGCTATAAGCATAGCGTCTGCTCCTATAAACTTTTCGCCATGTACTATTTTTATCGCCATATGTTACCAGAATCCCGAAAGGTGCCAGAAGTCTACAAATTATGGCGTCTAGCGCTATGTGTTTTTTCGTTGTAGTGTCTTGCATCCGAAGCTAATGTTTGAGCTTTTTCTTTTTCAATTCTCACTTCTATTGATGATACTCAAATTTCACTTGCTTACATTTATACGACTCCTCACACAGTATGGCTGCGAGTTAAAAAAATGACAACTTAAGCGTCAGTTAGCTGTTGTCTGACGTAGTGGTCTCGGGCAATGTTTTAGTGATGGATAATCTCTCTGTATGTGGAATATCTGTCATGAATGATAGAGCAAAATCAATATCGGAAAAAAAAAACTGTTCGATCGTATGGCCAAATGCCACATTTTTTTAAGCAATTTATCGCTGTTGTCATTGTAAAAGGCTGACTATAGGCTTTGCCAAAAATCTCTACTACTTGCCGGCCACTTACTACCATCCCTCTATTGCTACGCTCAAAGGTCTCAGGTATGCTACGTCGGTGACTTGAAGTCGATGAGTCGTATGTGGAGTGAAGCATAATATAATCACCCCATTGGAACGAGCTTCATTAATGACGTCAAGGTTTTGTGTGTGGGTGCTGTGGCCATTTACGAGCAACAGCACAGGTCGATCAACCGGTGCTCGAAAAAAAAAATTCAGCTGTCATCCAGGCAGAATCGCTGCAAATTCCCCAAGCTTCAGCAGCAGCATTCAGCATTAGCTGTGGTTATATTCTCTTTCTTGCGAACACCATCATTAGAGGCATGTATTGGCACTAAAACATATTTCTATAGTTATTGTAGTACCTCTCTTCGCAGAAGTTATGGATCCCACTTGTTTTCTGCCTTTACGTGCATTTATTTTTGACTTTGTTTTAGGTACCACTGAAACTCCCGTTTCATCACAATTTTAAATTCTGTCTGGCGAAATTGTGTGATCATGATAAACATTGCCGAGGAAGTTAAAAAACTGTTAAGAGCTTGTTTATAAAATCCAGCAGCACGCGCGGCTGAAGTGCTTTCTGGTTTTCGTGTCGACAATTCTGCATAACTGCTCAAAAACTTCTGAACCCAATCTTTGCCAGCTTTTTTTTTCAGAGTTAAAGATATGTTACTTCCCATTTTATGCCAAAGCCCTTAAATCTTTTGTCGTAAGTCCATAAAGACGACTCTCCATGTCCATTCTATAGTTCCAAAGTTCTTTTTCTTCGTCATAGACGATTTGACCTAACTGAACTTTCACATAAGTTGCAGGAGCAGCAGGGCTACACGTGCTTCTAGGGTTAAACGAGCTTCTTTAACTTTTCTTTCGGGGGTCGTTTGTGACACAGAGTTTGTTTTCGACGCTAATTTATACCCATTTTCCCTTCAATTACGACATCTACCGCATTTTTCATATTCTGTTTCACCATTCTAAAACATGATAAAATTAAAATTAAGTTTAAAGAATCATAAAGTGTCACAAAGAAATCATAATTTTCTTCGAGACACAAGATGAGGTACTTCATACCCCATCTTGCCCTCCCACGCACATTTGAATAAAATAACATGCCTTAAATAACAAAAATAAAAATTTGGAAGCAAACATGTTCTTGGTATAATCATTGATAAATAAGAATCACTTTCATTCAGTTATAAAATACTAATGTTGAGGTATAAAACACATGCGACGTATAACACGAAAATCATAGCGAACTTGACAGAAACCGAGTTTTTGGCGCTACGGGGAAAACACGTGGACTTTCAAGCCTTTCAATACAATAGCGTGTCATTACGAGCCAGAGTGGCTGTGATTGATCGTTCGTACGACCGATGAGACCCGAAGCTCCGTCTTGCCCGCTACCCCGTCTTACCCCCCTTCCCCTATCTCCTTACCTTCTGCTAAAACCTCAGTTGTTGCTCCAACATATATCTCCTGTAACCTTCCTCTGGCAGTTTATAAACATTTCCATGTGGAACTCTCTTCTTACCGCAACAGTCGTTTTTCTACCGCTTATGTTCTGCTGTGTGGTGGTTTAACCTCCCAACTTTAGATTGGAACACTGCCTATTATTATCATCCCCACTAGTTGGAGATAATAACGTCATCGTTTCTCTCACGTTGCTCCCTCTCACAACTTAACATTTACTTAACAGTACAACTTAGAATCCTGTGTCTTTGCTTTGTCGAATCTCCCAAAATCATCCCTTTCCTCAAGTGCTACTCTCTTTCCCTATGTGCCTCCTGATCCTCATCATCCTCGTCTTATCCTTGAAATTTCCACTATTAATTCTATGCGGAACAAATGCCTTTTGCTTAGGACGTTTTAACTTTCACAAAGCTGATTTCACTGGCATGCCGATTGAAATAAATAGAATAACTTGGTTCTCTTTCTTTCGTGGCTTTGACATAGATGATGCTTTGCGCACATTGAATATTTTTCTCCCGACCCTATTTCGCCATTCAAACCAACTTAGCTTCTTAAAAACTGAATGTTGCTTCTTAGTTCAGCAATGATGCTTCAGTCGCACTCGAAGCCAAACATGCAGCTCATAATTTATGTCAAAGATCTAGCTCACTTGCAGTTCTCCTTTTTTTATATAAAGAACTACGCTCTACGCCAAAAAAAGCTACCAGATATCGATGCCAATTCCAAATATCCTAGCTATGGGTCCGTCTTTTCACCTTGTTCAACATAAGGATATCTTGTAACTTCCCTTCCCTCTAGAAAATTGCCAACATCTTCCCAATACATAAAGCCGGTGATCGTACATGCATCTCAAACTACCGTCCCATTTCACCTTTTCCTTGTTTTAGCATGATTCTTGAGAAAGTGGTCTACAAGAGAGTCTTCTCCTTTATCCAGTCTACTCTACCTCATGAGCAGCATGGCTTTGTCAAAGGTAAATCCACTTTAACCAACATTCTTTCCTTCACACATATAGTCGCTTACGCTCTTGATCATCAAAAGCAGGTCGACGTACTATATATTGACTTCTCCAAAGCCTTTGATTCTGTGAACCATAACCTCCTTCTTAAAACGCTGAGAAACGATGGCAAATCGAGTCCTCGTCTTTCTTGGTTGAACTCTTACATCTTTCGTTGTACCTGTATCATAACTGTTAACTCGTGCTTTTCAATTCCTTTATAGCCTGGTGTTCCGCAAGGGTCTATCAGGGGTCTTCTTCTTTTTCTATTACTCATAAACGATCACCCTCTTTTAATCCCATCCTTTTGTCTTTTATGTGCCGACGATTTCAAGATGTTTCGACTTTACAAAACGTTCTCAATAGCTTGCAGATTTGGTGCGCTGTCAATGCTGGGTGGAATCTAAGTACGTATTAATTACACAATGTCATCATCTTGTCAGCTCCTTTGTTTTTCGAAGTACTTCCCAAAGATATTTAGCTCCTGACATGAAAACCAATTAAACAACAGTGTATATAATTGATGTCGCAATGGAGAGTAACTTGAGGGAAGCAGGATTCTTGGAAAGAGTAACCAAAGCTGACTTCAAATATATACGTATGTTCTAAGAATTCCAAACTTGGCGAAAGCGGCGCAAAATTTTGACGTGTCGGATTTCATACAGCAGCAGGCCTAGACCGGGCTTAATAACGATACCCGAACTGTATGCAAATAATTTCATGAAGTAAGTTTGATTCGATTTTTTGAATCTAAAGCTACAAAATTTATCTCAACTAGATTTTATTTAATCTACCAAAAAGTTGAATAAATATGTAACTTTTCTTTCAACTTCAAGACAAATAGGAGCTGCTACCTCCACAGCACAATCGACACTTTTCGGCAAAACTTCTATAGAGTCCGGGGAAATTTAACATGGTGCTTCGGAAAAATTAGGGGAAAGCTGAATTTTGGTGTGTTTTTCTGAAGACGTGACCGTTACTGAGATATTTAGGAAAAGTCACTTTTGGTGACCTTTGACCCCGTATAAAAAGTAACGCAGCGCTCAGATCGACGGGGACTTTTGACATTTTGTTCAACACGCCAGTACCAAGGTTCACACCAAAATTCAGCTTTCCCCTAAATTTTCCGAAGTTTCGCCTCTTATATGTCGGATTTCACTGGGCTATATACCCACACGTACATTATATAATACAAAAGACAACCGGATTTCAGCAAACACATTATTCACGCTCTCCTTCCATGACATCTCTTCACCGTTTTCAGAACGATTCTTCTCGTGCACATGAAAATCACTTAGTACACATCAAACAATGCCGGCTGACTGAATATTTAACACTTGAAAAATATAATGGTGAAAATTCCGCTGCAATGTACCTCCTTACGAATCCCCATTAACATCTCATCTTCATTTCTATTCGGCAGTGCACACCGAAGCTATGGCCCAACCACCAGCCTCATCATCATAATCATCATCAAAACCATCGACACGTCCCCAGCCACCACACACTAATGCCAAACATACTCATGATCCTCATCATATTCACCGAGTGCACTTCTATTCAGCGATGATACCCTGATATGCCTTTCTTTTACTCGTTTCTGCAAGAAGATTCACTTCCCATTCTCAATGAGCACTTCATCTTCCTCCCGGCACTCCATTCAATGTTCCCAGGCTTCTAGAGAGTACCGCTCCCTAAACAGCGAAGCTTACAAGAACGATCAAGAAGAATCATGACAACATTTTAGAAGGAATGCTTCAACTACTGGAAAACTTAAGAAAATTCGGTTCGTTCATCATTCAACGCCACTTCATCACTTGCACTTAAAACCATCCTGTGCAATCGTGAATGAAGTTTCATCATTTTTCGCCTATATCCTTCAATCGACTCCAGCCACCCAGTGAGCTCGCTACTGCATCCTGGCATGCACTCGTTCTTTCGATTCACTTTTTTGTTCCAGCTCCTCCATTCATTCGTGACCGTTATTATCATCATCGTCGCCTGTATGTAAGATGAGGAGTCCTAGATACATCCAGCTTTCATCTAACGGCACATTTTTAAGTATTTTCCGCGTAAAAGAAGTAACGACAGCAAGCGGAAAATACTTAGCCCGCGTTCAAAACATACTACTCGTACTCCCATTTTCTCGTCCTTTTCAGAAACGGGCACTCCAACGTGTCTCTATTATTATGTTTGGTATCTCCCGAAATCATTTTCTTCACTTGCAACCTGCATCATTTCCTTTATGCACACGTTCATGAAAAGTCTTGAGATAAGAGTTCAGAGTCTGGGATGGTAGTAGATGCCAAGCTGCTGTTGTTCATGTGTACTACGAGTGCACAATTGCTTTCGACAACAGTTTTCAGGCCACAAGGATCCCAACACTCGCATTTATAGTTATAATAAAGAAAAGACTGAATAGGTGAGACGAATATTGAGCAGTTTTTGTTGAGGGTGTGAAAGTCAGCATGTTTTACCCACGACTCTATTAAATAAGAGCTTTCTTGCGTTTGCCGGTGTAAGTGGGAGTGACAATAAGAGATCTGAAGAAGATCCTGTAAAAAGCAGATTTTGTAAATGACATAAGGTTGGCACTAGTAGAAATTTAGTAACAGAAAATAATTTTGAGCATTGTTATGAGATAAACTTAATAAGGTCCTTTAAGGGGTAATATCGCCATTATTGAAAGAGATAACTCAGCTTTTCACTGAAGTTTTATGTGCAGTAACAACTTATAAATATGATAAATTCGTCACTAACAGTATTTTTGATGGCTCGAAAATGAGTTAGTCTCAACGACGTGTTAATATTTTTGTCGCATTATCACTGTCTCCTAAACTTCCAAATGCAGCACTTGCATCGAATCAGTTGATGATAGCTATTTTATTCAGCCGTACCTTTTGGTTTGCCTACATTTTATTCATTATTATATTATCTTATGAATCATGGCTTTTTAAGACGAATGTTAAATTTAAGATACATTTTTTTAAAAGCGTGTCGGAAAACCGTCCTAATTTGCCTGCAAAATATGCAGGATTACACTTAAAAACACCACCCGCTGACCACAGGAGTCGGAGCCGGAACCGTTTTTGCATTACTTCGAATCGGTTGTGCCACTAGCACCTATCTGATGCCCCCACGACTATTTTCGTTCTGTCAGGAGAATTCTGTAGTGCAACCCTCTTCTCTTTTCAACAGCAATATCGTTTCTACATATAGTATACTGAGACACGTACCCAATTGTCTTCTGAGGTGATGACCTTATCCACAATCGTCACCGGTGTCGCAGAGCCGATTGCGGACCAGAGCGCTTCCCGTGCTCTTCTGAAGTGCAGGCACGTCAAGAAAATATGCAATGCATTATCAATTTTTTAAATGCAGTATTCCCAGTATTTGGTCCTGACTTTCCCCATTCTATGAAGGTATTTCCTAAAGCAGACATGGCCTGATAGAAATTGGGTCAGGTAGAAATCTATTGCACCATGGTCACGATTAGCCAATGTTTTATGCCGCGGTCCTAGTCGTCCGTGATCCCGTTGTACTTGTAGCACTGCGTTCCTCCAAAAGCTCAAGCGTTCGCGCTTGTCCTTGAGCGGCTGCTACGACTCTTCGCACTTCTGAGGGGAATTCAGAACGATCTCCCTGCACTCGTTCGCCAACTGGGATTACCGTTCGACTGGGATTACCCCTACTGTGACCAACACGGTGTTATCTGATACCGTGCGGTAGCGCCCCTCTGCGTTGAACGCTTGCCCTCCTAGCTCGATACTTTTTGTTTTTTCCATGCCTTGACAGCATGTCCTATTGTGTTTGTCCGTTTTTTTCGTCCTATTGTGTTCTGCGGAAGCTTGGGATGCTTCTGCACTACCGATAAATCGCTGAGTCCTACGCCTGAACGATGGAGCTCTTCGCCTCAATTCCGCTATCTCTTGGGTCCAGCAATAAGCATGTTGCTTCCCAAGGGGTTGTCTCCGACGTAGGATCGAGACATCGCGCGCATGCTTCATAAAGCTCACCAGCATATTGACCTCTCTCTGATCTGTCGCTAAACTTACTTGACCTGCGATGCCCTTGCCAGCAAAGCTACCGTTGAGCACCTCCAAAAGCTTTCTTCTATCTAACTAGAAAAAATTCCAGCCAAGTATTTTTCGACCGGAGCTTTGCGAGCTTTGGTTTTCCTCTGACAGGTTCTTCTTTGGATTTCCTCTTTGGTTTTTCTCTGATGTAGCTATGACCGCTTTCTCTTCAATCACCCTTCAGTCCTTCGTCAGCACTTACAATGGTTCCGAAATGAGAGCTATGTCAGCTAAAAATTTCGCCGAACGCCGGTCTGCGATACATTGGTGCTGAGTCCGTATTAGAGAGCCATGTTAAATATAACCAATGTTTCCATAATTAATTTTTCCTGTATTCTGGGTTGGCATTCCCCACTTCAAAGATCTTGCGTTGAAATCGCCGGTCACCCCCAAAGCACCCGGCAGATCTCGTTAAATATCTTCCAGTGCTCCCATTTTCCTGCGAAATTCCATAATTGGGTTGTTTGGCGAAAAATAGAAGCTGACAAAATTAATACTATGGTTTTGGATCCAAACATATCCATCACATGCACCCCGCTGATCCACTCGATCACTTCAAACGTCTGCAACCCATAGAGCTGCATAACCTAAAGTGTCTGTATACCAAGTCCCTGGATTTCTCCTTCGAAAGGTTCAATGGATTTCTCCTTCGATAGATTCTATGGATTTCTCCTCTGGATTTACATACCAGCTGCGTGAGCAAATCTTCCACCGTACGACAACTCTAAGTGTTTCCTTGGAGAATTCTCATCTACGAAGTTTCTTCTTCTGCGCTTCTATGAAAGCTTTACACGCTTCTGACCCCAGAATGTAATTTGCTTCTCCTTGTTTTGCTTTCCCATAAAACAACAAGCAGAATGATTTTGCACATGATTTTGCGAGATGGCCATTTTGATCACATTTCCAACATTTGCTACGCTGAGCTGGTCCTTTACAGTCCTTTTTCGTGTAATCGTAGCCAATGCACTTGTAGCAGCGCACCACTTCGGGTCATCTCCTAACTCGTCATTCATCCAGTCAATTCTTATTCGCCTATCCCTAATTAGCTTCATAGCTTTTGCGTCCTACAATTCTACTACGGATTTCCACTGTTCGCTTGCGTTTGGAGGTAGTTACGCAATTTTAGCATTTTCGATTTCCCTCTCCCGAATCGCTGCCTCCACCTTTCCCTCGGTTGTAAGGCTATCGAGGTCAAGGATCTCGACTTTGGCCTTCCCGCGACCCGCTATCATTGTCAGAATGACATCACCAAGTCTCACGATGTTTTCGCATTTCGCGAGTGTCACCAGCACTCCGCTGTCAACGGTCTTTCTAATCGAACGTACTTGTACTCTTACTTTGCTTGGGCTCACGCATCCGCAGATCTGTTGAAGGACCTACGCGTAAGTTTTCTGTGGAGCGAGCCTTATCGTCATTGCTTACTTCTTAACCCTTGGTGCCTACGTCCTCTTTCGCCTGCGCTTACCTGTTTCCGACCGCAGTTTTAACGGCACTTTTTCAGATGTAGCTACGGATATTAACCTCTCCTGCTTGCCGTTACCCTTCCGAGACCTTTTAGCCACAGCCACCCATGGGTTCTGTTCAGTGGCTCCCGTCTCGCCGTGCTTCCGTCATTTGGGTCAGATTTAGAAGTCTTTGCCGGTTTTTTTGTGCTCTAGCCTTCGTGGCGCGTGGAGTTTCAGTCTGCTCTTTGTTTTCACGCTCTTTGGGTCAATCTTCCTTTCGCCTCATTTCTAGTTCGACCTTTTTTCAGTTTGTACTACAGACCTCAATCCCTTTGAGAGCTTCCTGAAGTTCCAGAAGATCATCAGGAGTACAACTCAACTGAACCTATCCCGCCAACTCAATGGCCCAAGCTTCGACCGTATTCTAAGGCCTGCCAAGCTTGTAACGTGACATGCGACTCTTCTCAGCCACATTGCCTCCTTTTCTATAAGAACCAAGTTTCGAGATCTCTAGTTTGATACCTCACCTGTATCGCCTTCTAAGAACTAGATTTGAGTTGCCTCGTGTAAATACAAAACGCCTGGACGTATGACTAAAAGATGTTTATAGATTCGATTGTAATCTGTCTCCAACGTGAATTTGGTCTTATGACTCTTTTCTATGAATAAATCTGTATTTCTGTAGAAAAAAATAAAGTGTTCGTAAGTGATTCATCGATTTCGTAATTAACATACTTTTTATGCTTCATTTTTGCTAAATTTTTACGGAACATCTTAGCGGTAACACTGCTTATAATATAACTGAATAATAAAAAAAACGAATATAATATAACTGCTTATAATATAAAAAGGTGTAAGAAAAAAAACAATGTTTATATAATTTAAAACAATAAATAAAACCCTATTGTCCAATAATTCCCAGCTATACCCATCAATTTCCAAGCCCAAGGGCATCCTCCCCCAACTCAATTAGAAACGCTGTCATCTAAATCATATTATAAACTGAAAATGCCGAATTCCATCATCTCATAAAATAAACCACAGAATTGTAGTTACAATGGTGCTTCCCATTTTACTATTGCACTAATTCTGAGTCCATTGCCATCATCCTAATTCATCAATAAATTCCACAGTAATCAAAGGTGTGACACTGTTTGAACCGATTAGTCGTCAGTTCTGCGTAGCCATGTATGCTAAGAACGGATATGGGTAATTCCTTAGACAAATTGCAATTAGTTTATTATAGTACTTAGACAATCCGTAGGTACATGTTTCCTTGAATAGGCTCGAGCCTATTTATCTATGTAAGCAAATCTCTCTCCTGAAGTCTCCTATGCATGCCTACATTTATAAGTGTGTTTGTATAAGCAAATGTGTAACATATAGTTTACCGACGTAAGGACATCGTCTTGAGAAGAATGAAGAGAATCTACACCGGAATAATGTATCAGAACTAATTACGAATAGACTTGGAGGCAAGGTCGACTCAAGATCCGGTTGTTGGTATCTTGGGAGAAGTTAATATTAGCATCATATGCCGATTCAATTGGTCTTGTGTTTATCGCATGAAAATTATATGGTAATGGTGTGAAATTAGTAGCAAACTGGAATTTAAAGTGTCTAGCAAATTGAAATGTTCTTCTCGGTTGGTCGATGCGGTAGATGAATGGTGAGATTGCGGCTAGATTGAATGATGCAGTAGACATCCATTGCTATCGTCTGGAGATATTATAACATCAGATAGGTAATCGACAGACTTTCAATTTCAATGGCATCTAGTGGTTTTTGGCTGGTGGGGCAAAATATATGAATCGTATTTATTTCTAGTCACCCGCTTAGTATCGGACAGCTTTCAGTCCTTTTTTTCAGTTCTTCTGTTCAGCAATGCGGTAGGTAGCTTGTTTTTTTTTCAGTACTGAACATATAATTTATATCTGCACCTATATAAATCTTACGACGGAAAGATTTGAATGCTTAAAATTGATTTATAATCGTTATCTATATCCAGGTATTTAGTTACATGGCACTTATACAATATCCAGTCTCACGAACCTACCAACAACCCCGAACGAGACTTGTATTATATTCTTGTAGGAGAGAGGAACAGAGTCAAGGAGGTATAATCTTCACTTTTCGCTATAAAGGTAGCTCGGTTAACCTCTGCATAGGGCCCTTATGCTACTTTCTCAAAGAACCACTGCATTTTTTTGCTTTTATCATCGAAATAGAGGTAGTCTTTTACATTCTTTTTAACCTTTTACATCAAGCTATTTTTTTTCTTCGTATTTGTGGTCGATTGTTACGAAAACTGACTCAGCTGAGTTTCCTTCTGTGCAACACTTTAATTAGCCGTAAATCGCCAGCTAGCTCAGCCGAACAGTACTTTGCATTCTTCCAATCCCGAAACCTGCTCCGCTTCTTCGTCAACGCAGCTAATATAAGTAATTACAGTGTACAATAGCTGCATTCAGGCTACTGAAACAATCACCAAGCTCAGTACAGTTATGTTGCATTGAAATGGATTACACAGTGGATTTAGGTTGGCACTGTATTGCATTTCGCATTTGACCGTTCCATGTTGCATGAACCTGTGTATACTTGTGTGTAGTAAACTGGAAGCGGCTTTGTTTCACAACAATCATGGGGACGACCCAGGCCCTGAGGTCTTAAGCAGCAGAGCACAAAAAAAATAAATTAAAAAAATGATTGCACTTATTAAATTTAAAAAAATACCTAATCTACTCCTTGACTAAACGTAATTACGTCTTTTTGAAGCCGGTTATGACTTTAAAGAGAGGTAAAACTGCTATGAAGAAATCTAAGCCTGCCTGAGAGGAGATAATAAATCTTAAACTAAACTGCCCATTATACTCTCAAAGCTTTGATGTCAGCTTAGCTTTAGAACGAGATAATGGCATCTTCTAAAATAAACTTATTCCTAGTGTGAAAAACACCGGTACGGAATCGGGGCTAATGTTGAACATTTAAGCCCCTTTTTTGACGCCAGTTTTCTCGTTTCCTTGGTGACTCCTTTATTCGGGGATTCATGTTAATTATTTGTGCCTTTATTTAATTTAGAGCCTGCTTCGCCTTTGAGATACATGTATATGTAATGGATGAGATATTTATTATACGTGATCGCCATTGGTAGCTCTGAGAACCTGTTGGATATCTGATATAATCTTAATTCCAACCTTTCTAGTGGCCCTTTCTTTATCATTTTCTCCATTCAATGAGTAATCTTAAGTATGGTAGATAATTCTAGAAAGTAAGGGAAGTGTATTTTTACACAACCCATCTTTGAGCCCTTTGTACATAAATCAGTATATTTTCACAACCCATCTTCGAGCCCTTTGTACATAAATCACTTTTCGCCGGGCTCTGCAAAAGGGTTGAGCCATCCTCCCATTAATTCATTGGTGGAATTGTGGCCTTGAACCTTCTTCGAAGTCTGTTTTAGTCTTTATTTGATCTGTGATGCTTAAAATTTCATTTTTGGTGTTAGGTCTCCTAATTTGAACCTTTAAGCGTATTTTAGGCTGCTTCTTCACTTGAATTTCCAAGTACTGCGGCTCGAGGTCTAAGAAGAGCCTCCATAGCTGTCATTTAGGTGGAGCTTATTGGTCCTGTAATCAGTAGGGATGTCATCTTTTTTTTGTAATCAGTAGTGATGTTATCTTTTTTTTAGATGGCTTTTTCCATCACACTTCAGCCCCATAGAGGATGATGAGTTTTAATATTTGGTTGTGTGCCCACAATGTATGTTTTTGGGGATAGTCGTCAAATACATAAAAGCAATTTTTGTCGCCAAAAAGTGTCCTGTCGTTTTGTTTAAATGACTATTCCAAGGGAGATTACCATCTAGCTGGATTCAAAGATATTTTACCTCTTCCTGTTGGCGCCTATTTATGCTCCTAATTTGACTCCCTATTTCGATTTTCGTAGTTTCGAGGATTTGATAACAAGAGGAAGATAATTGAAAAACAAGCTGAAAAGTAGGGGCCTAGGATAGACTCTTACGAAAACACAGGTGTGGGGAAAATGAATTATTT
Organism: Nemotelus pantherinus; assembly: GCA_963978885.1. Taxonomy (NCBI): domain Eukaryota; kingdom Metazoa; phylum Arthropoda; class Insecta; order Diptera; family Stratiomyidae; genus Nemotelus; species Nemotelus pantherinus. The sequence goes on from OZ022264.1 coordinate 44,242,944, forward strand.
AAGATGACTGAAGAGAGGGGAATCAAAAGAAATGAGGACCAATTATGCCGAAACGTTCAAGTTTATGAAGTTTTTAGCTATGGTTCACAGAGTCAAAAGTCTTCGGGACGTCCCTGTAAATTGCATCAGCTAGATATTGCGAATCAAAGGCTGAGGCAACAATAAAAATATATTGGCGGCTTTTCACAATGAAGGGAATGCTAGATGCAAACGTATGTTGAAAGGGATAGCTGAAAAACGCGCAGAGTAGGTTAGAAAAATTTCACCAGGATATTGATGATCCTACCAGGATCGGAACCAGTATTAGAATCTAAGGTATGCATCAGAGCTTTGACTTCCAAACGATTAGTACTAAACAACAAAAAGCTATGTGAGATGAGATGTTGGAGAAATCAGAACCGAAATGGTTGATGTATTCCTGAAGGGAGAAGAGAGAATTATAGTATCGGCAATTACGTCATCAAGATACATCCAATCTGTAACTGAGGAATTGGACTTAAGGAAAAATATTTAGGACCAGAAGAATTTGGGTTGATAGAAATCGATTGAAGTCTGGATGCTCAAAAAGTAATGACGCATAGTTCATCATCATTTGATTTAAGGAGGAGGCTGGTCGCAAAAAATTAAACAAAATTAGATTTTCAGTTTTTAACAGTTTATTATACATTGATATGTTATGAACATTTTAAGCCATTCCGCTTGATTACCTTAAGTGGGTCTATATGATATATACATATGATTACCTTTCATGCTTTAGAGTGAAAGTGTAAAAAAAGAGATGAATTTGGACACAAAAGTTAAATGAAATTTAGTTAGCTCCTGCTTCTACGTCGTACTCTCTGCATGGGCTGCCTCCCATCTCCCTTAAGACGACGTTTGATTGGACCGAAGTCATGGGTAAGATTGCAACAGAAAGAATACAAGTTTGACGATAGTCTACCAACTTTCAATCCCCTGAAAAAAGAATGCCAACTGATAAAACTGATTTCAGTGGACATTTTTGGAAAGTCAGGTTTTTAGTACTTGTATCGAGGAATGAAAGGACTTTTATGTCTTCGCCGAAAGCTAAGACCAATATCAAACGTGTAAAAAAGGAGCAGCAGAAACAGAATCTAATGCTAGAAAAAACTAGCTCTAAAATGTTGCTGTTAGTATTGCAAAGGCAGTTTATTTTTAACAAGAAGAAAGAAACAGAAAGAAAAACATGACAACAGATAGTTAGTTTTAGGGTTATAAATAAATTGTTGGAATTTATTTACGCTCCTAAAACGCTGCTAAAAATGTATTTACGCTCCTAATAAATTATTAAAATCCCATGTTAGATTCACTTTAAATAAGGAGAGATAGCTCATGGAAATCGGGAATAAAACCTAGGAACTGTGTTATAGATGGGAATTAACCACCACCATCATCAGCTTTAAGGAAGCAAGGCGATCACAATCTTTTCGCAAACAGAATGTGCGGGGAGAGTTCTCTATTCTGTGTGTTGCTTATAAGCCATGTTTTTGTGAAGCAGATAATGTAACGGTCGTCGAAAGTAGACGGAAGTATGATTTCATTACGTTTAGTCTTCAAATCGCGGATATTTGACAAACCGCGGATATTTGACAAACCGCGGACAATTTTTTTTCGTCCATTTTACTACTTTTTGAGAAGCGTCCTACCTCTGGAACGCTTGGGGTCTTGTGCCCATGTATTCTCAAAGACTCCCTATTTCTATGCCCATGAAATCGTATAGTGTGATTTTTTGGCTATTTGAATCAGCTTTTGTGTACCTGATGTAGTTGGTTTGCCTTTTTGGTAGAATATTGTTCCTTACGTACAGACCGGCTTCTCCATGGTCTTCGATATGAAAGAAGTAAAGGTAATTGGGCTTTATGATTTTGGTACGTCGGCGAATATGTTGCTACCTTTAGAGATGAACATCACCGGTGCTATTCTCCTCGTTTGCGTGATATATCTGATTCTAAATGTATGTATGTATCAATTATATAAAACAATATAAATATAAATTTCAATTTCGCTGTGGCTTTTTGTTTCGCTGTGGTTTAAAAGAGCTTGTTACCCATTCAACCTTTTCATTTCTTTCATCAGTGGTGAGCGAAGAGTCCGCTCAGTGCTTTCATCTAATTCCTCGGTCTCACTATTATTACTAATTTTGCAGCTTGGGAAGCATGCCTTAAGCTGCACTTTTAGCATGTCCCCCCAAGATAGTCGTCATCCCTCCATTTGCTGTTTGCAATAGTCTTATATGCACTTACCTTTAGGACGCTAAAAAATCCTGGGCTGAAGAATGATCATGTGCGATCACAAGACGGTCCTGGACTTCCATAATTAAAGGTCGCACCAGGCTGATGTTTAGTTTGACTAGAAGTGCCCTTCGCTCTATAGTGTCATAAGGTAGTACGTGCAGCGTTCTGGTGCTGAGTTCAACTATTTCTTTCGTAGTTGTGGCTCGGAGGTGGAAGAGGAATACGTCCGTCATTTATCCCATGTGCCGGTGTCTGGTTCCAGCGAGGAGAAAAATGGCGCTTTTCCTCTCAGCTCTGACTGATCGATTCTTTATCCAGTTTCACAAATGAGCCACATGGACCGCAGAGTACAGTTGCTAAGCAAGAGTATATCTTTGTCATTACAGAAGGGCTTCTATTGTACCTTTCTGTATTTTTCGATAGGATCCTCCGATTGACAGCCACTCAAACTAACCTAACTTATATGCTGTCTTTAAAAAAAACTTTCTGTATTCTGACAGCCTCTGGGATATTAAGACCATCACAAAAAGCATTCCAAGCATTTCTTTTGGATTTTCAAAATTTTTTTGCTATATTCGGAGAGCTTCTTAATGTAATTCCTAGTTTGTTGTATTTTCTACCTTGTTAGACTCTGTTCTCGAGGCTTTTCAAAGTTTTTCTTACTTCCTGATCCGCCATGGTACCCTCATTTTGGAGGCACTGGTTTTTAAAAGTCGGTTGTCATGGTAGGATGCGAGCATTATTCTGACACCTTTATCCGCCGTTTCATCTAATTGAGTCTTCATAGTGTGACTCAAATGCAGGTAGTAAAGGCTATTTCAAAAGCTCTACCCAGTCTGTGCACTTCGGTTGCCTATAATTTAGCCTTTTCGCAATTTCTTTTCGTAGTTCAAACGCTATGTGTCATTGATCAGTGAATGAAGTTCCACGTTTTCAGTAGATGTACTGTTCTGTTTGACACTAACGTGAGTTCTAGTACCTCCCACCTGTTCATCGTCAGAAACGTTAACAGCTTGCTCTTATAAGCTATAGCTAAATTGCTGGAAAGGGGAAAGTCAAAGATTGAATCACTTCTAGCGTTGATATACCTGCTTCTTCATGCTGTACATTTTGCGTTTGACAGCATTTTTTTCTCTTTTTCAATGATCTGACAGTCCTTTGACGTTCTTACATGGAACCTATTTCTTATCTCCAAGGGAGTAGACTGACATAGACTGATATCGCCCTATTGTATTAGGCCAGCGCTATCAGTACTCGTGGCAAACCTGCTACATACTTCCGCCGAGGCAGTTTTGCTACGGTTCAAGCTCCCCTGTAGACACCTCAGCCCTATTTCTCCATTGGTTGGGACATTCTATCTTTGTATCCGTTCGTTTCACTCCATACTGGTGGCTGGAGTGTAACAACTGGAAACAAATATATTTAAGCTTTTGTAGCCTAGTGGGCAAAGCATTGGCTTCAAGCGTGTGACGTCTCTGGTTCGAATCCAGGTACAGGCGAGAAAATACGCACCGGCCTTTGAGTTAGAGCTGAAGCGGTACCAAAACCAAAACAGGGTCAAAGTAAGACGCGATGCTAATCTTCTCACACTCGTAAAAAAGTTTGATTAGAAAAATAGAGCTCTGACAACTCCAAACTCCAATGCACGAAATAGATGTGATAAGATACTTTTCTTTTAAAATACATTGAACAAAACTTTACTCTCAAACATTGAGAGCGTAATAGCAAAGTCATTGATAAATTATATTTAACATTCTTAAATTCAGTTAAAATAAAAGTAAAATAGATTTGTTGAGTTGAAAAATGTCTTATTTCCTCGATCTTTTTCAAATTTCTCCTGCCAAAAGGGTATTCACAACAGTCTTGTACATCAATCCAAAAAAAAAAATCAAACAAAAATCTTCAAATATTTAAAAGACCTTTCTCATACCATCCTGTTATATTCTATATCTAGATAATATGACAAAACTGTTTCTCCTTGCTCCATAGTTTTTTTGACAAACATCCAGAATAGGTTTACTTCTTCTACTCCGTATCATGTTGACGTCATTCTACTTCCTGTAATGTGCTTGCTAACTCGTTCCCAAAAGAATATTATCATTCTGACCGAAAAAAGGAAATATTCAATGTGAGAAATCGATTTTGTAAAACAACAAATATATGTCCCTTTTATCGCATCCACAAAATTTGTTGTTCGCTATTCGTACATGCACTCAGAATTTGCATATCATTTCCTTCACACACTAGCTTCTTTCCGTCCTCACTGTCATATTTCTTTTCTTCCATTCCGGTTCACTCTCTATTCTCACGAACTTCTTCGATACATCTTGTTGACTTCGCCACCATTCAACCCCATTGCCATGAACACGCTTATACAAACCCCTCCCACTCCTTGTAAAAGGTTTTGTTTCCCCAACTCATGTTCAATATTATCATGGAAAATTGAATCAGAAAAAACACCATCAACCACGTATCCGAAAAGTATCTTTAGAATACTTGATTTTTCCCCTCCCGTCATCTTCGCTCAGAACCGTGATGCAGGGTTCAAAAAGGATTCTTTCACAAAAAAAAAATCGAAAAAATAATCTGTAACAACAAGAAAACATAGTATCTAGAGTAGTGGGACGAGGGTGGTTTCGTTCAACAGTGTTGCTTGTATCTTATGTGTTGAATCCATGAATCTACTGCGAACAATTGAGCCAGGCTGGGAGTTTGCAAATACCGCACGAGGGGGTTGGGTTGAATGTTGATATTACAAATGGATGAATAGATGATTTCGTTTTTGTGTTTGACACATTGAAATTTTCTATTATAATACTGCAACACAGTTCTCGGCTAGATGTCGGGATTCGTTTGCTTCATAATAGAATGGCTTTGTTTGCTAAGAGGACGGAAAAAGGGGTTCGTTCTACTCTGATTCATTTCCGAAAAAAATGTTACGGTAAAATGTAGAATGATCTGTTTTTTTTTTTGCTCTATTGTTTAGACGTTTCGATTATGGAAATGTATGGTATACTTGTGAATTTTTTATTTGAAATAAAGACAGGTTCTTTGGCAATCGATAGAGAAGACCGGGAAAACGAAAACCTACTTGAAAAGTTATGTTCTTTATTTTTCACTTTACATAGAAAGTTGAACACTTGTTGAGCTCTCTGATTACAGTCAATTGACATAGTCATATTTCTTCGAAAAGTCTTAGTAATTTGATCTCAAGGTTCCAGAGCGAGAATGTATCTTTTATTTTTTTTCTTACTATGTCCTTCATATAACAATCATAGTAGGTATAGAATGCCGGTCCTGGATCTCGAAATGAGGAGGAGGAGGAGGATGACGTTATGCGCAGGGTCAGCGACGGTCCGCGCTTGACGTAAACGATCATCTTTCAACAGAACACGCATTGCCTGCTTGATCACTTTTTTAGCATCAGAACGCATATTACGGAATTCCTGAAGGTCAGTGGGCGAACCCATCTTCTTCAGCTTTTCACGAGCTTTTTCCTTAGCTATAAGAGCATCACAGACTTTCAATGTGAACCAAGGTACATCATTAGGTTTGAGAGGACGTTTAATGGGAGTAAAACGAAAGATAAGGTTAGAAAGATTATAACTTAGACAATGCACAATTAACATCCAATCCTTTGAAAAACGAATACCAATTGATAAAGGGACATTTTCTGAAAGTCAGCTTTGAAGAAGTTGTAACGCTGAAAAAGAAAAGCAATCCCACGACAACCCTCGTACGGGTCTAGGGGTTGAAGCTGGTAGAGAGCTTCATTACACTTATTTTAATCATTGTGGATACGAGTGTGGAGTGATTAGTTCCACGACTCACTTTACCCCTGATTTAAATCAGGTACCTAATCAGAGCTAGGTGAACTCAAAGCTTGGTGCGCGGACCCTCGTCCGAACCTGGATTCGAACCAGGGACCCCACACGCAAGAAGCCAGTGCTCTACCCACTAGGCTACTCAAGCTTTTTGTAACGCTGAAAAGAAGGACATTTATTCCTTCCTTACCTGGATGTTGAGGTCAACATCAAGCAGGAGAGGAGGGTGATGAGGATCGGATTGCGCATATGCAAAAGGAGCAGGAAAAAGAGAAAAGGAATCTAAGGGAACGCTAGAAAGGACTAAATCGAAGACTCTGTAATTGGTGTTACGAAAGCAGTTAATTTGGGGGCAAGAACAAAGTGAAAGAAAGGAAAAAGTCGCGACAGAGAGGAGACTGTAGGATACTAAACTGAGGTTATTGGAGTCCGACTCGTTAGTGGGCATGTTAAAGTCGCCTAAAATTAGGAGGGGAATTGAAGGAAATCGAGAGTGGATGAAACTAGAAAGCTCAGCGTAAAAACGTTCGTATGCAGTGAAAGACAAATTGCAGGGGATATAAACACCACAGACCAGTAGATCAGAAGTTAGGAAAAGGATAACACATACAACAATACACTCAACAGGTGGAGAAGGGACAAACTCGGCACAGAATTTTCCATGGTATGGATGGCAATTAAAACGCCTCCGCCATCGGCTTGGCAAGAAGCAACCCGATCACGATCTAGCCGGAAAACGGTATGTCATGGAAGGAATTCTCTGTTCAGAATATTGTCGTTTAACCATATTTCTGTAAAATAGATAATGTGATGGAGATCTAACGTACTCGGGAGCAGAACTTCATTAAGTTTGGTCCTCAAACCACGGACATTTTGGTAAAAAGTACAAAGAGAAGTAGATCTACTAGTTAGGCATGTAAAACTTTGGCGATGTTCGGACAATTTTTGAAAAAACGGAGGCTAGTGAAGTAAAGACTTATTTGAAACTTAGAAACTGTCTTAAAGCTTATTATCGGAACGTTCAGAGGTTGAGGACCAAAACCCATGAGCTTGAACTTTCCTTAACTATCGCGTCACTGTAACCGGTACCTTCAATCATGAAAGTTTACTTCTTTATACTGTCTTCCGCAAAGATTGTGATCGCTCAGCCAGTGGTTTATCTGATGCCAGCGATGTTTTAGTTGCGGTTCCCAATTAAGTTAACCTGACACTTACACTTACTGAAGTCGTGCCCTCTTCGCATGTTGAGTGTGTCTTCGTTCGTATATCTGTAACTCCATCTACTGTATTACTTGTATTCTCGATTTCTATCCCATGTAATAATCCTATTGTGGTTTATGAGCGTTTTTTTTTTGCGGAGATTTCTTCGTTTTTTCAACAAGGTACTCTTCTCTTGTTCCTTTATGTGGTGACTTTAATATTCCTATCTTAGTCTGGGATGCAAACTTCACCGAAACTATCAAAGAGAAATAAATCGATGGCATCATCTTCCGATTTTTCTTTTTGTTCTTCTTTTCAGTTGAATAACGTTCCTAATGTTCGCAACAGAATATTTGATTTTGCTCTTGCCAACCTTCTATTGTTGCCTGTTCGTTTATGTGCTGCTTTGCCATTTTATGTCAGTCCTGATCCTCATCATCACCCTCTTACTATAGATCTTTCCTTTAGTTCATTTCACAAGAACAAAGATACGTCTGTGCTGTCTTTTCAACTTAAGCAGACCCTAGACGATCAATATTGTTGCACAATATATAGTATTGTACAATAATGTTGATCGTCTATGGATCGTAATTGCAATATATTGAGTGTATCAAAAAGGCTTTGAATTTTATTGTGCCATATAGAATATACTGCATCGTTTGTGGTCAGTATTGCGCAATATTGACTCATTTGTATATCCTCGGACGTGACATGTTCTTTCTTTTTAAACTCACAGCCAGTGCAATGGCCACACAACTTCATGCTGTATCACCAGGCATATTACCTAAATATTGTCCAAAAATACTGTACAGAATACTGTACAATATATTTTCAGAATAATATCGATCCTCTAGGGGCCGCTTGAGTTCATCTTTCTCTTATAACATATCCTGTTCTTATCTTAATTGTTTTTTCATGGTTCCGACGAACTCCTTCAAGGTCGAAGGTTCACTGGCTAACCTTCACAGTATCATCAGCTGTGGTCTCGATAGCTTACCGAATACCCTTGCAAAGTCACTGTCCTCTTCGCTGTCTCCTTCAGCCTTAGTATTTCCCCCTTCTTCCTGAAAATCCGCTAACATTTTTCCTATCCCTAAAGTCGGAGAATCGTCCTTTGTCTGCAATCAATGCCCCATATCTTTTTATCTTGCTTCAGTTATCTTCTTGAAAGGGTTGTATCCAACTTACTATTGTATCAGTGTTGCTTCCGCCATCGACCAGCAAAGTCAAGTGGATGTATTATATATCGACTTTGTCAATATTCTGAGAACTGTGAAATCCTCCTCTCAAAGCTCGATGGGCTTATACTTTTGTGATCGCGCTTCCCCGTCTATCCTACTTTCGGTGTTCGAAAGGGCTCTGTTCTTAGCCTTCTGCTTTTCACAATCTAGTAACGATCCATGAACTTAAGCACAATGTTGGTCGAGCCAAAGCAGCTCGGAACAATCGAAAATGCGCTGAAAAATTTGGTTGAAAAGAATAGGCCAAGCAAACCGAGGTAGCAATTTGAATGGAATTTTGTTTCATAACCAATCGGAAGTTTTAATTTTTGTCAATAAGGCAAATTTCAAAATTCTCAAGTGGTCCAAATACTCATGAGACGGCAAAACAGCTCAAATTGGTTGGAAACAAATTTTCAAATATTTGGATAGGGCTGAATCTAAAAAAAACAACTAGATAATAACCAAAATACAAAATGAAATCTAAGCCTACTTGTGACTTGGATATGATTACGTTTCTCTAACTTTTAACCCTAAGATCGCTAAGTCCCTAAAAGTAGACAAAAATAATTTTTGAAATTTAAAAATGCAATGGCCTCCGGCAGAGTTATCAGTCTATTACTTAATTCACCATACTCATTTGATGATGACACAGGACATCGTTATTTTTAATGAATGTGCTGGTAAACCTGTAGCTACGGCAAGCAAGGGAACCAATTTGAAAATCAGCTCATCGCATAAAAGCGATAACCCTAATTCAAATTACAATTTTTTTAGGAGCAGAATTTTATGTTTACCTGAACTCGTGACTGGATCATAAAAAAAAATGAAAGTCACACAAAGAGCATTTTTTTGAATATGCTGGCAACTCTTTGGATGTGGCTACATCTGAAATTAACCCTTAACCGAATAAAATATTTCGGCTCTATAACTTGGTATTTGGGTTGCCTTTAGCTTGAAGTAGTACCAGAGATTTTGCGGAGCATTTATGGTCACATACTCTATGCAAATATTACCTTGACCTATAAAATATGGTTAAAAGGGCCAAATTCCCATATATTATGGGCTTTTCTACAATTTACATAGTTCCAACTCCTATGTAACATAGCCCTAGCTCCTACGAACATAATCTCAACACATACCATGAAAGTTGATGAAATAAAAACAGCTTTTCAATAAACTTGTGTAGTCTATTGGGTAAAGCCGCGGCTTTTAAATAATATAGTCATGGTTTGAAACCCAGATTCGAGCAGTTTTTATCTCTAACAATTTAAAAATTCAAAAATAAAATGTCAGTAAAGTAAATAAAAGTCGTCAAAATATTGTCAACAACGGGGACAGATCCGCTTTAAGTTTGCTTTTTGTCAGGGCTATCATACATGGCATTGAGAGCCAGTATATAAGGTTTTTCAATAAGGACATAACAATTTTGTATTTAAATAATAGGTAATTGAGTTTTCAGATTGAAATTTATTCCAAGTGTAGGACCTATGTTATATTTAAGTATGGAATTTGGTTTCGTTCACTTGTTTTTTGAAAATTTATTTGTTGCTAGCATTTTAAGTGAACTAAAAAGGTACGTTCACGAGAAACGATGATTTAAATACAAAGTTGTTATATCCTTATTAAAATACATAGCACCTACTACTAAGAATTTTTCACCAAATATTATGTTGTCAGGCGTATATTTTATCACAATCCCGAAATCAACTATGTGTATAGCTTCAGAAGCATATAAATTATGGTTCCTGGTGCTATACTTTTTTCACTATTCATTATATTTAGATATGTGGCAGATATTTATTTATTTCAACCAAACAAGGCGTACAAAAAAATACTTACAATTAATATTTAACAATTTATATAAATTTGTACAATACACAATAATGAAAGAATTTTAAAAACATAACCATCTTTGGTAGGGAATTGAATAGGGCATTCATGACGTGAGCACCTTAGTCAGAGCAGTTTTAAACCTAGGTCGGGAAATGGTTAGGGAATAGTGTTTTGAGAAGCTATTGAATATTTTGCAAGATCTATTGATTGGCTCATTGTTGGCGTAAACTGTGTGGTGTCGGTATTCATTGAGTAAACGTGTGTGCCTCATCTGCCTTACTGATTCGTTGAAGGTGATCTTATTGGACAGGGACACAGCATTGATCAAGCCCCTAATAACATCAAAAGTAAAGCAGGAGCATATGACTATCCTTCGCGAAGATAGACTTGATAGATTTAAGAGACTTAGCCTGTATCTGTATGAAGGTAGATTATCAAATTCGTAAGGATTATACAGATCTCTCAACGCAAATAACAAGAACTGCTTCTGCATCGATTCGAGCCCATCGCTATGGACATCAAAGGCAGGGTGCCAGAAAATACATGCAAATTCGAGCAATGGCTGAACTAGAGCTATGAATAAAGAATTCGTGACCCATAGGTTTTTGAATTCCTTCGCATGTCTTTTGATGAACCCAAGCTGCTTATTAGCCTTGCTTAAGACTTTGTCATAGTGTAAATTAAAACGCAGCTTTTTATCCAAGGTAACCCCGAGGTCGATGACATTGTCAACATTATTGATTGTAACATTATTGAGGCGGTAATCAAAACTTATATTATTGGTTTTGCGGGAAAAACTAATAACTTGACATTTACTGACATTAATGTCGAGATTATTTTGTTTGCACCACTGCTCAAGAGAAAACAATTTCAATTGAAGGGAAACTGAGTCTGATTTCGGTTTAATTGTGTGGTACATTTTCAGATCATCTGCATAAAAAAGGTGAGGGATGTCTGCTAAAACTTCAGAAAGATCCGATACGAAAATATTGAATAAAAGAGGCCCCAAGTGACTACCTTGTGGCACACCTGATAAAACTTCGTTTTTTTGGATAGGATACCCTGAAACTTAACATACTGCGTCCTATTTCGAAGATAAGAGTCTAACCAGTTTAATAAGAGACCCGAGATACCAAATTTCTGTAGTTTGATTCGAAGAATATCATGATCAACATGCTCAAAGGCCTTGCTGAAGTCTGTGTAGATGGTATCAATTTGATGCACTTTTTCCATACCACAGAGAACATCTGAGACGAGAAGCACGAGGTTGGTAGAAGTTGACCTGCCTTCTCTAAAACCATGTTGTTGTTCATTTAGTAGAGGTTCTATTAGAGTAGTGAGCTTATCACAGACAATTTTTTCAAATAGTTTAGGCAATGCTGATAGTATTACAATACCTCTGTAATTATCAATTGACCGCCTATCACCACATTTAAATATCGGGGTCAGACGGGATGATTTCCAGAAGGAGGGGAAAACCCCACAAATTAAATACACGGGTAAGATAAGCGACTCCATGCATTCGAGTATGAAACTAGGAGGTAGCAAATCAGGACCAAGACCCTTGTTGACATTAAGATCTTTGATGGCCTTTGCAATCTTCTCTCTAGATAAATACATTTCACAGATGATATTTGGTGGGAATGTTTGAGAGAAAAGAATGTTAGACAAACTTGTACATGAACAAAATACTTCCTGGAAATGCTCAGGGAACAGGTCACAAACTTCGTGAGGGCATGACGATCAAAAGTTCTTTTTGTACATCGAAGTGGGGTAGCCCGAAGTTTTCCGTTTGGTATTCACGAAATCAAAAACCTTTTTGATGTTTTCTGGATTAAAACAACTCAAAAGCTGAAAAATTGCCAAATTTCTAATGCTTTGGAATTCATTCGATTAACAAGTGTAATAGCACTGAAATATGAAAATATGGCAAGGATGCTATTCGGAGCAGTTTGACCTTGATTTGACGTTTGATGCGTTTAACAAGCCATCATCGCTAACGTTGGCGAATCCATTTCAATACATTTTAAGTCAAAATAAAAAAAGTATTGTTAAAGCAAAGTGATTATCGCCTCTAAAAAACTCGAGCCCCCTTTCAAATTTACTATCATTCAGTCAACTTTACAGCCAATGTATCTTGTTTTCACTGAAACAATCTCCAACAATTCAAACTACCCTATTCGTTCTTAGAATATTTGATTTAAAACACACATTTATTAAGTTTACGAGAATCATAAATAGAAAATTTCAAAAATCCTTTACACAATATGCAACAAATTTTCTACCCCATCAATACATCTTTTTTACACTTCTCTCATATTTTTTTTTATTCCGCGCCTAAATTCGCAAAAGTTATTTCCATCACTTTTCACATCTTCCACGAAAACAATCCGCCCATCACTTACATCTCCTCATCATGTCCTGGAAAAATCATGTATGTAATCGATCACATTTCGGAAAAACCATACGAATATCATTTTCCCGTCATATAAATTTATTATGCGATCCAACTTCCCTTAAATGTGTTTGCAACATAGAATTCGAAGAACAACCCCTTACCTTACTCTGTAAGATGCATGTATTTCTTCTTCGGGGTCCTGGTAACTTGATTCTGTCGTTTTTCATGTCATTTCTCAATGCCATTTTCTGTTGACTCCACGTTTTGCCACTTTTTCGCAATGCTTTCGGCACACGGCACAAGCGACGAGTGACTTGCTGTGCATCCTACTTTTCGTATTCTCTGGAGAACAAGTCCTGAATATGTTTGCAAAAGTGCTTCAAAGTTATTATGCTCGTGCGTTGAAAGTGGTGGCTGTGCCCGTAAGGAGCTACAAGACCATTGGCAAAGACAAGCTCGATAAAAACCTAAGAAATTATTCCATGTGGAATTGCGGCTGGTGTGAAGAGTAGGTGAAGGAAGAAGTGATGAATGACGAAAATAGTGCGAGGTTGTCCATAAACTCGAATAGGCCACGAACACCAAAAGACATATTCGACATAATGGCAGAATAAGTGTATGATTTTAACAGTCCTTATCGTCTAGAGGATTCGCAAGGAGCTTGGAAATATTTCGTATTACAGATGACACAAATATCTCATATCGTTTGCCTGGTTTGGTTACAGTGTATCGTAGTAGTTTTTGGCGTTTTGTGTAACGATTGCGTCATAACTGAAGAAATGGAGTTGATTTCAGTCTGTGTCGATGAGAATCCAGGTTTCAAAATGAAGGATCTCTACCAAAAAGACCCTTGAAGATTTATGCGAACCCCATACGCGATTTTGAAATTTTAGTCAAATCAAGCTAAGATAATCCAAGTCCTCACAAATATTATTTGAGGTCTACTATTTACAGCAACTTATGTCCTTTCAGTTTTTCCATCCACACTAACATGCCTCCATTCGTCCTAAATAACGTTCTCAAGACGTATATTCATGCCGCATTTATTCTCCAGGAAAAAAAACTGAATCACCCCGAGATAGGGCTCCCCATTTCGCTCCTCTGTCTTCTCCACGCCACCTAAACATCCGCCTTGCCCTGAAATACTGTATCTACAATGTTTTTGAACGTGAGTCGAATTGAAAACGTGAGCATAAGGCGTATATAACAGGATCGAAAAGAGACGACCTATGACGTGTTCAGGCTGGTGGCAAAACGAGTGGTGAATGTGTGGAAAAGTGGAAAGTGATTCGGAAGGTGAAAGATTACCGAGGATTTAAGACGTTGGTGTACTGGGCTCGGTTCGATTCAGGCTGGCTCGTCCCTATTCCGAGCTACAACATGGATACGGGCTCTTACCGGATGAGTCTCCGAATGACTTGGTTGTGAATTTGTCTTTGTTCAGTGGAAATCTCGTCGTTCGAATGATGTCTTGGGGGCCAGATAAGAATCTGCAAAGAATACAAAATAGCAACGATGACGGTGACGATGTAAAGCGATAACAACGGAAGCTGCGGAAAGGGAGCAGCGAAGTAGAAGAAGATGGGTGGAAAAAAAATCAGTGAAACAAGATGAACATACACTTGTACGTAATATATCTAAATCGTTGCAAGTGTGGGAATGGAAATGGTTGACAGCGACAGCTTTGGGCTTGAAGAGGATTATCTTTTCCATGGATCACAGTTTCTTTTCGCAATAGAATGAAGTAAAATGATACAGTGGGTGAGCAGGAATGGAAATGAGAACGAGGACTGTGTAATACAATGTTGATATGCGAATAAAGCTGAGTTTTCGAGGATTCTATTATGTACACCTGCACTGCAGGGTGCTTGTGCTATAATATGGTTCTATGGTTGATGAGAAGATTACTGTTGAGGAAAATGAGGATTGTGGTTTCACATCAAATTCTGAGCTTATTTCGAATTGAAGTGAATAGTTGTCACTGTAAATTGGATGTAATTAAAATTGGCAAGTTCTTTGAAACGGGTTTGAATAAGAAATGTGAATAACGTTGAAAAAGAAATCAGTCGTTTTTAAAATATTAGTAATAGTAACATAATAATTTAACGAAATCGTATATTTGTTCGCAATGTAATAAAAACTATTTTTTTCTCTATTTCAGGGTCCCCCGCCGCAGGGCCCGCTAAAGTTTACCATAGTCGATACATTAGAAAGGATAAAAGAAGAATTTAATTTTTTACAAGCACAATATCACACGTAAGTAATGCCGACTTCTGAAAAAATTATATGAAAATTTCAATTAGATTGTGACCTTTGGTCTGGGTATCTACAGCTGTATCTTGCAAAATTTTAGAAAGCTTTTTTATCCTCAATACTAACCAGTGCCTACAGCCATGATCGGTAGATGTCTTGATAAAGCTTAAGTCCAAGGAGAAGAAAAGGTAAAGTGAGTTAAAAAAACATACCTTCAAATATTTCTAAAAAGTGTCATTCACTACTTAAAGTCTTTAATTTTTAAAAAAATTACCCCTAAACATTAGTCTTTGATTGTTGTTCATATTTAACCTCATTCGTAGAATTATGAATGTTTGGCCATATGTTCTTCTCCGAAGGTTTGATTGTCTCGACGGATTCTTCGACAGCTCGTTCATTTGAGCACTTGACTTCAATGTCGTCAGTATAATCGAGCGGCTGTGCGGATTTAACGAAGATTGTACCTTTCATGCTCACATTAGAATCCCGGATCACTTTTTCAAGCACCAGATTGAAGACGCCCTAGGAGAGGCCGTCCCCACGGCGTAGCCCGCTGTTAGTTAATCTGTTGAGCCTTGTCAGTCTTATCGGTTTAGTTGGGAATTCTATCATGGCCGTGTAAAGTTTTTATCGTGTGGGAAACTTGGAAATCGACGAGAAGATAGAAAAACTGTTAGAATACGACCTGAAGCTATTCCATATTTGTGTCGACTATTCAATATTCCATATATTTCGAATACCGTAGGAAAAAATCTGATTTGTTGCTGATTATTTTCTCAGGAAATAGGGTAGCGCAAAACATCTTCCAGGTGGTACACAGCAACCTGACATCCCAATAATTGTCGCACTCCGTGGTCAAGTCAGTCCAAAGTGCCAATCGTCAGGTATAACTTCACTGTCCTACATCTCCAGCGCTAATTGATGATGTAATATTTAATCTCCATGTTAACTGATTCGGTGTATATTCCATCGATTCCAGGCAATTTGTTAGTGTGCTGGATCGAGCGGAAAGTCTATTCAATTGTTGATGTTAGTAGCTCTATTCTGTCATTAGTTATCGGATCTTCTAGAACTGCTCGCATTCGTCATTGTTTCGTACTGAACTCATCGCTCTTGATTTAATTAGGCCACCAGTTTGAGTCCATTTGGTACTTTCTGCTGACTAATTGGAGGTGCCAAGTGACCACTTCTCTAAATTGAATCAGCTTACTCAACGTAGCAGTACTTGCCACTTTTGCTAACTCTTGAAAGTTGCAGGAACTTGTAATGTTTAGGCGTTAAATATGCAGGACTAACTATGAGTATGCTTGGTGATGTTCTCTTCCATCTCGCTTCAGCTGGACGCATGAGATGTAGCAGTTTTCACTGATCTTGAGCAGTTACCTGCTCTTGCCTGAATCAGGTGATGGCCACAACGTGCTGACAACAGTCCGTACTTTTTTCCCATCGATGCTTTATCTTATTAATTTATTTTTATCTTTATCTATGGCTGCATTTAGTTAGATGGTTGAGTCAGGTTAGTGATGGACGTTTCTATTGAAAACGAACAAATGTCTTTGAAATTGTTTGAAAAAATTCTAATTAACAGGAAATTGATAACGAAATAAGCTTTTGGAATATGTAAAATAAAATTTAATCAAGAAAAAATTATCATATAATTATTAGTTCAATTTAAGGGATTTTAGAAGAAATAATAAGTTTAATTATACATTATACAATGTGTACCTAGAAAGCGGGGGACAAAACAACACAACGCTGCCGTTCAGGGCAAAATGGAAGTTGAATGTCTGTTACCAGAACTTTGAAATTCTTTTACTATGAAAGCGACAGCAAAGGGTTGAAGGTATTTTAAATTGAAATAAACGAAAACCTACTCCTTATATTTAGCAGGATTTACTGATAATTTCAGTTCAATCGAATGACGCGATCATGAATTATGCTGATTGAAACTGATTGAGCATATTCATTCCTAATGTTTTCAATTGCATCAATTATTTCCAACGATGCAACCATTACATTACAGATAGTTCGAATGAGATGTTGGCTAAAGTTTCAAAATCGCTTGATCGTCGACCACTACCTATCGCCAAATATCAAAAAATTTTGATTTTGCCAAACTGTTTCTCTCTATTAGACAGTTTACCGCTGAGAAAAGGTTTTACGTTTCCAAACTGATTTCCGCTGCCAAACTGTTTTTCCCTGCCAAACGGTTTTTGTCTGTACAACTGTTTTTCTCTACAAAATTGTTTTTCTCTGCCAAACTGTTTTTGTCCGTGCAACTGTTTTTCTCTGCAAAATTGTTTTTCTGTGCTGAACTGTTTTTTTCACCGAAGGTGGTTTTCTCTGCTTAACAGTTTGCTGCTGAGAGACAGTTTCTAGCCATCTATGTAGGCAAACTGTTTTTTCCAAACTGTTTGCCGTTTGTGGTTATTCCCAGCTAGGTTATTCCTAGCTCTCAAACCCTTGCTAGCGTGTCCGTCTTTTCGCTGTGTATGACACCACTATGCCCTGGCACTCCCATGCTGGAACCTTCAGCCCTTGTTGCCGCTAAGCATGCGCTTCTGACGAGGAACCGATAAGGGGGCATATGGGGCACAAATTTTTTTTTTAGTTTTTCATTTTAGTCTTGTTCTCTGCTGCCTTCTACCTTACGAACGCCCTATGGATCAAAATCGGCAAACTATACATGTGAATATTTAGTAGGCCACCCGAAGTTTACTGGAGGTATTGGAGTACACAGATTGGCATAAGAAAAGTATTACTGGAGCCTTGCCAATATTGCAGTTCATATGAGTCCCCCAATTCAATTTCCTGTCTAGTGTAGTAAAAGTATGCTGCAGTATTGGAATGAAAGTTTTGTCTGGCCTCAGGGGAACTCAGTTTTGACTTGGAAATTGAGTTCCAAGTAGAATGTCCAGACACTCGTTCGGGCCTTGTGTCCAATATACATTTTCCCTCTGTAGAAAGGTAAGTTATTCCCATTTCTGGCGGTTTCTTTTCTTTTCTCGATTTTCTCACAGAGTTCTCTTCAAGAGTCACATTGGGTTCATCATATGTGAGTTTTGAAGATCGAAAACTCACCAACTTTGCTGAACCGCCTTGCGTCATTCAACGCTGTTGGTGTGCGGCCTCTTATCTCCTTAAGTTTGCCGTTCTACCATAAAGTACCTTTTTTCCTTACGGGTTAGGGCACACGACTTTAAAATTTGATATCAAAATTTCTGTTCAGTGGTTTTCCTGCTCGTTAATTTGTTATGGGCTCGTGAGATCCAGGTCGTCTAGCTCCTTGAGGTGTCTTTTTGTCTTCATCAAGTAAACTTCCCATTGTGATGTCATCGAGTGCCGAATTATTTTGGGTAATTCGGCATAACCATATATACTGGCATAACCATTGGAGATCCAATAGCGGTGCCTGGTCAGACATCCTCCAGCTGCGAACGCTTCTCATTATACCTGGAATTGTCAGGCTAATATCAATTACGTCAGGCCTGCTGCTGTTAATAAATTTAGGTTTATTACCTGTTTCAAAACATTGAGACTAGTTAAAATCTAACTCTATAAAAACTTTGTCGTCTCTGTTGGTGCTCCCCTACATTTCGTGCTGAGCATTTGCGCCATAGCGCTTCTCAGTCCAGCCGCTTCTCAGTCCTGGTGTGATAGGAATCGTGTTATATGATAGGTAGGCAGCAGTCACCGCTATGTGTAGCCGTCTGAAATCTGTCTTTCCCCTTTACAAATTTGTGGGAACGAAATTTCATTAAGTTCGTTTTTTGGTGACAATAAAAGTCTTTGTTTTGTCCACTCTTATTGGCCTTGATACACTGAGAATCCACAAATCACGTTCTTATTTAAAAGCAGTTGCTGTGTCAGCATGCCCATGACTAAGGTGTCGCTGCAGATTGGTCGTCGCCGCTCTGCTGTGGTCCAGATTTGCTTGGACCAGCCGCATTTTGAAACCCCTCAGTCATTTTGTTCGCTCCAAAATTGATGGCAATCCTCTTCTGCCCAAATTGGACCAACCCTTGGCTGGTCCGTAGGTTATCCGCGGACTCCCGAGTGATACTCAGCACCGACAGTGTTTTTGCTACACCGATTAGATGAGACTCTGCCGATTCCTTTCTAAGTTTCACCTCTTAGAAAAATCTGCAGTTGAAAACCTATAGGCCCAGGTTCTAGTGCTTAAGGTTAACTAAGATCCAGATGAGACAGAGCGCCGCCACCTAAGCTGTAATTAGCTTGGAAACAGATGTCTCCTCCACTACGTCTTACCCTAGATCTTTCGAAGCAACCTAAAAGTACAAATTGATTGAAATGTTAATTGTTTTCGTTGTTACTCGCCTGAAAAACTCACTGCTGTCATGTGACATATTGTTATCGTCCAACAGCTGTCGCAGATTTAACAAACATTCCAGTCAGCTGATAAGTAGAATGTTAATGCTGCATCCTAATGCAGATTGTTAATATTGGAAAGAAATTTGTAGTAGTTTTTGAAATGTAACATTAGAAGTGCCAAATTTTTCAGTAGATATAAAACATAAAGCAGCCACGTCCTGGCTTTCTCTCAGTTTCCATAAAATCGTGTAAATGATCATTCCGTATGAATAGTCAGGGTAACTTTGTCAAGTTAGATTTTATTTTTGAATAGTTCGTTGAATTGAATAGTTTTTACAGTTTCTTCGTGTGCGACATTGTTTCGAAATTGATAAGAAAATAAAGTTTACAGAAACTCCACAGCGCCGGCTTTGAATTTCGAAAAAGTGTAGAATTTCGAATTCTAGATTATTAATTGCGTTATCCTCAAGCTTTTAACGTAGTTGCTCCTTACTAGCAGTCACGTCTCTGTTATGGCTTCTTCGGCCGGTTGTTTCTCTAAAAGGGTTTTTCCTCCGAGCGTTACCACTTATTTGGGAGGTGATTGCACTTATAGAGGAGGTGGTTTCACCTCAATTTTCTCTGATTTTTCTTGAGACTCCGACGTCACAATATTCATTTATCAGACCACTGGGCCTCCAACTACGTTTCCGGTTACTGCTCTGCTAATTGGCTTCCATTCCGGTGACCTGCGAAACTTTGATGTCGGTGCCACCCTGATGGCTCTGATATTCTGCTCTGCTAAAGACAGTCTCACCTTTGAACTCATTTAGAAAGAGTTAATTGCAAATGACTGCCCTAAGGAAGTACTGGATGAAAGTTCAGTTTTTTTTTGTCCTTAGAAAATTCATAAAACTTATTTTTTTGTGCTTCATACTTACAGTGACTCACAAAAAGATCCGCACACGTGAGATATGTTCCTTCTTTCTAAAAAATAAAAAAAATATATAATATGAGCAGAACATATCAGGCTTACATATCACATAAATACAAAAATTATTCACTTTATAGGTACCAAAAAATAGGAAATTTCGTAAAAGAAATAAAAATTTTCACCTCTCCAAAAGATCCGCACATAGGCTAAATTGTAAAAATAAACAAAAATTATATGAAACTAGTATTTTGTTGCATGTCCTTTTTGCTCAATAACACATTTTAAATGATTTGGCATGCTGGGGATGATTTTTCGCAAGTATTCTACATCTATTTTCACCCATTCTTCGCGAAGCCTTGTCTCGAGCTCCCCTTAGAAGAAATCGGCTTGGTATGAATTCTACAGTCTAATTCATCCCAGAGGTTTGCAATGGGATTACAATCTGGTGACTGGAGAGGAGGATGAACCAATTTTGGGCAATCATACAGCTGGTATTCTTGAACAATGCGAGCCCTATGTTTGGGGTCATTGTCTTCGTGATATTTAAATGTATCTAAAATGCCCATATTCCCGGCACTTTTTCGCAAATTGTCTTTCAGGAGTTGTAAGAATCCATTATGCTATCAATAAATACGAATTCTCCAACACCGCGAGTAGATATGCATCCCCAACCCATTAAATTGCCGCCCCCGTGCCTCACTGTAGACCTGAGGTTCTTCGGACTCAATTCGTCGTTGGGCTTGTGCCACAGCATAACACGTCCATCCGAGCCAAAGACATTGAATTTGCTTTCATCGGCAAAAATAACGTCATCCCAATAATCAGCATTCTTCAAAACATGTTCCTTAGCGAAATTTAATCGTTTTTTTTTCTATTCACTTCGCTGATGAATGGTTTTTTGCGTGCAAATTTGTCAAAATTCGGCGCACTGTTTCGCATCCCACTTTTTTTTAAAAGTCTGCGAAAACTTCACTTACAATTTTTGGAGCACTCAATTTAGGGTTTTTCTTGATTTTCCGGACGATAGCGCGTTCTTCAAGCGTCGTTAGAACCTTTGGACGGCCAGGACTATGCTTCAAGTTTATTCTGTCTTCTTCTTTATATCTCCGGAGAATATCGTAAACAGCTATATGTTTCATGTTGAGCCACAGTTTTACCTTCCTCACCTAATGCAAGCCGCATTCCCGGCAGCCCTCTTTACTAACCTAACCTAACCTTTACCTTCCTCATGATTAACAACCACCAACTGGATCTTGTCTGGGGACGTGTATTTGCCCATTTTGCATTAATGCAAGCACAAACTTTTTTGAAGCTACCAAAAACGCGTGGTTTCAAGAAAATATTAGATATGATGCGTCTGGATTTATGACGACTTTATCACTGAAGACAGTGTTAGATAAACAAGTCACTCACACGCGTTTATATTGCATAAACATGCACGCGTTTGACCAAGTTTCATCGATGTGCGGATCTCTTTGGGGCGTCTGATTTTTGTTTTTTTGTTTTATCCTTCCTATTCCTTCTCGTTTTGCGATACATTTTCTATTTTTTTGTATTAAATGATCGCGTAGATATCTTGTACCATAAACAATTTTTAGTTCTCTTTTCGTGTCATTGAGGAAAGCATTATTTGAGGAAGAAGGGAAATTTCAAGTTTGTGCGGATCTTTTTGGGAGTCACTGTAGGTTTTGCGTTCTCCGACGAGGGCCGAAGTAATCGCCAGCATTCACTTCCCGCTACACCTTATCCCCGTAGGAGCAACTAGACATGGGTAACGCAGCAAATTTTCAAGCGCTGATACACTGATACCGGCGCCAGCAGTGGTATCAGCGCACTGCGCTGATACCATTGCGCTATGATACCATGATCTTACATACGGCGCTGGTAGCATTGCGCTGATACCATGACGCTATGATTCACTCAAAAAAACATGATTGAAAAAGCTTGTATGGAACTAGAGCAACCCACATTTGAACTTACTAATTTTCCGATATAAAATACCCTAAAATACTCAGGCTATAGTATGTACCCATTCAGGTATCTTTCCAAACGTACGTACGCGTATGTATATTGCTTTGCATCAAACAGACTTGAGATAAGTATACTCAACTTATATCTTTGTGCCGCGCCGTAGCATAGCGCCAAGCCAAATGGTGTTGGCATTGCAAAGCGGCAGCGCCAACACCATTGATACCGTAGTGCGTTACTGAGCTACTAATACCGAAGTGCGTTACTGCGCTACTGATACCGACAATCGGTATCAGCGCAGTGGTATCATGGCTAGTGCTTCAACGCAATTGCGCGGCGCAGCGCTGCGTTATCCATATCTAGGAGCAACGTATCACTCTGATTGCCCTTCCCCTTCTGGGGATCATAAAGCATACCTTTTCTATGACCTTAAGAAAATTCCTTAGGCTTTCACAGTATGCTGAACACGCTAACCTTAATGCCGTGCGCATTCAAGGTGTCTGCACTAGTCTAACAGCTAGCTATTGTGTGGACCGCGGCTAGACAAAGAAAAAAGCGGGCTGCAGAACTCTGCCGGTGAGCCTTTACCCCAACCCGTCACCAAGTATCCATGTCACCCTTGCGGAGAGAAATATTGGCGCCCGTCTGCTAGGAAACGGTGAGGCCTCTATTTACGCAACCCATACAATTCGTACATGTGCGTTATTTATAACCCAGGTGGAGGAACAGTTACTTTTGGTCAAGTCTAGATAAAGTGCTATAGATACAGATAAAGATAGTCCTTTGCTGACTGTGCTTGAATTTTACATAGTTGCATAATTATTTCATCTTTGATTCGTATGTTCTCATCTCCAATATAAAGAAATGCAATTTAAAACATAATGAAAACTCCGATCCCTCGTGGCTGTAACTTTTTCAGACCAAAATATATCGTGAGCAATCATTTTTCACTAATTATAGTTTTCCACAATCCATAGCTATCACTTCATCCGATCATTCAACTGTCCGCATCATAAACTCTCAACGACACCTTCCGCTTAATTTAATCTGCAAACCTAATTGCATCAATTTCGTTTTATTCGACCTGTTGCTTTCGCTTTCATTATTATCGTTATAACCGCGTGAATTTATCGAAAAACTACACATTGTTATTAATATCTGGTTGATTATTTAAAACAATTATCATTCGATATAAATCGTTTTAATATCACCCACGTATGGCCGGCCTTCATATCCCCATTCTCTCATTCATATGCTACAGATGCTACTGGTGCACGTATTCACGTGTGTATAATTTTGCTTACTATATGCAATTTTGAATGTTAAAAAGAGTATACGTCCATAAAGATAAATATAGAATCTGGTATGAAGTTTTTGATGCTGAACATAATCAGTAGCTGTTTGGATTTTTGTTGTCATTTATTTTGGAGTACCTTGGTTTCTCTTTTTACCTATGGCTGAGCGAACATATTAAAAAGTGGAAGTGTTGACGTACGGGACAAATTAAGCGCGTGCAATAAAGTGAGTATTAATTTGTATTAAAAAAGATAGATAGTTGTTTATATCATCATGTAAGTTTTCGATGTGATTTTTCGAAAATTCTGGCTTGTCCTGAAATTTCATAAACCCAAGTGACTTCAACTGTACAATATTTTTCCATTAGCAATACCATGCAAATGTGGCTACACCAATTTCATTACGCATTCCCAATGTCAATCGAAAATGACACAAGCTACCTCCCCCTACATTTCTCTCATTTAAGCACATTGCAGAGTGAGTGCTCCAGAATGTATGATTATTTCACACGAGCAGACGATTATCTGCATATTATGTAAATCGTGTGTAGATTCTAGGATCTCATTAGTGAGTGTAATTGTGTGGTAAAATGCATGGCAATTACGTGATAATGAGTAGTACTTTTATTCATTTATTTTTGCGCGTTCCCGTGTAACTTGCACATTTGCTACTGCCACCAAACAGTATCATGTCGAGGAGTGCAAATCATTGCTGCTGTCACCAGTTTACTGCTTCGTTTCATTTTGCTTTTCTGTTGTTATTACTGTTGCGGTTATTTTGATTCCTGCCCATAGTTGAGTATATGTGATAACAATCACGATGCACATGCTGCGGTATGCTGTGCAACTTGAAAATGAACAAAACGAACGAACATATGAGCTCCACACGAAATAAAGTGGTATAATAGCCGGGCGGCATTATCCATTCACATATTATGTTTGTTTGTCAGGTATGCGTACTTTATTGTAGTGGACATGCATGCGGATAGTGAGTTTTCTGCATGCATTGTTTGTTTGGAGGTGTTAAGTATTGATGGTTGCTAATTAGGTGCTAAGATTAATTAAATTAGCAGTTGCTGATGTGATTGTCATTTTGCATACTTGTTTGAAAATTCCGAAACAAATAGAAGTGTGTTGTCAGTTGTGGGTAAAGGAAGGTGACACTAGAGAGGTTGAAATGTAGATTGTTGACTTTGCGTCATTTGTAGCGCTATATAAGTGCATGGGCCCATAAAACAGAACCGGTCAAAGTTCTTATGAAAAATTAAAATACACGCACCGAAATAATATTTGTATTAACTAAAAGAATTCAGAGAAATCTATTCGAACAACTATGTACATAAAAATCGACTAGAAGATCTTCTTCATCTGACTGAGAAACTTGGCTTCAGGACATTCAAGTCTATATAAAGTAACTCGACGAATTAGGGCATTCAGTTTTAACGAACGAACCCAAAGATAACCTTTGAAGGACAGCAAATGGTTTTAATTGAGCTGTGAGAGTGACATGAACGTGAACTTTTTCGAGTTTCAGTAGAAAAAAAGCGTGTTTAGTTCCAAAATACAAAATACAGCGAATCGCAAGTCCACGAATAGCGTGTCAAGGAAATCGCAAGAATTGGTGTCAGAAGTGGGACTGTTTTGCGTTTGTGGATTAATAAGTTACTTTCAACGGACCTTTAAATTTTGCAATTTCGGAGACAGTGATGATTTTGAGTACCAGTAATATCGTACCAGATTTAGCGGAAACGCAATTTACCGCAAATAAACCAGCTTTGATATCGCGCGAGGAGAGAAGGAGGAGGAAATTGCTGAAGACCACGCTCAGAAAAAACTAAGTATCGTGGAGAAAAATCCGATAATAATTTTCCTGCTAAAAACAACTTGCAATATGAAACAACAATCTGAAAAGAGCAGACAACAAACCTTTAAAATCAAAGAACAATTGCATCAGAAACTCTATCGGAAAGCGCTGAAACTTAGCGACAAGTTCAAGAAGCAAGCTCTCGAGTATTCAAGAAGCAGAAAAAAAGTCTACAGAATTTTAGCAGCGATTCTAGCAAGAGCTAGACAGTTAAGATATCGAAGAGGAACAGCAGTTCGTGAAAATTGAAAAACAAGTTAGACTTGAAGCGAAACAAAACTGTAGTAGCTATACCTACTGAAGCGACTGCCCATAAAGGATTAAAAGCATCAATTTTCGATGCATAAACTTCTGTGACTTCTTCAACTCTTTGAAACGAACTAGACCGTGCGACAACACAAATCGTACCATTTTTCATTCTTCAAATCATTGCAAATCAGCTGCAAAAACCAGCTTTACCGTTACTGTATGTTAGATTCACAACATTAGAATCAAGCAGTGCTTTTATCGATGCAGTAAGAGATGAGAAAATTCAGGAATCATTTTGTGGATGTTGCTCTGGAGCACGCATTGGTTTACGAGTTGGGCAAACGGGCGTCTCGTAGCAGTATTCAAATTCGTGAAGTACAGGAAGAATGTGTGTGCAGAAGAGTCGATAGAGTCGTGAGTCGTGAAATTGATGAAAGGTGGTGCTCTTCAATATTTTAATTGTTGAGAAAAAAAGCCCTTAAGGCATGATTGTCGCCAGAAATGGAAGTTGAGTAATGTTAACTCCGAAAGGAAAGAACATCACCAACTGATAGACCTCTCCGATGTTGGAACTGTGGAAATGAAGGACATCTGAGTTGCAGTTCCCTGAAGAAGTATGAGCCCAGTTATTGACAAATACGTGTACCCAAAAGCAATCAAAACGTCGACATTAAACGATCGAAAGAAAACACTTCTGCTTGGACATCGGCAGGGAAGCCAGTAAGAACTAAGTTTAAAGAGGTTGGCCCATGAATCTGGCGGCTCTAGAACCATCACCATTTCCAAACTAAGTTTTTGAGAGGATAGTCAACTCAAGTAAAAGTCAATAATGAAATTTGTAATATCGCCATCGATAGCGAAACAGTTAGGTCGATAATAAGAGTCCCGAAGATAACAACGTTGAGCGGCATATGCTTCGAACGGCTAATGGCGAACTTTAACCAGTTCGTGGCTAAGTCATCTGTCATATGGGTCTAAGGAGGCAGTATTATTGCATGCGTAAACGCCCCAAAATCACGTTTGGATTAGCTAGAAGGATCCACAGTAACCTGTTCAAACAAACAAGAAAAAATAGGCCGAAACATTTTTAAGAGCGAAAAACTGACGAGTAATCGATAAATCGACTAGAAAATCGCAGTGATCAGGCAGGAGTAGTCGATAATAGACTCGATATAAATTATTCGAAACATTCAACGGACGTCTGTAAAAAGTCCCTCGTTGAATTGAGGCAGTCAGCTTGAATATGCGAATCAAAGCATATGCACCGAAGTACAGCAAATTATTTTTATTGAGTTTTGAGACAGATTTGCACACCAATGTTTTTATCTTTAGTTCCAAAAACAATATGTTTAGTATTGGAAAAGCAGGAGCTCACCGACTGCGTTGCGGAAAAAAAATACAACAATATGAAAATTGTATGGTTTATATTTCATCAATAATTTTACGAAGCTGATATGCCTTACCGTTGGCAAAACTTAATCAAACGTTGAATGTAATATCAGATGATGACGCTTTAATTTCGAAAATTTTGCAACAATAAAGAAAACATTGATATGCATCCCTTAATTTATTCTAAAGAATATCTGAATTACTCACGATAAAACGAAAAAGCAAATCAAAAATGAATTGAAAACTAGTAGGGTTGACAAAATTATCATCGCATGTTCATAGCAAAAAAGCTAGAAAGAATGACGGTCAGTTGTATGCAAAGATACAACAGAGTCTTCTATCGACCAACAAAGTTCTAATCGAAAAGGAATGTCCTATACTACCTATCATCAAAACCAATAGCTCATGTAAGATAGTAGCAAAAGATAGTAACATCCGCACAGACAAAATCTAGGACCAATCCTATTTGCGCTCGACAAGATGACGCCAAAATACCCGATAAAACAGTGATAAAAATTCAGCTGCAGTATAATCCGCTTGCCAGAAAGTATATTCAATTTAATATGTATATCACCATGCGACCTATCTATAAAGTATGAGTCAATAAAGCCAGTGGACCTCGGAATCCAAGTGATTCTTGCAACAAGAAGCTAACAAATCTTCTTAATGAAGAGAATATACAGTACCATACATGATTTCTCCTTGTGGATTAGAACCTCAGCTTATTAATTCCAGAAGACCTACAAGACAACGATTTAATTCAATAGAAGTATTCTTCCTCAAAATCTGGTCCAAATGACGAGATATGCGGAGAAAGCGGGGGCCTTATTCGTAATTTACAATGAAGTAAATTTGTTTGCATCTGCTAATCGATATCTTGCCTCTGAACCAGCGGGAGAAACTTGAATTAGAACAACAAACATCGTTGAACTGAATTAGATACAATCGAAAACAGAAAACAGCAATCTCTTCGGCGTACATAATAAGCGAAAGTTCCTAGAGTTCTAGAAGCTATTGACCATAAATTGACCACAAATTGAACAAAATATTGTCCTCTAACATTTTTATACCACCATTCTCCCGAAATATATATTACCTGCCCTTAAACAGTTGAAGAAATAGCAACTACACTCAGTGAAGAACTCGGTGGCTCAGTACCAGGCCAAATAGTTCGGTGAAAGGTAAGTTAGGCTTGAAGTCAAGAGGACAGAATTCAAAATACTAAAACCACTAGTCCTCTGCTTGTTTTTAGTCATCCACCCCATTCATGCTTCTAAGCAGCGATGGTTCGTCAAGAATAAGTCTCTCATCTCAAATTTTGATTGCTTCTGCCTTGGAGCAATAGAAGTAAGTTTATGCTGTACATACTCGTACATATTTTTCAAAGTGTTTTGATTCCTTTCAACATGATTTTATCCCTTGATAATTCGAAAATTGTGGCATGTCTGGATGTCTTCTGTCTTAGTTTTCATCCTCTGCTCATCGTACAACCAGTAAATGTTTAACCACTAATGTGTATTCTTCCAATTGTTGTTCTTTCTTTACCCTTTTTGGAGTTCCACAGGGTTTGTGTCTCGGATCTTTATTCCAGCGTGTTTATCATTGACCTTCTTTATATTATGACATGTGCATTATAATACATTACACAATAATATAAATCACAATAATATTGTGGCGCTTCTCGGGCTCACGCCTTGATATTTAATTTTCAAGAAAATTAAACATCGTAATTCATTTAAATTAATATTATATAAAAAAAAACTCAACTTACAAAATAAATCAAACTCAAATAAACTAGCGCGTACAATACTTCAGATTTTCACTGCACTTACGAAGTGTGACAGTTAAGTAATGAGACTGATTCCATAAAAACCGTATATTTAAAAATTATTCTACAACTCTGCCATCCTCTCAAAGTATTCAACTTGGGCAGCTTTACAACGATTCCAACGCGTTTTCCATGCTTCGTAACATTTCTGGAAAGCTTCGACTGTGATGTCCGCGAGTACCCTCGTCACGGCCGCGTGGATGTCCGTAATTGAATCAAAATGGGTTCCTTTGATCATCGATTTTGTTCTAGGGAACAAAAAAAAGTCACAGGGTGACATATCGGGCGAATAAGGCGGCTGTTGCAACACGGCGATCCCTTTAGAGGCCAAATACTGGGATACGCTGAGGGCGGCGTGGCACGGCGCGTTGTCGTGATGAAGGATCCAGTTACAAGCGATATCTGCGCGCACCCTGTTGACTCGTTTTCGCAATCATTCGAGTACTTGGCGATAGTAGACTTGATTTACGGTTTGCTCCGATGGAATAAATTCTTTGTGGACGATTCCACGACTATAAAAAAAGGCAATAATCATCGTTTTCACCTTTGACTTGCTCATGCGAGCTTTTGTGAGCCATTGTGAGCTTTGGCGTTTGGTTTCCGGGTCCAGCTCTCATCGCCTGTTATAACTCGATCAAGCAGCGTGGGATCGTTTTCCACTTGTTCCAAACAGTCTTCTGCGACGGTCAGAAAGGTTCTTTGGAACCATCTTCGCGGAACCATCTTTGGAACCATCTTAATCCTGTTGCTTTCATCCCAAAATCGTGGGTTAAAATTTGTCTGACTGTATCACGGTTCATACCCAGTTTCGAGGCCAACATTCGAACTGTTCAACGCCGATCTTCACGGATTAGGGCGCGCACACGCTGCGCATTCGCGTCAGTCCGCACCTCGACTGGTCTCCCGCTCTGCGCCTCGTCTTCCACGCTTTCACGCATCTCCTTAAACTCTTTATGTCATCGAAACACCTGGACACGACTAAGAGCACTATCACCATGCACTTTTACAATTTTAGCGCACGGTTCCGAAGCTGTTTCGCTCGATCTGGCGCAAAATTTTATCGCGACGCGTTGCTTTTGATTTCGTTTCTCCATTTTCTTGACGAGCACCACCAACGCACGTCTAGTCAACACGACACAGCAGGCGAACTAAACAAGCTAGAGCGATGGTAAATATATCAATGGAGAGGGGAAAGATGCCGGGGAAGGGGAAGGGAATTTCAAGGTCGCAGATTTACCACAAGCGCGGCAATAAAATAAGTCTCATTACTTAATTGTCACACCTCGTAATTCTCACTTTACTCCACTATCCGCAATATCGTTTCAGCAATAGCTGTTAAAAATTAATTTTAATGTTCGAGTGATTGATTCTCTCATATTTCACCGCAGCTTTTATAGCAGATGCGAGTAATTCGTGAATAAATGATTCTTTATGTGAAGTTTTCAGACAGTGAATCGAAAATTTTTTTGGGATAGTATTAGTATGTAGCAAACTCTTCGTGTGAGCTGTTTTATCTTTTCATTTACTGATACTGCATACACCCAGGAGAAGTCATGAGCTGGGTACTTTGTTAAAGAGGTTTTTTTTTGTAATTTCAGCACCAAATTAAAGATTCACTTTGTCAAAGTCCTCATTTCTCTTAAATTATATGTATACTCTTTGTTGCCTTTTCTACTTTCACCAATGAACAGATTTTGTCTAGTTTAATTTAATTACTAGACGATAAATTCGATGTTTTTGAATTTTTGGATTATAAGCTGTGTAATTTTGTAATTGTGAAAATTGTTTTAATGGAGAAAATAATGTAACTGACACTTCTGGACCTGTGGCGTGCAAAAAATCAGATAGAGTTGCGAATCATTTATATACAGGGTGATTCATTATGAAGTTTGATTTTCAATAGGTTTTTTTTTTGACAGATGACGCGTGACTCCTGTCAAACTGTAATGCAATTTTTATTCAGTATTGCTTGACAAATCACCATGGAAAGACTTAAATCGCAACAACGTATGGTGAATGGGTTCTGAATCAGCTCAATGAAAATACGCTGTTTTATCGCGAAATTTTGTTCCGTGATAAGGCGCATTTTTGGCTCAATGTATACGTCAATAAGCAGAATTGCCGTATTTAGGCTGATGAACAACCTGAAAAGCTTCAACAGCTACCACTACAGCCACCGAAATGCATAGTGTGGTGTGGTTTATCGGTCCATATTTCTTTCAACATGAGTTCGGTCAGAACGTAACCGTCAATGGCGACCGCTATCGCACTATGATAACGGATTTTTTGCTACCTGAAATTGAAGCCTATGGGATCGGTGAACTTTGGTTTCAACAAGACGGCGCTCCTTCGCATACAGCGAGAGAAACAATGGACTTATTGAGAAATCATTTTGATGAGAACCTGATTTCACGTTTTGGACCAGTCAATTGTCCACCCAGATCGTGTGATATCACATTTTTAGATTATTTTCTTTGGGATTAGACAAAATCTTTGGTCGTCAGAGATAAGCCAGCTTCAACCGACGCTTTGGAAGCCAACATTACTCGTGTCATTCGCGAGATACCGGTTGCTATGCTGGAACGCGTCGTCCAAAATTGGACCCTCAGGATGGAAACCTCATAATGAATCACCCTGTATATGGCTGATTTCCTTCTAAGTCATTTATGCGGCCTCGCACCAAGACAAGACACAAATCAAAAGAGCTTAATCAAGTTACTCTAGTAGATTCTATTCTATGTATGCTAAGCAACAAGCAAAATACTAAATGTCAGGTTGAAATATGAAGTGCAACCTCAAATCTAATTAGATCGAATTGGAATAATAGATAAACCACTTCGCAAATCCTATATTCCACATCAAAGAAAAAATGTTCACCTTGTGACATCCCACAAATAACTAACTCGTAAACACTCCTTAAATAAAATTGGTGTGGTAAATAGAAAATACCCGCAAACCACTTGCATCAATTAATATGACGATGTAGAATTTGAAAATAGCAACAAGTAGCACGATAAGAGAGAACGAAACGTATCCATGAACTTTAATTGCCTCTTGATAAATGAGCAAATTATTCATGAAACTAAACCCCATCTAATTCGAACGCTTCCCCGGAACATACTTTCTATGCTCGTTCTTCATTAAAACGGAATTTGTTTGTCGCACATATCCTGAACCTCACAAGCACTTGTTCCTGCCTTCGAGCTTTGGTCGGGGCTCATATAATGGAATTCGTTCGAGCGACAGCAGCCTTTTGTCGCCACCTTCGAATATTTCTCGAATTCCACGGGCCGTTATTATTTCACGTTGAAGGACAGAGAGTGAGAGAGAGAGAGAGAGTGGGTGGCTAGGGTGGTGGATGGTGGATGGTTTGCACATTTCCAGGTCAGGCGAACGGAACATGAGCTTACGGATATAGAGGGTAAGTGGCAGAGCTATAATGTGCTTTGTATGTAGAACACTCCGACGATCTACTTGCCAGCATTCAAGTTCGGGGCCATCCAATTTGTACTGCAGAATGCAGACAGAGAGTCGGTGACGTAGTTATCGTTCCTGCTGCTCGTTCGATGGAGTGTTCGTATTTTATCTGGCAACTTGGTTCCAGTAATTACCGCGACTATTAATTATTTCATCATATTAAGCACTCATAGCAGCACTCGCCCTCGTATACTCTTTGTGTGCTTATTCTGCCACTGTCTGACGGGGATCTGGTCGTTGGGTCAGGTCCAGAGCTAGAGTAGCTTGTACACAAGTATATATTCTCCGGCTATCGTTTGGGGGTTTGGGACGGCCAGTCGAATTACGGGAGAACTTTTCTGATGATTTTCGTTCGGATCGAAGCAGAAGTGGCTAGTTGGAATGAATGTGAAGTTCCGTATTTAATTCTCGTGTATGTGTGGGCAGTGGTTTCGGGGGTGGTTCCAGGTTTAATTGCTTTTCGTGTTGTTTGTTTAGTGTTTTTGGTCGATTATGCTCCAGGTGCACAAGTACGATAATTTCGATGCTACGACATTACGAAATAGAGAAATTGGATGTAATATTTGTAAACGATATGCAAGTGGTTTTAAGGAGGAGGCTAGTAGATTACATCGGGAGAAATGTGTGAAGGATGGGGATTTGTAACGGAAAACTGGTTTTATGAAACATAATTAGTTTTATTCGATTGTATTATTTGGGAAAGTGAATTAATAAAGCCAGAAATGAATACAAATACTTGTTAGATACGTTTTTAAACATGCACACGTCTCATTTTTTTTTGTAAAGAAATTATCTATTTATGTTGGATTCGCATACTTGTAGGTATGGCTTACAGCTAACTGGCTTAAAACTAACCTCACTAAACTAACTTAATTAAGTCAAACATCGGATATCATATTCGTGATCCATTGGCCTTTTTTGGAGCGACATACGAGTGTGAATGGTACCAGAAATACCTTTGCAGGCTTCAGAGTGCGTTCGAAGTTGTCGCTATTAAGTTGTTGGTGTAGATTAGGTTGACATTGTTCCCGATTAGGGCTAATCTGGCTCTGCGCACCAGAACCCCAGAACCCACGAACCCTTCTCTTCCATGACCTCCCTGCTCGGTAGAGGCAACCATTATGTAGATTGATAACGCAACGTGCGGAGATAGCAGCTCTGAAAAGAACCCATCTGAACATAAATTGAGGAAGACCTATAGGTAACAACATGGAAGTAAAAACAGGGGCACAAGATGCATCAGTTGTACCTATAGATAAGTTTGGTTTTCAAGGTCCAAAATACTCCTCCATTTAGGGCTAACTCCCAGAAATTCCACCGGATCATTAACTTCGTCGCGAATACCCCTAGTAAACGGGAAATTGACGGAAAATGGCGGCAGCTTCGACTGAAGCCTTTGGCGAAGAGGATGAATAAAAATTCCGCGGAAGCATCTGTATAAAGGAAAGAAAGTTTAAACGCACCACAGCAAGGTAGGGTCAAAAAGCGGAAAGAAAGAACACGACATAGAAAGAAACTGGAAACTAGCCGTCAAATTCCATGTAAAGCTTAAATGGAACTCCGGGAGACTATTGGCAAGCATGTAGGTCCTGATGAAACTGGCAGACAAGTTCGCCGGCTCAGGAAAGCCACTGAAGGAAGAGTTATTCCGTAAATTGCGCGATACAGTAATCCCGCGAAACTAGAGAATTTAATACTGACTTCCGTAGATAATCAAGTAGTTGTGAAGCTCGTGACTCCTAGAGTTAAAATTGAGCTAATAGACCTATCGCTGCTGAAGGTTCATTATTTAGATCATCGGTCAGCGAATTGCTCTGCAGATCTTCAATCATTACTCTGCACTAAAAATAGCGGCGCAGATGGTACTAAACACGTAATGGAATCGAAATCACAGTGGTCTTCAAAGATGCACTAGATGCCAACAAACGACAGCTGGTGAAAAAATGAGAATCTACAAAATTGCAGAGTAGCTCATGAACTCTTTATGAATTTCGTATGCGATCATAAGGTTCATTGTCATTGAGAAGTAGGTCTCATAAGAGGCTGAATTCGTCCAGTTGCCTGCCAGAAGCTGGATACGTGGCGATTGGGATCGCTCACGAATAGAAAACACGTATCAGCAGTCACGGCTAAAGCAACGGCTATGCCTGTCTAACATACAGAGAGGTAACTTTTGTATGCTGCTCCTTCTCCCCGAACTACCCAATATAGGAATTCAGAGATAATTTAATCACATCGGAGACACTCTTCGTAGTACTGAAGGCCGCGTCGTTGTAGGAGGTGGCTTCAATGCAAGGGCTTTGGTGTGGGACGTGCGCACTAAAAACAAATGAGAACCGGGCTTATTCGAGATAGGATTGTGGTTGAACTTACTAGTTTTGAATACTAGTTCAACGCCAACGTACCGAAGGTCTGACGTTACTGCGTTGCCGAATCTCGGTATCTCAGGAAGAGACGTGCGGCATTCAAGGACCAGCTTTGACGAGGTGCTAACTCCAGCCAGGGGCTGTCTATCCAGGTTGAACAGCAAAGAGACAGAGAAAGAGCAACTCTATATATCTGACTACATAAGAACCAATTGGCCACTACAAGAAACGCCAACACCTTTGCTTTAAAGACACTGCAGTAGTCTGGAAAGTGGACATAAAGCTTCAAGCCAGATGATACCATGGCGTCGGAGAAGCTGGCGGCCCCTGTAAGCGATTTTAGGGCTATAGAGGATTACACGGTGAGTGGCTGAAATCGCATCACTTTTCACAATAGCCACAACACACTACCTATAGAATGCTTAGCCCAGCTAAAGTGAGATGGTTGCATCTCTTAATGTGAACTCGGAAGAGAATGTTTTCGTTAGAACTCCAGCAAATAGTGAAGAAGTAGAGACTGCTATGAAAAATATGATGGGGTAGGGTAGAAGAGTTTTTGGGGTATCGATACCCGAGTGGAAACCTTTCCGTCGAGGAAAACAGAACACCGAACTGAAGCGCATTGCTCTACCGTGCAGGCGCTCGACACAGCGGGATTAGGAATAAACAGCAGGCACATGGCAGCGAAGAATGGGTTGGCCAGTAACGTTAAAAGGAGAAATGTCGGACTCTTTTCGAAGAGATCAACTGAGACCCGTGAGGTTGCAGATACGCACTGTTAACCCACATAATACGCTGCGTGCAATCTGGCGCTCTCATTGACGTGACAACCCTAGTTCGTATCTTGGCTTGCTGCTTCTGGCGCATCCATCAAGCACGGATAATGAACTAATCGTCAACCGGGGGATGTTCCTCTCTCTGGCCCTGATATGCCGTTTGCCCTGCATGCTGGGCAAGCTGGTGAAGCTCATCGAGTGGTTACTGAAGCCGCGTTTGCAGTCGGCAGTGAGATCATCTGGCGGTCTCTATCTGACAGAAAACATTATTTTGGAAGGGGACATTCAACTGTGGTCAGCATTCGTTGAGGTGGTAGCAAGATCAGGAGAGGCAGTCACGGCCTTCAAAATGCCTTCAATTCGACGTCCCTCGACTCTCGATCATGGCTTCCGTGCTACTGACTACTCACGGGCTATATCTAACGAACCGATGGCTGCTGTACGACACCCACGAAGGCCTCAGAACTCTGAAATTTTGTTGCTGCAGACTAATGCGCCTGGAAATTTCTGCAAATGAGTTTTTGGTGAGTTACGCTGATGAATCATCAACAGTGATCGGATCCGAAATTCCTTTTACACCCAATTCATACTATATCAAGTCATGAGGACGGTGGATGTCTGACGCTGTGGTGGAGGTTTCGGGAGTGATCTCGATAGACTTACTGGACCAAGAACGTAAGAAAAGGTATCGCATTCGCTCAGAGAAAATGGGTTTTTAAAACAGACGACAACCTCTTTTCAAAGGTTAACGGGAATTCATGATGTGATATCAGTTCTTGCCTCAGAACAGAGAGATCTAAGGAAATGAAACAAGCGTATACATATACGAAATTAAGTGAAACAATTTTACTACAAAGGTAAAATCTATAAATAGCACAAATCGAAAGAATTGCTACCTCAGATATTCCCCTTGGTTTCCCCGATACCTTAGTTCTACGAGGTTTTGTTGTTGTAGAGTTACTAACTGTAAACATGGCCAACTATCTTTCTCTATCCATCTCTTTCTCTATCTCACTCTATCTTTCTGTTCGCACAGTAAGTGAATGTCAAATTCCCTTACTACTACTAACGCTCAGTTTCAGGCAAATTGCTTCAATTCTCACTGCCATTTTCATTTCCTTATATTTCTCTCTTCTTAGGTTCTTACTATATTTTTTAAGTCGAAAACCCAATGCGAAAGAGGACCAATTTTCAGAATGTTTTGCATTCTTGGAGGACGCAGCAAAAGCAAGTGAAGGTAGATTTCCCTAAACACAAGAGGAATAGAGAATACCTCAGATGATTGCTAGGGAGACTTGACAAAGATCTAACCAAAAAATGACTTTACTACGTTTGACAAGTAAACGCACATCAAGGAATCCTTGACGTGCCTACAAAGACAAAATTCGGGACAAGAGCGGATTCTAAATATCCATGAGATTGCCAAAAATTTGACTTTGGTATCAAACAACACACCAAGGTCTCTTAAATGCCGGACAACGGGGAAGAACATTCCAGGCGAGGAATGAGAAAATACATAAGCAGTATTTTTATGTGAGTATGACATCTAGTGATACTTCAAGATGTTTCGAGGTAAGAGGTTGTTTTGGCACCAGTGATTAACGGTGAACACATAAGCTTGCAGCTGTTAATGGTCCTTAGATTTGATGAAAAGGATATAATCAGATTTGACTATTTGAAAGAAGACAAGATGAGTTAATAGCAGAAAAAAGATCATTGACAAATGATAGATCCTTGAAAAACTCTGCATGCGAGAAAAAGAGGAGCAAAAGTGAAACTGTTTGATGTTCGGTAGGAAAAAAACTAAGAGTGAAGAAAACCGAATGTGTCAAACGCTCGTTTACAATCAACCATAAAGTGTATGTAGTGAAGGTGGAATAATATTGCGGAGGAAGAAGTGGGTGCTCTGTATCCTAGCGAAAGGGATTGAAAAGACATATTACGTGAAAACATGAAATCTAGTACAAAATCTCAATTTTTGATTTCAACAAAAAAAAATTGCATACGGATCTTATTGTTTGAAAATGGATATCTTATAATACGCCACGCACTCTGAAATCGCAGTCATTTGACCTTATGAGCATAGAAACTTTGTAGGGTAACCGGTGCAACGACGTTTTTAACAAAAATAAATTTCCAAGGATTCTGAAGAAATGCTATAAGGTTAGCTCTGAAATGACCGAAAAAGACTTAAGTCAAAGCTTCAGACACGATAGGCAGTTAGCCAATGTATCCCTAATTAAGAAATTAGAGTTAAAACAAAATGAACATCTTCATTGCAGAATTAGTCTAAATCAAATCTCTATTTTCATAAAATATCTAGTCATTGAAATTCAACTACCCTCCTTTTGAAAATTTTCGGGTTAAAACCTACATATTAAATAAATATAACTGCTAATTGTAATACTTATTAATATTCACTTATATTTCTTTTCAGATTAAAATTAGAATGTGAAAAACTAGCAAATGAAAAAACCGAAATGCAAAGGCATTATGTTATGGTAAGTACTTAATATCTGCCAGAACACATTTTTCATTTTCACTTTTAAATTCTCATAAAATATTCACGGGATTACCGAATCCTTCCAACACAAACCAGATTTATACAGATATTTATGTATCTTCTTCTCGTTTGAATATGAGTGGAACATACCCTCTAACTCAACTTTTGTGTTAAAATACAAAGCAACACGTATTGTTGGTGGTGTTGGTTGTCGACGAGGAAGGAAGACATGAATTTATATCAGTCTCACAGTTTACATTCGTACATAATACAGTTTTATGTTCTTGTATCTATTATGTTAGCGCACGGTGTAGTGAAATCATAAATATATTCCATCGATTTTATTACCCTTGGCGTTTTCAAACCCCCCGAATGACGTGATACACTTGAACTGGTACGCACATTAAGGCAACAAACCTCAATAAAAATGGTGCTTGACAAGCGTGCAATCTTTTTCAGTGTTTTTCAATACACAAGTAATATAATGTATTCGAGGGTACTAATATAGGGTTTGAGGATAGAAGAAACAGTTCATGTTATTCATGGAAATGTATAAGGTTCTTTATGCAGGCTGTATGGAAGTTCCTTGTTCATAAATAGTTTATTAGGAAAGGATATAATTGTAATTCAGTATTTGTGTCTAGGTTAGGACTAACAGGTTAAATATAACTAGTTCATGGAGTGGGAAAGTGGTGTTCATGGTAACTCGATCGAAAAAAGTACATTTTTCGGGTTTTCCAGAATTATTCAAACGACTTTTCCTTTATATATCATCAATTCTAAAGAACATCTTTTACATTTGACAAGATATCTATGCATTTCAAATTTTATGAACGACCATGACCGTATCATTCAACGCTATAGGAAAAATAAATTCGAATCACCCATCAACCATATTTTCAACAGTCACGATGTCTAGCGAAAAATCATCACAAATTGTATTAAGCTGCTTTTCTCGTTTCTCTACCCTCCTGACTGCAAACGCTTCACAGGCAGGCAGTCAGCTCAGCCCACACCCCACATTCTATTAGCGTTTTATATGGTTGAAGGATACCGACAATGGCATTCATCCGAACACAAGGATAATAAACATGAAAAATAAAACGGTTCAAAGCAATGACTCTTGGGCTTGCATATAGGGGTGTTATACATCGTCGTCCTGCAAACGCTGGCAACAAGGACGTTGTCATGACATAAGGTGGTCTGTGTGTTATTAAAAAATTAATAGATCCAAAGCGGCGTTAAAGTGACATGGCGACGACAAGGAGTTTGATACGATTAACATTCGCAGTTCGTGTGTATTCGTTGCGGTTCTGTTTTTATGCAGGAAAGCAGAGCGATGACTCTTCAATTATTCCACGTCCGAAACAGGGAGGCGAACGAGAGTGTCGTTGACGATCATTAAATGCAACATCGTTTAGCGGCAAACTTTAGACTTTCTCATTTATTTATCTGGCACTGAAATGAATGCCTCGTGAGGCAAAGAAAGGATAAGAAGTAGATAAGCTATTGGGATGGGTTGCGGAACTACCGTGCCTGGGGAGATTTATGGATTTATGTTTCGCTATAGTCAACATGTAACGATAACCAACTCCCTATAGTGCTACTACTTCACACGGGAATATTTTCCACTTATCGAGTCAATTAAATTATTTTTATCGTTCAGTCACTCATCCTTTCGTGCTAGTAAAAATGAGCGTATAGAATGGGTTTTCAACGAGTATTTATTGAGTGCATTGTATTGTTCAACGAAGGATAAAAGCTGGTTGGTGGTTGAGTCATAACAAGTTCATTTTGAGTTTCAGTTTCTTGTAGTAAAGAAGAATGGGAAAGGGAGCAAACGCATATGAATGATTAATTACATACTCGACTGCTTCTATCTTGAACGGGATATGCATACAGACACTTTTGATAATATAGTTCATTTGTAGTCGATTGGGCATAAGAAATCGATATAGTAGATTATATTGAGGCGTTATTTGGCTAACCTAAGTCAATAAGTTACAAGAACTAAAGAAATTGATTTCTATACTTATATTGCTCTTAAAAATGATGCAAAATTATTTATAGCATAGTGCGTGTCAACATTGTCGCCATTTGTGCTTTCATTGAGTGTTGTCTCTGGGTGCGAATCCAGTTTTTGCCTACATTTAAGCTTGCAGCTATTTAAATTCGTAACTTCCACTACACTTCACTTTCGTAAAAATCCACTTTTTGGACTCGTAAACACTGTTCACACGTATGAACACCTCATAATGTCTTTATGCAGTTTCGTTTGAAATGTGCCGGAATGGACGCCCATGTCACAGACGCTATTAGACAAACCTCCTCTAGTGATTTTCTCCTCCTATTCCTCTCGTTGCAAAGCCAATTCAATAGTGCCATTGGTTTATTGCCAAAAGTCAACCAAATGTGTAGTTGATAAACTTTTTAAAGAATTTTCTTGTGTGGGCTCGAGACTTGAGAGTGTCTGTGGCGATATAAATTCACTATTTTCAGTTGCTAGGACCGAGCAACCTAACTCTCCTTTGTCATCTGTTCGTTTATGTGGTGCTTTGTCATCTTATGTCGATCCTGATCTTCACCATCCGCCTCTTGTTATAGAACTTTCCTTTACTTCATTTCCCAAGAATAAAAATACATCTGTGCTGCGTTATAACTTTGCTAAAGCGGACTTCGCTTCCATGTCCAATGTAATTGTTTACTGGTTTGCTTTTTTCACAGATCTAAATGTTGATTATGGCCTTCATGCGTTCTATGGATTTTTGTCTAATCTTGTTTCCTGTGACACCCCCACTTTTCGTGCGAAAAGAGGTATTGGCAGTATTTATAATTCTTCTTGGCTAACTGTTGACGTGATTCGTGCTATTAAACCAAAGACGCGGCTCGTCGTAGATTTCAAAGCTCTGATTTAAAGGTTGATATTTTAAGTTACAAAAATCTACATTCGTTTGCTAAACAGAAGATTAAAGATACGATGAGTGCTTACCACCGGCACATTGAAGCCTCCATATTATTCTGTCATCAAAAAGCTGTCTGGTCCCATATACGTTTCCTTAAAAAATCTCCCTCTATCGCTTTTGTGATGCATCTAAATGATTTGTTTGCTTCCTCGCTACAAAAACTATGTGAACTGTTTGCACATTTCTTTTCTTCTGCTACCTCTCAGCTTAGTTCATCTTTCTCTGACAATGTTTTCTCTTCAGATATTAATAGTTTCTGCTTGTTTTTGACGAACTCGTTGGAGATAGTAGGTTTGCTTGCTAACCTAGACAGTGGGACGGCTTACCTAATATCATTGCAAAGGCACTGTCATCATCGTTGTGTGTTCTTTTATCTGTCCTCTTTAACCTTAGCATTTCTTCCTGTATGTTTCTTTCTTTCTAGAAATCTGCTAATATTTTCCCCATCCTTAAAATCGGAGATTCGTCCTTCATATCCAATTATCGCCTCATATCCCTTTTATTTTGCTTCAGTAAGCTTCTCGAAAGAGCTGTTTACAATGGAGTATAACCAATAATTGAACCTCTTCTCGCTTCTGACCAACATGGTGTCGTCAAAGGTAAGTCAACAGTTGCCAACTTACTTTCGTTCAGTGACACTGTTGCGTCCGCCATCGACCAGCAAAGGTAAATGGGTATATTATATACAGAC
Organism: Nemotelus pantherinus; assembly: GCA_963978885.1. Classification (NCBI taxonomy): domain Eukaryota; kingdom Metazoa; phylum Arthropoda; class Insecta; order Diptera; family Stratiomyidae; genus Nemotelus; species Nemotelus pantherinus. The sequence continues at coordinate 44,284,541 of OZ022264.1, forward strand.
GTTGTCAATGCTTTTGCCTTTGTGAACCATGACATCCTCCTCTCAAAGCTTTATGGTTTCAATATTTTGGGTCAACTTTGGTGCTGGTTTAGCTCATACTTTGTTGCTTGTGTTTGTTTCGTAACGGTTCACTCTTGTTCTAATTCCCCCTTTTGTCTTGCTTCTGGTGTTCTACAAGGCTCAATTCTTGGTCCTCTGCTTTTTCTGCTGTTTATAAATTATCTTCTTTCCCTCTTTAATTCCCCGTGTCTTTTGTACGCTGACGATCTAAAAATATTCAGGTTGATTGATTCAGTGGGTGACTGCTCCTAGCTGCAAGATGACTTGTCTGCTCTGGAGAACTGGTGCTCTGTTAATTATTGTTAAATGCTTCCAGATGTCCTTTACATGTAAATTATCCCGCATCACGTTTTCCTATTCAGTCCTTGGGTCTCTTCTCGGTCCTTTTGATCATTGTATGGAGCTTGGTGTTGTGTGGTTTCTTTATTAGAGCATCGAAACCTTTTGCTGATAGTTCCTCGTGTGTATGCCTGTACATCTCCTTCGTGCGTAGTGTCCTCGAATATTGCTGTCAAATTTGTTGTCCTCATTATCGTTTGCTAACTGATGCTGCTGAGTCCGTACAACGCTATGTACTCCTCAAGCTCCGTATTAAAAGTATCTAAAGCCCTGAATAAAATGTCATATAGTTATAACAAACAATCCCTTATTAGTCACAATCGCCAACTTCCCGACCCACTCTCTTGAACGTTCTCCAACTTTTTAGTTAGATGCTCTAGCACCGTAAAAAATAAGTAGGTTGCACTCTTTCATATCACAGCGTCATAACCGATTTATGTCATTCAGTTTTTAACAAAAAAACATGCATGCTTTACAACTGACATACTAAATATACAGAATCTCAACCATACTTGCATATTCGACCCAATCTTAATCTCTATATATACAATACTGGGGTATGTTCCGTCACCTTGATGGCTGGTTAAGGTAGTCTTTAGACTCAAAACGGGGAGAGATCAATATTCAGATCAAAAGAATTTTAGGCCGATCAGCTTAGTTTCGTTTTTGCGGAAATGCCTGTGGAGACTTTTTGAACGGCACACACGGTCCAGGGCGCTTAAGTGTAACCTCTTGAATGATGAGCAACATGGGAACTAGCGAGGAGAATCATGTTAGCCAGCGCTTCATTGACTAGTTTCCATAGTTAAGGGAGTGATCTCAAATGGTGAATATGCGATTGGGGGTATTTGTGGACATTTGACTGCGGGGCTTAGTTAAATGGATTGACGCAGAGATTGTTGCTGTCGGAAGCTGGAGCTGACTGCTACTTGAGAACGGAGGCGATAAATAGATGCGTTCGAGAGGGTGTCCTATCGTCGCTCCTATGAAGTGGTTGGACTCTGAAAGAAGTGGGCCTGGCCACATCAAAAGACATCCATTTGTCTGCGTGAGCATCAACTACTCTCTTTCGAAAAATGACGTGGAAGTAGAAGATCTGAAGTGGAAGTGCCAAATCTTGTTTCGTAAGAATCTCAGCAATTTTATTTCCCTAAACACCACAGTGCACTGGCACCCATAGCAGATATACTTTATTGAATGTGTCGACAGAGTTCAATCGTACCCTGCACTCTTGGACAACTTTCGAAGTAGTCAGGGGTATATGTGGCGCTAGCACTACAGCTTGACTTGTCGCTGCAAATAGTGATACTTTTCCGCTTCCACTCTTTTACAATTGCCTTCTCCAGATAGCGAATATTTCTCCCAAAGTAAAGGTTCATTTATCCGAGTTATTAGTGAAGAAGATCTTGGAGTATCCCCTTGTACAGACATCTGGATACTTTGAGTCACTTCTGCTCAAGAAGATTACTTCGTATCTTTTTCCGAAGTCGAGTAAGGGCACTCGAGCGTCCGAAGCAATCGCGAGAATTTGAACGATGTCACGGATCGAATCACTAATACAGCAGTATCCCACATCGTCGTTTCCTACTCATTGGCCAAGTTGAGGTAGTCTATGGACATAGTTCATCGCCACACTCTAAATTCGAATGTTAAGAGCAGGCAGATTGAGAAGCGCATCTACTAGTAGACTCCCTGCTAAACGAACTACAATGCATACTTATGCCGATGGCGTAGTTACACTAGCAGCCAGTAAGGAACAGAATGTGGTATGTGAAAATAGACAAGACACAAAATGAAACTTATTTTATTTACCAGGAAGGACTAGTGCTTCCTAATATGAAGGGTGCAACCACTCAACTTTCAGATGTAGTCAAATATCTGGAGTAATTTTGGACAAACAGCTTCTCTGGAAGAATTATGTGGAAGCGAAGCTTACTCGAGCTTTAAATGCTTTCAGGCCATGCAAGAGAGAATTTGTCACCACATGGTGTCTGAAGCCTCATGTAGCTATGTGAACCTACGTACCAATCATGAGGCCGATGATCACGACCACAATTGCTCAACTTTGCCTATAATTTCACTCTGTTCGCCCTATCGGCTGAATAGCCCAGACATTTTAAACAAAAAGAAACGTTCTGCATGGTCATCGAATTTGGTCACCATAAAAACTTGCACCAAAGTTACACATGAAAAATATAAGTGGCTTCAACAGTTTCTAAGATATGAGAAAATGTCGACAACCATCAAGTTTTTGACTTTTTTCTTTCGCTCGTCCTGTTTTGGCATATAAGGTAGAAATGTCGAACATAGTTTCAAAAGTTTTTTATTAACGAAATCCAGGATCAATGATGAAAGGAAATATGTTATCTCCTTCATACGTGCCACATACGCTGGACATTTACAGAGGAAATGCTCCGCCGAGTCAGCCTCTTCTAGGCAGGGTGGACATAGCTCAGTCTGTGCAACACCTATTCGGTGCATGTTTTCCCCCATGTGCAATTGTGATCAGTCAGTATACCTGTCATGGCTCTGCAAACTTTCCTAATCTTGATGAGGAGAAACCTCGCAGTTCTATGGTTGGGCTCGGAAAGAAAGACTTTAGTGGGCCTGGCCACATCAGAAGACATCCGTTTATCTGCGTGAGCATCAACTACTCTCTTTCTTGCGACCGCAAAATAGCTTTACAATAGTCGTTTTCGTTGCTATCGATCCACCAGATTTTCACGTTAGATGGTTCTCCTGAACGGATACCAGAAATTAGCAAATTACTGGAGAAGAGTTAAACGTTTGGCCCAGTCCAGACCACCATTGATCAGGTTTCGGGTATTTGATGTTCCGGCTCACGAATCTCTTCAAAAAAGGGCCAGACTTTCCAATGAAGTGAGGAGGCATCCGCTCGAGCCAAAACAAAACTATCACTGAAAGAAAAACTCTTGGTTGATTCAACTATTTTTAATAGTGTTGCAACGATTCATTCAAAATCGTTAAATGAACTAAGGAAAATAGTTATTTTTACTATGTTAATATAGTTAATTTAACGATATAAAAGTAGTTGGCTCTGGTTGGAAATCAACTGTTTTAATTGTTTCATAACCACGAAAATTAGTTGATAAATAGAAAATATTCATCAATTCACTCAAAACTTCAACGTTTCGAATTATCAACAGTTTTTATGGTACTTAAACTACTTTGCAATAGTTGATTTCAACAAACGTAATTCAGTGAGCAAAGTCTTTGGAATTATTCTACGCAAAGAAGAATAGTTTCAACATTTGGACGTTTTTCATGCTCCGAATGAAATTGTTTATCAACCACGCGTTATGGTGCATAAAAGTAATCAACCATTTTCTTATGGTTGTTTTAACTATAGCCCTAGTTGATGGCAAAACTAAGGAAAACTGTTGATTTTTCATACTCCTCATACTCATACTCCTATTCTATCATAGAAGTTTCATATGATACATGGCAAAATTGTGTTCGGTTTGTTGTCGATATAATTCATATTCATGTTATGCTGTGAAGCCTTTATATTACGTTGCATGACGCTATTTTGTTCAGAATACAGCGTTTTCCGCTGTGGCAAAACAGTGGGCCGCGGCAAAGCGCAGTCAAAAAATTAGAATGCACTGTTTTGTATGGTAATGCGCACAATGGCTGCGGCCGAATTTGCGGCAGCGGCAGCGGCAGAATTTGCCAAATTTCTAATTTTGCCGCACCGCTAGCGGTGATACCTACCATAGGTTGGCATCACCACTAGGTTGAAGTAAATCTGATTGAATTAGGTTGAATGGTCTGGCCAACCTAATCCTCGTACAACAGGATTTAGCAATACAAAAGAAAAAAAAATGAATTTGGTTGGTGCCTTGATTGCATTGACAGCGACATTGTCGCTGCATTGTGATACACCAAATTCAACTGCGGCATTCACGCCTCCCCTGCCTATATTTCGTACTATGTATATGGTTGGAATACCATTGTTTGTGGTTGCTTACTTTTTTTGCACCACGGACGTTGTTTATCAACCACGCGTCATGGTGCATAAAAGTAATCAACTATTTTTTTATGGTTGTTTTAACTATAGCCCGTAGTTGACGCAAAAACAACTAAGGAAAATTGTTGATTTTACCAAGATTTTTCTTTCAGTGATCCACTATGCTGACATGTCCAAATTGCAGTCTACCGTTCATCATTCAGATTTAAGCCTAAAATAAGAGAGCAGGTGCAGTTTTGACGTAGGATGGAGAGATGATCAGTTACCTTAGCCATGCTCTGACCAGTGCCGAACAAAAATACTCCACAACAGAGTGGAAACGCACCGCTGTTTTTATGGGGATAAAAAGTTAAGGTCGTATGTAAAGGGCAGTAAGCTCCGCGTGGCAACTGATCACCAATGTCTAGTCTGGATGAAGAACCTGAAAGATCTTAGTGGTCGTTTAGCCCGATAAGCGCTGAGGCTCGAGCAGCACGACTAAGGTGTCGTATACCCTAAATGCTCTCTTACGGTCTATGTAGATAGCGGAAGTGGATGTGTGATCGCTGGTTTGATGCAATGAAGGATCGAAGAGGGAAAGTGATGATTGAGTAGTGGACAATTGCAAAAGCATTTTGAAGGTCGGTGCCCAGAAAAAAAAGGAGGGGGGGGGGCACATCTGAGTTCTCGAAGGATTTGATTCAGTGCCACGACCAACCCACAGTATACCTTATGGGTTTCAAAAAACACTGCCCCTGCTGGTGCAAGGATTCTAATGACGGAATACAGCTGCGAATGTGAGGAGGTATGACCAGCCAGCGGTGCAAAGTATGTAAAGTAGTAAAGAACTCTTACGGATGGCTGAGATCCCACTGGATGGCCATCAGGCGAGTCCCAAATAACGAGCAAATCAAAACATCAAAACGCTTGCTACGAACTTACTTGCGCGAGAAATATCGGGAGTGTGACAAAAAGCTATGAAAAATTCGCTGCACCTTACGTATCTGTATCCATAAAAATATTACGATCACCCCATATTTCTTAAACTTTGGAAGAGTAAGAGAACAATTCGACCGAGAAATAATATGGACCCAGTGTTGAGCGGGTAAGAGACAGAAAAATGGGCAGATCTAAGAAGGCGAAATTCTTGCAGAAGATCCAGGAAGAGGCGCTCCAGCGACTGAAGGAAGCATTAAGTGGGTCGAAATAGCTTTATGATCTACGACCATGGGGGGACGAGCAGCTCTTACCTAAGGATCTAGTATGGCAACAGAATGACGTTTCGTTCGACGCGGCCAAGTACTTTACTGCTAAATTAGCACCAGAACATATGAGACCGTTTACGGCGGGGGAACGGACGTCCAGCTGGAAACTCCATGTGAAAGGTTAATGGAGTGTAGCACGCAATAAGCTTTAAGAGGTACTCTAAATGAATTAGAAATCCTATCAAAAACAGGACACCTCGAGTGAAAATAAGCTGGCTTAAAATGGATATTGATTTATTTTTTATAAGACGGAGGTAGCAGTATTAAAAGCAGGGGGTAGGTTAGGTTAGTAAAGAGGGCTGCCGGGAACGCGGCTTGCATTACGCCACCAATTTGGGCCCATTTGCCACCCTCCGCTGGCTTTTTAGAGCTGCCAAGTGACCGCTTCGCCAAACTGGATCAGCTGACTCAGCGTGACGGTACTGGCCACCTCTGCTAACCCTTGAAAGTGGTAAGAACCAAAAATCTTGAGGCGTTTATTATTTAGGGCCAGACAATCACAGAGAGTATGCTCGATGGTGTCCTCTTCCATCTCGCACCTCTTGCATAAATTGCTAGATGTCAGTCCCATTCTGTTCGCATGAGATAAGATAGTGCCCTGTGGGCAAGCCGACCGTGGCTCTCAAGCGGTTTCTGCAGAGCTTGAGCAGTTTCCTGCTTTTGCTTGGATCAGGTGATGACCATAATGCTATCACAATTTGTATATGTGCGATCGAGAGTAGCCCAGCAAGCCTAGCTTAGCATAGTAAAAAATAATAGTAAATATTTGAGCTAGAGCGCTTAGGGTATACTTAGTTATTTAGAACTAGAGAGCGTACGGTGTACATAATGTAGTTCGAAATAATGAAACTGGTTACCAACTAGGCGGCGGTGAGATTGGCCTGTTCTTTACTTATTTTGTTTTCTTTCATCTTTAATCAAGTTCTTTTTTCATCCCTGGGTCGTTTAATTGGGCAAAAAAATATGTCGTTTCCCGCTCTATTCTTTTGGTCGTGGATTTTTCTTCTTTTCTTTCCCTTTGATTTGTTTTCTGAGCACCTGGACTAATAAAGAAGCTCACTGTAAAACAGTATAGGTTTATTTGAGTTTTTTTTACATTATCTGATCGATTAATTTATAGCTGTATACATGTTTTTGACTAATATTCAATAATAACACACAATAACACATCACATTTACAGATAAATATATTTTCTATGTAAAAAAAAAATCAAATCGCAAACACTTTTAAATTCACCATGTACACTAACAACATTTTAAAATTGATTTTACCCACCCAAAGCCAATATCGCATCCCACCACATATGCATATATGCTAGACAGCGTAACAATCTCGCCAATAGCTTCATGATACCGCCAAGGGATATGCCACCCATTCACCCGTTACTGTCTAAAGACCTTCAAGTTCGGTTCAATTCCTATTCGCTTCAGCGCTACATATGTTGCTCAATATTTTATGGAGATATTTAGCCAGCATGACCGTATATTTTCCTTTCCACCATGAGCACAATGCGGTCCTGGATATGGCAGCAGCAACAACTAAACTATGAACATACATGAGATTTCCTGATCCTGAGAAATTTACAAGTTTTCAGCACGGAAATATGTGTTGGTTTCCTTGCATCTATCGTACAGCATTGGTCTTACGGTCGCGTTACGTTCGGTGAATACCGAATAGAAATTCTAGCATGACAACAAAAACTTAACTTGACTCGACTAGGAAAATCCCGTGGAGCAGCAGATTTTGTAGTCACCGAGCTTTTCATGTGATACAGCCGAACTATTTTGATCCCGCCAGACGAAGAAGGAGAAGTGGATGTGTTAGGATGTGGGATGAATGTATACGAAGTAAGGAACATAATGCAAACGGAAATGCCACTCTGTGCACACTTCACATGTTTATTTTAGAACTGGATGTATTGTGTACATTTTCGCTGGGCTTCGTATTTTTCCTCAATGAAAGTTTATTGAATCTGTTTATCATGTCCAGGGAATTGATGGACAGCATCATATTGTATTGGATTAGATGGAATTGAAATCAGTTTGTTTGCTGTATCATGGAAAACGGAAGAATGGGTAAAGATGGATGTTTACATGGCCATCGATCTATAGATGTAGTATGAGCCTGTGAATAGAATGGAATAGTGAATAAAATTTAAAATTGAGGAATCCGGATTGTTTGTTCTTGACAAAAGAAGTCAGTAAAATATATAGCTATAAATCATAGAATGAATTAGCAAAACTATAATTGATAAACACAGAATGCATTTACCAATTTTATTTTTTTAAATCTTTATGTTATCTGGTTTTCAACTCGAAGAAAAAGGAAGTAAATCAATAAACACCAAGGCGTTTTACTTTGTCCAAAACTGCCAGATTAGCTTAGAATCGCTTAAACACTCGGTAATATGCTGGAGAAAATTATTTTTATTTGAATCCAACCCCTGTAAGGTTAATTTAATCTCATTCATATTTTCGTAGCTTTGAAAGCTCAGTATTTTTATTTATTTTTTTTGGTTTAAAAATTAGACATAGTTCAATGTCATACCTGCAGATATCGAAATTTCAAAATAATCTATCCCTTCTACTACTTTAACTACAAATTGCCTACTTTTTACTGCTGATAATGTTTGGCACCATGAATTGTGGGACGAACTATGAAACTAGAGCAACGAACGTCTTTCACAAATGATAATTTAACAATATCAAATCAGGTACAACATTTTAACAGCCATCGAACGCAAAATTGAAACAGACTATCCACAATAAATGATTTAAGTCCACTAAAAATGTTGACAAAAATGAATATGTTAGCTGCAACATTTACTGATATTTATTCTATCTTAAGAACTTTCTCTGAAAATACCTCCATTCCTTAAGCCAACATAGTCAAACACATCAAAATGGGTTTAGATCGTTGATTAACCTAAAACTGATACCTCCGTTCAAAGGGTATACAGATGAAGCTTAAATTTGTCAACTTCTAGTAGATGGTACCACGCTTATTCAACTTCAAATTGTTGCTCAAATTGTTGTACAAAAACAATGCCCATCATTTCATCTTCCACAAATCTTTAGTTCGAAATTCGCCGTTTTAGTACTTTCGACTAAAGTAGACTCAAGCAACTGCAGGTCTGTTTTGAAAAAACTCACGGCATTGTGGCTTCCTTTCGTCGGTAGAACGTGTACATTACTATTTTCTTATACAGTTGTCGAAATCTACTTTATGCTTCTATTCGTATTTATAACTTTATATCTAAAAATTGCATCAGATTTGCAATACACTTGCTAAGAAGCTCCTTTGATGCCAAACTAGCCCGCCGAAGACGGATTGTGGGTGCGACTCTCTCGCACACTAATAAAGGTCCTAAGAGCTGGAGAACGGCTTAAATCACACCCAAGACAGTAACGTCCGAACTTGTCACATTTCATCTCTGAAACCTACAAAAAAAGAAAAAGAGAGAAAAGAGAATATCAACTATTATTTGACCAAAAAATATATGTATATTTCTACCAAAGTATGTTCTAATCTAGTGTAGCTTTTATGTCATCTATATCGCATTTTATCGAGGTTTTTAATGTTTTATTAGTCTTCTTTTGCTATCTATTATGAGCTAATTATTATTTGTTAACTTTTCTAAATTTAACTAACAATTCGTTCGATGAAAGTCGTAACTACATCCGCTGAAATTAAACAACACGTGCAAACAAAGCAACAATTCATATCTTACTCAAATATTATTTAGAATATTTCTATAGAACCAATCTTAGACCGCTTTTTCCCTACTAGCACAACAAGTAACCAAACTTGGAGCAACCAATCGAATCATGGCACACGACAAATGGGTAACTCTGCTTCGTTCACTAACCATGGTTCGAAACGCTGTTGCCGTTTTTCGCCTCACTCTTAATATTTTTTCCTAATCAACATGTTCTTTGTTCAACACTTGACAATTAAACCTTCAGTTTTCGTCCCAACGAGCTTAAAACACTCAACCTTTGAACTTAGAGTTGGCCACCGAAATCGGGTTCTCAGTAGCGTTTTCGAAAGTAGTAGCGAAATTCGTGACGTCATCTGCGCCGGTAAAGTGGTTCCTGATTAATGTCTGCTTTCTTCAAGACACCCTTCAGACAAGTTAGAATTCCCAAGTTAGAATGGTGATGTCGCAAGATGACCTTCAAAGGATACCGAGTCATTATTGCGTGCAGCTTTTCCGTAGCTTTCCAACGGTCGGCCATTTATTCGGCAAGTCTTTCTACAATCTAGGGGCCATCTAAAGGAAAACAATCAAATTCAATCAATTTAATTTGATTTTCATTTTATTATATGCACAAAACACCTCCTGTATTCGTTCAAATGACCAAAGTCCATAAATATACTAAGATAGGACCAACTAATCCTGTTGCCATCTATATGACTTTTCATCGATCGATCTCTGATATCAAACTTTTCATGGCTAATCTAAAATAGTCGGTTTTCCACTTCGCCTCACTGAAGCATGAAGTTTCTCGAAAATTTTATTAAGAAATGATAATAAAAAAAATGTTTGCCTGTTGAACATGCACCCACTAGGGGACTAACCTTTTCGGTGAGGCTGGACATGAGTCCAGGGGCACCTTAACTCCCGCGGTCTCGTAAATTTTACAACCCCAATAGGGTTATAGACACTCTCGTGGCGACCTGTAGTCACGAGGAGGACCTCAGCACAGTCGGAGAAGCCAGCTGGCGAACCAAAAAGGATCTCAATCTTTTCCTCCTTAGCACTTTTAGTGCTACTTTCAGTTTTTCCAGACGGTTTCCCGGCGGATTTCATTTTGCCGTATCTTCGATAATAGGCCAATTTTTCCCAGACTTGTATGTAAATTTCGCCCGAAACAACTCAGAAAGATCCACGAATTCATGCTAGACAAAAAAAAATAATTTTGGAAAAATGGTTTTTGCCCAATTTCCACTATCAAAAATTTTTTTGGCCCTTAAAACATCACTCCCCGACCACTTTCAATCATCGAAAGCGCGCGTAGAGACAGTTTTTGCCAAACTATGGTAAAAAAAACCCTTACCCCCCTACAAAACCGAAATTTTTGTATCGCAGCAATAGGTCTTGCCCCGTTACGTCCCAAACCACTCTAACCCAAAATTGACCGATTTTGTACGATTTCAGCTACTTTTGCCCTAAAAACTTGTTGAATATTTGAATAAAATACTCGCAAGTAGGAAAATACTCGATACGAAAATACTTGCAAGTACGAAAATACTCGTGAGTATGAAAGTATGAAATACGAGTATGAAAGCACTTGCAAGTATGAAATACGAGTACATATGAATATTACGTTATTATTTGATTGAAATGAATTAAATGGAGGAAATTTATTGGGTAAATTCTTGATTACATGTGTGGTTCACAAAAATACTCGTACCTAGTTTTTTTGAATTTCGTTCTAGGTAATTACTGTTCCAAAAAAAATACCTGTTCCATATACCTGTTCCATATACCTGTTCCAGTATATATGCTCCCTCTCTACCATCAATCACACGATTATTTACTATCCAACCTCACTAATAGCTCAGCGATGGGATCACACAATCATTTACCAGCTCACCGCTCTTAGCTTTGTGCGGTGATCACTCGGTTATCTACCAGCTCACCACATTTTGCGGAACTTGACTCGACCGAGTCATCGTCAGTGTAGTAATTTTACTTAGATAAGGCGCTGGTTTTTTCGCCGACTAACTCAGCCCGACGTAGTATTTTGAGAGGGTCCTGGATCTGTATACTACGACATGCACCTAAAAACAACCCTTAAATACAGACGACACACACGTTTAAGAAGGGAAACCTAAGAGAAAGGACTTATTGCCCGTTTGGTAATGGGATTATGTCGATTTTGTTAAATTTGGTTTAGCACTTCATCATTGCTCAGAAATTGAACGAAAATAAAAGATTCAATAAACAAATTATTGACTATATACTATTACTAAATGGTATAAAAAATAGATCAACATTTAACATAAATCGACTTAGCCTAATCCAACCAAATAAAACTCAAATAACCTCAATAATAAAAACAAATTAATTAAAAAATATATAAAAAATATCACTTAAATTATATAAAAAATATCACTTAATATGATAATATAATGGAAGCCTTGTGATTAAATTTTGTGTCAAAAGAAACAACTACTCCACCTAAGTTCATAATTAGAACTCCAGTCAGTTAACAATTAGGCCGACATTTGATAAATCTTGATAGTTTTAAATCGAATAAATTGCCGTATCTGCCAATCCAAGCAAAGTACTGGCACCAGTTTGTCTGTGCATTTATAGCTGCCCCAAAAACAATTCTGAACACGAGCCTATTGCAAAAACACAGCACCAAAAATTGTCACCGGCCCGGAACAAACTTTGTTTAAAAAGTCAACCGTCTGCGCAGATGATTGACAATAAAAGTTTAGTAGCACCAATCATCTCCACAGACGAGTGACTTGCAACCAGTGAGATAGTAGAAACGGAGTGGACACAGACGGTATAACTTTCCACCATTAGCCCCTTCGATCCTCTCGCGCACAAAGCATATTAAAGCTGCCTTTCCGCCATTTCGCTCTGATTGTCAAATTGGAGGGGAACTACTTGGATTTGACCAGATTTGACGTTTAGCGGATAAAAAATTACTACCATCCCCTTCAATGTAAATCTTATGGGCATGTCCACTCCATTTCTACTACCTCACTGCTTGCAATTGACACCGCCGTCTTGAGTCAGCTCCATAACCGACAAAAGTAGCACATATGGCTTTTTAATTGTGTGATGCGCATTGGAGCTAACACTTCAGAGACGGTACTTTCGCATTTTCTGCAGCTATTTGCACATTTGCATGCTTGCAGATCCACCTATTTCACATACATCCAACCTTTCAAATAAAAATTTTCCAGGAGATCGTAGCTGACTACACGCATCATATCATTTCATTCTATGCACTCTGCAAACAAGATTTCTCTGTTGTTATCCATCTTGAACGAGAAACGTATTCAAGACTTCATTTATGAAAATGCCTAGAAGTGCAAATTCCAATGCTACTACGCACACAGGAATGCTAACTGCATTTCCATCCCTAGCAATAAAAGCCGTTTGGTATTTCTACTTTCTGTTCACTTTTGCACTTACTATCATAGGCGTATCCTTTGCGTTGTATATCCAAGTGCATAGACGTGCATGGACCAAATAATTCGAAAGCAAATTCTCTTGGTTTATCCAATTTCAACTAGAGCATACATGCGTGTATCGCATACATTTCTCGCTCCTCCAGTTTTTCGCGTGAAACATTCAGAAATCCCATGCACGAATAATAACTGGTGACAAAATTCGGCAGCTACTAAATTGCGAAATCACATTTGCTGATAAGAGTACCAGGGAATGAAACTGCTATTGCGGACAGGAAGGTATCTAAGTACGGTTTTTTTTTCAAAAGTTCACATGAACAATGGAAAAAGTGCTCGGAATTAATTAATTAAAAGACTCTGAAAAGGGTGTAATTATATTCATGTTTGCAGTGTATATTTTTGTAATAAAAAAAAAACTAGAGAATCATTTTCATCTAGAATAAAAATTGAAAACCAAATTAAAACTTTGATAATTTTTATTTATTGCCATCATACAATGCTGAAAATAATCAGATAAGTAAAAAATTTGAAAAAAATCTGTGAAAAATTAAGCAATGCAACTTTTCTTTCAAAATTGATAAATACCGTTCGTTCATTATGCAATCCATACTCTCTGTTCAATGCATCAACAATCAACATTTCATGTTGAATAATTACCGGACAATTAACACCAACACGCAAAAAAACGTGCAAACACTTTTGCGGCTTCACGGGCCTTATAAAGTGTGAACATGATGATGACACTCAACAGTGTGCTGCACTGATTCACAGAGGTGTTAAGAGTGCAAGTAAATTTACATATCTCTGCGATTCAAGCAAGCAAATTAAAATATTTGGAATTTTAGTCCGAAAAATTATCGGGATTTTCATGAAATCGAAAATATTTCATTGGTTTAACTGAACCTGGTCATGAAATCCATGTATTTGGATATGTTGCATGCATATGAGGGAATTGATAAGAATGGGCGACTAACCGAGATGGAAACTAATTGTATTTTCGATCCAAGCAAAATCATTTTCAGAGAGTAACTGACAAGACCTATTTTGTCCATAATTTGAATCAAATTAATACGCACAGCAAGATCTCTGCAAAGGTCGATGCCCACTAGCTTCAAATACAACTGGAATAAGGCTGCATAGAAGAAAAAAGCTTAAACTAAACATTTTTTCGTGCTTTTCCTATTGTTGAGCCTGACTACTCCCAACTAATTTAAAACGAGTTTTCTAAAATAAGAGAATTAATTCAACAGCGGAGTATTTCAAAAACGGAACAATCGGTAAATGGAGTAGCTTAAAATAGAAGAAGTCTAATGGAAGAGCATTCTAAAAACAGAACAGTTCAAAATAATCCGAAAAAAGTGCTAGAAAATAACTATTCATCCAAAAAAGCAGCAATGGCAAAAGAAGCTGTCGAAAAAGGGAGTAATCTATACAACAATCGGTAAAATGAGTAGTCGCAAAAAAGAGCGTAAGAGGAGGAGTATACCAAAAAACGAGTAACTCTAAAAAGTAATAGTCTAAAAAAGGTAAAGTTCGAAAACCAATTGTACTCGAGAAAGGAGTACTCCGGAAAATAACATAAAAACACATCAAAATTTCCAAAAACAAGTAAGATTAAGAAAGACATGAATTGAATTTGTAATATAATTGGTGATCCCGAATAGAGAGCCCGGTAAGAGCCTTATATTATAGGTGTCGACCGGTAAGTTCAAATTTCCAGATTTTCTGATTCTTGCTTTTATTGGAAGGAAAGAAAACCTTCAGTTGTCAATTTTAATATTTATCTATTTTTACGAATTTCAAAATGGTGTCTTACTGGCACACAGATCACAGTCAACTGTTACAATTTCAGCCGCCCCATTTCCTCTGCCGCGTTCCGCTACGTATTCCTCGTCTAACGCGTTTCATGTTTATTACATTGTTGTTTTTTTCAAAGAGGGGTAAGCATTGATGGGCGCGACGGCAATAAAAGCACCGTTATTCGTGTCAGACGTGCCATCCTTCTTGTTTGTCAAGTTGGAGAGCCAGTTCAATTTCTCGGGGACTAAAACATCCCGGACAAAGTACAACTACGTGCTTTGAAATTGAGCCCTTTATAGGACGTGAAATTGAGCCCTTTATGGGACGTAATTGCAAGTCCTGACTTGGAGGCATCATACAAGCCAGCGATTCTGCTAAGCTAAAACAACTTCTGGATAACCCCAGCCTGGGCAACCATCGCAACTACTAAAGGAGATGAAGTAGTTGAGAGGTTTTTCAGTTGGTTGGAACCTATTAAAATTCTGTGGTTCCAGTGGCTTCAGGAGCCAAAACAATCGTTTTTACATTGTTCATCGGAAGCCAGCTTCGAAAAACTAGCAAAAATCGCTGATAAAATCGCTGAAATTTTCAACCATCCGCAACAACACTAGGCTGTCTTTTCCGAAACACAGTCGGTGATGGCCCAACTTAAAACACAAGTAACGGCCCTCACATAGCTAACTCCAAGGCATCTACAGGCACGGTCAAGTCAGCTTCTATCATCGCGAATTAGGCTCACACAAAAGCCACAAAAGAGCACTCCTCACAGGTTGCTTCGACGGAACAAAAATACTAAGTCGTCTTTTCCTCCAAAAGGTGCAGAAAAGTGGCTTATCACCTAGCCGTAGTCTACTTATTCACAATAATTTGTCTAAACAATACCATCTTGTTCACACAGGTACATTTATTTCGGTGCTTCCACCACCTAAGGACTGTCCCAGTAAAATTTGAACCTTTAACTAAAGCACATAAAATGAAATTTTTTGAGTTAAGGAAAATGGGGTTAATTTCTTATTATAGCTTACTTTCTGAAAGTATACAGAAACTACATTTGCAAACGTTAGTGTCACTTAGAGTGAAAATTTTGAATTTTTCAATTGAGGCCTGACATTAAATTTTTCACAGAGGCCTTGACAACGATTTTTTTTTAAAGTCACATTTTTAGCTGTCCCATTTCTTTCCTTCAGTACTCATTTCATTTGAACCCTGTATACTTCTAATGTTCTGGAGACAAAACTGACTTGGTTGCGTTCATATCACTCTAGGTGTTTTCTTCTATGTCTGGTCAAAATAACGCGGACCCTTCATGCCTATTAATCAAAGGCAGTAATCGCGTCTGTAGAGATGCCTTCCGCTATATAAAAAAAAATATCACTCTTTAGCCACATCTTCGAATTGCCTGACACAACATGTACTTTTTTGGAAAATTTACTGGTTTTCTTTGGCTTAAGGACTTCTTTTACTGCACTCTTCACTTTGGCAGTGTAAAATGCATGGTCTGGAATCTGCCTGAAGTCCGTTTTGAGATAAGTAAGTCTCGTCATCTAAAGTGATACAATCGAATTTCGTCACATATTGATCCTATAGTTTTCGAGCCCTCGTGTTCGCCACTTTCTCTTTTTCCACGGATCACTCTAGAACTTTCTGCATCTTATATGTTCTCAGGTTGTATGCAACTACTGTCATATCTCGAACGGAAATGTTGGGTTTGATCTCGTACTTCCTAACAACGCTTGTAGATATTTTACCTGATCCTCTTTTCCTTTTAACAGCTAACTCCTTTTTATATTTCGTTAATACTCGTTTGACCGTTGAAAGTGACGTTTTAAGCAATATTTGAAAAGTTGATTTTGGGATTTCGTATTTGAAAATGATTTGCTATAGTCCTTTTCTTCTTTCGACTCCTTGTTGTCACTTAAAGAGCTGCAAGCTGAATGAATATTAATAGTTATTTGTCTTTTATATAGAAGGATACCATATGATTTAAGGATCTGCAGAAATATTCACAAAGATAAAAGGGTCAAATTTTACTGCAACAGCCCTTACAACTGGCTATCTCCTTTGTAACGCCAGCGAGTTATGAAATGAAATGTAATAAAATGAAATGTAAAGAATTCGAAATGAAATGTAATGAAATGACATGTAAAGGAATTGGAAATGTAATGTAATGAAATGAAATGTAAAGGAATTGGAAATGTAATGTAATGAAATGAAAGGTAAAAGAATTCGAAATGAAATGTAATGAAATGACATGCAAAGGAATTGGAAATGTAATGTAATGAAATGAAATGTAAAGGAATTGGAAATGTAATGTAATGAAATGTAAGGGGATTGGAAATGAGGTAAATCGAAGGAAATCAGGCGCTCCACCGATGCGAGCGGGTACTCCCCACCGGGTCAAAGCATCGCCGTCGACTCAGATTAAACGGCCGACGATTACCCGGACCCGGGAACGAGCGACCCTTAGCGTAGCTAAGGAGCCAGAAATGCCGTCGGAGAAGGGAACGCCGACTCACGCACTCGAATAAAAATAAAACCGAAAACGCCTGGTGAAATGGGGCGCACGTCCGCCGTTGACCGGTTAATCGCGCCGCGTGAACGCTCCGATATCTGCTAGGCAGAACTCGACGGAAACATTACCCGTAACGAAGTAACAACTTAGTTCAATGTACAATCATGTCAACATCGTTCATTGACATGATGGTCGTAAACATCGCTGACAGGATGCCCGAGATGTCAAGAGACGATCGAACCGCCACCACACGGCAAAAGGCGAAAAGGGGCGCGTTCCGCTAACCATTGTCTACAACTGCGGGAAAATGCACTTTTGATTGCGCGTGCAGCAGTACAAGGGCCAATGCACCCGCCAACATGAATAAGAGGTGGCGACAACGGCATTTTTGATACGGGAGATCCAATCGAAAAGACCGCTAATGAAGGTTTCGCGGCAGGTTGACGAAGTCGGGAGCTTGCTTTTTGGATTGGAACGAGGTGAGACATAGACGGCATTGGCGTGAGCTCCTGAGTAACTGATAATTCTTTTTCTTCCTGGCCCTTGATGAGGAGATAAGTAACTCTGGCGAACGAGTGGAAGTGATTTTGGTCCGAAACGAACTGGCTTGAGTGAGAAAACGAGCAGGCGATACCGAAGAATAACTGAGGAGACAGGACATGTGAAGTCGAACGCGGTTAACAATTCGCGGGACGGGCGAGCGCCGGCAAAGCAAAAGAACACCACAGAGACCATCAGATATAGGATAGAAGATAGAATTCCGAACGCGGCGGCAGCAGAACAACTCTTCGGGGAAGTACCGGGTAGGCGGCCTGCGAAGTCGAATGTACGAGGCGATTATTTCGAGGAAAGGTACCTAAGGTAGGCTAAGTTTTTCATATTGTTAGTAAATTAAGAGTTCAGAAAAAATAGTTACGCGGCGCCGTTCTTAGGAGTAATATAGAGTCAATAGTGTATGAATAAACTTGTGATAGAGGTGTAATCGCTGGTGTTAATTTTGCGCCCTTCTGGTCTTCGATTGCTCCGAGTGGGGAATCAGTAATCGCAGTAACATAGTACGCCACCGTCGATTTCTCGCTTCGAGACGGTGGCATCGCGGACAGTTTCAGTCGAAAATTTAAAGCGAGTGGCGCCTAAAATCGACCCACCCCGATCTCCGCGGGAGTTAGCGGCAGAAACTGTCCCCTTTTCACTCAGTCGGGAGGAAAAGGGTGTTTGGCGTATTGTAGGAGGAATAATCGTAACAAATTGGCGCCCAACGTGGGGCGAAATATCGGCAACTAACGGTGCAACGGTGAAAAACGGTATTCGGGAAAACTCGTCGAGCCAAGTCCCAAATTGTGGGAAGGCAGTTAGGCGCGTAAAATCGATATTCATAGTAATTTTAAAGATAGATTTGAGAGTAATTCACGCGATATCGGCTGCATGATCACGATTTCGAGGTTGCTATGAATCTTCTTGAAGTTTAAATTCGTAGAAGTAGATAGAACTATTCTCATGATACTATATATATATATATATATCTATTTATCTTTTTGAAAACATAATATAAAAGAAAAACTATTTGAATTCTGGATTTGGTGAATCAAGGTGCGTGTCGTAAGGAAAAAATAAAAGGAACGTGTGTGAATGTATATAGGCGAACTATACGGAGTAAATGGTGATTGAAGTGTGAGTGTAGTATAGTATAGGTTAGCTAGTAAGAGGCCGTTCTTTTCCAGGTTTTTAACGTAGAATACGTGGTTTTGTCGCAGCTATTGAGTTCCTGGTGGGTGTTCGGTTGTTAGTGAGGTATCTTGTGTTTCGCGAACTTTCAGGGAATATTTTGCTCGGGAGGGTTGTCTTTTCCTGGCGGTAAAGGAAAAGAAAAAAAATGAAGATCTTGGTAGATCGTCTGAGCAAAGACGAACTCATTTATGAGCTCGCCATCCGCGGGTTTCCAGCAGACACCGTTGACGCTATGAGGAAGACGTTGAGGGCTACGCTAAGGTCTGAGTCGGCATTGGATAGGTCTTATGTTGAACCCGACTATCCCTTTGATTTCGAGACAGACCACGCGGAGATGCGGGCTAAGGTGACAGAGGTAGAGGAATTAGTTAACAAAGTTTCAGACGATGGGGCGAGGTCGGAATTCATGAAGGCGAAAGTGAAGACGGAGTTCGGCTTTCGGCGACTAGCCAATATGCGCGCCATCACTAAGGATCAGAAGGATAGCGTGAAGGAATTACGAAACAGGCTCATCCTGGCGATGGGGACACTGGTTGGAAAGACCGA
This sequence comes from Nemotelus pantherinus, assembly GCA_963978885.1. Classification (NCBI taxonomy): domain Eukaryota; kingdom Metazoa; phylum Arthropoda; class Insecta; order Diptera; family Stratiomyidae; genus Nemotelus; species Nemotelus pantherinus. The sequence continues at coordinate 44,303,920 of OZ022264.1, forward strand.
AGATTCCACCGATGATGAGGGAGAGACAGGCGTTCGCGAGCAGACGGTACCCGTGCAGAAGGAGGCAAGAGGAGTGAGCCCAGCGGAGGTGGCCAAATGGGGCATCAAATTCAGTGGAGATTCGTCGGGATCCATCAACGCCTTCCTCGAACGGGTCGAGGAGTTGCGTCTGGCGAGGGGTCTGTCGAAGCCGCAGTTGTTCAGGGCAGCTGTAGAGTTGTTCGACTCGCGGGCTTTGATTTGGTTCCGCGCTAATCGGGATCTGGTGTCGTCGTGGGACGAACTTGTTCGGGAGATGAAGGCGGAGTTTTTACCTCTGGATTACGAGGACCGCCTGGGGGAAGAGATAAGGAGACGGACGCAAGGGGAGGGGGAATCTATGGGAGTTTATGTCGCGGTGATGGAGCGGCTATTCAGCCGACTGACAACTAGCTGGACAGAAGAGAAGAAACTGCGCATATTGCGCAGGAATATAACACCATTCTATCAGCAACAGTTGTGCTTGACACCGGTGACGACAGTAGCGGAACTGGTGAAGATGGGTCGCACTGTGGATGCGATGAGGGTGTCAGTGGCAGCATTTGTGCCACCCACGACAAGATCCAGACGCTGTTTGGAGCCAGATTTGGCCTACGTGGGAGTAGAAAGAGTAGAGCAAGTGGCAGCGATGGCAGAACAGAGTAGAGTGAAATGCTGGAATTGCAGACGAGATGGGCATGTATCGAGGGAGTGTCCTGAGCCGCGGCGGTGTTTCGGGTGTGGTCGGCAGGGGGTTATGCGAGCCTCATGCCCAGTCTGTCGAACGAGGGCGAACGAACAGGGGCCGCGGGCACGATCAGATCCACCGGCGGCGGGAAACGACCGACGTGCTCGCTAGGCGGTCGAGCGAGCACTTCAAAGAGGCCGCAACAGAGGGCACCCTCTCCGACGGTGGGTTACGCACTAGCGAAGTGCAGCCAGGATAATCGTCCGCATCTACAGGTGAAGGTGATGGGCATAGCGATGGAGGGCCTGCTGGACTCGGGTGCGAGCCGCACGATTTTAGGGGAGAAGGGATGGGTTCAACTAAGGAGAAGAGGTGCAACCCTGACCCAGAACGAGATCGAAGAAGTGAGACTGGCAAATGGTGAAATGTGTCCGGTGACAGGAACGGTGAGAGTGATGTTCGAACTCAACGATCGTAGACATGAGTTAGAGGTGCTGGTGATCCCATCAGTACCACAAGAGTTAATATTGGGGATAGACTTCTGGAAATGCTTCGGAGTAGTCCTTGATATGAAGGGTCAGCAGTGGACTTCGGTAGCCGCTGTAGAAACGATGCCGGGAAAGACGCTGCGGAGCTGGTCTCATCTGACAGCAGATGAGGCCAAGACCTTGTCGGAATTGCTGGAGGAGCAATTTGCGTTGATGGGAGATGGTCTGGGCTGCGCAAAGTCGGTATGCCATGTCATCAAGACAAAGGCACCACCGATTAAACAAAGGTATTATCCGGTTTCGCCAGCGGTACAAAAACAGATCAATGCGGAATTGGACGAGATGTTACGAATGGGGGTGGTGGAGCCATCAACGAGCGCCTGGTCCTCTCCTATACTATTGGTACGGAAAAAAGATGGATCCTTCAGATTTTGCGTAGATTACAGGAAGCTCAACGCAGTGTCGGAAAAGGACGCGTACCCGATACCATATATCACGGCAACCCTCGATAAACTGCGTAACGCGAAGTATCTGTCGACCTTAGACATAAAATCGGCATACTGGCAGGTGCCAATGTCCAAAGAGTCCCAACAGTACACGGCCTTTACAGTGCCCGGAAGAGGTCTATTTCAGTTCCGACGTATGCCTTTTGGTCTACATAATTCGGGGGCCACCTGGCAAAGATTAGTCGACACGGTTCTGGGGCCCACACTCGAGCCTTTCGTTTTTACATATTTGGACGACGTGATTATAGTGACTGAAACGTTCGAGCGACATATGGAGGTCCTTCGAGAGGTGTTCGTACGGCTGAGAGAGGCGGGACTCAGGGCGTCCAAAGAAAAATGTCAGTTTTGCAGGTCGAGGCTTAAATATTTAGGGTATGTGGTAGACGAAGAAGGCCTGCGCGTGGACCCAGAGAAAGTCCAAGCCATTAGGGATTTTCCTCGACCAGGCTCCGTAAAACAGGTCAGACAATTGCTAGGAATGGTGTCCTGGTACCGCCGATTCATCCCGGGGCATGCGACGATGGTGTCACCACTTAGCGACCTGCTGAAGAAGGGTCGTAAATTCGCATGGTCCGACGAATGTGAGCGGGCGTTCGAGGATTGTAAACAGAGACTCACGTCGGCTCCAGTATTGGCCTGCCCCGATTTTGACCTGCCTTTCAAGGTCCAAACAGACGCATCGGATGTAGGAATAGGCGCAGTGTTGAGCCAGGCGCACCCAACAGGTGAAAAGGTGGTGTGCTACCTAAGTCGCGCGCTCTCGAAACAAGAACGGAAGTACTCGGCCACAGAAAGAGAATGTTTAGGTGTATTATGGGCGATAGAGAAGCTTCGACCGTATATTGAGGGGACGCGCTTCGTGGTGATCACGGACCATCATTCCTTGGTCTGGCTCAATAAACTGAAGGACCCAAACGGTAGGCTGGCGAGGTGGGCCGTACGCCTTCAACAGTTCGATTACGAGGTGATTCATCGACGAGGCAAGGAGCATGTTGTACCCGACGCGTTGTCCCGCGCAATTGCGGAGGTAGGGGACATTGCGGTGCCCACTGTACCCGACAAGTGGTTCGAAAAGATGGTAGCCAGCGTTCGAAATGAACCCCAGAGATTTGGGAGCTGGCGGTGGTCGGAGCAGGCGCTGTGGAAACAGACTTCGGACGGCAAAGGCGGCGGTAAGAACAGTCTGGGTTGGAAACGGGTGGTTCCGAAAGCAGAAAGAGCGATTATACTGAATCGATGCCACGACGACCCGAAGGCGGGGCACATGGGGGCAGATCGGACTATAGTCCGGGTTGCTCAAGATTATTATTGGCCTCAGATGAGGGCGGACATCAGGGAATATGTTAAGAAATGCAGGGTATGCCAGGCTTGTAAAGTGGAGAGGAGGGCACCAGTAGGGCTGATGGCGACTCGAGCGAGGGACGCAAAAATTCCGTGGGAGATGATCTGTATCGATTTGGTAGGCCCGCTTCCCAGGTCAACACGCGGCAATTCATACATCCTAACCATTCTTGATTACGTATCCAAGTATTCGGTGCTGTTACCCATGAGAAACGCAACGGCATCAGCCGTATTTCGTCTCTTGGAGGAAAACGTCTTCCTGGTATATGGAGTCCCTAGGGTAATCGTATGCGACAATGGGGTACAGTTCAGGGGCAACCAGTTTAAGAAAGCGGTCGAAGAATACGGAACCAGGGTGAGCTATACCTCACTATATCACCCTCAAGCCAATCCTGCGGAAAGAAGAAACCAGGATATCAAGTGTATGCTCAGGTGCTACACATCCGAAAACCACCGCTTGTGGGACCAGCAACTGGCGAGGATAGCTTGCGCCTTACGTACGTATAAACACGAGGTCACGGGTTTCTCACCGTATTTCATAAATTTTGGGAGGGAGATGGTCACTTTTCGGGACGGAATGGAGCCTCCGGTGGAGTCTGGAAGAGACTTCTCCCCCGTGTCGAACGCAAGAGCGTTGGCAGAAGTCCGAGAAGAGGTAGTCCGCAGGATGCAGCGAGCTGCGTCAACAAGTAAACGTCGATACGATCTTCGCCGGCGAACAGTGGCCTTTCAGGTAGGCGACAAGGTGTGGAAAAGGAATTATGTGCTGTCCGATGCCAGCAAAAAATTTTCTGCCAAACTAGCTCCGGCGTTCGTTGGGCCTTTTATCGTAAAGGCGAAAACATCGGCATGGACTTTCGAACTGTCCGATATGAAGGGAAAGGGGGTAGGTAATTGGCACGCGAAAGACCTTAAGCCGTTCTTTGGAGGAGAACCGGAGGAAGGAGACATCCAACGTAGGAAAAAGTGAGCTTCGGGGTTTTTGGCTAGCTGATATCAAGAAGGTTTAACCTGGGTGGATTTAGTGAGAGTCAGCGTAGTAGCAAGGTTTCGGGGTGGTTGAAATAACAGATAAGAGGGTTATGTTGGTGGTGGGACTTTAAATAGTTAGGTAAGCGAAACGTAGAGGACTCGTAATTTGTGGATGGTAGCGTAACCAAGAATGTCTAAGGTTCAAAAGTCTTTCTGATGAAGGGTATAGTATCTAGTAAGTAGCGAGCCAGAGAGTTAGGATGCATATAGTGACAGATAAATGCGCCAGGTAGTCGGCGATTCTGACAGTAAAGCAGGGGTAGAAGAGCGAAGGATAAGTGGTCCCGATAGGAGGTGCAGCGGCCGGAATATGTGATGATCAGTGTTAGATTTGGCATAAATTCGGATTGGGGTTAGATATATGTATAAAGAGAGGTTTTATCGTTAACGGCAAACAGAAAATAATAATACCTTCATTTGGGGGATGAGTTCGTATCCGCTCATATTTTATTTTTTCTCCTTTTTCCTTCCTTTTAGGTTTTTTTAGTTTTTTTTTTCGGTTATCTTGATGTTCCGTGGTCGGGGCAGAGGTAGACATCCTAAAAAGAAACAGTGTATCTTACTTTAGAATTAGGTATAGAAATATGTATATATAGGGTAGTTTTATGATACAATAGGATAAGGCTTATTAGGAATATGAAAACAATACCGTTTATTTGGTGGCGGGTCCGTGTCTGTTTTTATTCTGTGTTACTTCTTTTCATCCTTTGGATCTTTTGGGTTTTTATTTCCTTTTACCCTCTTGTTATCGTTTTATTTTTTCCATCGGCCGCGGTAGTTGTAGTCGTCCTAAAAAGAAACAGGTTGCTTCGCTTTAGAATTAGATCAAGATATATATATATATATATAGCTATAGGGTAGACGTCTATCAACACGGTACAAATCACAAGAATCGCGGTCGGCAAGAAGTATGAATAGCGTAAATGGGGCGCGAATGTGTGTCCCAACATCAATGATCGCGTCGTACCATCCCGAATTCAAGTAGGTAGGAGCACGATAATGAACTATTAAATACCAAACACTAAGAGCGAGGACATTTACCAAAAGTTACCGGGAATCATAGGCGCGCGCGCGCTTCGCGGTCAGATCGTCAATTTAGGCCTCCTTAGGCAGAAAGTAAGACGAGAATTCCGTAGTAATTCTCTGGGGAAGGGGGTGATGTAACGCCAGCGAGTTATGAAATGAAATGTAATAAAATGAAATGTAAAGAATTCGAAATGAAATGTAATGAAATGACATGTAAAGGAATTGGAAATGTAATGTAATGAAATGAAATGTAAAGGAATTGGAAATGTAATGTAATGAAATGAAAGGTAAAAGAATTCGAAATGAAATGTAATGAAATGACATGCAAAGGAATTGGAAATGTAATGTAATGAAATGAAATGTAAAGGAATTGGAAATGTAATGTAATGAAATGTAAGGGGATTGGAAATGAGGTAAATCGAAGGAAATCAGGCGCTCCACCGATGCGAGCGGGTACTCCCCACCGGGTCAAAGCATCGCCGTCGACTCAGATTAAACGGCCGACGATTACCCGGACCCGGGAACGAGCGACCCTTAGCGTAGCTAAGGAGCCAGAAATGCCGTCGGAGAAGGGAACGCCGACTCACGCACTCGAATAAAAATAAAACCGAAAACGCCTGGTGAAATGGGGCGCACGTCCGCCGTTGACCGGTTAATCGCGCCGCGTGAACGCTCCGATATCTGCTAGGCAGAACTCGACGGAAACATTACCCGTAACGAAGTAACAACTTAGTTCAATGTACAATCATGTCAACATCGTTCATTGACATGATGGTCGTAAACATCGCTGACAGGATGCCCGAGATGTCAAGAGACGATCGAACCGCCACCACACGGCAAAAGGCGAAAAGGGGCGCGTTCCGCTAACCATTGTCTACAACTGCGGGAAAATGCACTTTTGATTGCGCGTGCAGCAGTACAAGGGCCAATGCACCCGCCAACATGAATAAGAGGTGGCGACAACGGCATTTTTGATACGGGAGATCCAATCGAAAAGACCGCTAATGAAGGTTTCGCGGCAGGTTGACGAAGTCGGGAGCTTGCTTTTTGGATTGGAACGAGGTGAGACATAGACGGCATTGGCGTGAGCTCCTGAGTAACTGATAATTCTTTTTCTTCCTGGCCCTTGATGAGGAGATAAGTAACTCTGGCGAACGAGTGGAAGTGATTTTGGTCCGAAACGAACTGGCTTGAGTGAGAAAACGAGCAGGCGATACCGAAGAATAACTGAGGAGACAGGACATGTGAAGTCGAACGCGGTTAACAATTCGCGGAACGGGCGAGCGCCGGCAAAGCAAAAGAACACCACAGAGACCATCAGATATAGGATAGAAGATAGAATTCCGAACGCGGCGGCAGCAGAACAACTCTTCGGGGAAGTACCGGGTAGGCGGCCTGCGAAGTCGAATGTACGAGGCGATTATTTCGAGGAAAGGTACCTAAGGTAGGCTAAGTTTTTCATATTGTTAGTAAATTAAGAGTTCAGAAAAAATAGTTACGCGGCGCCGTTCTTAGGAGTAATATAGAGTCAATAGTGTATGAATAAACTTGTGATAGAGGTGTAATCGCTGGTGTTAATTTTGCGCCCTTCTGGTCTTCGATTGCTCCGAGTGGGGAATCAGTAATCGCAGTAACATAGTACGCCACCGTCGATTTCTCGCTTCGAGACGGTGGCATCGCGGACAGTTTCAGTCGAAAATTTAAAGCGAGTGGCGCCTAAAATCGACCCACCCCGATCTCCGCGGGAGTTAGCGGCAGAAACTGTCCCCTTTTCACTCAGTCGGGAGGAAAAGGGTGTTTGGCGTATTGTAGGAGGAATAATCGTAACACCTTCAGGTCTTCGACTGGCCGTGGCAAACCAGTCAAAAATCAACACCTATAAACGGAAAGTGATCTCACTGAAGCTAGGACTTCGTACTGAGCTCTCATGGGACTTCATTATTGCCGATATCTCTAGACTCATTTCAAGTGCAGATTTCTTTCTTCTGTCACTACGGGACAGTCGTTAACTTGGCAAACGCTATCTTAGTGGATCACCTGACTCTAATTTTTACGTTAGTTTACTTACACCTCGTACAATCTTCCAAAACTTAGCGTTTTGATTGAGACTTTCACAGATACCTGCCTTCCTCCAAAAATGCCATAAAGATAGAGTAACATATTTCATTCTGAGCACTAGTATTCCAATAGTATTAAAACCACCTCGACTAGCACCAGATAAGTTCACGGCGGCCAAAAAGAGTTGCAGCGATTACAGACGTCATAACCATCTCGGATATATATCCGACCCCTGTTACACTAGACTCCTGGTAAGTCTGGCGGTAAAACAATCTTCTCTAAAATAGGACTGACATATACTAAATCCTACTCGAGCCTAGTGGTATTCCTCAGACTGTCAACTGCACTCCCTTCGGATTCTTTGAGTTCACCCGTGTGACTATCTGACTGCGTCATGCGACAGAATCGTTTCAGTAGTTCATTGACGAAATTATACTTGGCCTGAAATTTTACTTCATCCAGTTTCTACATTGAGGCAATTACTACTACTTAACCCTACAATAGGCTAACGACCTAAGAAGATTTTTGGGGATGGTCGACTTCTGCCGTCGCTTCCTGCCTCGCACAGCTGCGATGCAGAAGACACTCAACGCCTATTTTTCTCTAAGAAAGATTGCGCTAAAACAATCGGCTGGTCACCTAAAGCTAACGAAGCTGTAGAAGCTACTCTATTGTCCTTCCCGAATTCAAACACCGAGTCTGGTCTAATTGACGCTCAGCAGAAGTATAGTGCTTTCGACTACAAACTTAAGTGGCTTTTTAGCGTATTTGCTCTTTCTGGTACTTTTTGGAAGCCCTGTACACTAACCAAAAACCACTTACTTTGGATTCCAGCAAAAGCCCGAAACGGTCACACATCGTCAGTTTAGAAATTACGTCAGTGAGCTCACTTTTGATATTCGGCATGTCTCTGGTTCTAATAACGTTGTTGCTAACACAACACATTCTTCCCAGTACTCTCGACTTTGCCGCAATAGCCTTATTCCAAAAATTGGACAAAGTCTTTCAGGATGTACGAAAGATCTCAAAATTCATCTTCAGAAAAAAACCTTCATAAGATGCCAACGTCGACATTTTTTGTGAAGTTTCTGGTCCAACCACTGCAGGATGGAGGGGCCTCTATTATAATCACAATGTCAACTTAATGTCAACCTTACTTTCCACCGACTCGACCGCATCAATCAAACACCTAAAGTGAGGCCACCATATTAGGCAACAATAGTCTGGCACACTATGAACGAGAGAGAAAAACAAATTTAAGAGTCGGAAAGGTTAACAAAAAGTTTGTAAGGTCGATTGATGAAGCCGGAAAAACTGAATGCAGTGCCATCAATATCCAATATATTCCGATCGAACATGAACTTGAAGTCAAAGATCACGTCAAAGTCCTTGAAAATATCAACAAAACTGAAATGAGAATCGAGAAAAAAGTAGTAGAACAACAGAAGAAATGTTTTGTAGGTAAAGGTCATTTGGTAACATTTCGTAACAAAATACCCAAGTCATTTTTCATTTTTTTCAAAAAGGGTTAAGAGGGTTTGTGCAAAATTTCACGTATATCGGTTCATTACAACTAGAGATATCATGTCAACCGTATCGAGAAAAGTAGTTCCGAGAAAAACGCGTTTAAAGCTTGAAGTCTCGTTTCGGGCAGTTAGTTGGCGTGTCACAAAAATAGCTGTAACTCCAAAAAATAATTCGAATTTCCGAAAATCCTTTTAACAGCTTATTCTTAAAGGTCTGAACTTTGAAAATATGCAAACGAAAAAAAATCGATTTGATCAAATTTCTAGACCAGAATACCCCCTTAATTATTAATAGATTCTTGCGGAACTCCTGACTTAAGAAAAAAGAGTGCCAAGCAAAAGTTAACAGTTACAACAAAAATACGAATCAAATGTAGAGAGAAAGCCAAGTAAGATGGCTGCCGTAGAGACCATATTTAGTTAGCTTTGACAGAAGAATTTCATGGTTCATTGAATCCAAAGCGTTAGCGTTTAACAGCAGAATTTGAACAGAACTGAATCGAAAGCGTTAGCAAAGTCTGTATACAGGGCATCCATCCATTTGCTTTTGCTGATTAGTAGCGGAAGCAACATTATTTGAGAGCGATAATAAGATTTACCTGTAAAAAATCCATGGTATTCACAGAAAACCCAGGTCTGAACGAAAGGGTGCACTCTATTGTAAACAAGCAGCTTTGTAATGCAAGGCAAAAAGCTTTATTTATGTGAAATATGTTCGCGGAGTCCTAAAGTAATGGCAACAAACCGGCTGAAACGCTAAGATTGAAAATTAATGACAGAGGAACACACAAGAAAGCCAATTCTTGCATCAAGAGAATTAAACCAGAATTCGATTTTTAAAGGTTTAGTACAAAACGAAGATAGAATACAAGTGGTACAAGTCGTCTAAAGTGAAGGAATGAGCGAAAGGCTCACCGTAAGACTGTTAAATATTTTGCAGCATCTATTTATGGGCTCCCTGTCTCCATAAACAGTCTCATGCCGATGTTCATTGAGGAAACGTGTGTACCTAGTCCGCCCGACAGGTTTATTGAAATCGAGCCCCTAATCGCATCAAAAACGAAATATGAACATAATACTGTTCTCATTGAAAAAAGTGTTGCTAGGTTTATTATTCTTAAACTTTTGACTGAAGGAAATTTCAATCATATTTCAATTGAATAGTGTGGTACATTTTTAGATCGTCCGCATAAAAAAGGTGCGGAATGTTAGATAATACCTCCGAGAGACCTGAAATAAAAACATTGAATAGGAGCGGCCCCAGGTGTTTTCCTTAAGGTACTCCAGAGGTCTTTCCTTTTTTGGAGCGAAAGCATTGGAATTTTACATGTTGTGCTCGAATACGAAGGTAACACATATCGGTTAAGTTTTTTTGTTGTTGGCTATTCCTATTTCGGAGTGCTTTTTTGTTTTACTTTTATCGACTACTCTCCTTTTTGACTACTACCTTTTTATGCTACTCCTTTTTTGGTCTATTCTCTTATTAAATTACTTTTACTTTGGACTACTTTTTTTGTGACTGCTTTTGTTTTGACTGTTTTTTTCAGACTACTTATGTTTTGAATTACTCCTTTTTTAACTGTTCTTCTTTGGGGATGCTCCGTTTTTGGAACTACTCATTTTTCGGACTATTACTTTCTTGGACTACTCGTTTCTTCGGACTACTTTTTTCTTACTTGAACTAGTACTTACGACTACTCCTTTTTTATTACTGCTATTTTGGAGGTTTCTCCTCACTTGGACTTCTTCGCTTTTAGACCTCTCTTCATTTAGATTTCGCCTCATTCAGATTTCTTTACATTCATGTCGGACCCGGTAGTTTCATGAATGTTAATGGGCCCCATCGGCTTGAAAGACATGATTTTCGCTGTATTGCAATCTTTGTATCTTTATACCATCCCAGATTTTTACAGGTAAAATTAAGATTATTGGCTTAAGATTATAGGCGTCGAAATATTTCCAAATATTCAAAAGCCAGCGATAACGTTTGAACAAAATATCTTAAAAGGGAACACGCACTTCACTGCCGAATTTCCGAAATTTAACCGATATAGTGCACCAAAAAGCAATTTCACTATAGTCTTCGACAACTTCATTGTACCCTTACGAAATTTAAAGGAAGTTATTCTGATATCGTGCCTGAGTGTGGTATCAATTTAATAAAAATAAGTATTTCTGCGACCACAGATCCACTGTTTCCTCATTGGAAAAAGCTTAGATATCTTCTTCTTTGCTTGCATCGCCCCGTCTCCTATATTATGGATTTCCGTAATTTCACAGCAATAAAAACTACTCGTTTACTGACTTTGTAACAGAAGGTATCTACAAAGTAAACAGCTATCAAAAGGTAGCCACATATAAATATTTAAATCGATTTGCTGTCGCTAGATAATTAGCCCATACTATCGCAATGAACACTTTAATGTAATCAGGAAAAGTCAATATACTTATTTTTTATGCCGTTAGTATTGTTTTGGTCACATGAAATCGATTGACAATTTCATCGCCACGTTTTGATCAGGTACGTTACTCATAGAAAAAACCTATTAAATAATCCACACGTGAACTTAATTACCTCATCACCAGTGTCGATTAGTCCCCATTGCCATAAATATATCCATCCATACAAATTTGAAATAATCTTCCCGATAAGAACCATAAACTATGTGATACATTCAATGAACCAGCTAATAATCTAAACCACCCACCCCCCAATAACAATTCATGTAAGCTCAGTCAGCAGCAGCAGTAGACATTGAGGTTAAACATGAAACCATCATGAAACCTACACACCGCAAGCAAATACATAAATCAAATTGCAAAGAACGTTGAATATTGGCCGTCACCCTCAACGCCACATCGCTCCGCATTCACAATACTCGTTCTAGCATTCTAACATATTTCTACACAACACGTCATACGTACAGCGAAGCTGCTTGCTTTTGGAAATAAGTGGATGCCATTTCTATCAGTTACCCCTCATCTGCTCCAAACCACCCTTGGAAAGACTCAAGTCCCCACAGCATTCATGAACCTTTTATGCTCTTGTGGTTTCTCCGTGTGCGCGTTTCGACGCTCCTTTTTGTTCGAAGCGGGAGAGATGGTATGCACGTTAGCTTGCCGCCGAAATACAATAAAACCAACCCCCAGCCCGGCATGTACACATACAGTCTATTCACACCGGGCGTGCAAAAGCTGGCTTTTTGTCCTTCCCATCCACTGCCCGACCCTACGCCTGGCCTGCCTGACTTTATTCTTCACTTGGCATTTCACTTTGTCAACATTTACACACCATAGAGAATCAAAGCCTGAATAAGCTCGGAATTCGAGTACAGCTATCGTGGGGGGAGGAAAGCAACGGTCTGAACGTAGACGATAAGTCCCAACAGCGAGTGGAGAGCAGAGCAGCAGCGTGCAGTGGAAAAGTGTCTATGCTGAACAAACCCTCCGGGAATATATTTACGGTCGGTGGTTGTTAAAAGATGAGTTTCAAGTTAAGGTCTCGCATGCTATGCGGCTGTCCTACCCCCCGGCTCTTCATCCCCATTCGACGTTCGCGTCCTGGACGGTTTGCTGATGCTCCTTGCCAAGAACAAAGTGACAACATGGTTTCGTGATGAGGATGGTTTTTGGTTTGGCTGCTTGAATGTTTGGTTTTGTCGACGTTTCATGCCATCCTTGCTGGTTTGGCACTCCTACTCTCAATTTCCACCGCGCGCTCCACCATCTTCTCTCCACGAGCGTTCGTCGTCTCTCATAACTAAATCGGTGTGACTGGTTTTCATAAAGCAACTGAAATTCAAATACTGTATTATCCTTTACTTTTTATTGGGGGTGAGCATTCGACTGCTGGCAGGCAGCTCTCGATATTTTCTTGGCCATAAAATTTGGGGAAACAGTTGTTTAAGGACCCCGGGTGATTGCGGATGGACTGAGCTGGAAGGCAACGCGACGAATTGAGGGTGCTAAAATACAATATGACAATGTAATTAATATTATGTGCTCGTTTTTCCAACGGATAAATGAAAGGAAGCAGAAAATGAAGAGAGAAACGGTCGCGCGAGATTGTGGGGGTGCGTGCAATAAACTCAAGTCTGGGTGCTTAACGTTGAGGCCGATGTCGTCTTGAGTTAGCAGCTGTGAAGGCTTTACGCTCGAGGCGACGACGATGCCAGGCTAGGATGTGGGGTCGAATCATAGATGCGAGATAATTTGAAAGCAACCCTCGACTGATGGGACAGGATAAGCGGGATTCAAACGACTGACAAAGTTCTCTCTCTTAATTATTAATCTGGAAATTACTTATACAATCCGAGGTTGAATGCCTTTTTTAAGGACGACCGACGGATGGGAATGAATGTTTCCGGCTACAAATCGAGGGTTGATATTATTGTTGTCGTCACTCCACTGCTGCCTCACTCGTCGCTGCTTTTTAACATAGCGAATGGAAATTGAGTTTAAGTGCTGCAACAGGCGGGAACGGAAAGCGTAGTTGGAAAGTCGCCCCACTATTACCACCCGAACGTTGGATTATTGTGATATGCCACTGTATATAGGGTAGCAATGTCGCTTTTGAAATGCCATTATTTATATGCGGCTTGGATAAGAGTAAAGAATTTTCAAGGGAATTAGAACATTTTATTACGTTTGTGTTTCCGAAGAGACATGATTTGATTCTTGCCCTCTTGATATGAAACCAAGACAATTCATGGAATGGGGTTTGAAAAAGTGGTTCTCAAGTGAGCGAAAGGACGAACAAGTAAATGAGATTTTAGTAGATTGGTAACTTTTCGTTTTTGTTTTGCTCTCTGACTCAGGCCATTCTCGATTATTATTACACCGTTTTATTAATTAGGGCTACCGTTCGTGATTTGATTTTCAATGAGTCTGTCGGTGTTGAAGAAACCTTGGGGTAGGTGAAGGAGGTGTAAGCAAAGTGTATCGTTTACACCGATGAAAATTTAAATAATGGATAGATTTTTGAGAAGTTCGAGATAGGTCGCTCGTTTATTCATTTGCTCGTTTGGAAATTTAAAAGGGATTTGATTTGAAATCTTTGGAAGTTTTCTTGATTAGGTTTTTGAAAATTAGGGGGATGAAAATTGTGATAAATAGGTATTCAATTGATGATTTCATTGTGTTCATGAATTATAAGCTGAAGTAAATGGAAATTGTAGGAATTTAATTTAAAGATAAGCATTTTATTAATCGAATTGAATTAGGTTTGTAAGTTAATAGTATATATACTTATATGATGGCGTTTAATTTTTATTTGTTTTACATATTTATATTGAGCTATTGAAAGTAATTAGGATCATCATATTTAGTGTAAATGGATATACGAAAGCTAGTCAATATGCGAACAAATAAATTTCCCGTTTGCTAACTTTAAAAGACCACTTTTAGCAGAATTATGTTATGTATATAAAAAATTATACAAAAGTGATTCACGCATATTTAGTCTTTACGGTGTACTGATTTCGATCGATTCGCACAAAAGGTGTGAGAATTTCCCCTTTTTTTTGTATGAAATCTTTGCTTAGTTGGGAGTGCTCAGTATTCAGCAAACCATTTGCTTCCTTTCTGCTGCATACCTTGCAAGTCAATACAGAATAGTTTATTCGGCCTTGAAAATAACGGTGTCCCGAGTGAGGACATTTGTCTCCTCGTCAGAGCTGGACACAGACATATAAGATAGATGACAGATTCTTCTTCATACTCTGAACCACAGTTCCGATACTAGTTTAACCGTTACCATTAATGTTTCTATAGAAAACGGACATGTGACCTCTGGCAGCAATGTACCAAGAATTGACAGAATGCTAGCTACACAGTTACCCTGTGTCCCCTTATGCCTATGTAGCCAAATTAATTGCACTGCCTCGATGTCTCCCTAAAAGATGCACGGAATTTAGGGAGTTCACAGCCGATTGACTATCCATCAGAATACATACATTAACTTCGAATATTTGATTACAAAAAGCCTGTCGATTGCGCGAACGTAACAATGGCCGAAGACATAACGAGGCAGTTTATCCTAGTATATACCGCTGCCGAATTTATTGATTCGTCTCAAACCATCGGTATACACATGAATGTGTCCATTTTCGAAAGTCAAACCATCATTCCATGCATCCCTACCAGGAATGTAAAACGTAAACTGTAAATTCAGTATCCTTACGAGGAATGTGAAACATATTTCAGTACAGTGTGCGGAACTATGTAGCTAACGTCTGCTGAAGCGAAGACTCTCTCAGATAAAGTTAAAGCCTGTTCGAACTCTATTCTAGTCCACGCCGCAATATATTGCAATCTCACAGCAACAAGATTAGCAAATTACTTGTCAACCGATGAAGCACCACGAAAAGTACCTTAGTAGGAATGGTGCGGAAAGTATTTGCAACCAAACGTGCGACAGACCTTCGCACTTTTTCTAGGAAGCGTTGGTAGCCAGCCTTAAGAGCACCTCGCCACTCAAAAGCTACCCCACGCAGAGGTATCCGCTTAATTACAGCTGGAGAAACCAACGCCAAAATCCGAGACTTAAAAGCCCGACTTGCTCTCAAGACTCTTATGCAGCAGTAAAGTGCGTCGAAAGCTTTCTCAACTTCTTCAATTATGTTTCTGTTTCATAGTAGTTTTGAACCAATAACCAATTTTTAAATTTTTGATCCTTTGATTCAGTTAAATGGGAAAGCCGCTCTCCCGGCTCCAACGAGAAAAGAGAGATTTAACCTCTCCAAAAGTGTAGGTAAATACTTTCTTTGTTCTGTTATGATTATGTCGTCCGCATAAGCAATCACTTTGCAGCCGGCAGGGTTTAGCTTCCTCAGAAGATTATTTGCCGTAATGTTCCACAAAAGGGGAGAAACAACTTCACCCTAAGATGTACCAGAGTTGACCCGTCGTCGCAAGTGAGCATTACTTAGGAAAAAGGTCACCAGTTTGTTTCTAAGGAGCTGCTTGATAAAGGTTTTTGGTCACATGTCAAAATTCCGCATCGCAAATTCCTACACAAATGCTTTAGGTCTCCAGAATTGCTTAGTGTTGTGGAAATGTGCCCTTAATCCCGGAATGCAACAAGCATATACTCCTTACGATACAAACTTATCAATTTGCCAACTGAGGGCGTGAAGAGGCGTTTCAACAGACATGCCGACAAATTTAAACCCATTAGGACAGTTAGAGTATAAGTGCTCGAGTTAGTCCAGATGCAATCAGGGGTCTGAATCCACCGCATAACCTGCGGTGCTATTTTTAAGACCATGCGTAGGCAATTTGACTAATTGACAACCACTATGTCGCCACATAGGGGCCAGTATGAGGACCTCTTCGTGTTACGCATGACGTACTTAAAACCCTTCAGCTTCGTCTTACATAGTGGCTGGTCATTAGATCCTTTGCGATGTCATTGTTTGTTCTACACTCTTTGCGCACTGCATTGGCTTACAGATTCCACCGTGGGCACTTTGGGTTCTCTTTTGCTTTGTGCGCGTAGTAGGCTACCCTAATTGCCGAGTTGAAAGCACTAAGAAGGACGTTGACCACTTGATCCAAATTCTGGTAGGAATCAATGGATTTCTCCATAAGGACGATCTGATTAGGGACTGGCATTTCATTTTCCCTATTATTAAAGGCTACCTGTTCAGTTGAGCTACGGTCGTCCATTTTCAAGGATATATGCCTGTGATCAGACAAAGAATACTCTTAGAATGTGTCTGACTAAGATAACGCCAAGAACCTCCCTCTGAATAGACGTGAGAAAGGTCAGCTCATTGCCAGCATTTGCAATGGAGAAGTAGGCCCAAATGAAGTGAAAAAGTTCCATAAAGTTAAATAGTATCTCACCCTGACCATTTGTGTTGGAGCTGCCCCTAACTCCCTCATGAGCCTCAAAGTCGGTTATAAATAATATGCACACAAATCCTCTTGGCTGCCGTGACTACATCCTTAACTATATCAGGAATAATCAGGGAGAGTTTCTATCATGAATGGATGTAACATGTAAAAGGAAACAAATCGACAAGACTTCCGATTGATTTACACTGCAATAGGTATGTTATCCTTGTCATAATAATTGAGAAGAACAAAAGAATTATTGATTTTTTTGGTGAGAATACAAGCCATCGGGTGCTATAAGCCAATCAGATGCTATAAGCCCGTCGGGTGCTATAAAGCCATCAGGTGCATTAGTGCGTAGTGCGGAAACTTGCTTGTTTACAACCTATGCTTCTGAAATAAAAATTAGTTTCTTCTCTATCTTTGACAAACGAATGATCAGGGCAGATGTTGTTGCTTTGAATTGGTTAAGATTAATTTGACGTACCTTCACAACTACCAATCAGGATTGAGTCCAGACACTTCTTGGGAGCTATAACTGCCTCAGAAGAATGACTCAGAAGTAGTCCCAACACGAACTTCATCAACAGAAATCGATTTTCCATCTCATATTCCGCAGATAGAAGAGACTTCTTGGCTATTTGAGCTTCCTGCTTTGGGGTATACCTAATGCTCTCAGGACACTTCAATCTAACCCGATC
Source organism: Nemotelus pantherinus (assembly GCA_963978885.1). Lineage (NCBI taxonomy): Eukaryota > Metazoa > Arthropoda > Insecta > Diptera > Stratiomyidae > Nemotelus > Nemotelus pantherinus. The sequence goes on from OZ022264.1 coordinate 44,321,143, forward strand.
ACTCCTGTATAAATGTAAGGCCAATTCTTCTGCCCGAAACTTGATAACTCATGCCAACTCTTTAGTGCAGCGATATACGATTAGGTTTTTACCGCGCTAAATGGAACTAAAGCGATTAAGTTAGCAGCAAAATAGGTTCAAGTTAAAACCAAATCAGTTTCAGAGCCTGAAAGCAACCGTGGTCATCCCCGTTTAGGCAACAGCTTCCTCGACCGATTTGCGACCGAAAGAATACAAAACTCATTTGATTCAATGTAGTGCGACATACGATTAGGTTTTCCCGGACCGGCTTATTAAAATTCGATTCATCCGAGTAGTAGCTGCATGGTACGCAGCTTACATTAATTGTACATTAATGACTTGCGACCGCATACTCCTCAGGAAAAATCTATCCGTGTCGTGTCGTGCAATTACCGTGACGGGAAAAACCGGAAATGGTTTGCCGTCCGTGAAAAACCTAATCGTATGTCACTGCACTTATTTAGAATGAAAAGAGCTTCCCTTAGATTTTCAACAGGCTCTCCGATTTTAGCAACCCTGCATAGGAAGATCGAGGCTAAGTAGCAAGATCTCTAAAAGTTCCCCTAGATCGTAGTTGAAGCAGAGAATCCACGCCTTGCATCTGTGCTCGCTGAGGATTCCAAACCTCGACTGAGCGGTGATCCTCACACGCTGCCACTCTGACTGTTTTACATCAGCCCACGTCATTGACCGCCGAGAGAGGACACGAGCTGATTTTCTGCAGCTTTCAGCAGACACGGAACATGGCCTGCCTTATTTTCAGCGAGTTTCCTACCGGGATTATTCCGATTCTTTTACTCGATTACAGCTTAGATGAGGCACTCTTTAGCCATCTCGTCGAAAGGTTGAGCTAGCTCTCAAGCGGTCGCTATTAGTTTGAGTTTCTTGAAAATCGGTCTGTTCTGATTCTGAATCTGCAAAGCTCTGAGCGAGCGTATGTTCTCCAATGAAACGAGTTATCCACTTTAACCCTCCGAGAACACACCTATTTTTTCGATCATCGAGAACAATTGGGGTCAAACTAACCCCAACCACTTTTGAACTTCTATAGAATCACCGCTACTGAAGTTTTTCATTTGAAAAAAATTGTAGGTATAGATTGAGACTTCTTTTAGTAGTTCTCATGCATTAAAAGTACCCTAAATGCCCTTAACATACCTAAAAAAATTCGCGAAAAAACCGCTTTATCGAAAATCAGCTTTTTTACAAAAAAAAAATCGTAACTTTGTCAATTTTCAATATTTTTGGCAAAAAATTTAGGGGGATACACTCAAGGTATGACAAAATCATAAAAAAAATTAGCCTTATAGTGACCCTTGAAAAAAAGTATTTATTTTGCATATTTACGGTGGCGATTATGAAGATTTTAAAATTTGCAGATTTAAAAAAAAATCATAACTTTGTCAGTTTTTAATGTTTTGAGCTAAAAATGTATATGGATATTCTCAAGACATAGTAAAATAATAAAAAAAAATTAACCCTGCATAAAGGGTTGCAAAAAAAAGGTGTAATCTTCTGAATAATCAGATTCTGATTGCTCCGAGACTCATCCGTCATATCGCCGATAAATCAAGTTGATTTGTCAGTGAGGTTGCCAACAGTCGGCGGAGCTGACTCATTCGCCATAACTTCGCTTCTTGTGGCTTGGCTGCTGAGGCTGGCTGCTCTTTTTTTACACATCAGTCCATGCGTTTGAACTCGTTTGCAAGAAGGCGGGTGTGAAAGGGAAATACAAATCTACATAGCCGGTCCCTTCCATTTGACTCCCAACTTCTAAATGGTCTGACAATAAAAAACCATTGCTCGTTCGTGACCAACTCCATAACAACAAAGTTATTATCCAAAGAAATAACTACTCATAAGCAAATCAGAGTGACATTAAATACTACAAATGATGAGAACAAGGATTTCAACCAAAACTTAAAACCTAGAAAAAAATGCCCTCAGATTCAAAAAGTGCGTACCCTATGAAGTATCCTATGCTTCCATGTTCTTACAACTAAGTTCGTCCAACTAAGATATTCGATAGCACGATTCTCCTACACTGAATTTGAAAAACCTGTAATTGCTTAACGTGAAACCTTTTTTCAAGGACGCCTGTTAGGTCTAAAGTAACTTTCAAAATGTATATTTAAAGAACGTCAATTTTCATCTTGAGACATCATCAAACCAAAAGTCTCATCAATTGGCTTTTAATCAAAATATCACGACTAAAATGTTTCCTCCTACATTCAAATAAATCTATTCTAAATATTATTCCACGAAAAGCATCAATTCCATGTTATTCAGTCGAATATGCACAAAAATGATTCACGTACGATTCATTTAAAAGCGACATACACCTAACCCAGAAATCCTATTAAAATAATATAACATCCCAAAAACAGTTCAAACATTTCGACCGCTTCTCACCGCAACTGCCATTAAATAATTCCTTTTCGACCTTGGTCTTCAACAAATATTTGCCTTAATCCGTATATCCAATTTTGCTTGCCAACTCGTCGAGTGCTGAAAACTGAATTTGTGCAGTTAAAACATTTCGACAAAATATCTGCTATGTCGAGGACACACATAACAACTATATTCCTCCACTTGAGAGTCGACACCATCAGCAATCATAGAAGCAACAACATCAACACAACGTCAACGGCAGAAGGGAAATTGTCGACGAAACTCTTATTCCACTGTCGTCGTGATGTGGCATTGCTTGTCTGCCTGCTTGCTTGCTTGCTTGTCGCCTGCTAAGAATCTCTATTTCAAAAATCCTTCAGCGACTCAACTCAAGTCAAGCCACAACTAACAAATAGGTTAGAATTGGTTTGCGGATAGTTTTAATGCCAGGCTCAATGCCTTGCTAAATTTCTCATTCTTATCCTGATGACGATAGATGAATCATTCGTCCTGCACCTATTTGGGGTTTGTGACTGTTTGTGCGCCCAGGATTCGTTAGTTCGTTAGATTGCCCCCTCCAAAAGGATGGGATTCAAACGATGTATGAGGACATGTGTAGCGTACATATTGGAGTACATATGGTGAAAGAGAGAGCGAGTTTATCATTGCGCCATGTGGTTAAGGAAGTGAAAGGAAAGGTCTCGAATAAGAAACGCGAACTAGGATGGAATGTGGAAGGGAATATTGCGGTCGTTGGGGTATAGTTTATGCAGTTTGCGTTAGTTGAAAGTCAGCAGCTCCATTACCATCTCGACATATTTCCTGTGAGTTTTGAACAATTATTCACATGGCTTGTGTATATTTTAGGATGACACATATGAGTAATTTTCTGAATCTATGTATTTATAGTACTGGTGATAAGTTTAGAACGGTGCTGCCATGAATGGTCGGTACAGCTTTAAAAGTTGGAAATTTCGATTCGCGATGCCCACGTTGGACGCTGATTTGAACTTACGTAAAATTAGCGAAGAAAATGATCTGATTTAAAAAACAATTTTCGAGATAATATTGCTGTCTTTATATAAATTGAATATTTTGAATTCCCCTGCTATATTGTCGACGAGTTCTATTTGAAGTATATAAAATGTAAAATTCTGATTTAAGTTTTCATGTGTTACTTACCTTAACTAAAAGCATTTTATACACGAGGTGAACGAATGAACAAAAGACCGCCGGGGCTACATTGAAATGTGGAAAGCGTTAAATAATCCCTGCCTCATTGTTCGAGGCGATCTGCTGGAAAGCATTCTTATGAACAAGGCCTCAGTAATTATTCGATAAAGCGTAGTTTTCATGTGAACCTTTACTTCCACCCCTACTGATTGGCCGTTGTGCAGCAGTCGAAGGCCAGCGATTACAACCACAGACTGAACTTTCCAAATGAAATAAAAGCAATTTCTGAGCAAAACGACAATTTTTTTTAGTTCATATGTGAAGAAGCTTATATTCATCTCAATGTCGTGGTGAATCAAGAGCCGCATCGTGCGACATCCTTATGATTCAAAGCCTTCTTTTATTTGTACCATGTACCAATGATTTAACCTAATGATTTAAAGGTTTTGAAAGAGTTTATAGTCCATTCAAACTTTTCATATGAGTTGATTCGTTTAATCAGTAGCGAGTGACAATGCACCCTACGAAGTGTATCTTGAGCAACACTTCCTGTGTGTCTCGGAAGTCAATCGTCATCCCTAAACCTGGAGTTCAAAGTAGTCCTTTATGCTCTGGGTTGGCTTTAGGCAGAGCTTTCTGTATCTGTTAGTCTCTGGTATGCTGTTGAGACTCTCACAGAGGGCAGTCCAAGCCTTTCGTCTCGATTTCCTTAGCTCTTTGTTGTGTTTTAAGAGATTCTTTTGATAAATTTCCCAGTTCGATGTGTTTTGGGCCTCGCTGAACTTTGTTGTGGCAGCGTACTAGTTTTTTCAGAGCAGTTAGTGCATTTAGATTCGAAAATTATTCTGGTGACCGTCTATAATTCCATCTTTGTAGTATAATTTGGATGCAGGCCGTGAGCTCCCGCTATAAGGCCATTTCGATAGCCTCCACAGTTCGTGCTGTTTGGTTAGCTATACCTGACTCTTTTATGCTATATTTTCCTAGTTCAAAGGTTATATTTTTATAAAGAGAGAACGAAGCCTCTATTAGGACATTCCACTTTTTCACTAGGTGCACAGCACTGTTTGAAATTAGCTTTAGGTCTAACACCTCTTGCCTGTCAATTGTCGGGAACGATATTGTTTTGTTCTTATAAGTTACATCTAAATTTCTGGCTAGGATCAATTCTTAGAGTGACTCATCTCTAGTGTTGACGGTGCTTCTCCCACTCAGAATAGAGTGCATACATATACGGGAAAAAAACAAGCGTATACATATACGGAATTTAGTGAAGCAATTTTACTACAAAGGTAAAATCTATAAATAGAACAAATCGAGAGAATCGCTACCCCAGATATTCCCCTTGGATATCTTAGTTCTACGAGGTTTTGTTGTTGTTGAGTTACTAACTGTCAAATTCGCGTACACATGGTCTACTATCTTTCTCACTCTATCTTTCTGTTCGCGGAGTAAGTGAATGTCAAATTCCCTTACTACTACTAACGCTCAGCCTCGGCAAATTGCTTCAATTCTCACTGCCATTTTCATTTCCTTATATCTCTCTCTTCTAAGTTCTCCCACCATGCCGTGTGATACAAATTGTCTTCAAAGCCAAATATTAGAATTTTGTGCTCTCTTTTGCAATGATCTACCAGTCCCTTGTTGGTATTATTTGGATCTTGGTCCTCACACTCGCGGAAGTCGGCTAAGGCAAATATAGTATCTACTATACTTCCTTCAATAGCAACCTGTGCCACGGTATACCTGCTGTCATAGTCTGAGATTAGAAAAAAGTTGATGTTTGTGTTAATTACTATTGCCTCCCTCGGCTTTTCAGATCGATCTGTGTTTATTTACCCAGACCTGTTGTATGAGTCCTATAAATGCCAGAGGCAAACCTGCAACTTATTTCCGCCAGGGCAGCTTAGGTATGTTCCAAGTTCGCCTGTAGATACTTAAATTTAAGTTTTCAGTTTGTTAACAACCGCTGGGACCTGGTGCTCCTATTGTTGACCTGACGCAGTCGGCTTTGGTACCTCTCACCTGCCTTTATAATGGTCAACTTAAGTTTTCCAAACCGGAGGCTAACATTACCGTCTTCTTCAGTTATTCTGGAGGCTGAGACTTGTTCCGCTACTATGACTAGCTAAGCATAATTGTCTTTATTTTCCCTGAATAACGCTCTCCAGGTTTTGACATTTAGGTCCTTATTTTGGCATTCTACGAACGCCAGGATTTTGTCCATTGCCAGATCCACTAACTTGGGGGAACTGCCAACAAGGGTCTTGCGGTTGGGAATCAAGGATTCCTCCGTAGTCTACCGATTGGCTCCTTCTCACGGCTTTATCTTATATATTTATTTATTTATTGTCAAAATGTACAGAAACAAATCATAGACTAGACAAAAAAAGTAAAGAAAACAGCATAAAAACTAGGAAAATGAATAAATTCAGATAATAACATAAAAATAGCAAAAAGAATCAAAAGCCAAATCGACCGTTAAAAGAAACTTATACAATGGTTACTCCATTGGTCATATTCAAAGCATATAAAAAAAACTTTATTTTTCAAAGCACTTTTGAACACGGGTATCGTTCGGGAAAGAGGACCATGGTTAATGCTATTGTGCGGACAATGCAATCACAAAAGTGAAGAAAACAAGGTTAAATTAGGGCGTGCCGATTCTCTAACACAAAAGTCAACTAATATACAGCCGTTAAAAAATTTGAAAATTGTGGTACGAGTCGAAGGACACTTTGCGAAAAAGTTTGTAGGATAGAGAGGCGCATACTGTAGTCACAATAGCTGCAACCGCCTCGATCAAGTTCCTAATTAGGGGACTTCAAATTTGGCAACAGTGTTTTAGAACAAGGAGAAAAACACATATAAAGTGGCGGATAGGCTAACAACAGGTTTAAAAGATCTAATGACGGAGCCAGAAAATAGAGAGTCCTTCGCAATGATGTGCAATAGAAGCTTTTTGAACTTCCAAGTCAAAAATCATGCCAAGGTCCTTGAAACTATCAACAGCATTGAGAATGGGAGCCAAGAACAAAGTAAGGGAACAAAGAGGTGATGTTTTGTAGGTGAAGGACGCAGTCTTCAAAGTAAGGAAATTGGAAGCCTACCAGTTGGCTAAAAGATCCAATATGAAACAAACACTAACTGGGTCAATAACTCTGAAAATTTTACGATCATCAGCGTGCAACAAGTTAAGGAGAGAAGAAAGATCGCTAATAAACAAAAGGAATAATAAAGGGCCAAGAATAGACCCTTGGGAAACTCTTCCGGAAAAAGACTGTGAAAGAGAAAGACTCATCAGTAACAACGAAAAACCGGTCACAAAGATAGGGAGAGAACCAAGAAAAAAGGACACTGAAAAGATCAAATCCAGCTAACTTTGACAGAAAAATATCATGGTTCGCGGAATCGAAAGTTTTGACAAAGTCTGCAAGAAACAACAGTGTTGGTAATCGACAATAAGTTTTTTTGCCGTTGACTTACATTAAATGAATCCATCCTGTTCAGTGGCTAGCGAAGGCTGGACGAAAGGATTCACTCTATTTATTGTAAACGATTCTTTCGAGAAGCTTACTAAAATAGGACAATAGGGATATGGAAGGGTAATTAGAAATAATATCACTAGGTTTATGAGTGGGAAATATTTTAACGGCCTTCTAAAATAATGGAAAGGAAAATGAAAGTGATTTAGCGAAAAAAATCGGAATATCACTAGCACCGAAGTCACCAGCAGTGAAGCTTGCGTCAAGAGACCTCATTAATAATTCAATTTCCAAAGTATTAATAAAAAAGGAAGAATACAGCGAATAACTACTGTGACGAGGAGCAGATGGAGAATCACTCAAGTAAAAAAAAAAGGAAGAAGATTAGTGAAGGCAAATCGAAGATCATGTTTTTAGGATTGGTTAACATATTGTTGAATGGGAAAAGTGAGCACGGGAACAAAAAAACACAAGAAATAGCAAGTGAATTATTGGTTGAAAACTAAGTCCTCAAAAAACTGTCATCCCAATCCTACGACGGGATATTAAAGCCACCACATAAAAGTACGGAAGCCGAAGAGAGGTGGCCATTGAAGTAGGATGAGAGTTCCACAAAGCCTAGTACAGGGCCACTATATGGGATGTAGAAACAAGCAATACTGAAGATGGTGAGTGGATTATCACATATTCAAATGGGGAGGAGGGAATGAAGTTACTGCAGTGCGTTCCATTCAGATATTTGTGAACACCAATTAAAACACCATCTCCAAAAAAAAGATTACAGACCGTTCGGTCCCGATCCCTGCAAAAGACAGTGTAAAAGGGAAAAAAATTATTACTGTATATGTATATCCTCAGATAACCAGATTTCTGTTAAGCAGACGTATACGCGATTACAGAGGAGAGCTTTATATCATTGACCTTGGTCGTCAGACCGCGAACGTTCTGATAATAAATTTTCAGATGTCGGTTCAAGCTCTAGTTTGGAATGAAAAGTCCTGGCGGGAGTCCTGAAAAACTCCTTTATAAATACTCCATCGGCCAGAAGTTCTTCTTCAGTATATTAATAATACCAGTGCTGACGGCAAAATAGAAGGAATTTATAGGTTGATGGTCGAGATAGTCCCGCGTGAATTTTCGACACAATAACAAAGGTGCACTTATAGCCGAGTTTTTACTCGGACATTGGTAACAACTTGTTCGGCAGTCGTTCTATAAGAGAACCGGAAAAACACTTCAAGCGGTGGTACCATCACTTCCATTCGGAGAATAATAAAAACAGTATCCATGGAAGCAGGAGGTTTATACAAAGTTCCAAGCAAGGAAGTAAATTGTCTCGGATACACATATGATGATCGTTGAGGCGATTTATTCGAAATCTATGTTGTATCTCCAGGAGATGATAAGCCAACATTAGAGGCATTAGATCTAGGTCGTCAGACGGTCTTATATATTTATCCGTTGTTATATCTCTGCAATGAACGAATGAAGGGGCACTCTTTTCTCAATGGCCTTCTGTATGTCATCCATCTGGACGGCTGTAAGAAGTCCTTTTGCTGGGTTAAGGATGTTTCAGATGTTTTGGTACCTCATCCATGCCCCCTGTTTTCTTCGGCGGCCCGTCTTTTGTAGTATCGTTTTTGAGTCTGAATCTTTTCCTAGTGAATTTTACTGCTAGTGTTAGCAGTACCTTTTTCCTGGCCTCTCCTTAGGGCATACCGCTTTCCATGAGAAATCTCATTCGTTTTTTGACCGCACTGATCACGCTCTTTAGCTATGGAGCCTTCTTCGATAACGCCTTCGAAGCTATGTCAAGCGCTTCCATGCTTCCGGAGAGCTTCTTTGCAATTTTGTTTGAATGTCCGCGTTCACAGGTAGAGGGGGCCTCTGCCAGCTTCCTATCTTCTCTTTGCTTCATTCCACATGAAGTTTGGTCAGAGACTCTTGGTCCTTGCCTTCTCTACCTTTTGTTTTTTGTGCGGACCTATGCTTTGCTTTTCCATTTTTTGTCTCCCCCATTCCTTCGGTTCTTTAAGTCCGATTTTTTTTAAATCCGCCATGAAATTTGCGCTTTGATTGGTCCTTTGACTTATTTGCTGATCTACTGGGGAGCACCATTGTTTAATAGTCCTAGAGTCTTTAGGTTTGAATCACTTGAGGAAGTCCTTTTCTTAATTATTTTTGCTCGAAATTCTGAAAATTGTAAAGATTTGCCCCCCTGTATCATGGCTTACTCATGAAATTAGACGGAAATTTGTCATCTGACACTCGAATATACTAGTGATTGCTAGCGACTGCTTAATCCCGCAGCAATTCTGCTCTCTCAAGTTGGCTTGGGGATTTTTCAGTTAAAGTTTGTCCAGTCCAATCATATTAGCCAAATCTTCGGTTACGAAAAATTATTTACCGCAGTCATCACGGAAAGGCTATGACCAGACTTTCATCAGTCCGAATAGATACGGCGCGTACATGTTTTTAAATACTAAATGTTAGTCTCCCTATTAAGCTGGCGACCGGTTGTATAAGGAGCGTATATGACAGAATCCTTCGCAGAAGCAGCCTCCGCATAGCCACCTTCCGAACTCGCACGTTTTGAATGCTCCAGTACATCAATTGAGGGAGGAATTTTTTTCGGCTCTGTCTTTAATTTTTTCATCTCATTCACGCTTTCATACAATTCGCAATAAATTATAATATCTCAATGTAGATAAAAAAGTTTGACATCGCATATCACAAAAACATTTTTTTCATTTTACCAACGAAGCAACTTCAAAATAAATCGATTAATGGTTTCATCGAGTAAGAATTCGTTACATATTCTCAAATACCAATATGTCGCACTCAAAACTCACATATTTCCTCTAATGAAATTCTTCGACCAATGTTTCCATGCTGCCAACCCTTCATCAATTCTCCTCTCTACAGCAATTACTTAGAGCTCTATCATTGCAAATCTTGTACTTCCACACGAAATTTCGAAAGTGCCACTATTTAGCAACTACACGAAGTATGCAATAGGAGCAAGCAAGTATGATGTTCCCACAACCAACCCCATCGTTAAAGGGAGCATATGAGCAGCAAGCCATCGAAATTCACCTGAAAGTGTGATTGCATTCTCAAATTCGTGCATCCTACATGCACATGATACGCAAATTCGAAGCGCCGAGCTGCGGTATGGGCCCAAAACGGGATAGTGAGCGTAGGAAGCATGGTAACAGAGAAGCTTCTGATGAAACATCCTTAGATGCTAGTTATTCGGGTTTTTCGGTTTTCTCTGCGTCGTCGGTTTTGTCTGCACTTTTGACTTCGCATCGAGCTGTACTTTAGCTCCAGTTCTCTCTCTCTCTCTTTCAGAAGAACTGCTGTATGGAAATTAAAGATGCGGGAAATGGAACTGGTTGTGAGAATAGTTGTGTGTAAATCTGTTTCGAAAGATTTCGATAAGTGGAGCATGGAAAAGCGTATCCCTGAACGTTTTACTGATTAGATCGCCTCGTACCATGATTCCTGTCTCTGTTTGTTGTCGAGCAGTTTGAAGTGGAGTCGAATGGCTGTGCAGGAATAACGATGAAGCTAAATACGAAAATGTCGAGAATCGAATATTTGGAAGAGGGTCTTCTCTGCAGTGTCGCTCCAGTTTTTGAAGGTTTCATTATTTGTAGGCTGTTTTACTGAAGCGGAAGTCCACAGAGTAGTCAGTCTTTCAACGAAAGACCGGTAGGCGGGTAGATGAGGGTGCAGAGTGAACACCGGACGAGTACAAGAGCGTCCGTTGCAAAAACACCAACAACCAGTCTTTGTGTTGCCTGTCGTTTATGGAATTTTGCTGAGGTTTCTTTTGATTTGCTTTTAAGGCCCTGGGCCCAAATTTTATCGTCAGCTCTCCGTAAAGTTTCCCTTAAATCTTGTATAAATCGCTTGTCCTGTGGAGCTCATGCAATTCGACTAGAGAAGTGATATGAATTCCATAGCGCACAGAGATATGAAGTGGTACTTCACATCTCTGTTTCGTTCTGCGTTTTATGGTGAAGCCACTTCGACAAACGTGTCTTGCCAGGCTGTGTACGGGCAGGCAGATGTTCCTGTTTAGAATGTTCGACCGTAGCAAGAAATTAGTCAACGAAGCCAAAAATGATGCATATGAAATTTAAACATGCAGCGACTGTAGTTTATTTAGACAGGCTGGGGCTATCGGATGACTGAAGTAAAGCCTCGGGGTTTGGTTTTGTTTGCTTTGAAATCCTCTTCTCATTTTGCCCAGATTAAGATTGAGCTAGAGTATGTGCCATGGCTCGGTAGATTGTGCACAGCACCAAACACCCACCCAGTGGGCAGAGAGAAGCTATGTCTATGATCACTGCCAAGTTGAGAAAGGTCATTTGCGAGATTTTCCACATACGTTTGCTTTTCGTTTTATCGAATTCTGTTTGTCTAGATGTGTAAAGTAAGTGTAGATGTATGTGAATTTAGGTATGATAGGAGGAAAGGGTATTTGCTGATGCTTGGTTATTTTCATATAGAAATGAAAGGCTTATTTTGAACTTTAGAACGTCGAGGTTGGAGAGATTGTTATTTTATTAACTAATTGAGTTATCCGAGCGCTCTTAAATGAAAGTACGTGATATTCTCGTTAAGTAGAATGAATGTTTTTGAAGCTTATTAGATTAAGTTAAAAAATTTGATGTTAATTAATTTTATTTTATTTATTTTCAGTATTACGAGATGTCATATGGCCTTAATGTTGAAATGCACAAACAGGTATGTATTTTTGAATATTGAATGTTTTTGATTTCGATAAATCACAATAAGTAAATAATTCACAATAAGTGTGTTTATTTATTTATTTATTTATTTATTTGGTGCGTATTCAATACAACAGGCAAAACTGCCCAATTACAGATTGGATACAATGAAAAAAAAATAAAATAGCAAGAACTAAATAAGAATATATGAATATAAGTATATAAAATAATTAAAGCTAGAATAAAATAAAGTAAAATTAACTAACGCGAAAAAGAAGAAAAAAAATCCATTACAAACATGAATAATCAATTCAACAAGTTGTATAACCTCTTATCCTTACAAGTTGTATCACTTCCTATCTAACCTTATTCCACTATTCACACCAACTAATCGTCCTAATAAACCGAACGATGCTCCATGGCTCAGCAGTGAAGTTTGAATCGCACTTGAAGCCAGAAATGCAGCTTGTTACTTATATAAAAGATCAGGTTCACCTGCTGACCTTCTTTTGTATAAGGATCTTCGCTCTAAAGCGAAAGAAGTTGTCAGGCAGGCGATGCGCTCCTACATTGCTGGCGTTGAAGCATCAATTAGAGCCAATCACCCGAAATCCTTTTGGACATTCATACGTTCCTTGAAAAATAGTCCTAGTATCCTCAATGGTATACACTTGGGTGATACAGCTGCCTCCAATCCACAAGAAGTGTGTGAGCTTTTTGCTTCTTACTTTTCCACTTTTTTCTCACAACAATCCTCTTCTAATTCCTCAAATCTTCCCTCCACATCCTCTCCTGAATTGCACTCATTTCGAACGAACCCTCTTGAAATTGAACTTCTGTTGAACGATATCGATGCCATTACCGGTAGTGGTTCCGACGGTATTCCAAATATCCTGGCTAAATCTCTTTCATCATCTCTGTGCGTCCCTCTTTCTATCTTGTTCAACTTAAGTATATCTTCTGGCTCTTTTCCTTCTCGCTGGAAAATTGCCAACATCTTTCCTATACATAAAGCCGGTGATCGTACATGCGTCTCAAACTATCGTCCCATTTCCCTTCTTCCTTGCTTTAGCAAGATCCTTGAAAAAGTGGTTTACAAGCGGGTCTACTTCTTTATCCAGCCTACTCTCGCTTATGAGCAGCATGGTTTTGTCAAAGGTAAATCCACTTTAACCAACCTTCTTTCCTTCACACACACGGTCGCATCCGCTCTTGACCATTAAAAGCAGGTTGCTGTACTTTATACCGACTTTTGTGGAAGAGGACCAAGCTGAAGACTATTGTGAGTGCGTAAGAGTCGTAGGACGGGAGAGTAGAAGAAAGTGTCGGTACGAGCGTACGGCACTTCAAATAGAATGGAGGACCTGATGGGCCTTACCGATTCCCGCTCAATGAACAAAAATGCTAATGAGGAAGATAGGTAGCCGCGACAGATTTTGAAAAGGAAACTCTCATCCAAGTAAACTCTGCGCTGCTCAAGGAGAGGAATGTCAAGAAGAGATAGACGTTCACTATAGGGTGAATATGGTAGACTATATTTAAAAAGTAAAGTACGTGTAAACCTGCGCTGAACTGATTCAACAGCGTCAGAGAGATATTTGAAACGAGGACACCACACTTGACTACAGTATTCGAGTACAGAACGGACAAGGGTAATAAACAGGTGGATACAAGTAGCAATACTAAATGAATTGTGGCAAGAACGAAACACGAAGCCAGCAATCCGAGAAACTTTATTAGTGACAGTAAGGACATGAATGTCGAATTTCAGTTTGCGATCAAATGTGACTCCAAGATCTGAGAAATGATCGACACAATAAAGGATAGTGCCATCAATAGCATAAGGAAAGACATGAGTGTGAATTTTAAGGGAAAAGGACATAGAAAAACACTTGAATACATTAAGGGACAAACAGTTCAAGTTACACCAACCAGAGAGATCATGCAAATCGTCCTGAAGAAACAGAGAGTCACCAGTATTTTTGATGACTCGGAAAATTTTTAAATCATCTGAATATAAAAGACACGAAGACTTAAAAACAGTGGGAAGGTCATTGATGAAAAGATTGAATAAAAGGGGTCCTAAGATAGAAGGAATACCAGAAGAGGAATACCAGAAGAAGGTCAGAAAGGTGAGGACGACAAGCCAAAGAGGGAGACGACACAAGTGCGATCAGTTAAAAAGGAAGAGATCCAGGAAAGCAGAGGTTCACGAATGCCATAATGCTTTAGTTTGACAAGAAGCAGCATATGATTAACAGTGTCAAAAGCTTTGGCGAAATCAGTATAAATGACATCAGCTTGATTGTTACTGTCAATTGTACAAGCGATTACATGAGTAAACTCAACAAGGTTCGTAGAGGTGCTCCGGCCTTTTACAAAGCCATGTTGTTGCTCTGCAAATACACAGTAGAGGGTATCATAGATACGATTGAAAACGAGGCGTTCCAAAATTTTGGAAAGGCAAGGAAGAATGGAGATGGTGCGATAGTTAGAAACAAGGTTCCTATCACCCGATTTGAAAATCGGAAGAATGTTAGAGAGCTTCCAAGAGGACGGAAATTTACCAGGACAGAGACTGACATTAAATAAGATGGCTAAAGGGACACAAAGGGAGAATAGACTTAAAGTTCCAATCCGGAGAATAGACTTAAAGTTTGAAAAAACGTAATTTCGAAAAAACGCGTTTAAAGTCTTTTCTATTAATTTATTGATTATATTTAAAAAATATATTTTTATCACCTACAATTGCTCAGTCTGCAATCCCTGGACCATACATAAGTATGCTAGAGTCCACATAAGCCAGTTGCTCTTGCGGTTGGGCAGTTTTTTTTGGCCAAACGCGCTTCCTTTGCCGCATTTTCTGCCTGACTTATGCGCTCTTCGTTTTTTTCGCAGCAATTAAAAACAGCGGTCTGCCGTTATCTACGGTAATTTCTTTATTTTCGGGAGTATCTTAAAAAAAATTTGAGACGAGATTTCTGAAGGTATAATAAATTGAAAAATGCAAAAAACAAAAAAATTATTTTTTTCCAAATTATAACCGGTACTACCCCCTTAAACATTAATATACAAATTATCTTTCCGAAATTACAAAACATGTAGGTTCAAAGTGTAGATAATACTCTTTTGTAGATGTATAAATTTGAGCGGGATCGGTTCAATATTTTTTGAGATATTTTGTACAGAAGTTGAAAAAGTACTACTTTGAGAAAAACGCGTTTAAAGTTTGCGGTAGATAAATATCATTGATTATTAGTTTTTATTATAACTTATTCGTAAATCAGCGATTCATACAACAGCCTTTTAGCCTCCTCGTGCATATCATTTTGGTGCATTAGAAGGTCACGGCGAGCATTTCGGGCTTCTTTTGAGCTGAAAAGATTTCGACGGTTCTATCATTCTATCCTGTCGTTGGCGGCTCTCTTGGCATAATTAAATAAACTGGGGCTTATTTCAATACCTAAATTATTCATTAGGTGCAAGAGGAGTGTATGGCCTTTGTGGAACATCCCAGCGGCTATGTAAGCTGATATTTCAACTATTTTCAAGCCGGCAATCTAACGATTTTTACTACAAGGATCATAAATACAGACCCCTTTGTATATTATAAAAATATACAAGTGTAAATGCACATCGGTATCTATATTTCCTTAGAATTTCAGATTTATAAGAATATAGTAGGAATATACAATTAAAGAGCCGCTCATAGAGAAAGTAGACAAGAACGCGCGGCAGGTATGCTCGACCAGCTGGGGAACGCCGCGCTGCCTATAACTGAATATAATTCGAGAACTAATACGAATATCGCTTCAAAACTTTTTTTGGTATATTTTTAGAGCATTTGAAACATTTTAATGCAATAAAAAAAATCGATTTTTTAGCAGTTACATGTATTTCCCCCTTAACACATGATGCAAGTTGCTTACATAAAATGCGTTTAGAGATAAATAGATACATACAATGGGGTATATATGAAGCAAAATGCAGGACTGGGAAAAAATATAATCTATTGTCGGCCAAATTTTTCCCACGTTGTGTTTATAACAATAAAATTAGTAGAAGTTGAAAACCTGTTCGCGAACTGATTCGCTTACAATGATGAACGAATAACTCATAAACGTATATCCACTGATATCTGGAATGAGAACCACTTCAACACTCCTCCCCAATACGAAACTTCCCCAAATCCCACGCCTGAATTGGTGAATATAACAAAAAAAGATAAAATTTCTCCATTCTTCAATTTATCGCTGCTTAAACCTCCCTTTTCTGATTAGCATCGCAATGAAAACAAATTATACACTCTACATCACCAAATCTTTCCAATTATGAAACATCACTCCCCCGTCACTTTGCTTTCCCCATATACGGCTCAGCTCTTTCCCTTTCATAAATAAGTCGGTTTAGAAACGAAGGCATATTACCGTCGCTTTTACCGCTTCCATAAAAAAAACTCGTGCTAAAATGTATTAACAAGAGCTGGGACGACAGGAAAATTGAAGAGTGCAAAAAGGAAAATCAAATTACGTAAATGTTTCAAAAACTTTCTCTCGCAACAAACGTATGGGGTCAGTGTGAATGTAAAATGTGACACAGCTACCTCCATCCCCCAGCATTTATTCATCTCCACAATTCAACGAGCAGAATTGAAATATACTTTATAAAAAAACCGACACCGAGCCCCACTACTACCCAAATTTTGCCCCCCAAAAAACGTTATGTAAGTACTCGCTGTTTCTTCTTTGCTAGAGCTCATATCCTCGTCGTTGGGAGCCTGGTTTTGTTGCCTTCTTGTGATTTCCATTTTTTCATTAAGACGTTAAGGAGAGACGTCAGTTGTTTTGCCGCGCTGCTACTGAGGATAAATCTAAACATTGAATGAGTGAGTTTCATTGCTGCCGCCCTCGAGAAAGTTGTCGAGAAATTAACAAAGTGTTGGCTCTTTTTATTTCAACTCGGTTAATTTCGTAGCAAGGAATTTTAACGGCATGTTTGCTATGACTGAAAGCATGCACTCTACGAGGCTGGGATAATGGCGTTCAGTGAAATGTCAGAAGACTGTTTGTTTTTTTCTTTCTTGGAATGATTATGAAGTGATTATCTGGTAGAACCACGTTCATTTTGAATAAATTGACTTAAGGGAGGAGTAGGGTTTTTAAATTTTTTTTTCGATTTTATTTATTATTATTAAAGGAATGACTAATATCTCAAGAATGTTGTGTCAAAATTTCAAGTCGATCAGTGCAAAATTGACGAAGCTATGACTATTTTTATACCTACCTGACTCGAGCGCGCTATTGTTACCAGGCAGCTGGTTCGATTTCTGTAGAATACCTTAAAAGCTACCCCTATCTTTCTTTATAGAAATTTAAAAACGAGTACAAACGTGTTAACTTTAGTCAATAATAACTTTATATTATTTATAACTTTAGTCAATGTAGAGTATATAATTTAGTGTGGCAGTAAACGTTCTATCGAGCAGACGTACACGCACTTTCCGATTTTCGCATCATTTTAGCTCCATTTTCATTCAGTTTTATCTTAAAATATTACTAAAATGCCGAAAAAAGTTAGAAGATTATATCGACCTAAAAAATTTGTTGCTCGGCAAAAACGTAAAAATTAAGACATTGCGACAAGTAGCGCGTCAGCTAAAAAAATAAAAGTGACCATTCAAGATCAAGTTACGGAGGATCTTCAAAAATACTATTACTATAGAATAATAGATTTTTTATTAGTCTTTTCAATAATTACAACGGTAGTGAAATGCATAAAATGTGATGGAAAAATTAATTTTCATTCGACTAAAAAAAAGGCCGACTAAAAAGAAGCAAACAAAAGAAGGCAGGATTCATCGTAGACAGGAGCACAAAAATGCTCTAAACATTGTGGATGATAGCAACATCCTTTATGGACCTGACACTGATGATTCAGTGTGAAGTAAGCCGATAGATCTCACTTATGAACGTTTCATCCCAAATTTTTTAGTGTTCAAAACTTTAAAGCGTTTTTCCCACAACTCACGTTATCAAAGTCGGTGCCCATCATAACTCCAAAACTACTGCACCGATCCTTTTGAAGTTTTGAACACTATTTTTCTACATAATTTACGAGGTAACGCTGGAGAGTTTTTTTCGACTTTGTTTATATTTTTAATTTTACAATAACAAATTAACCGATTTTTTTTTGTAAAAAATCGCATTTTTTTTGGTCCAAAGTGCTCCCAAAAAGTGAAAAATTGAAATTTCAAAAAACCCTCCCAGCGTTACCTGGGGAAAGCGATTATCTAACGAAATACGTTTGATTTTAGGATTTCAGATGATCCGGCACTGAGTTATGATGGGCACCGCAATTCACCTTTTTTCCGAAATGCTCCAGAAGAATTGCTGCCATTGTCGTATTTTTAAAATATTTTTTCATGAAAATTTCACAAAATATTCTTCAAACGTTATACTTTAATGCACCATTGGTTTTAATAAATAGATTTGAACTGTTTCATCTAAAAAAAATCACAAAAATGTGCCTTTTTTTATACGAATTAACCCTACTCCCCCCTTAAGGAAAGGAGAAAACATATCGATTCGTACCGCTGTTCTTGTCTATTTTTGCGCATAGATTTACTTTACTAATAACGGTAAATGCAAACAGCTTTCGATGTTTGAAAATCTTGTTGAATCATTGCTAGGACAGGCTGATTAATTTTTTGACAGTTTCTTCTGAAATTGCATAGTAAATCCAGAAAATTACTGCTTCTGCTCTTTAAAACTTGAAGATTGAAGCCCCAAGATAAATCGAATTTTGCCATATTGATAAAATAACTCCAAATCTCCAATTCCTATTATATTACCATTGAAAATTTATTCAAAACCATTACACCTTAAATCTTTTGCAACACTCCGAGTTTTTTCCCATTTGGTTCATGCTAAAGCTATACATCTACACCTCCACACGCCCCAAGGGAACAAAGAAACTTAAACTCAGTATTTTTTTCACCGAAACCCCCCACCAACTTACCTTGTTCCATCAAACAGTTCAACTTTCTTTCTTTCATTTATTTGGAGGACTAATTACCAGAACGTGTACTGGGGTGCTTATTATTTCTGGCCTGTCGTAACGAGCTTTTGAATTTTTATTATTTAATTAGGAGCGACGATAAAGAATCTCGTTTAGGTTTCAGAAGAGAGAGAAGAAAGAAACCCCGTAAAAATGAAAGTAACAGCAAGAATGAAAGGACTTAGACAAATACAGCAAGAACAACGGACCAAATTGCAGTGGAATGACGAAGCCAAAAAGTAAAACAGTATCGTCAAAGTCATAGGAAGGAAATAGAGGGGCCTGTGTGGGTGGCTGTAAACAGTGAGAAAAGGACATAATTTATACGACAGCGGCAGCAGTAAACGGAAGCACCAAAGTGTGGAAAAAATGCTAAAAGAACGTCTGAAAATTAATAGGTTAGTCATGAATTGTAAGCATACTTTCGGTCTTTCAGGCTGCCCAAGCTGTTTTGTATGTATTTGGTTTCTTTTGTTCAATTTTTCGTTGCTCTCAGTGGGATTTTCCGTCATTTGTTCGTGTTATTAATTCAGGATGGACAGAAACGAGTCGAGAACGTAAGAAAGATTATGAGAAGATTTGTATGGTTTGAAGTGAGTATTGTGTGGACTCATTTAGGTGCTTATTTTCATATGCGTTTCTTTATTCATTACTTGAAGGGGGTGGTTCGACGAATGAATAGACGACGGCAAGCAATGTTGCAAGTTAACGGTTAATTATACATAGGGTGAAAGGCTTAGACGATTATAATTAACGTTTTGCTGGTTGATTTTGGGTAATGTTTGTGTTGCAAAGTGAGGAAGAAAATGTGTTTCTAATTAGCTAGAGACTATGGCTGATAAGATAGGTTTATTTTGAAGAATAAAGAGAAAGGATGAGAAGGAAAAGTATTGTTTTTTTGAAGCCTATTAAGAATAAATATTTGGTTTTGAGACTATTGAACTTTTTTCTTACTCCAAACGTTAGTTAATTGATTAAGTTATACTTACCTATAGCAAAAAAGGTCTCCCAGTGTGACCCGTTACGTCTGACAATTGAAGTTGGTAGAAACTTCATATCATAATAATTGTGTATAAGTGTTCGCTGGCGTCGAGAAACTTTAGTTGTCTGAAGCGACTGCAGTTTCACTCTGACTCAATTTCTATGGAAAAGCGCTCTTGCACCCTGCTATACTTTAACCGCTAACTTTTGCCTGTTGCAGAGCTCCAGAATCTAAGAATATACATAGCATGACTGAAATGTCTCTCGACTTTCTGTTAAAGAGCTTATACGACTTGTTGCGTGAATTTGACAACTGTGTCTACTGTCAGGGCTTTATATCTGGCTACATTCCGAACGTACCATGGAATTTGAAAGATTTTTCTTCGAGCGATATTGCCTGTAATTTTTACCTGTTCGTTTTTGAGATCTGGTTATTTCAGAGGCTGTTACAAGGAGCATTCAAATATAAACGAGCCTTTTGCAAAACAAAAATTATTTTGCATTTAAAAAGAAAACACACTTTATAGTTATTTTTATACATAGTTTTATACATAGAGCATAGTCGATGAGCTGGCCGACTGTGTGCGGAAACCTGCCCGAGACTAAAATCGCAATGTCATCGGCATAGGGCACAACCGTTCCAGCCTATACAAAATTATATTTGCAACCAGGTTCCATAAGAGAGGAGATAGAACTCCTCCTTGCGGTGTGCCTCTATGGACCCTCCTAGTGATCTGTGACCCTGCCCACTCAGCTGTTATGAACCTTTGCTTAAGCATATTGCTTATCCAGCTACAAACAGAGGGGTGTGGGTGTTGGTTGCGTGGAGGCTCTCCATAATGGCTTTTGTGTGCACATTATTGAAGGCGCCTTCAATATCTAGAAAAGCTTCCAAGGTGTATTCTTTGTAGCGAAGTGCCTTTTCTATTTCGAGAACTACCCTATGGAGAGCTGTTTCAACGGATTTCCCTTTTATGTACGCGTTATGGGCGCCCGATAGAGCTTGAGATCCAAGTCGTTGTTTGATATAGAGATCCAGTAATCTTTCAAAAACTTTAAGGAGGAAGGAAGTCAGGCTAATTGGCCTGTAGTCCTTCGGGTAAGCATGGTTGATTTTACCTGCCTTGGGTATAAATACAACCTTAGCGATCCTCCATGCTGCAGGCACGTGGCTTAGTGCTGGGCAACCTTTGTAAATTTGCATGAGCCAGGGAACGGTGAGCATACCTGACTTTTGGAGCATGGCCGGTAGGACCCCATTCGGACCTGGGGACTTGAAGGGCTTAAAGGTGTCAATTGCCCAGGCAAGCCTCGGCTTGGTGACAACCTCGCCGATGCCTTCGAAGTCATGCAGATCAGACGTCTGCTGACAAGTGAAGGGGGTGGGTTCATCCAGACAGCCCGGGAAGTGAGTATCTACGAGGACCCTCAGCGTTTCCGAGCCGCTGCTTGTCCACTCCCTGTCCGGCTTACAAACCAGGCTAGGTGTGGTAGGGCGTTTAGCCAGCAGATTCCTAAGTCTCGCCGTTTCCGATGTGGTCTCGATTCTACCGCACAGCTCTTTCCAGGAGCTCCATTTGGCTTTCCTAATTTCTCATTTATTGAGCTTAAGGACGTCCTTATATTCGTTCCAGCATTCACTGCAGTCAGCTGCTTTGGCTAGTTCACGAACTTGTCCTCTGCGACAACCCAGGTCCCTGTTCCACCAGGGTGGCTTGAGTTTGCGCCTCGGACGGACCTGGGGACAGGACCGTGCAAAAGCTTCCACGAGTTTATCCGTGAGTGTGTTAACCGCAGCCTCCAAGTCAGCCACACTACCAATCCTCGGAGGAGGGCCTAAGTCATTAGTCACCTCCCGTTCGAAGTTTGCCCAGTTGGTATTCCTGGGATTGCGAAACGGTCGGTAATTACGAGCTACATTGAATTTTAAATAGTAACTATCAGAAAATGATGGGCCTTGAAGAATCCTCCAGTTCTCTATTGATTCGAGTGTGTGCTGTGACGCTGCTTTGGGTATTTTTTAAATTGTGTGAATTTTGACGATTTTGTCACAGTATTTGCTTTCTGTGATGGGAGAGGGAAGTAGGCTATTTTGTCAAGTCTAGATTTTCTGTGTCAAATTGAGTATCAAGTATGTCCGTCTTAGTTACGCCTATTGTCTCTGTGTCTGGCGTCATTGAGGCATCTTGTCCCTAGATACATATGTATTGAAGAATAAAAACAAATACATCTTGTTGTCCGGTTTCATCCTCTACCAAATTCTCACTCTCCGCATTCGAAGAGGAAGGCATCAGGGTCAGAGACGGAAAAGCCATTTGTTTCTCCTTTCGCTGGTTTGAAATTTTGGTTCAGCAAGGTTTTGTAACAGCGTGCTGTTCTCTAGAATGGACAATGATATTCAAGGAAAAAAGCTCCAACTCTGCACTTACCGCCGCAATGTTCCTTGGAATCTTAGGAAGGATCAATGTGAATACTTTGGACACAACAACTAAACAAACAAAACAATTATGCTCTACAGTGCTTTTATACTTTGTTATCATTCGAACATAAGCGTGTCCTGCACAGTTTACATACTATACTAATGATTTAGGCCAACTGAACGGTGTAGTGTATTTGATGTGGTGGCACAGTGTGCTAGGAGTGTGCGGCAAAGTTAAGGGTGTTGGTTTTGTCCATCACTAATGGATACATGACATGCTGACACAGAGATGATTGCTGTCGGAAGCTCAAGCCGACTGCTTCTTGAGAACGGAGGTGACAATTGATGGTGTGTTATTGCCGCTCCTATAAATGTTAAACGAACAGCAACAAAAACGGCTTTACGAGGAAGCTTATACTGGTGTAGTCGATAAAGATCTGAATGTGGTATATAGACTTCTGAAAAATTCAGAGGCCACCCAAAAATGCCGATCACGATTGAAATCTGTACGTAGGTTCATTACGGTGAATTTAGTCTGAATACCGGGACCTCGGTCTTGAAAGAAACGAAAGTGCTGATGCTATTGCAAAACAAGGCTCAACGCTTTCACAACAGTGTCCAGAACCTGCTTAAGGTGTGCCGCCCTTATCTACATTTTCCATTATTCGATAGTAGGGTAAAGAGAGATGGCTTTCTTCTGATCTGATGGCAACACGAAGATCTTACTATCAGAACCTAACCATGGGATTGCAGAATTTTGCCTTAACATAGGAAGAAAAAATTGTAGAACCATGAGAGGCAGACTGGCCAGTGGCGGCTCGTGGTTTTGAGACTAAGGGAATTACAGCAAAATATATAAGCATATAATATAGATAAGCATACTTATGAAGCGCGTAGTAAACTATACATGCGATTTTTTTTAAACATCGTGTAAAAAATCAATTAGGTATTTCAATGCTGACCATATTTGCATTAAAAGCAAGTGATTAGCGTAGCTTATTTCAGTGATATTCCTACTCACTAATATAAAAAATCTCACAAAAGTTCAAATTATGT
Source organism: Nemotelus pantherinus (assembly GCA_963978885.1). Lineage (NCBI taxonomy): Eukaryota > Metazoa > Arthropoda > Insecta > Diptera > Stratiomyidae > Nemotelus > Nemotelus pantherinus. Next base: position 44,344,467 of record OZ022264.1, read on the forward strand.
ATAGTATTTCTTTAATTTTTTTTTAAATTATAAAAAAAAGTTAAGCTGAAAACATATTACAGGCTAAATAAATGGTGAAAGTTTTTCAATAGCTCTAAGTAGAGGATATAATGAATCTTTTAGCAAATTAAATTAGAGAACCAATACCACAATAAAAATAAATTCCTCATATAATTTGCAATAAAAGTGCCTAATATAGTTACCTTTTGCAAACAGTTTACTGAGCGAAATTAGTGATCTTGGTTGCCAAGACTCAATAAGACCCTCAATGAAAAAGACTACCACAGTAAATACTCTATGACACAATCACATCAACTTTCCACATCAAAATCCATATTAAACGGGTAAATATCTATTCAATACGCTCTCATTTTAACGAGCTTGTTATAATTTACTTTAAAAACTATACTTTTATCCATCTTTAACCGACCGTTTTAATGCTGACAATACAAAAAAAATCAAGTCAGAAGAATTATAACAGGTGCGTTTTTTACGAGAAGACATAAAAAAACGCACCTAATGTAAACTATAAATACTAAAGAAAGCACTCCAGAAATTTAACATAGAAATAACGTCAACACAAGCGTCTAAAGTAATCAAGTGGTCAAATCACCCAAAGTACCTGAACCGAGAAACTCATTTTAAAAATTATACTCGAAACAAAATTACACTCGAAACAATTTAACTCCTACAACTTGCACCGTACATACACCATGCGAACAAAACATAAAAGGCATCAAATCAGAAGGGGAACAACTCATAAGAAAAGGAGCAGAAAAGAATCTACAGAATCATGAGGGGAATCAGTGACATAACAGGAGACGCGGATAACTTTGCAGCGTATTAAGTTCATTCATTAGCAAAGATTTTTGGGTCGTTCGGCGGGTGGATCTGGCAAGGGTTTTTTTAATTTCTCTATCCACCAAGACGCTGCGAACTGAGCCAGCGTCCGCGATACTATTTGAGTACACTGATTGTGAAATTTTTATGGGCATCATTTAGGCAAAGCGTCTAAGTAGATCTATGCGAAAACCACGAGTTTGAGCATTCAAACAAGATCACTTCAGTGTTCTGTGTAGTATATCTCAATGAACTGTATGTTTTGAATTGAATGGTATGCAGTGCCTGTAGTTTGTAGTAAAACGTTTGAGTTTTCGTTGCGTCGCTGTAAATTTAACGTGGAAGCTCTGTAGTTGGACTGTTATAAAATAAAACCATTTGCTGACTTTTGTAAGAAAATAAATGTTATTACATTGACTGTTAAATATTGATTGTAAATCTTTTGATTGTTACATATTGATTATCTAATCAATTTTGTGGTTTAGCAAGGGAAGCACTGCTTGCTTTGCGTACATCGACGAGCCGCCCCTGGCTGGACAGAATTATATAGGAGGAAATACTTACGTACGCATAGGTATAGGATGATGTTTGCCCATTCTATAATACTTAGAAAAGGCTGACAGGGTGGAGCGTTTCCTTTGAGTATGCGCGTGTCAAGTACAAATGTGTCAAGTACGCGTGTATGTAGAGGATAGCCTCTTATCCCTATCATTGATCGTGGACTTATTTATTGATGCGGGAAACTTTACTAGGCTGGTGGTATAAGCTAAAAAGTGCTAAGAGGTGCCAGGTGTCTTTGCCCCAAACCACTCTCATTCACTCATTACACTTCAGAAATATTCAAATTATTTGGTCGACAGATATGAAATATTGTGGTGAAAACTTTCAATTACATCCGCCAAACTTTTTTATTGTTTATATATTTTATATAATTTAATAAACATAATTTTATCTCTTTTACAGACGGAAATAGCAAAACGCTTAAATGCCCTAATCAGCCAGCTACTGCCATTCCTGGCGGCTGAACATCAGCAGCAAGTTTTACAAGCTGTCGAACGGGCAAAACAGGTCACAATGCAGGAGCTAAACGCAATAATCGGGGTAAGTGATAATGAACATATTATTTGGGATTTCCTATCAGTTCTCTTGTATTTGTTATCTGATCTCAAGATCTAACTGGTAGATATTATAATTTTTCTATGTTCAATGAATAAGCTCTAATCAAATATAAGAATATAAGTTTCTTTGTTCTTGAATCAGTGGTTCTGATTAAAATTTAGTCATAAATCTACCTAGTAATATTCTTAATATTTTTCGTTCTTTTTCGTGCGTTCTTCAATTGCCTACGATTTATAACAAAATCAATATAATGTAAACTACCATCTTTCTTTTTCTTTCTTGTTTACCCAAAAAAAAATTAAAAATGTTGCAGCAACATCAGCAACAAGGAATCCAGCAACTTATAGTAAGTCAACAATCACAAATAGGATAATCAAAAAGCTATAAATGATATTAATAAACAAGATTGTGATTTGAATATGACAAATAATATACTGCATCGGAATAAACACGCACACACTAATGCAAACATAAATAGTGGAATGATGATTTTCGATTATTTTCTGTTTCTTTTTTCTTCTTTTCTGTTGAGTTATTGTTGATTGATTGTAAGTGATGTTGCAATGATTTAATTTTCAAAATTTTGGTTTTTGTTTTGTTTTGGTGATAATTTTGCGAAATGTTGCTGGTTTGTTTCTAAGATAATCAAAATGCACGTGTTGCCCAAAACTCGCACTTAATGTTTTGCTGATTGCATTGCTTGAGCTGAAATTGTTTGAGCTGTAAAAATAATTTTTTTTAAAAAGATGAATACACTAAATACAAGGTATTTTATTAAGTGAATTGAAAATTGATTGACATTTGTTGCCATCTTCAATGATTATTCATTGGCTAACCATCATTGGATATGCTACCATTAAGGGTAGAATCTCTGAATTTGATTTCACTAGTTTTCAAAATATTCTTCAGAGACATTAAATACAGCCTTGGCCAAAAGTATTAGGCACCCTGTAAATAACTGAATATTTTTTTTGTTTAAATAAAAAGACAAAGTTTTTTTTTTGAAATTATTATGTATCGATGAAATTAAACTAAATACATTAATATCTTGTGGGTCCACCCTTTGCTTTTATTACAGCAGCAATCCTCTTGGGCATACTCCTAACGAGCTTTGTACAGTCAACGGTACTTATGGAGTTCCACTCGTGTACCAAAGCTGTTTTTAACGCCACTTTTGATGTGATGGTGTATTTCTGTATGTTACGCTTCAGAATACCCCAGAGGTGTTCGATAGGGTTTAGGTCTGGGGACTGCGCTGGCCAATCTAATAATTCAATATTGTTGTCTCGAAACCAGCGCATCATAGTCGCTGATTTGTGACAAGGAGCATTATCTTGTTGGAATTTGACTCCACGTAGATTCGTGTCACCAAAAATGCGCGTTAACGAAGTCATTAGTACAGTTTCCAGCACATTTATGTACTTTTCACTGTTCAAACGGTCTTCACAAACGAACATCTCGCCGACTCCATCAGCAGCCATGCCACCCCAAACCATGATACTGCCTCCTCCATGTTTAACTGTAGGCACCACGCAATCTGGATGATATTCCTCACCAACGCGCCGCCTAACAAAATTCACACCAGGTGTTCCAAATACCTGTTAGAAAATAAAAAAAAACCTGTTTCAATTTTTTGGAAAAATTTTCTGAAATCAAGGCCTTCGTAAAAAATTACGGTTATTGTTGTTTGAAAAAGGCTATAATTAAGCTTACCTGGAAACTAGATTCATCGGACCACAGAACATTTGCCCAATCCTCTTCAGTGAAATGCTGGTACCGAAGAGCCCATTCCAAGCGATTTTTTTTGTTGGCTGCTGAAAGCCACGGCTTCTTTCTAGCTTTACAGCCCTTCAAGCCTGCTTCTGTGAGACGCCTTCTTATCGATCGAGCACTTATTAATTTCCCCAAGTTTTCCGACAGGTTAGCAGCAAGCACAGAAAATGTTTTTTTACGCTCCTTCAAAGAGTCGCGGACAAGTTTTCTGTCCTGGCGTTTTCTGCCTGTTCTTGGCTTATTTTCGTGAGAACTGGTCTCCGCAAACCGCATGATAGCAGATTGCACTGCGCACCGAGAACATTTCACTAGCTTGGCTATCTCAACTTGAGATTTGCCCTGTTCATGTAGAAACTGAATTCTACAGCGTTTTTCAACACCATGTTCACTCGTTTTAGGCATATTGTATTGCACAGAGTGACTAGTTTGCAAATAAATTACAAAAACAAGCAACCTCACCCTATAAGTAACAAATGAAGACTGACAAAATGTTATCAACAATTTCTCAAATACCCCATTTCCTGGAATTTGCACGCCAGATGTTTTATGGCTCTTCAAAGAAGATCGTTTATTGCTGTTATTATTGTTTGGACAAACCAGTATCGTAAATATTAAAAGAAATTATCAATTTTAACACACGTTTCAAATTACATGTGTTTTGAAGGGGTGCCAAATACTTTTGGTCATGGCTGTATATTATATGCTTATAAATAAATTAAATGGCGGATCTATATCATACAAATCGTTTACCCACGCTGGGCGCAAAATATTACTAACAATTTTTTAGGAATATTTAGTACTCATAAGAAAAAAATGCACGAAAAAACTAAAAGATAAAGTCTAGCACTATACAATTATCCTTCTGTTCTGTATTTCGACACAGGAACAACTAAAATACAGGTCGAAAATATCAACCAAAACCACTAATAAATGAACTCTTGAACTATGAAGTCTTAATTTCACTACTATCCCATCCAATGACGCAGCTATAGACTAAGCAAATTACATATTGCAGCATCCTGATTTGCATGATAGAGGTGTCATAGGACATTTAAATTTTAATAATAAGTTTTTCAGAATCATCGACCGCTTCGATTATTATCAGATGACTGGTGTACTATCAAAAGTCCCCTCGGCGGATTCTATTTCTCTTGTTTACTATTGAAAATTTCATTCATTTGAACGTTATTTTGATGGCTTTTGATCTACGGGAAATACCTGTTTGATCTAGATTTCTATCTTCCTCAATCACTCGAAACGTACAATCATTCCAATTGGGAAAACATTGAAAATTTGATCGAACCACATGTGTTGAATGAATTACCACGTTGATGAAAATTTCTCCGAAACTAAAAATTTGCAGTTGTGTAAATGCCGTTAATGAACGATATCGTGCATTAAAATTGCGCTCTTTCCTAAAAGGATAACCATGGGGATTCGGGTTGCCCCGTTTTTGGGTGGTAGTGTGGTGATAGTGCGGCCAGCCGTGCTACAAAGCTGCATGCGGTGACGCCGTGTTGTCCTTTTAATTATGTGGTCGATTGCAACGATTTTATTCGTAAAGTGCTTATTGATTTCATTATGTAGATAAATCTGTTATTTACTCCGCGACATAATACAAATCAACGGTTATGTTTGAGGTGAATTGCTGACTACCCCTTTTGCATTCATGCTTCAAACGAATGCGTGACGTCAGAACGTAAAACCACATGAAATAAAACAAATTTTATACAAAGTGCATTCGGTCAGTGGTATCGTTGTCTGTGGTAACTGGGAGATGAAAAATCAGATGAGACTGGAATGGGAGTAATATAAACAGTGTCCGGAGTTTATTTCAACGTTCACAGCAGCCTGTCAATAGGCAGGGATATTGGCTTAATTGGAGGGTTTTGCGTTATTGTGTTGCTGTTTTAAATAGAGTCCAATCTAAATGATGCATTTCTGGCAATGATTATCACCTTTACATGGAAAATGGTTGGTCTTTTAATTAGTTTGTGGTATGATAATTTGATCTACTCTCTCTCTCGGCTTTTAATGTTCAGGCAAGTGACCGTTGTCGGGTTGATGCATTAAAACTGTTAATCGAATGCCGGACTAATTATCGGAATAATGAATAAAATGGAACGCTGATGTGTTGTGTAATGAGAGTGTTTGATTTAATTTATTGCTTTGATAGTACGCAAGTGAGAAAAGTAAATCAATTTTTAAAATTGTTTATGTTTGTTTGTGGTTTTTGATTTGTGGTTGTATATGGGAATTTGGTTTTAAATCGATTAGCAAGGGGTGATGAGATGTTGGATGTACTTTTGAAAAACAATGTAGTAGATGGCTTCCACTGCATACAAAGTTATAGAAAACATAATACTGAATCGTCTTATGGGCACTGGCAGCCAACGTCTGCGCTCTCTGGTCAGAATCAGAGTATAAACAATGACTTTGAGATTTTGTTGCAACGGACTTAACTCTTTCTAGCCGACACCAGTGCAAGATCATTTATTTAAAGGACCATCCAGAAGTTTTTTTAATTTTTGAACGGTTGGTACGTCAAGCTAATGATACAACTCATAAACACAACGAGGAAGGATAGAAACGTCACCAAACCAGCAATAGATCTGGCTGAACCACAAAAGATTCAGAAAAAAAGTGTACACAGGGGGAACAAAAAAAATCAGGGGCAAAGCGAAAAAGGGATAAAACAGACGAGGACTGTGGAGGCTAAAACTGGACACTGTCATGGTAAAACCAGCTACATAGAAGACCTAAGCGGAAGTTCAGGGGGTAATCCTCCAAAGTGTATCCCCGGATGAAATGGGGACCTTAGTACGGCATATTAGAAAGACGACAGAAGGAGGGATCCTTCTGGAAATTGCGCACTACAATTACCAGGGTAAATTGCAGGACTCAATCCAGGCCGCTGTAGATGGCCAGGAAAACGCAAAATTTGTGACTCCTTAAGACAAGATCCAGCCTCGATTGCCTCACAGTCAGCGAAGAGGTGACATCCGCCATCAAACGCGGGGCTGGAGAGGAAGGAGCATAGGCGTTCCGCGGCCTAAAATCTGGCAGAGGCCAGGGGCCGGAAGAGTCAAAACATGCGATGATGCATAATACATTATTAAATATGCCTCCTGTCTGTGAATACGTGTGAGCTAATAATGCGAATAGTATGTAGTAGTATGAATAGTATGTAAATATACACATGAATTATCCGTGACCGCTCAGGAATGAACGCTCGCATGAATTACACGTGAATAGAATGAAAGTAATTAAAAACACAAGACTATTTTTCATTTAGAAGCAAAATATACATATTTGAATTTTCTAACAAATGCAGTAATTTGCGGGTTAAGTATTTCGAGTTAATTGGTTAGCCAGATAAACACTGGAGAACAGTATAGATTATTTTCAAAATATCAATATCTGTGTAGAAGTTGGAAGCTTATAAGGAATTGGAGTTACGTCTAAAATTGTTGTTTATAAACCTGGAAAAACCAGACATAATTAACCAAGAAGAGCATTGCTGCGATGCACTCTTCATTCTAGCCACGACCAAGCATAATTGAACCTGGAATCGCCAGCATTATTTACCGATTCCGGAAACAAGCCACGGCAGAGAGGAAAGTTACATCGTTTTGTTTGAACAGGGGAATATGAATAAAGCGCGCAGACATTGAGTCCTTTTACACGAGCTCCCAAATTGAGATTCGGATTATATCCAATTTTCTGAACTAGCGGCCAAATCCCATGTATGCATGCGCAAATTGTGTACATGTACAGAATTTACTCATGATCCTGAATTGCAAATACCGGTTTTTTACTAAGTGTTTCTATGCGTAAGCGAGATCGCCGGCTAAAATTGTATGGCTACACCAAATTCGGATTTAAGCCGTTTTAAAATCCAGACTTCGTGTAACCATACAAATTTTTCCGCGGTCTTGAGGGAGTTGCATTTTTAATTTGAAAAGATTGGCTTAACATGTTCGTTATAGGAAGAATGTAGTGGAAGATGAAGAAACTTACCACAAACTTTCGATTACTGATTCAATGATAGATCCGCAATGTAGTATTCTTGGTCTTTTTCTTCTCTCATTCCTTTTTCTAAAGCCTCTTTTATAGCCCATAGCTATCAATAACGCTTTCACAATCAGGAAATTTCATTGATCTCATCTGCTTTAATAATTAGCGTGTTTCGTGTAGTGTAAATAAACGGAGTCGTTGGTATTGACGAAGAATTTACACGTTTCGATAGTGGAACATGTGTCCATCAGAGCAAGGTGGATTCTGTGAGCTAGCTTGTAGCTACAAATCTAGCTGTAAAGTGTTTCACCTTAATGTTGGTTTGGTCACCTCTTTTTTGCCCTGACATGACAGTAGCACAATCAAAAGATTGTCCAACAACAAGCGATTCATTAAGCCTAGAGTTTTCTACAAGGCTCAAAATTATATCTACTAAAAACGAGGCATCTCTAACTCTAGAACAATCTACAAAACCTAAGAACCCTTCTTCGTCTGTTAGTCCTTTAGCAAACCTCATAATAACGGGGAGCTATTCCTGATTGCGGGCCCTTACTTCGTCTGCCATAATGGCTATCAGTCCCCACACTTTTGTTTCATCCGTGATGGCCTCGTTAACGATATCAATAATTATTTATGAGCTCATTTTGTGATCTGCTACAACAGTAGTTCGCAACCTTGTTTTGAAAATATTTTTCAACATATGAATCATGCTTCGGGTACAAAGCACTTAATTCCAAAAAGTTTCTGCGGTTACCTAAGACAGAATTTTCATCATGTCTCCAAAAAAAAAAAAAAAAACAATCCTTGACAACTGAGACACATCGTTAAGACGATCACCTTTTAATAATAATCTCGGTTCACAATACTTCTATACTGTTCACGCACCGATTCACTGGCTATCTTTCCAGCAGACTCAGAAGCATTGTATGATATATGTCCTTGATCGCATTGTGTTTAAGTTTTCAATGTTTCGTGATTCAGCAACACTTCCCCATGCTTATATTTACTCTTAATCTTAAGTATCAAGTATCAAGGGTCTGCAGTAGCAGAGAATTATTTTTCTGGGAGGGGCCAGTCTGGGGTGGTCCCGGCCCCTCCTGGCCCCCCTTACGGCGCGCCTATGGGAAGGAGCCAGCTAAGTGAAACGCACGCTCTTCCTCCTTAACATAAAGGGGAAGAAAGAAGAGCCATGATGGAGCTAGATGAGACACCCGCATGAAAAACCCTCAAGTCTGGTTGGTTCCAGATGGGAATGATAAGCGCCCGAGTGCGAAGCTAAGTTGAGGTGGTACGCTGCTACCGGTTCGTGAGCTACAACCACACAAGACGTAACTCCCAGACCAGAGCAACAGCTGCTCGAAGTGTGACTAGGTTAACACCGGGAAGCAGACTGCTCTGCACAAGCTCAGTGCATATTATGCATCGATAAACAAGGCGCGAATGCCGCTAAACACCTAATGGGATCAAATTCGTATTGGGAATTTTAGAGACGCGCTCGTCAAAGGCAGGGAAGTTCATGAGAGTCGTTCAATGAAACCTCCTGGGCTGCAGAGTAGCGGGCGGCCTACTCAAGCAGCTATTCTGCGAATATGGAGCTCAAATCGTATTTTTCAGGGCGCCCTATAGAAGGAGGAACTCGCCCACTTAATTGGCAGATGTTACGACGACGCGACGCAACAGGCATTGCATCGAGGCAGGCTCTGTTGATGCTGAATACGAGTTCCGAAGGCCTGGATTTGTCGAATCTATTCCAGATGTCACCATGGCATGGCGGCACTCTTCAACGATTGGAGGGTGATGGAAGATTACACTGCGATTGATCACATTTACATTACCTTTTAAATGTTGAGAGCAGGCTCTCTCTCTCTCTCTCTCTCTCTCGGTAAGTGGCTAGGCTGAAATGTCGCTAAGCTGAAATGTCGCTATGTTTAACAGGGCGAGATAGTCGCATCGCTTATTTCAATTGCAAACAACTAAGACCGCAGTGACCCGAGCAGCAGTAAAGGCCAATGCTGATAGCACCATAGGGCGGAATCGCAGATCCTGTAAGGTTTGAATACCTAAACGAAAACCTTTTCGTAAGAGGAAACACACAAAATTAATTGCCAAACTGCGACGCATCGCTTTAGCGTGGAGGCGCAGGATGCAGCGATCCAAAATAGCCCACGAGTGGCCGAACTATCTGCTGCTCACATTGCAACAAAAGAAGCTGACCAGGGCCATCACGCGGAGCAAACCAACCACAACCAACCAAACTGCCATTTGGCAAGTCGTGCCAAATGGCAGTCTCTTTGTGAGGAGGTCAACTCAAACCCGTGGGCAGACGACTGTAAATCAATTGCCCGCATACTCGGCTGCACGCGGTCTAGTACTCTCATGAATGCGAGCAATGTCTTCTCTTTACGGACGAGGAGCTGAAAAGTGCAGTGTCTAAGATTAAGACCCGGAAGGCTTCAGTCGAAGCGATTAAAGTTGTGGCGGAGAGTCAGCCGCCGCATTTATTATTGGATCTGTATAATTCATGTTAAGCCGTTGGGTCTTCCTATCACAAGAAAGGGTAAAGATAACCTGGGCAACCCATCAGCGTGCCACCCTCTGTGCATGTTGAACACTGGGGGAAGTTGTTGAAGGTTTACCCAAGCCGCGGCTGCTGTCAGGAGTCAGATCGGCTGGCGATCTTTTTTACAGGCAGGATGCTTTATGGGAACAGTCGATGCTATCTCAGAAGTTGTCAGGGCAGATAGATCGAAACAAAATTTGTGAAAAAAACAGTCGTTGGCACGATTGCGCGTTGTATTGGTCCAGTTCACGAACAACTTTTTGGGCTTTTCTCCACGTGCGCATTCATATTTTCAGTAGCTAGCTTATATTCTGACCGTTTCTGTGACTGGGATCTAAGTTGTTTGTAGTCATGCCAATCATAGCATCTTTCAGATATTGCCTCTACTCAGATCATCAATGAGTGCAATAATCATGTCTGACTGGTAACTGCATCATTTACTAGCCTGCTCCAAGTAATCTGTGTTGATTTTTGCCTGTGCGGTAAACCAACGGTTCGTTCGTCGTATAATGGTAGGAGTTTCCCTGAGAAATAAAATTGAGGAAACTGCAGAACAAATTTGCTTGTTCAATGTTAAGATAGTCAAGCTAACGGCTAACGTATAGATTTCTAGAGATATGTGCGGTGAATATAAATGTCCGTAAAAAGCGAAAGCGATGGCAAAGGACTACTAAAATACCGTTATTTCCTTGGCTATTACATACTAGAAGTTTATTTGTACTGCTTCTTCGAGAAATGACAGGCTTAGAACAGCACCATGTAACTCAAATGAAAAACATACACAAAAATTGTCTCTTTTCAAAAAGCTCCCAAAACCAAAAGTCAATCATGCCAACAAAACCGATCTAACAGTCGGTATTATTCAATTTCCAACAATTCAAACATGCTAACCACATTATAATTCACATTACAGCTGACGGTCAGAGGATAAATGCAAACATTTATCCCCACACCGCACAGCATAATATACTACTAATTTCGTCCTATTTCTAGGTATCATGTAGTTAAGCGGTTACAGGTGAATTGAAACTGACATTGTCTCGTTCCAACAATCACAATATTAGTTTTGTTTATTGCAGAACCATTTCGAAATTGTTTTACACAAACTATAACTGAATACTGAAAGTAGCAGTGATTGTGCATTCAAAACAAGCACAGCAGCACTGATATTCGAAAATGCAACAAGATAATTGCATTAGGCTTTTTTGGGGGATGCATTTGTAAAATATTCGAGCTCGGAAACAAAAATATGAAGCAAACATTTGTAATCATTTATAACGAACTAGTGTGGAGTTGTTCACGATAAACAAGACCTTTGAAAATAACGAATTGAATACATACTAAAGGATATCAGATTGTAATGTGCTCATTTTCATCCATCCCCTTCGGTGGCCATATTGTCGACGGAACGTATCAAAATTCCTACGAATTTCCGGTAATCATAAAAGCTGAAGATGTTTATGATGGCAAATGACATACAACCGTACAACAACATGCAGCAACAAATCAATTCAGGACCAATGAGGCATTTAAAATAATTTCACAGCTACCGGAAAACACGATAATATGGAAAATGTGCAGATTCATATTGTTTGTTAACGCCGTATGCACTTAGTATAGTATTGTACTGCAGCTGGTGTCTGATTTTCACGAGCACGTTGAGAATAGCACCGATTTAATTATGCGTATCGTAATGATAGGACAACGATGATAATATTTATGGAAATTAAACTTTGTAATAAAGCAATCGAAGAGTGTTTGTTCATCATGCTCTTGCATGTGTTCCTTCTCCGGACAAAAAACAAATATGAATCGGAAAATGAAAACTCGAATCAAATTAATCGAAATGTGTTTATTGCATTTAACACTGAGTATTTAATTTTTGTTGGTAATAATGCAAGATAATTTTTGAGCGTAGGCGATTCAGTCGCATTTACGATAAATTAGTCAACTTTGATGAATGGGCATACCATTGACACAATAGAGTTATCATGGTTTTGGATGATTTACAGATTGACAATTTTCATTGCCGTTTGAAAATTGTCGTTCTTTTCAATTTTAATTTCATAAGTTAGTCCTACCGTTCTTCTCAAAAAAACAACACGAGCCACAACGGCAGCTTAATGAACATCACCAACAACAGCTTCTGCAACAAGAACAACAACAGCTGCCTCAACAGCTTATGCCATGCCTCCTAGAATGCCAATTTTAATGGCCTTAGAGTGGTCTCATCTCTTTGTCAAAGTTTCTTTTTTCGTAATGCTGTTGAGAGAAGAAGAATATGTAGGTAACAGTTGGGCCGAAAAGTCCATAGGCTAACATAGTAAAACACATTTTTTTGGTCAAATTCAATTTTTTTATGCAATAAAGTGGCCTTCGAGAGCAATACAATGATTATAGCAATCATACAATTTTTCGATACCATTTTTATAGTATGATTTCTCCTTAGCCGCAAAATAGGACTCAGTTTCGGCGATTACCTTTTCATCAGTGCTGAATTTTTTTCCATCGAGCATTCTTTTGAGATCTGCAAACAGGAAAAAGTCACTGGGGGCCAGATCTGGAGAATACGGTGGATGGGGAAGCAATTCTAAGCCCAATTCATACAACTTTGCCATTGTTTTTATTGATGTGTGACACGGCGCATTGTCTTGATGAAACAACACTTTTGTCTTTTTCAAATGAGGCCGTTTTTTCGTGATTTCATCTTTTAAACGCTCCAAAAATGCTAGGTAATACTCACTGTTGATAGTCTGGCCCCTTTTGAGGTAATCGATGAATATAATACCACGCGCATCCCAGAATACTGATGCTATTACCTTGCCGGCCGACTGTTGCATCTTTCCACGCTTTGGTTTGGGTTCTTCACGTCCAGTCCACTCGGCTGACTGTCGATTGGACTCTGGAGTGTAGTGATGAATCCAGGTTTCATCCATTGTAATATATTGACGAACAAAATTCGTCTATATTACGGTTAAATATTGCTAGACACTGCTCTGAATCATCACAACGTTGCTGTTTTGGATCGATTGTGAGCACGCGCGGCACTCACTTTGCACACAGCTTTCGCATGTCCAAATATTCATGTATTATATGTGTAACATGTTCCTTTGATATCTTTAGAGTCTCAGCTAACTCAATCAACTTTACTTGACGGTAATTGAAAATTATTTTGTGGATTTTCTTGATGTTTTCGTCGGTAACAGCCTCTTTCGGTCGTCCGCTGCGTCCATCATTTTCGACGCTCATTTCGCCTCGTTTAAACCTAGCAAACCACTTTTCCTGGTGCAGAGTCCGAATAATGTTTATGAAGCCAAGCCTTGGCTTCAACAGTATTTTTTTTTCAATGAAAAACAATGTTTTATTAACACACGAAAATGAAAATAACAAAAGCTGCTTCACTCAAAATTCTATATGTCACGAACTAACTACTTGACGGCTGAGAAATTTATACACATATTTTTTGAAGGTTGGTACTAACAAAAAATGATATAGATTTAATCCTAGTAATGCCCTCTATATGTTAGCCTACGGACTTTTCAGCCCAACTGTTATATATCTTGGCAGTTTGGATGACCTGCCAATGTCACTTGCACGAAACTCACCAAGAATTCTGACAGCAATCGTATTGTGTGCTCTTTCTTACTGACGTCTCCGACTGTACTAAACGTGATCAGGCGTCTTGATTTCTGGTCTGCTGGTGTTCTTATTAAAGAATCTGACCTCTTATTAAAGAATCTGACCTCTTATCAAAGAATCTGACCTCGACTTTCGCAAAAGTCCTGTCCACTTAAATACATCTTGTCTATCTAAAAATCATAGTTTTCACCTCTTTTCTCAAAATGTTCATTGCCCGAAAACCGAACTAGTGCAAATCCGACTTTCTTGTATAACAGATTCCAACGGTTTTGTCTGCTTGACCGAAACCTGGCTCTCTGCCGATTTTTTTAGCGATGAATTCATCCCTTGCATAACGTATTCAAATGTAAACGTAATCGTAATTTATCGAATAAAGCACACATTGTTGGAGTTTTAATTGTCATACGCAAATCAGTATGTCCTAGCTTCGTAGAGTCTCATCCTATTGAGTATTTCTCATATTTTTCTGTCACAAATGGCTTGTTTATTACTTTTGTCTGTGTATGTGCCTTGTAGTACATTCATTTCCACGTTCTCACTAAAAAGAGCTGTCTGACTTTATTCTGTCTTATTATGCTCATATTCCTATTGTACTATATTTAGAGCAAGTGTGTTAACTTGCCATCTGTTCAGTAGGATCTCTCGTCTTTAACAATTTTGTCTTCAAATGCATTCTCGATGAACCTTTCATCCTTTCTTCTCTTTTGTTCCTTTTGTTCCCAATGATAACAATCGTTTGTTGGACCTTATTTTTTCTAACTTCCATTGCTACACTGAAAAAACACATAGCGCCAGATGCCATAGTTTATAGACTTCTGGCGCCATGTACATAGTCGGTTTCGGGGCTGTGATAAAATATAGCGCCACACGCCATAGTATATGGCGAAAAATATATAGGAGCAGACGCTATGCTTATAGCCCTCCACGTCATGTACTATAGTCCTTCACGCCATGTAATATAGTTCTCCACGCCATGTACATAGTGTGGAGGACTAATTCTTTAACTAACCTCCCGGATGTCCTTGGGTTGGATTGCAAATTGAAAAGAATTATTTTATTACAGCTCGACTTCAAAACAAAGCACTCACCTCAATTCATACGAATCGGTATGACAACTGAACCATATTGCATGGCTCATGATACTATATAATATAGCGTGTGGGGCTATAGTTTCTCCGCCATGTAATTATGGTGCTGGGAGCCATACTGCATAGCTCAGGGTACTATGTATATAGCGTGTGGGACCATAAATGCTGCGCCGTGTTACATAGGACCACGCGCTATGTAGATTCTGACATAATGGCGCTGGGAGCCATATTGCATAGCTCAGAGTACTATGTACATAGCGTATGGGGCCATAAATAATGCGCTATGTTACACAGCTCTGGGCGCCATGTGGATTTTTTTCAGTGTATAATCTATCCCTTATCAAATTTCCCTTATGTTGATCCCGATCTTTATCACCCTCCTATTTCTACCCACTTTTGTTTATTGGGCAACCCACGTATAAATAGCAGAGCTGAGCTGATTTATACATTTTCTTAAAGCTGATAATCAACAAACCACTGTTGAACTCATCGCTACTAACTGGTTCTTCTTTTTTTCTTCTCTTTACTCTCTCCTGAACTCCCTTGTATCTAATTATATTTCCATGACTGGCCCTTTTCGTGATGCTTATCGCCCTTAGTTTACTCTGGCAGTTTCTAAAGCACAGTTCGTCTTATGAAGCTTTATCGGTCTTTACGAGTAAACAGTTGAAGAAGCGAAACGTCCATATTGAAGCGTGTCTTTCTTCCAGCAACTCAAAGCTGGTCGTATGCTCGTTTCCTCAAAGCAAAACCAACCAAGTTCCTGACTCTTTTTCGCTGGAGGGATCTACTGCCTCTATTTCTCAAGATATTTGTGATTTGTTTACTAGGCTTTTCGCTTCATCCTTTTCACCATCTACCATTTCTTCGGTGAACTGTGTTTCGTCATTGTCTTCTCATTTAAATATTTTGATGACTAATCCGGTTGCATCACCCAAATATGGAGAACGCTCTTATGGTCCATCAAGCAGATATTTCCTTTTTTCATTCTCGAAGAACTTTGTAGAATAAAATGAAGAATCGAAAGGCCTCTGGTCGCGAAAGCAATCAAGTTGTGGTGGAGAATCAACCGTTAACGCTTCTACGAATGTATAATGTGTGTTTGTTGGCGGATGTCTTTTCATCACACTGGAAAGTGGCGCGACTGGCTTTAATCCCGAAGGGAAAGTGCCACCTTAACAAACCATCTAAATACAGACCTCTTTGTGTTTTTGATACGTCGGGAAAACTCATGCAAAGCCTATTAAAGTGGCTCTTCAAAAATAAGTGTAAAGTAATCGGTGCAGTAGAGCGCACCGAGGTCGCATATCATCAGGCCAGCCCGATCTTCCTTTTAATGATGCTGAATGTTCGAAAGGCTTGCGAAAGTTGAAAATTGAAGAAGAAAAGTCCAAGGCTGGATAGAAAAACCATAGTTTCCAGCTGGCGACTACGATAACTGACATTGTCATGCTGACGAAAAGAAGGATACCATCTGTCATACCCCCGACGGTTGGCTCCGAAGTAGTCCAAGACCAGAAAATCTCCTAAGGATCTCGGAGTGACTCTTGACTTGAAGCTGACTTACGAGGAGCACATCCGAAAAGTATGCGACTGTAATCTCGCTGAATAGACTCGTGATGAATGTCCGCAGTCCTAGTACACATAAACGTAAACTTCTTATGGCGACGGCTCATTTACTGCTGCTCTATGGTGCGGCCACAGTCTTAGAATTTGAAAAGTATTGTGCTAGGATGGCAAACGTTCAATGCAGAGGAGCGCTACGAATCCCGGCTGACTTACAGCTAAACGAATGTGGGGAAGTTTTCCTGAATTTGTCAAAAGTGCCAAGAGAAGTATCAACCGATCAAGCATGAGCATTAAAGCTTTGGGACGAACCCAGAGCTATAAACACAATCTGATCCGCGCCGTAAAACCTTGGCTTTATTAAAAAAAGGCTCTTAGCACCGCGGCCTCCTGAGTCTATTGAGCCTACTCTTCACCGTGGCTTTTAGGATAACCAGGCTTTTTATGAACCTAGGTATTTTCTTTGTCGGATATTGTTTGTCTCAGGTGGAGGGAAGAGCAGAACCAAGGAGTAATCTTCCTCTCCCTAGTAGGGTTGGGTAAGACACGGTATCAAAAAGAGTTTGTATGAGTAGCCTCTTTTTTGTACTGAGCCTACAATGTCCCACTTCAAAAGAGGCGAGGTGTTTTCTATGTGCGCGGTACAAAAGAGGGGATAGTACAAAAAAGGCGGTAGTACAAAAGAGGCGATAGTACAAAAGAGGCGAGAGTACATTTCTGCTCTACCCTCACGACTGCATGAAGATTTGAGTTAGAAAGTGTCTCAACACTCTCAACTCGTCTCTACTCAGTAGTACAAACTGATGTACGTAGGCACATCGTACTTTCGTACGGGACATTGTACTAGCTTGCACACGCATCGTACAATGTAATGCCTCTCTCTGTCGTCATGTTGGTCGTCACTATTGGCTCTTACAAATCGCAAAATAAAGAGTAGCATGACAAAAATTTTGAAGTGGTACATTTCATGAATTTGACGCGTTATGACAATTTCCAGTCTAGTACGGGACAAATATACTGGCTCTTACAAGTCCTACTCAACACTAGAGTTGGGCGTTATTTAACGTAACACGTTAAATAACATAGTTCCTAATCTGCAACATGTTCCCAATGGAACATGTTACTGAAAACTACATGTTATTTTTGGAACGCTTTACTCATATCAAAAATGAGTAACGCCTAACGAAAAGCTTGAAACATCATAAGCGGCCTCAAGAGCATGCGACAATCGTTTCGGTAATTGGCCTCCTCTTTATTGTACTTGTTCGCCAGCTCACAAAAAACTCATATTTTTAGTTCTATGTGCTTTTAGCTTCACTGGCGATGATTTGCACAGGAACGCGCAAATACACGATGTTGAGTAAACTCGATAGACAGTTTGGAACGTTCGTAACGTATTAGCAAAGTGTATAGAATGATAAGTGGGTGAACTCCTTCCATCTTCCAGAAAAAACACTTCGACCTTGAAATTGCGCCTCCATTTACGCAATGCATTATCTGTCAAAGCAACCTGAGAGTGTGCTCGTATTTTTTGCGAGAGTGAGTCGTATGTGAGCAACGAAAAATCTAGCCTGAGTATGTAGTTGTCGAGTCTTATCTTGCAACTCTTTCTGTTCCATGCGATTTCTTCCAATTTTCCAGGCTGATCAACAATACAATCTCAGGCCAGTTCACTGGAAGTTTTGGACCGTATACATATACGGAGTCCGCACGCTGGTAAGGAACTAACTCTTTACGCTGTGGTATTAGTTACTGTGCGTTATATTGGAACGCGCAACGTGTATGATAACACACGTTGTGCGTTCCAATATAACTCGCGGGAACGTCGTTCCAAAAATAACATGTTACTGGAACATGTAACGTTGGAACGTGTTACTTATGTATATAGTTATTTCCCATCTCTACTCAACACTACTCCCTAGTGCTGGACAGTGTGTGAGAAGATGTTCTACACATTCAGCCGCTTCACCACAGTATCTGTAGCAGTCGTCTCACTCCTTACCTTTTCTGTGGAGGCACTGTTTTCAAAGAATGCTATCTGTAAATGCTCCACATAGGGCTCTTATACCACTTTTGCAGACAGCGACTGCTTCTATTGCTCTTTTGTTATCAATGCCAGGTATTTTTTATTTTTTAATGTATTTTTTTGTGAGTGTTTCAAATCCTGAAGATTAAACCAGTAGCTTTCGATCTTTTTCTTTCTCTATGCTTTGATTTCCTTGTACGTGTCTTCTTTTGTAAAGCCCCAGTACGGAGTAAGACCTGTGAAGTAGATTCTTGCTCCTTCTTTGCCGTTCTTATCAGTTTCCTCGTTTCTTTAGTGCCCCTCATGGCCGGGGATCCATATCAACTCGAGGCTGTTCTGTGTTTTATTTCATTGAGACCCTCACCTCTAAAAGTATAGCTGAATTTATGTGATCGCGATTATCCGGTCGGATCTTAATTCTAACC
The DNA here is from genome assembly GCA_963978885.1 of Nemotelus pantherinus. NCBI lineage: Eukaryota > Metazoa > Arthropoda > Insecta > Diptera > Stratiomyidae > Nemotelus > Nemotelus pantherinus. Next base: position 44,363,520 of record OZ022264.1, read on the forward strand.
CTCTTAGTGTTCGTTATCTTTATTAAATGTTCGTTATCTTTATAAAATTTTCCTGAAAATGAATGAAGAGGAAAATGAATTTTGCACTAGGGCCCTACGACCCGTGCTCCTACTCCACAATCCATCTTTGAGCCATCCGTATACCATATTTGCACCCCTTTGTACGAGGGGGATGGGCCATTCTCCCATTTATTCCTTGATGGAATTGTGACCTTGAACCTTTTTCCGACAGCTGCTTTGGTGATGCTGAAGTTCAACATATCCATTATGGACCTGATGTCTCTGCGAATCTAGTGTGGCCTTCTAGGTCTCTTGATTTGTGCCTGTAGGCCTGTTATTGGCTAATAGCCTATTTCGCTGCTTCCTCCTGAATTTTGAGGTGTGGCAGCTCTAGGTTTAGAAGGGCCTTAGCTTATTGCTCCTGTAATCAGTAAGCAGGCCATCCTTTGAAACGAGTTGAGCTTATTAACAGCAATTTTTTGTGTGGTTTTCTTCCACCAATGAAAATACATAAGCAGGTCCATACCTATATCCATCGTCCGTACCTACAAGTACATGGATCTGCTCTATATCCATACTTATATCCATCGTCCGTACCTATATGGAGCTTTTCCTAGCTGCATATAGAATTGGCTTAGTTGTGAAATAAATTTCTATTTCTAAATTTCTAATTTACTTAATTGAAATAAATTTCTACCTAAGCCAATTTCTATCAGGCCATGACTACTTTAGGAAATACCTTCATAGAATCGAGAAATTCCGAACGGAATACTGCAAATATGGCACTAAAAAAAATGTATTATCCTATGCACATTTTCTTCAAGTGCTCCGCTTTAGAAGACAACGAGAAGCGTTCTTCTCTTCAATCAGCCCTGCAATGCTGGACAGGATTGGGAAGGCGATGCATCATTCAAAGTACATGTTTCGGCATATGCAGAGATGGTATTGTGGCTGAAAATAGAAGAATACCTTATAGACTCCTCCTAATAGATCGATCCCAGCTCGGACTCTCGGGTTCAGAGCGTGATTTTTTAGTGAGTAAGAATCTCACATAACCCTGCATCGTTCGGAAAGAAACCTTATTAAGGCTTTCCGATGCACGTTCAAAAAACCTTTTGAAGTAGAAATCATCATCCTTGTTGAATCCCTCTGCGAACAATGGCCCTGATAGTATGCAAAATGTATTTGTCAAGTTGCTTGCATCTTTTTTATATGTTCTCCTGTCTATTTTATTTTATTTGAGTTTATCTGTAGGTGTTTTTTTCTTCCAACAAGGATGTTATCAAAGTTTGTCCGATTTTGAAGTCGGGGCACTTTGGTAATATTGCCAACTACCGTCATATATCCCTCGTTTCTTGTTTAGTTATGTTGTTTGAGCAAATCGATCATAATAGAATTTACAATTCGTTTAGTTACTTGTTTTCTAAAGAGCAACATTCAGAGACTTTCTACGATAACTAATTTAGTCGAATTCACCAACTTTAGACAACGTTTTACAAGCTGATGTGATCTACACTGACTTTTTAGAAAAAGTATGTCATTTCGATGTTTCCTGTACCCTTATCTATTGGCTTTCCTGAATGTTCTTCTTCCCCTTTTTATCGTACTTCTACCTTTCCTGAATTTTCTTCTTCCCCTTTTTATCGTGCTTCTAGCTTTCCTGGATGTTCTTTTTTTTACCTTCTTCCTTCCACTCTCTCCATCACTCAATCAAAATGCACAATCCGTGTGCATCAATTCTCCTCAATTTATGTTAACTTCGTACTTCCCAGACAATAAAATATTGGTATAAGGGAAAGCACTTCATTATAAACTATCGTCTTCAGATGATATCGCCTGTTTCTTGTTGTCAAGACTTATGCCCAGAGAAAAGTTTAGAAAAAAACTCTGGTTGGCGTCTTCATTATCTTTGTAAAAGGAATGATCGTAGATTTTCCTTAAATTTAACCAAATTCGCTGATTTTCTTATATCCTCAGATAAAGTATTGTAATAAGCCAAAGACTGTTGCACTGATTCCATTTTCAAACGATCTGTCCTAGCTTTTTTGATCGCAAGGTTATTCGCTGATCTTGTGGCTGTCTGAGTTATTTCTCCAACATTTCTTATAACATATGGCCATTTGAGTTTTTTGTTAAGTATCTTAAATATTAGCTATCCTTGTTCAAGACACATTATTTGTTGTATGCTTAGTAGTCCTGTTTCACGATACACATGTAAGCTTGGAGTCAAAGTTGGCATTTTGTATATAGTCTTGATAGCATTAGTGATTAGTCTTCCGATCAAATCGATATTTTGTTTCGATGTTTGCTTCCACAAAACTGCTCCATAAGAGATGTTCGACAAAATAAAAGCATTGAATATGACAAGTTTGATGTTGAGAGATAAAAATCATATTTTTTTAGGATTCCTATCATAGGCGCTACTTTAAGTCTGATGCTATTGATATGTTGTAGCCAAGACATTTTCTCATCTAAAGTTAGTCCTAAGTATCTAATTGACTTGACCTTTTCCAATTGTGTTCCATTGATTTGTAATGACGGACTAATTTGCTGCTTGTTTTTTTGTTGGAATACTAAATATTTAGTCTTTTGGATGTTTATTATTAATTTACTTTGTTCGAGCCATTTCCAATATTTTCCTAGGTCATCATTTATATTTTGCTGGAGAATTAATTAGTTTTTACCGGAATATAGCAGTAGTGTGTCATCAGCAAATAAAACTATTTTTCCCAACAGATAAATGTCCTGTACGCTGTTAATGTACAGTAAAAACAGTAATGGCCCAAGGATTGATCCTTGAAGAACGCCGATGTTTATAGTGCATTCCTGACTTTTATACATATTGTTAGTTGATGTTAACAGCTTGAAGTTGTGATGGATTCCGTATATTTCGAGCCTCTGAAGCAGGATGTCGTGGTTAATGGTGTCAAAGGCCTTTTTCAGATCCACGAAGATTGCTTCTTTCTCTTTTTATCGTACTTCTAGCGTTTTCAAAGTTTAGCTCCTCAATTTCCCCTTGTTTATCAATGACCTTCCTTGTAACTTCAAGTATGATTTTCTTTTATATGCTGATGATATTAAGATTTTTTGTGCTGTTGCTTCACATAATGAATGTAGTTATTTACAATGTGATGTTTTAGTTTTAAAAGACTGATGATCATCGAATTTCTTAGCTCTTAATGTTTCCAAATGTTTGCTAATGTTTTTTTTTAGCAACAAGCCTGATCCCATTACCTCTGACTACTTTCGGTTTAGTAGTCTTTTGAAGCTTATAGATCAACATAAAGAGCTTGGCATTATTTTTAATTTCAAATTGAAATTCGATGTGCATATTTCTGTTATCGCCTCTAAAACATCGAGGGTAGCTGGCTTAGTCCTGCGCTGCCAACGCTTTGCGAATGATCAGCAAGATCACCAAGTGTAGTCTCATCGCTTCGTGTTGTTGTCTAATGCTGTTGAGTCCGTTCAGCTTAAGTTTATTCGTTGGCTTCTACACAAAGTTATTGTCCGTTATCGTTCTTTTGATGATCGTCTGATAATATAGCTAACCCACATAGTATTTCTTGATGAATGTCTTCTTTACAAATTATATGATGGTTTACTTTCCTCCAATATTTGCGTGTCTTATTTCTTATATGTGTCTAATCGCCTGATTTAAGCTAATTCGCTTTTTATTGCTCACTTTGATCCTACTCTGGTTTATTTTCATTCTCCTAAACCCGGAATGCTAAGAAGCCATGATGAGCACCAGTTTGTTTGTGCGTGCATGACTTTTCACTCATTTGAAAAATACATTTTTGGTATTTTAACGTAGTTTCTAAGTTGTGAATTATATTTTTTTTTCTTTTGTTCATAGCGTTTATTTTATTTTCTAATTTTATGCTATCTCATTTTGATAATAGATTGTACCGTTAAATGGGATTACCGTTAAATAAAAAAAACAACTAATAATTACTTCATAGTAAATCTTCATAGTACTTCACAGCCAAAGCTAGCGCTAGACAAGTCATGCGGGATTTTTTCGCCAACCCAACCACTATAAGCCCTTCTGGTCTTAAATCCGTTTTTTTTTTTTCATTTCTTGTCATGGTTTTGCATTTGATGAATTCTTGTCATGCTTCTGTATTTGATATCTCAATGTCATTCTAAAGAACAACCCACGATTTTTTTAAACAGCCTATTGGCAACTAATTTTTAAATTTAATTTTATTGCTTGCGTTTTACCTGGTTTGTCTTGCTACGTATTACACAAATTTTTTTGGCACATTTGGTTAATCTGTTGGTTAAATTAATATTCACCACATAATCACACATAGCAAAGATTGATTCCAAAATTATAGAAACACCGATATTAATAAATCAATTTTATTTATTTTTAGCAACAAATTCATGCACAACAAATACCTGGTGCTCCACCGCAACCAATACCGACACTAGGTGCACTGGCAGGACCACTAAGTGCATTTGGTGGCCCAATGGGTCTGCCACATGGCCCACAAGGATTATTAAAAGCGCCACAAGATCTACATCGGGAAGATCTGAAAGCACCTTTGGGGGGACCTTCGGCAGAAGAGAGATTGGTAGGACAACAAAAAAAATTATAAATACTACGTTTGTCAGTAAACATATAGTAGAAGATTCAAATTTTTGCTCCAGTAGATTTTATATTCTGTCCTTGATTTTGAATAGAATTTTATTAATTATAGAAGCTCGCAGAATTTTTACAACATCAAACTTATTATCTTTCAGAGAAATTCTGTATCACCTGCTGAGCGAGAAAAATACCGTACAAGATCACCACTTGAAATCGAAAGTGAAAGCAAACGAAGAAAAGAAGAAAAAATAACACACGTAAGTACAACTTCTAGTTCATTCTAAACGAATAAGTCACGCTATCTATCATCCAGCACTATCCACACTTTCATACGAACTTAATACTATTTCTAAATCTGTGTTTGCACTCTATGCTTTAGGACTAACCACACTGTTTGCAAGAAGTAATTGAGCGTACTGTATACTATTACTACTACTAAAAACTTCATGAACGCGTAAGATATATCTTAGTGAAATATCGAAAAAGCTAAAAAAAAAAAACTCAACTCACCATTTCTTTTTGCGTAATTCACTTCACCAGCATTGATTGTTGCCTAATATATCTATAAAAAAAAAAACCAGTACCATAGAAACTAGAGCTAATTTAAGACAAATACTTTGTAAGGCAATGAATATCAAAAGATTGATATGATTTTATTCGATGTTTTATTACAGGAAAGTGATGGAGAGAAAAGCGATCAGGATTTAGTCGTAGATGTTGCTAATGAAATGGTGAGTTGAGAGTAAATAATAGAATTAAAGTGGTGATTGGCTATAAAATAGTATAGTTTCGAACAGAATTAAGTCCGCATTTTGCCGGTTCATCTGATTAAGCAATAGAACACAAAACAACATTACTTGTCTAGTTTAGATTTCTGTAAAAGTCATGTTCAAGTTTGAGCTCCAAACTAAAAATTTTGCATCGATCTCTGTTAAAAATCCTTCCGAATCCATGAGTGCAACACAAATTATCGATTTATCCGGTTATTTTGATGCATAGTTTTCACTATATTCGTTTTAACTTTAAAAGTATGATGTAATTATTATATAATTTTAGGAATCTCCATCACCTCGTCCTAACGGTGATCATGTTTCTCTCGAATCTCGTGATCGTGACAGTATTGGCTTGAACGGTGACCGTTCAGAGAAGCCTGGAGGAAGTAGTTCAAAACCGTCGAGTGAGCGACCACCTTCGCGATCTGGTTCAAGTTCATCACGATCAACACCAAGCCTTAAAACAAAAGATGTAAGTATTCCATTATTTATATACATTAAATATACACAATCAATTTTACCATTTTAGCTAGAGAAACCCGGAACACCTGGTGCTAAGGCGCGAACGCCTACACCAAATGCCTCAGTACCTGGCAACCCTAAACCGGTTGCACCACAACCACCACCAGCTGGTTATCCGAATTCACCATATCAAAGACCGCAGGATCCTTACCAAAGGCCACCGCCCGATCCCGCGTACGGTCGACCGCCAATGCCTTATGACCCACATGCTAACTTGCGAACAAATGGTATTCCACTGTCCGGTGTATCAGGTGGAAAACCGTTAGTACACATTCATAATATTTGATTCATACGAGATACATTTTGTTCTATTTCTAGAGCTTATTCCTTTCATATGAATGGTGAAGGCACCCTTCAACCGGTCCCGTTTCCTCACGATGCACTTCATGGACCAGGCATTCCACGTCATGCTCGACCACTTAGCACATTAGCACACGGCGAAGTAGTGTGTGCAGTGACGATATCAAACCCAACGAAGTATGTGTACACCGGCGGAAAAGGATGCGTTAAAGTGTGGGATATTTCTCAGCCAGGAAACAAAAACTTTGTGAATCAACTAGATTGCTTAGTGAGTAGAAAAGAAAATACTTAGCGAAAGTAGTCTGAGGGTAATCTACATTTTTCTTTTAGCAACGTGATAACTACATTCGGTCAGTAAAACTGCTACCGGATGGCCGAACGCTTATAGTTGGTGGGGAAGCATCGAATCTATCGATATGGGATCTGGCCAGCCCAACGCCTCGAATCAAAGCTGAATTGACTTCAGCCGCACCTGCCTGTTACGCACTTGCAATCAGCCCCGACTCAAAAGTGTGCTTTTCATGTTGCAGTGACGGAAACATTGCCGTTTGGGATCTCCATAATCAGACACTGGTGCGACAGTTCCAAGGACATACGGACGGTGCTTCATGCATAGATATTAGTCCGGACGGCTGTCGGTTATGGACAGGTGGTCTAGATAATACTGTACGCTCTTGGGACCTAAGGGAAGGACGGCAGCTACAGCAACATGATTTTAGCTCACAAATCTTTTCACTAGGATACTGTCCAACAGGTGCGAATTATGAAGTAAATTGAAATAAATAATTGAGATTAATCCATATGTGTTCGGATTACAGGCGAATGGTTAGCCGTGGGCATGGAGAATTCACACGTTGAAGTTTTACACACATCAAAAACGGACAAATATCAATTGCATTTGCACGAAAGTTGTGTATTATCGTTGAAATTTGCATCGTGCGGCAAATGGTTTGTTTCCACGGGTAAAGATAATTTATTGAATGCATGGAGAACACCATATGGTGCTAGTATATTCCAGGTAAGTTAATTCTCTATTCTATGTTAAAACATAAATAATAGATGTCATCGTTGACTACACTTATATCATAATTTTACAATCAGTAATATAAAATTGTGGATAGAAAATTTCGTCTCTCTATAATAGTAAGAATGAAAAATAAAGTTCTGGGTACGTACGCATAAGCTTAACGGATCTCTAAATCCGATCATTTTGGTGCAAGCCAAAATCTGAATATCTCTGTACTCTAAAGAGTATAATCAATAATCTTAAAATCTGGACTTTCAGCATATTAAGTTAATGTGGTAAAGAAAATTCCCTAGATTGGCATCTCTGCATGTAGGCTCTATAAATCATACAGGCTATTTTGGAGGCGTGAATACGTTTAAGAGAGTGATATGAAGAGAAGATTGAAATAAATTGCCTAAAACGATTTCTTGAAGGCGGTGATAGGCATATGACCTGTGCCAGTTTGGTTAATGGTTCGAAATTGACCCTTCAGATTTATGTTTGTTGTAGAGATATGGATAATTACTCAGTTTCATTGCTGAATCAAAAATTATAGTATGTTGAGAAAAAAAGAGGCGATAGAAATGCCGGTTCCTGATCAAGTGAATGTTGATTCAACTGGAAACTGTTATTCGTGGATAATTGAATTCAATCTCAGCTTAAAAAAAAGGATACATGTTAACTGCAGTATAAATAAGTTAGCAGCCCATGGGGCTATGAGCTATTCATGAAATCAATTGGGAACACTATAACCTATGTCTTGAATATAGAGATCGAACAATGAGGTTGAGATGTTTTATTGGAAGCTACCGGATAGCTTTGTTGCTTATTTCAAACAAACACGAGGTTAGAAGCGCCATTTTGACCTTCTGGTAAAAGTCACAATATTTAACAAAATTAGTCCAAAGATGTAACTTTGAGGTATATTCGATCCAACTGGAAACTCCGAAAAAAAACCCATGAAAGATAATTAATGCCCTCTTACCGCTAAGAAAACTGTCAACAATTTTGATGATGCATGTTGGAAAATCAAAATTGATCATTTTACACGAGAGACCCTCAATCCATACGCAGTCACAGGCCTTCTCCAGATTTATCAGGCAGGTACAGAGAACTGTTTTGTTCTGCATGCTATCTTCAAATGCTCTTTGCAGAATAAGTAGAGCGTTTATTGTAGAGTGCTTGGCTTTAAAGCCGAATTGTATCCTGAGTATAATTTGATTTTCATCAATGATATTGGTTAACAGTTTTTGAATTATCCTTTCAAGTCTTTTCTTTCCCAATTTTTTTGGTATAGCTAAATTATCAATGACGGAAAAAAATATAAAGTATATCAAGAGTCTAGTCAATTTCCAGGAAGCAAAGTCTTCGTGGACTGTCAACATAAACATTTTGAATTTAAGCTTCGACAACAGTTGCAAATTGCGTTCAATTAGCCCTGCCGTAGGGAATGAAATGGTCTAAATGAGTGGTCGAGCAATCGATGCAATTTTTTCGCTGGGATGCATGGTTTGGTCAGCTTATGGTCGGATTCATCGTCGTGAACTTAGCATTCGGAAGCGCCAATATGTGGGAGGAAGCTTACTAGGTTCGGGTACACGAAGAAAAAGTCGATTATCGATGCAGAAGAGAACTAAAGTGCCTATCTTTAGGGCTGCGAATTAAAGACGACGCGTTCTCAGCTAAACGAAGTACGAGGGAGATGAAAACATCACAGTTTTTAAATTGATTGACCAAATCCTTGATTTGGTTATACAAAGCGTAAATTTGGTTGTCAATGAGTTTTTTTTGCCATTTTCTAAAGACTAGCGAGTCCATGGGAGTAGTATATTTCCTTCTATGAATTGTAGATTTCTTTGCTCTGGATTTCTTGCTTCATGCAGCAAAGTAGCTGGCATATAATACACCAGGATGAACAGTGTTTTTACCACAGCTGCAATAAGTTCACGTTCGCTCTATTTTTCCTTCTTAGCTTCTGGGCAGCCCCTGTAGCTAACTGAGTGGCCTTACGCGGAAAACTGCATCGAAGTCTTTTGGGGCGTCACATTCTTTGCTGGCGTGAGTTGCATCGCATTTGACACAGGCAGTTGTGCCACTACGGGTTGTTTCTCTTCTGCAAGCGATCCCACTGAATTTGCTGATGCAAAAGATTAATTATAACATTAACACCTGATGACAGTTTTAGATTCTTTGCAAGACTGGCCGCTTGAGGAGCGCCTCACGTGGGAGATCTGATCTCCTAGCAATTGACGTAGCTCGTCTAGAACATCTTACTTGTCATAAGAATTATGTATTCCTTGGAGAAGAATCGTTATGTTTTGGATATTTTCTAGCGTATAGGTGAACCATCGTATGGACCTTGCCTTGATCAGTACAAAGAAATGCTGATGTGAGGCAATTGTTTTTTAGCAGCGTTGTATTATTAGAGTAATTATTTCTAGCTTTAAATTTTGGGGTTTTTTCTTTTCAATAAATTCCCTGAACCTTTTTCTGAGGAATTCCGCCTCTTTTGATTGTTTTTTCACTACTTCGTGAAAAAATAATATAAAAAAACCTTTTTTCCCCGAGGTTTTGGTGCAAATAGGCGTGGCATAGGAGCAGAAGGTTGGTCGGCAGAAGCGCTAACTTTTTTTAACAATTGCTGCTAACTCAGGATAGGCATCGAATCCTTTCTTTGAGTTCTGAGCCATGAAACAAGATGGATGTTGAAATGAACTCTTCTTCCTCTGCATCCCATAAGAAGCTGGAGTTTGCATTGGCCAAGAATTTGGTCTGCGTTGATTTTTTTACAGAGCTTACTAAGTCTCTGTTTCGTCGTCTCTCCGAAGTATGCGCGCTCTGAGCTAGTTCAGCGGTGTCTTTGAAATTCACAATAATAATAATTATCACCTTGACTACAACCGGGGTCTCGTCCTGACCTCCTTCAACAAGTTTTTCCACCGGTCTCGATCGCTGACGGATACCATACAATTAGGCATTTCTAAGCTGCTAGCGTCCTGATAATCCCCATTCCTCCAGCGCAAAGAAATCTCACCCGCTGTCATTTGCCATAAATTCTGCCGCAAAGTAAATTCCGAGCACCATCCTCTTCGCTCATCCGAGCTAGGTGCCCAGCCTACCGGAGTATATCGAGCTTTTCCTTTGTGATTATATCTGCTTCTAGGTAGATAGCGTACAACTCATAGTTTTAGCGTCTCCGGAATAGCTTTTCTTCATATATAGGTCCAACGATTCTCCGCAAGACTTTCCTCTCGAGTGCGACTAAGAGAACAGAGTGCATTTTGCTGAGCATCCAAGCGTCAGATATATGTATCAGGTAGTTTCATACCAAATGTCGGATTTTGAAGGGTTAAGAAAAACTCGATTATTTTCAAATGAAATGGTTTTATTCCTCAAAATATTCATCGTTGGAGTCTATAGTTTGTTGCCAACGTGTCGGCAAATGAAAAATTCATTTTTTGAAAAAATGAATATTTTTTTGCCCCAAAAACTCTTCAAAGGACGCAATTACATCGTTTTGGTTGGAGTAGCGCTTTTCTTGTAAATAGTTTCCCAGGCTCCGGAAAAGATGATAGTCTGTTGGTGACAGGTCTAGAGAATATGGAGGGTGAGGTTAAACTTCGTACTGCAACTCCTGTAGTTTTTGCATGGTCAAACGGGATACATGCGGTCGTGCGTTATCGTGTAACAGAATTGGTCCATGCCTATTCACCAGAGAAGGCTGTTTTAAACGCAATTTTGCGTGCATTTCGTCCAATTGTGCACAGTAGGTCTCTGCAGTTATCGTTTCACCGGGATTCAAGGACGAATAGTGAACGACGCCTTCTGAAGTCCACCAAACAGTAACCATGACCTTCTTAGGGTGCAGTCCCGCTCTTGCTTGGTGGCTAGGTGCTTCTCCGTGATCCAACCATTGTCCTGAACGCTTCCTATTATCATAGAGAATCCATTTTTCATCGCAAGTCACAATCATCTTCAAAAATGGTCCTTTTTTATGTCGCATCAGCAGTAAAGAGGCTACTTCAACTCTCAGCATTTTGTTCCTTTCAGACAATTGGTGTGGGACCCATTGATTGAGTTTTTTCACTTTTCCAATATTTTTGAGACAGCGACTAATGGTTGATTTCGATACATTGAAGGTATCAGCAAGGCACTGTAAAGTTGTCGATGTATTCCTCTCAACTTCTGCTCGCAGTTCGTCATCATTAACCCTGCTACCTTGTTGACCACGTGGTTGGTTGTCCAAGCCATAATTTCCTTCTCGGAAATTGGCAAACCATCGTTGCACTGTGCGTTCGTTGCAGGTATCTGGTCCTAACACCTGATTAATTTCTTTCGTCGCTGCAGCTGCATTTTGTCCTTTTTTAAACATAAACAGGTAAAGGACCCGAATATCTCTTACTGTAAACATGTCTATAAGAGCGAAAAGGACAGATATAGGAAACCACACGGGTAATAAATTAGGCACTAAAAGAAAGGTATTTACCTCTATTTTCAACCACAAAACTTATTTTGAATTTTACCAAACAACTCTGTTCACCATGGGATCACTTTTAAGACTGTCAGGAAATCCGACATTTGGTATGAAACGAGAGTATCGGGGACCATAGCTTTGAGGTTTAAGTGAGATTTCGGAATTTGAAGAACTTTGACAGACTGTAGAAGGCTTTATCGGATTTGAGCAGCTGCCCGCGTTTTGTTTCCTCCATATTCTTATCGGCTGCTACTATTAAATCAAGGTACTTGAAAGATTGCACTCCCGCTTGAGTAGTGTTGGCGGTCGATCAAGACGTGGTCTCTGATTACTATTGGCTCTGATGTTCGCAAATTTGCCGTGCTCGCGAAATGCGCATAGCCTTTCGTCAACAGCACTAAAACCGATGATTGTAGACCTCATTTTTTGGCTGACTAGAAAGCCTGCCCCAAGCACATGGTGTTGACAGCTTTAGTATAATTCATATTCTTTCTATTGTAAAGCACAATTCCCTGTCCATCTAATCGCTAGTAATACTGTTATGTTAGCTTTTTACTCAGATAAGACATCGGCCAGCTGCGGAGCAGTTCTACCTCTGTAAAGCGATATAACGTTCCATAAGGAAAGTCACAAATCCTTTTTGCGTGGTTGTCGTTTCAATCAAGTTCCGAGGCGATGCGTGATGACCACTACGGAAAGCTTTTACGGGAGAGGTTATCGGTCTCTCACCAACCTTGCTTTGAAAGGACCCTGAATATTAGCCAATCTTTCCCGAATGAAAGATTGTTGTCCTGCCTGCAGCCACGACGAGGAGGTTAATATCAGACTTTGACCTGTCAAAATAGATGTAGCACGTGCATACACATGCTCAAAAAAGTCTGCGTACACTTGTTGGCGAATTTTTTTTTTTTTAAATAAAGAACGTTTCCAATTGCTTATGACTAAGAATTTTAGTTTATTGCTTTCAGTTAACAGTATAGTAACTAAGGATACAACTCATCACTCGTTCTTTGATGTTAATGTTTAAAAAAAAAAAAGTTTGTGCACAAGCCCATCAAAATGCATCCAAAAAAGTCTGCGTATACCTGAAATAATTTAATCATCTAATTAGAATTCACCTTGATTAGCTTTTCCGATTAATCATCTTAGTAGCTTGTTGCAAACCCTTTCCTATAAATGACCTCTTTTAGCCTATTTTGCATGGAGTGAACTAGCTTTGTAGTTTCTTCGGCCGTTATACTGTTCCATTATAGACCAACCAAAGCTTATTTATGTGAGCAGTATGTTTGGGGTCATTATCGTGCTGGAAGTAAAAAGCATTCCCTAGCCTTAATTTCTCAGCACATTGCTTGAGATTGTTTTTTAAGATATTCAGATATCCATACTTTTCCATTGTCGATTCTATAAAAGTTAATTGTCCCACTCCGCTACCAGCCATACACCCCCAAACCATTACACCACCGCCACCATGTTTTACAGTGGGAATCAAATTTGCATTATTCAATGCAGTCGAACGTTTTCTCCACACTAATTTGCGTCCTTTTATCCCAAATATACAAAATTTACTTTCGTCTGAAAAAAGAACCCTTTCCCAGAGTTCTTTTGGCATGTTGACGTAAGTTTTCGCAAAATCCATTCTCTTTAGACGATTTTGTGCTGATATGAATGGCTTTTTACGTGCTACTCGACCATGGTAACCACGTTTCCTGAGAATTGTGCAAACTGTTTCCTCGCATATTGTTTTTTTTTTGTATTTCTCTTTAGTTTCTTGAACAAGTTGGAGGGCCGTTAACCGGGGATTTGTTTCCACAGAATTAATGAAATTTTGACGTTCACGTGCAGTAAGTGTAAATGGGCGTCTTGATCGATGCCGGGAAATGTAAACACCAGTTGTATTATAATTATTAACAACCTTTTGTATTGAGGAATGGGTTCTTCCAACTAAATTCGCAATTTCACGAAAACTTTTTCCATTTTCACGCAGCTTTAGTATCGATTTCCGTTCACTAACACTTATTTCCTTATTTCGAGCTTCCATTGGAAAAGATAGTCTTTAATTCACAAAATATTGTCACAAATTCTACCAATCAAACCCCTCCGTGTATAGATACAACAATTTTCGCACTGCAAATGTAAATTCTAACTGTAAATCCCCAAACAGTGTGATGTGTACGCAGACTTTTTTTGGGGCGCATCAGAGACTTCTAAAGATTAAAATCACCATATCTTCTTTAATTCTAGGAATTTTTTATCAAAGCTGCATATATGCATGTCTAGCAGTGTACCCCTTCTTATCAAAGTATTTTAATCAAGAGCACTTTATTGATTCATGGGCTTTTGTCATGATTTAGATATTACTAGTAAGGTGTACGCAGACTTTTTTGAGTATGTGTATATTCATATATGTACTACTTATTATGCCTTCTATTCGACTGATGATTAAAATACACAAATTTTAAGACGAGTCACATTACCCATTGTAGAAGGAGTAGGTAAACATGAAGTATTGGTTTAGGTTTAGTGTTAATTTCATATGCCTGTTTGTCTTGTGCCATTTTTGCGTATGAAGAAGCTCATTTATTACATCTCATTTTATTTTTGCTAAAACAATGCTAATGTTGAACTGTTTAGATATCGCATCCTATCGTTTCTCTTTCTTTCAGTCAAAGGAAACATCATCAGTACTTAGCTGTGACATATCAACAGACGATAAATACATCGTAACAGGATCAGGAGACAAGAAAGCAACCGTTTACGAAGTGATGCATTAATGCAATTAGATTAAAAGCTGAAGACGAGTGAAATCTAACATAAAATAATTAAACATTGTGTACAAATCTTCATTTGTCACAAATAATTTTATGTATGAATTTTATGTATCAACTGCTTATGTATTATGAAGTGCAGCTATTGTCGCAAAACAAGGATTTAATTAAAATTCAACACAAAAGCAGCAGCATCCACTAAGTTAATAAAACAGCTAGTAAATAATTTTTAAAAGCAAAGATCTAAACAAATCATTTGAATGAAATAATACTGCTCAAATTAAGTTTAAGTATTTAAGTTTATCGATTAGTTCCTGTTTTCGTTTAGTAAGAACTGAATTATATAAAAATAAAATGAAGAAAATATGGTTTCATTTGTGGCTAATATGGCTAATAATCTGAGATTTATTTTACCAGATTGTAAATTAATTTAGAATGCAAACAAAATAAATCAAAATGGAAGATTTATGTTTTTTTAATGTGCATCGAATTCTCCTATAAATGAAATTGAATATGTTTTTCTGCTTGTTGCAGGGGCTAGAATTGTTTTAGGTCTGCTGTCTAACATTGTATCGGCATTCTATGTCTACTCACTGGCTTAATACCACACTAATAAATGAGAAAATGCTGATGTAATGAAAATTCATATTTCAACTGACTCATTTTCCCTCAACTATTTACTTTCTTTATAAGCGAAATTTATTTTAACAGAGCAGGGTTTATGATAGTTTTCTGCCAAAAATAAATTCGAATGTTCGATCGCACAATTAAATACAATATTCGTCAGGAATTTACACTTCTTTTTTCATATTGGTGCTATGTGAGTTTAGTAACTTTTTAAATTATATGTTTTGATAAGGAATGCAAAATTTTTATTCACATATACCTAAATGAATATCGAATAACTCAATCGCTACTTGTGAGATTGAGCTATCTTGCTCTTACTTATGAAAACATTCTCTCAACTACCAACACCGATGATGCAACTAAAACCAAAATTTACCATGCACATATACAAACAAAACTCTCTGCAATCTCAGCAGAGTACAAATTCTTCGAACAAATAACGATTCATCGGACCAACAATTAGCTATGTTGAAACATAATTCAATCGAGTATTACTAGAAAATCTAATATGAGTATATTTCCTTCTAATGGAATTCTTCAAATGCAGAAAATCCAATAGCGATTCGAATAAATCGATAACATAGTATAGAAATAATTTATTTAATTCACAACTGTATGTAGTGGTAATTTCCTATTTTATTTCGATGCATTAAACTAGTACTGGAAGTTTAGAATTAAATCGCATTATACGCAAAAAGCACGCAAATAAGATTCAAAATGCAAATATGTATATAAATATAATTTTAAAAAACAATTATTCTTTTGTGAGGCGCGTCAAAAACCAGTTACAAAACAGAGGAATAAAATGTAAGCCTAAATCGTTTCATTAAGTTTAAATAAAACACTAGAAAACTCTTCAATGTAATGAAAATTTTTAAATGAAGTTCAATATTATTTTAGAAATTCAAAAATATTTTAAATAATTGTGTATATAGTGCACATAATGTGATAAATATTTAAAATGTAAAGCAGTAAACGATCGATTCTATATAGAAAATACAGTACATGTACTTGAATTGAATATAAATATTGATTCGGAGTAATTGAAAGAAAATTCTACTGAAGCACTTGTTATAATAACATTTTTAATTACTTTTGATCAAGTGTTTTTAAACAAACACGTTCGATTAAGTCATACTGTAATTTTAAAGGCACGTACTCTATTTCATGATTGAGAAAAAAAAAACCTTGAAAAAATATTTTTCCTCTTAGCGAATTTCCACCATCCATTTGATAAATACGGTTGAAATATAGAAACAATCTTAAATAAAACCAACTGCAAAATGTTAAATTCGAAAAAAATTATATAAATAGTACTATTTTCGTCAGCTAATGAAATATGTATTTTTAATCGACTTGTAATTCCTTGTAAATTCAATCAACTTAGAACTAGAGGCATGAACAAAATTATTAGAGGAAAAATGAGAGAAAATAAAATGTAAGCACAACGCTCCCTTATGTAGAAAAAATAATAATAATATCCTGTAAAATATGCTCTTGATAAATGAAGGTACTAAAAATTCAAATAATTGGAGCAAAACTGCTATAACTGTATTATATAGTGTTCTAGGTATAAATCGAAGTAGATGAGTATTTGATGAAGGTGCGAAATTGCTGGAAAAAGTTCAATTTCAACATTAAAAGTAAAAGTATATGTGGAAGAGATAATTAATGAAAAAAAAATATGTATAATGATCCTACCAGGAAATAAATGTGAAATGTAAATTTTTGGATAAAAATTAATTTCATCGTTTTAATAATTAAAAGCGTTTCTAGCTGTCGGAGTACGATGATTTCTTAAGCAGGTTAACTTGATTAACGTTGATTTTACCAACGATGCATGCAATACTTGTTGCGATTTAAGGGAACATATAGCGATTTACTAAATGGAAGAGTTGCTTCGAGGCGCCTCAACTGAACCGAAGCTCAGAAGGGGGCCTGACAAGCAGGAAAGGGTGAGGGCGAACCATCAACAGGGGCAAATCAGAAAAAAAGAGACGTTCCCCGGACCAGGGTACTCTAGAAATGGCCGTAAAGGTTCCTCGTCCGCATAAGCGATGCACCCTTTAATCCAACCCCGACGGATGCTGGTTTGCCGCTTTGCTAGCTCTACGCGGCTGTGGTGGGTCATTAAAAAATGGGGTGGATTCGCTCCCAGAAAAAACAATAGGGACGCTATGTATTATTCATCCGTCATGAATTAATACTAGCCGCAAAGAAAAAGGAAAAGGGGCTTTTGTCCGTAAAAGACCAGATGCAGCTCTCAGGCATGGGCTGTAAGCCCGACCCAGCCGAGAAGTTACAAAGCACGTTGCTGGCTATCTGTGAAAAGGGGAAGCTGAAAACGTGAAAGAAAACCTACAGTGGGGAAAAACTGTCTCTATTTAGTTAGGCCCGAGGATGAGGCAGAGAGCCTCAGGCTCCTGATGTTAGGGGGTCTCTCCGCCCTCTGACCTTGGCGGCCGAGAAACAAATTAACCAAAATCAAAAGAAACTACATGGCCAAGATTCCTTTCTCGTCCGTCCGGACTCGTTTTCCCGCGACCTTTTTCCGACCGCCGCCCAATTCTGCCCTCGTTTCTGGCCACGATTTCGAAGAGACTCTCTCGAGCTGCGCTTCTAATAAAATGCCGTTGCTTACGGTATTTGATCTCCACTGAAAATGTTTGCCCTTGAAAAGTTTTTAATCTCAGGTTACAGTAATGTGCCCATGAGACCGTACTTTCGATACAGTGTGTATTGAAAGTCGTAGGCTGCAAATTTTGAGAGAGGAAAAATACGAATTTGCAAATGCTACAACACAGGTCTTTTTACAAAAGCAAGTGCGTGGAAAGAGCTGAAGGATGGGCGTAGAAAATGAATGGACAATGAAGTGAACGAGTGATCGTGTCTTCTAGTATCCAATTCCTTGATGAGAGGACGTGAACGATGTGAACAAGATAATAGAGAAAAATAATAATAGGAAATTTTGTGATGAAACAAAACGATTAATTGATTTTTTTCTTAAAGAAGATATGGTGAACTAAGCGAACCCCCTCGGATTCATCAAAAATATTAAGAAGTAACACCTGAAATAGGCGCAAATAAGAATTTGGTAACAGATCGTGAACGAGTGTACCTAGTGGACTGGTGACTTTGTGATGCCTTTCGCGTGAAAGACACCCACTGATCATCCATTTTGATCGGCTAGCTGATACTAGGCTCCTCCGATCTTTTTAATTACCTTTCTAGGTAAAAACTTTGGGTCCAGCTTTGCAGTATAATGTGCCGCTGCGTCACACTTTGCGCATAAAGATTAATTAACCCGGTTGGTAAGATACCAGCCGGGAACGAAAGTTACATGCCTTGGCATTTCGAGATTGGGCTTTGGTGGTAAGGTCGCGGATATGTTGGCGTAGGATGGCCAGGTGGTCGGATGGTGGCAGTGTGTGTTTCGGGCTCCTCCAAGAGATGTATTTGGCGGAGGAGGGCATAAGTTGTGCTATGGGATACCATAGGTTGCCCGAAAACGACTGCATATGGAGAGGTTCCAATTGTTGTGTGAGGTGCTGAACGCAAGGCGCAGATGATTTCTGAAAGTTTGCCATCCTAATCTTTTTGTGCGACATCCGCGTACGCTCTGACCGCCGCAAGGATGGACCGATTTAAGTTTTGAGTGGCGTTCGCTTGGGGAGAACACACGGCGGTAAAGGTGTCGCCGATACCGAATTCGTCCAGTAGAGACTGAAATAGTGATGAACGAAATTGCACACCATTGTCCGATACAATTGTTTGGGGAACTCCAACAAGGTGGAATACCCTCTTCCTCAAAATGTCCACTACGGCCTTCGCAGTGAATTAGCAAAGCGGCAAACCAGCATCCGTCGGGGTTAGATTAAAGGGTGCTCCGCTTATGCGGACGAGAAGCCTTCACGATCATTTCTAGGGTACCCTGCTCCCGGGGCACTTCTCTTTTTTTTCTGATTTGCCCCTGTTGATGGTTCGCCATCACCCTTCCCTACTTGTCAGGCCCCCGTCTGGACTTCGGTTCAGTTGAGGCGCCTCGAAGCAACTCTTCCATTTAGTAAATCGCTACAAACAGGGAGAGCTGTGGTGAAGCTGGATGAGGCACCAGCATCTAAAACCCTCAAGTCTGGTCGGGTTCGGAGCCACCGATTGCGAAGGTGGGCTGAGTTGGCGCGTTGCTACCGGTGCTTGGGCTACGACCATACAACGGAGTAGCTGCAAGGGTCCGGAGTGGAGCAGCAGCTGCCTTAAGTGTTGATAGGTTGACCACCAGACAGCAGCTCTGCGCAGGCTTACAACATATTATGCAGCAAGAAATATGGTGCGAATGGCGCCAAGCACCTACTGGCATGGAGTGCGTGTCGGGTTTTCAGATACGCGCTCGATGCCGAGAAAAAACAAGGTGCTTATTATAATTCGAAATCTGATATCGGAATTTATACGATATCGTATGTTCTATTGTGTATATATCGGGCGTACAGGAGAAGGAACAGCTGAATAAGTGTTTGATAATTCATTTTTCTGGCAATGAAGAATTATCGCCGTGCGTTTAATTTGTCATTGTTCGGCCAGCTCATTCCTTGAGCATCTTTCCGGAAATAAGGTGCTAGTTTGGCGATGGTTTGGTTCACTATTGAGGGATTGGTTCACTATTGAGGGATTGGTTTACCATTGAGGGTTTGGCTCACCATAGTAATGCCAGTTTTGCTACAACTATGTACCACAATTTTAGTGAAATACAATTAGGGATTTGTCGGTCGGTAATTTCAACAAATCGTGCGGGGAAAACCTAATCGTACGTCGCCCTACATTGAACTCAATAAGGTTTGCATTCTTTCGGTTGCAAAGCTGTGAAGTCAGTGGTTGTCGAAACGTGGATCGTCACGGTTGCTTTCAGGTTCTGAAACTGATTCAGTTTGAACCTGAACCTATTTTGCAACTAATCTCCCATGAAATATCTCAATCGCTCGAGTTCTATTTAGCTTGGAATAAACCGTGCAGGAAAAAACCTTATCGCATGTCGCGCGAGTTGGTTTTTAAGATTAGCAAACTTAGTCGTATCTTCTTTTCAGATTCGTAAGGACTACGCGGGGAATAGTTTTTATTGGCATATTGACGTTATGTTGTTTAAATAAAAATAAATAGTTCTTACCATCTACTGGATATAAACGGAAGAAGCGCTCGGAAATGTTTCTCTGTGATCAAAATGGTGACATGAAAATCGTAAAATATATTTTTTGCATTACTGTTCGGATTTCGGACAGATAGATTATCTTATTTGCATTAGTATTCGGATTTCGGATGGATAAATTAGCCTAGATAATTTTGCATCAGTTTTTTGATACACCGAATTCGTCATTGTTTCCATGGCCTTGAATTTGCTCAACTTCCACTTTCTTTTTTTGCACTGCGGCGACCGTTAATGATGACACCAAAATACCCAATTATCCTTAAAAACGCGATTCCAGCGTATAGGAAAACGTTCTTTGCATTCAACCTGTTTGCATTTAACTCGCCACAATGACGGTGTTCGATGCTTAAGTTTTTTTATATGTTTGCATTTTCGTTCATATTCTTTTCAATTTATGCTATACAAAGTTGACACTTTTATTTTACACCATCCCGTTTTCTATCTGTTTTTTTTTTTTTCAATTTATTTGATTCAATTTAGATATGCTTAGCGAATTCCATTCGAAACTGGGAATTTGCTTATAAATCAGTATTTTTTAATACTTCGCTGCACACACTAATGTATCGCAGTCGAAAAAATTAATTTGAATTAGAATGTTTCGCATATGTAAACCCAGCTTGTGGCAGCAATTTAGAACTGGCACGAGTGAAAACGAAAGTGTTCGTAGCGGTTGGTGCAACTGCTTTTGACAATTCTGAAACCGACAGCTGTTAGCTTGACAGTACGCGACACTGATACGCGATTAATATGGAGGTGGAGCAAACCAAAAGGTATAATAACAATAAACACAGTTAGTATTTATGGTGAATATCAATTTCTGCTTTTTATCTTCAGAAGTCGACGATTATGGAGCCACAACGAGACCCTTACACTCCTCAAATGTTATTCGAAGCGCAAGGCCGAGTTCGAACATCCGCGCAAAAAAAAATTTGCATATGAAAATTTGCTTGTGGACTTAACATGCCTCGGAGCCCTGGTGAGTGATTTTCATGAGAATAATATGCAAGTGGCCGTATAGACGATGTATGTGCCTTACGTTTTGTGATTTCGTGCTGTTTAATATTGTATATTTTGGTGTAAACCAAAGTAACTTAATCTTACCCTTCATGTGTCAGTGTTGTCTTATGAAATTAGCATTTTTTTCCTACACTTGGCTATTCACTTTCCCAAGGAACTGGATTGGCTATTTCCACGACGAATAAGCCATCGGGTTCGAATCAGTTTTGCTTATCCACATATATATTATTGCTTCAAGTTCTGGTAGTTCGGTACAGTTAGGTTAATAGAAATCGGTAAGAAACTCAAGCAACATCGTGAAATTCAAAGAAAACTTAAAATTGCACATAAAAAATTAACAATCACGTCAAAAGAGAGTATCATATTGATAACAATTGTGCTGTGTCTTATACCAACAAAATAGTTGTCTGAGAAGCACTATGAAACACCTATCCTAGGGGAAAATGATTCACACGGACTGTGCATGCTTGCTGATAGAGTGATGGAGAGAGTGGAAGGAAGGAGGGAAAAAAGTTAGTTCAGGTAGGATTTCGAGATATGGATATAGCAAGTGCAGTGTTCAACAGTCGTATGCAACTAATTATCATACGCACAAAGAATGATATCTTATTCTATCCTGTTATATGTGATACCGCCTAAACCATCCCTGCAAAGACTCTTTCAATTGACAAAATGAAAAAATATCAAAAACTTTGCTGACAAACCTATACTTAGTTTACAAGAATTAAATGGAATATCAGTCAGAACCAATGCAGCAAATAATTAGCACAGGTAATGATCGCCAGTTAAAGTTTCACTATTTTCTTTCATCGAAAATTTGTTAGACTGTTCTGCAATGGGAGAGTGCAAAAGTTATTCACCGGAAAAGCGTTAGCTTATAATGGTATTCTAAAAAAAAGATTTCCAGTTCAAGCATTTCAAAGACTTTTAAGTGCTCAAGAAAAATGATATAGGTATAGCGCTTGTTAAAAGGTTAGTGAAGACTCAGATTTGCAAGGGAACTTTTGAATAAACCTATCTTGTTTTGACAAAACAGTCTATGGTGCAATGAAAGCAAGTTTTATAGGCTGAAATCTGATGGTAAACAATATGTATGGTGTCCTGTAATCCAAGCCTTAAGCCTTAAGCCATAAGTACACAATCAAAACTGTAAAGTACGGCGGTGAACATGTAAAAGTTTGATATTGTACGTCGTGGCATGGCGTAGGTCCTATAGCAATCAGCAAGATAATTTGCCAGTAACCTGGACTTTTATGCGCGATAACGACTCCAAACCAGTGTTGTCACCTTACTACACTTGTAGCAAATTTACTACATTTTTTCGGCCTTTGCCGTTTTTGCTACTTCACTACTCAAATTGTTAAATCTACTACATATTGTATCGAGAATTATTGAAGAAGATTTAAGCGCTGGGCACACAGAATGCTACCGGGCGTCATGTCATGGGCGGCACAGACAGTGATACACAGTCGTTCAGTAATTTGGCTATGCCGAAGCAGAAGAGAAATTGAAAAGCAGCAATAGAGACTTAGAATTAGAAGAAGCCATCAATGAAGTGAAAAGAAGCATAAAACATTTTTATATTGAGCTATATGATCAAATTTTAAAACGTTTGATTTCAAAGATGAGAAGCTTCATATGTTAGAATATATTAACTCCAAAAAATAATGAGTGGTGAGTTGCCTACTATACTTCGTATTTTCCGTTTAAAACAAAATGTGATTTAGAAACTCTAAACAACGAATGGCGATTGCTAATTAGCAGTAATATTAAATATGACCAATGTGATGACGTGGTAAATTTTTGGAGTTCATTGAGTAGAAAAGAAAATGTTTTAGAGCAAAGTTGCTTTAAGAATTTAGCTCATTACATGCTTACACTTTTATCTTTGCCACATAGCAGTGCAGCAGCGGAGAGGAAATTTTCTGAAATGCAGTATATTAAAACTGATAAAAGGAACAAACTCAGTATTCAAACAGTCTCATCGGTTTTGTTCGCCAGATAACTATTAAGCGATGAAAAAATTTATGAACATTCAAATGATTTGATACATTTTTTCAGCAAGTTTAAAGTTTTTGAAGGTTCTTATGTAGAGAAGTAAAAAATTTATGTATGTAAACATGTTTTTGAAAAACAATGATTTATTTAATGTTATTTGTTCTAGAACTGAAAAATTCATTTGTTATTGCATATTATATGTATATATCTGTTGATAGTTTTGTTATCTTTGAGCTAGAAAACAGATTTCACCAGCATATGACATTTTTAATTTAAATTAAACTGATTTTGAAATTTTACTACAAAAGACCCTAATTTACTACATATTTTTGGCCATATCTACTTCAGAAATATCTTTCGGCGGTGACATCACTGCCCCAAACATACAGCAAAATCTGTGATAAAATTGTTGCCTGAGCAAAAGCCAAATATTTTGGACTAACCATTGAAAAGTCCAGATCTAAACCCAATCTAGCACTAGAAATTCGAAAAAACCATCAAATTTCAAGTTACTTTTTGAACTCATCAAGCGTGCATGGGCCACATTAACAAAACACAGATATGAGGGTGTTATGCCAGCGTGGTTCGCTACCGTGATCAGAATTAAATGACACCCAACAAAATATTAAAGTAAATCGAGCTATTTGGACAGAATTTTTCAAAAAATTGAGAGATGTGCTAATTAGCTGTGTGTGAAAATTAAAATTTGTTTACAATTATGTTTTTTTTTTTATAATAATATTTTTTAACTATTTTTTATCAGATAGTTTTTTGTAATTGTTTATGTGGATAGTTTTGGTTCATGAGAGGGTATATCTTCAATTTTAATATTTAATTAGAATTACTTAATTACTAGTACGAATTAATGCTTAAGGTGCGAATATGAGGGCTTAGTAACTTACTTTTATATATGTATATGTATATATATATATATATATAGATATATATATATATATATATATATATATATATATATATATATATATATATATATATATATATATATATATATATATACATATATATATATATATATACATATATATATATATATATATATATATATATATATATATATATCCCGTAATTTTAGTCCTCTAAAACCTATATAACTGAGAAACAAAAACCTGTATAAGTGACAGTCGTTTTTCACTCGTGAGATTGCTACTTATCTGTGTCTCTATAAGCAACAGTTGATCGCTATTGAACATTTGCTATTTATGACTTCAGTTGATAATTATCAATTGCGAAGGTTCGGTACTTACTCATAATGTCAAAAAGAAAAATCAACGTGTTGTCTTTAAGTGATAAACCTAGAATTGTGAATGTATGTGAGTCTGGAAAATTACATAATGAAATACAAAGTAAGTTTGCCTTAGCAGAATCTACCTATTATAAAATTAAAAGAAATAAAGATTTAACAGAGTCTCAGTGCTCTGAGAGACACGGAAAAATTAAGAGAAGCCGACTTCCTGAATTTCCTGAAGTTGAAAAGTGCCTGTTAGAATGGATAAAACAAACCATCGATAAGTGCATCCCCCATTGACGGACTGCTGTTGAAACAAAAATCCAAAGACATTGCTGCAGAATTTGGAATTCAGAATTTTTCAGTCAGTAATGGTTGGTTAGGAGGTTTTAAAAAACGTCATGATATATCTTTCAAAAAAACAGTCAGAGAAAGTAAGTCTATGGATCAGGGAGTATGTAACCAATGGACTGAAAATTTACCAAGTCTTTTAGAAGGATATGGTCCTGGCAATATTTGCAACGCCGACGAAACTGCTTTATTTTTCAACTGTCTTCCAAATAAAATATTCATATTCAAAGGCGAAAAATGCCACGGAGGCAAACAAAGTAAAGACCGTCTGACTATTCTTCAATGTGTAAACATGACCGGTACGGACAAACTCCCTCTGCTCATCATTTGGGAAATCTAAGCGACCTAGATATTTTAAAGGTGTAAAAAAATCTACTCGTTGATTATGCAAGTAATACGAAAGCTTGGATGACTGAGGAAATGTTTAAAGATTGGTTAAAAAAAGGTAACAAGCAAATGAAAATAAAGCAAAAAAAGGTTGAAGTTGAAGATAAGGTTAAAGTGGGACCTAACGTTGACGAATTGGCCAAGCTTGTGTCTCATGAAACTAGTGATAATGTGATTACATTGTTACTCTAATAAATATGTATAAATGTAACTACTTTTCTGGTATTTTTTGAATCAGTCTTCACACAGGGATATCTTTGTAGACATCTGATTTCATGTTGATATCCTTTGCAATAAGCGTAGCTACTTTTCTCAGATTTAGTGGGATAATTAAGAGGTTTGAATCTGTTATTTTTAACCAATTCATCAACTAGATCCATCAGAGGACCTTAACATCTCTGTTACGGAGTAGTAGTTGCCTGATTTTAGCTACAATATAAAGAGGAATCTTCAATCGGCATATGCTAATTTACTATCAGTGAGAATTGAGATCAATTTAAGATTGTTATTTAACACTACTTTTAGTCGTAGCTGGCAATAAAATTAACTTCGCAACATTGTGGTTTCCAAATATCCCTATTAATGCCTTAGGATCATGAACTGCATTGATCATATATCCCTCCTGCTTATTTAAAGAGATGGTTTCATTGACTTTAGCACGAAAAAACTATCCGGGAACTATATATAGAACTATAATGAGGTAATAGCCTTCGGCGATTCCGGCAGAGGTAGTAACTTTCACTCAAACGAGCAAACAACGCAATGATTTCAGTTATGTAACAAACACATCTAATTTAGTTCAATCGCTAAAAAATACTCTTCCACAATAGACTACTACTGTGAAAGCATGGGCTTTTGGGGAAATTGTCTCTTTCTATTTTTCCATTTACTTTCCGACTGCCCTCTAAATCGTTTCATTCTGCATCGGCCTCTGAATTATTTATGAACATTTGATTATTAGTTTCTCCTGAGCACTTGGGTTGCTTAAGTAAGGTAAGGTGCTGGTGATGCAAGAATAACTTATTGCTGCCTGTTTAACATTGATAAATAACATCTTTCAATATTCGGAACATTTTATTGGGCCTTAAATGTAGTATCGTTCAAAGTGTACTGACGATGAACTTCTGTAAATGTGTTGTGCTCAAAAAGGAAGATAATTTTCATTACCTATGGATAAGCGCAAGCTAAACCACTTTTTAGCAAATATTAACAATTTAAGGAGCATATTGGTTGTCATATACTTCATGTCTTCAAGAATTGAAACAATTTCTCCCTCGTTTACATTTGGCCATGACCACTATTTCATTGCGTCGCAGTATGTTAGGCCCAAAATAATTTTGTAGCCGCATCAATGCCACCAAGCTTTTACATTACTGTCTAGTAATAGAAGATTTGAAAATTACTACATGTACGAACTGTCTTTTCAGGAAGAACCAACTACCGCGGAGATGTTAGAGACAAAAATTAAGTCATTGCTAAAAGCTTACAAAGCTTGTATTGCCAACAAAAGTCGAACTGGCTTTCCACCTAGTGTTGTTCCTTTCTTGCAACAGATGGAGGACATATTTGGCGCTAAGCCAATTATTGAGAATGAACATTCGTCAAATTCAACTGTTATGGACTATTCAGTTGCTTACTATGCAGAGGTTGAGAAATTATCAGCACATCCTGCACATAATGAATTTCCACCCGCTACATTGCCATCAACACACCCTGCACATTCTGAATTTTTACCCGCGTCATCACTATCAACGTCTGCAACATCATCAATTCCATTAGGAGTGCCAACTTCGCCGAAACCACAATCTTCAAAAAAGGGAGGCAAAAAGAGAAAAATTAGCAGTCTGCGGCAGTCATCTTTGGCTAAAACTAATGCGCTGTCTGGCAGGAGGAACGACCTGCTGGCCAAGCTGATCGAAACGATGAGAAAGCAGCACCAACAATCGGAGTTTGCGAAAGAAAGGAGGCACCAGGAAAAATTGAATTTGATGAGAGAACTGTTCAAAAAATAAAAAATAAATTAGTTAGTTTTTTGTAATCATGTTGTTTCGTTTTTCATTAAAGATAAAAAAGATACAAATGTGTTTATATTAGGTACTGAAAAGTGCATAATATATTAATTATAAGACTATGAAATTATTTTCTGGCTCTGAAGGTAATCGCACAGTTTTTGGCGTCCATCGGATGAAACGTTATCGGAGGGAGGTCTTAAATAAATATCGTTAGCTGTTGATATTTGCTCTCCAATTTCATCATTAAATTGAATGCATTTGTTTCAACTTTTTATTAAAGCTGCACTGCTGTTACTTTCAGCTAGGAATCCGCATTGGCTTTGATCTTATGAATTCTAATATTCTATCATTTATGATTCGCCTGTAGAGCTTATAGTATATATGACGAGCCGGAAGTCTCTACCGTCATACGATTACAAAAACTGCAATGGGCTGGCCATGTCGAACGAATATGCGATGATCGAATCATCAAGGGGCAAGCGAGCGGAGAGGGGTGGAATTATGAAACTCGAATTGCCCTTTTCTTGAGCCTACTAGCTCAATGATTTTACAAGTTTTTCATTTACAAGTATTTTTGAATTCATATAATTCCTAACGTGGATTGCGGTTCCTTCAAGAACAGAATCCCTACAGCTAAACACTGTAAAAAAAACCTGATAGATTATAGAATGTGGTTTCATTATCATAAATCCAGGTTTCACCTAAAATAATTATATCTGCTTCCACAAAGTTCCCCAAGTTCCGTAAGTTTACACTCCTAACATTCGCGTAAAAAATTCTTAGTAGGGGCAGATTCATTGTTTTAATTTGCTTTCCTGGCCATAATTTGGACAGCTTTTTGATATACAGGACACTCTTACTACCAGATCTATGTCGATTAAATCAACTCGAAGGCTTTAAGACACAGTTCGCACATTTATTTTTATGCCAGACAGTCCTCGCCTGAGCATTTGGCACGTCAATTATTTTATTTTGGTGCAATATATTGAAACATGACCATATTTTTGGCATGTATAATATTATCAAACATTAAAATTTTCTTTGCAGTAATAGCTGACTGCGGAAATCAATATTTACATACTTGTTTACCAGCTTGGAGTATGTTTTCGGGATCACCTCAATAAATGCAATGTATGTGTTTTAAAGTTTTTTTTTGTGGCAAAAAAAAACCCTAATATTGGGACCAGGTCCTAAATCTTGATTAAAACAACATTATTGTACAACTCATCATTGGAGAACTCTTTTTCCAGGCCAAAAAACATGAGTATGGAAAGGCGCTGCTTCGTATTTTCAACAACATATTTGTCACCCAAGTTCTTGCATATACTGTTGAAGAGGTTTTTCCTGTTTTCCTCATTGTTGATTTCTATCAACAAACTGAAATGGACAAAATATTCGAAAAGTATCTGATAATGTGTTCTCCACATTCCGTTTCAGTTGGTGCTCAACAAAGTCCCACACCTTCATCGACGGGTCGAGAAGAATCTGAAAACACAACTTGAACAGAACCAGCAATGCGAAAGTTACCCTGGTTGGCCTGAATAGGAAATATTATGAAGGCAAAATCGAGCAAACACGAAAGAAAAGAGGAAGCTCTGAACTAAAACAAATTATGTTACGTGTCGCAAGAAAAAAGCAACATGTTGGTGAGAAAAATATAAAGTCAAGATTCAAATTTGTAATGGAGCTCTTAAATAAACTTATCTTGTTATGACAAAACCGACTATGATTCGAGGAAAGCAAGTTTAATAGGCTCAGATCTGATGGGGAACCAAATGTATGGTGTCCTGTAAGCTTTAAACCATAAGTGCACAATTAAGACTATAAAGCACGGCGTTGGAAATATAAAAGTTTGGGGTTGTATCACATGGCATAGGCGCTATAACAAAATTTGCGGGAATCATGGATCAATTTATGTATTTAGATATTTAAAAAATACAATGAAGCCATATGCATACGATAATTTTTCAGTAACATGAACTTTTATGCATAATAACGACCCCAAATATAAAGCAAGATCTATAAAAAACTGGTTGCCTGAACCAAAGCTGAGAATTTTGGACTAGCCACTCAAAAGTCCGGATAAACTCAATCGAGCACTAGTGGAATGATGTGAATAAAGAAATTCGAAAAAAATAAACCATCAAATTTAACGTTACTTTTTAAACTTCTCAAGTGTGCATGGGTCACAATTACAAAACAAAGATGCGAGGGTGTTATTAGTTTTTTGTAATAGTTTAAGTGGATAGTTTTGTTAAATGAGAGAAGGTTTAAAATAAAAAAAAATTAGAACCTTAATTATCAGATTTTATTAAAAATGAACAATTGTCTAAACAGATGCATGCCACTGTATGTGTTCAATTTTAATATTTAAATAGCATTACTTAATTACCAGTGCGAATTAATGCATCAAGTGTGAAGATGAGGGCTAAGTAAGTTACTTTTGTAAATATATATAAATATATATATATATATATATATATATATATATATATATATATATATATATATATATATATATATATATATATATATATATATATATACATATATATATACATACATACAATATTGTTCGAAACCTAAGCAACTTTTTCAATTCAAGGTATCAAGGTCCCAGATATTCTTTCGAAATCAATAAATTCAAAGTAATTTGTTTTATTTTTATTTGCACATGCATCTAATATATCACAGTACCAACAAAAATTAAATTATAATTCATAGCAAGTAATCAAAAAACTAAAACATAAACAACTCAATATTTCACTGTTCGAAACCTAAGCAAATGGTTTGTTTTCGCATTTCCTTACACTTAATAAGCAAACAAGAAAGCAATATTTGCGAAAGGTTATTTTACTGTCATTTACTTTCACAAACAAAATCTCAGTTGTTTCTGCGCATTTAGTATCATTTAGTTGTAAAGGCTCTGCCACATAGAATGCGGTCTGTCGCAGCGATATTTGACCGATGCGGTCAGGAGGTCTGGCTGTATGATGAAATGTTGCATCAGTTCTATCAGATACAACGCGCTCTACCGAATTCGGTCAGTCTCTGTCGCGGCGACAAGCGATCCGGTTGTACAAAATTACAAATTGTCTAGTGACCGCCTAAAATGAATGAGCAAACTGAATTATTCATCAAAGGTATCGCGTCCTATGTGGCGTCCCCATATCGCCGCGACGATCGTTGGATGGCTTCCCGCCTTAACATACCGCTTTCTATGTGGCTGAGGCTTTAGCCTAACAATGGCGCATTCACATTACGGAGCAGTCTTCAAGCTAAAAATTATTGAATTTTTTAATAACGGGGAATCACAAATTTCAATAGCCAACAAACTTAACATTAGCAGATCAATAGTTTCTCGACTAATAAAAAATTACAAAGCTACCGGAAGAGTGCAGAGTGTCAATAAACAAATAGTTCGTTTGTTTAAAGTAGATCCGTTTATTTCTTCTAAATAAGTAGTAAAAGTGCTAAACCTTAACATTAGTTTGAGCACTGTCCGAAAACGCTCATTGAAAAATGGTTTGAAAAGTTGTATGCCCTCTAAGAAAACTATTCTTACAAGAAAACATTTGAAAAAAGGTGTGTCTTAAAAGTTGGAGCTTTTTTGATTATTTTTCATGCTTTTATAAAATTTATGTGTGATTTCGCAAAAGCTCATCTAAAGTGAACTTAAAAAAAATGATAAAACAGTTTTATTTAGCGATGAGGATAAATTTAATTAATAAATTCAGATGGAATATGCCACGTCCGAAGACCCAAAAACAAGCGATTAAATCCACGTCATTGTAAAGGAACAATAAAGTATGCAGGAGGAAATTTGATGGCATGGACCTGCTTTTCAGCAAGAGGGGTTGGCCCATTTGTTGATATATCTACAAAAATGGATCGTATTGTGTGTAGAAACATTTTAGCCAATCCTTTGCATCAATATGCAGAATGGCAAATCCCACTTCGATGGGTGAATCCCATAGAGAATCTTTTCTCAACTCAGCAAAGCAAAGTGGGAATCAATCCCAACAACAATTCTAACAAATCTTATAGAATCAATGCCAAAACGATGTGCGGAATTCATAAGGAATAATGGCTATCATACTAAATGTTACTTAGGTTTCGAACAGTAATGTATTGAATTGTTTTTGTTTTTGATTTTTTATTACTGGCTAGGAATTAGAACTTATTATTTTTTGTTACTGTAAGAAAGTAGACATATATTCAAATAAAAACAAAACAAATTAAATTGTTTTGAACCATACTGTACATATATATATATATATATATATATATATATATATATATATATATATATATATATATATATATATACATACAGTAGTCCCTCGACTTACGTCGGAGTTAGGTTCCGAAAATTTGCGACGTAAGTCGAAAACGACGTAATTCCAGGGTAGAAGGAACCTCAGGCGATAAATGTATGAACTTTCATTTTTTGAATAGGAATGTATTTATTTTTTAAGTTTGTACATAATTCATTTTTTTAAAGAAATTCGTGGGGTTTCGTCTACAGAAGTTTTATTCACCCTTCATCAAGTGTCTGTACACGACTACACGTCAAATTACAAATAGAAATGAAGGCAACAAGTAGCAACCAGAATACGTATTTATAAAACTTACGAAGAAGAAAATAGACGGCTTTCTTTAAATATGTACAAATATGTTCATATTTGACATAAAGCACTAAAAAGCAACACATTAATTGAATGATACATAATACAGAAGAATAGCCTCTATTTCTACTGTTTGTGGGTTGACTGGTTTACTGGTGAAGAAGGTCGAAATTCGCGTTTGGGACAAAGTTTGTTTTCTTTTTTCTTCGAGCAACTGCTTTGTAATCGTTGACAGAAGTGTAGACTTCGTTTGAAATTTCTGCACTTCTTAATTTTTCGGGTCCATTTTTTTTTTGAAGATTTTTATATATATGATTAGTAACGCTTTAGGAGAAAGATTATTGGCTTCCAAATATTTATATTCAGAAGCATTGATCAAACCAATCACGAAATATATTAGAAGTAACCCAGGCCTTTTTGTTGCACCTCCAAATAACCGGTAGGTTTTCCTTGCATACTTTTTTGAATGTCCTTGGATTTTTTGATCGAAAAACAGCAAGAGGTTTCAGTTTCAAATCACCTGATGCATTCCCTCCAAGAAGCAAAATAATCCTGGATTGTTCCGCCTTAAAGCCAGGAGCTCTTCTTTCTTCAATCGAAAGAAATGCTATTGAGGGCATGCATTTCCAATACAGGCCTCTCTCGACAACATTAAACACCTGCTGTGCGCAATATCCTCCATTTTCAATAATGTCATGTAAAGTGTTTGGAAAGATCTTCGCTGCGACATAGTCCGCACTAGCCGCTTCACCTGTAACTTTTACATTGTGAATTTTACTTCTTTTCTTAAAGTTTTCAACCTATCTATTGCTGGCAACGAAAGTGTCTCCTCGATTCAAGTTTACTTGTTCGAATGAGCCTTTTGCCTTCGCCTTAATAGTTAACGTGATTTTGATGATTTAGGTCTTTGATCCAAATAATCAACATTTTTCCCAATGCTGGAGCTCTTTGTTTGGAAATTATTGTACCACTTGTGGATGCCCCTGCTGTAGCTACTTCACTCATTAATTTACTATTGCTGATAATGGTTCGAACAGTTATATAACTGTCGATTTCTCACCTTCATCGAAACGTTTTAAAATTTCTAGTTTCTTGGCAATAGTCACCGTTTTTCGCATTTTCTTCGGGTACGGTTTCCCAGCAGAATGTTGTCGCTTAGTTCTATCAATTTGATTGTTATAAATATAAAACTCAAATTGTACATAAAACAAATCTGTTCTATGAAAACGGCAACGTAAGTCAAGGGACGGACGACGTAGTTTCAAGGATTTGGTCTCAAAATAATGAACGACGTAAGTCGAAAAAACGTATAACAAGGGAGACGTAAGTCAAGGGATTACTGTATATATATATATATATATATATATATATATATATATATATATATATATATATATATATATATACATATATATATATATCAGATCCCGAAGGTATTGGACCTTTTATTTTTTCATATAGGGATATCTTTGTAGACATCTGATTTTATCTTAAGATCCTTGACAAAGTGGGATAATTAAGAAGTTTGAATCTGGCCTTTTTGACCAATCCATCCACTACATCCATCAAAGGAATCTTTTTATGGCCTGAGACCCAGGTAATCTTAACATTAACATCTCTATTACAGAGTAATAGTCTCCTGCTTGTAGCTTCAATATAAAGAGGAATCTTCAATCGGCAAATGCTAATTCAGTATCAGTGAGAATATAGATCAATTTAAGATTATTATTGAACGCTAGAGATTGCTGCTAATTTTGCACTGAGATTTCAGTCTTAGCTGGCAATGAGGTTAAATTCGCAACATTGCTGTTTCCAAATATCCCTATTAACGCCTTAAGATCTTCAACCGCATTGATCATATATCCCTCCTGTTTATTTAAAAAGATGGTTTCATTGACTTTCGCATGAAAGAACTATAAGGCAGAGCCTTCGGCAACTCCTGCCGAGTTAGTAACTTTCAGTCAAACGAGCAGTTGAGCATGAACAACGGAATGATTTCAGTTATGTAGCAAACACATATAATTCAGTTTAATCGCTAAAAAAATACTCTTCCACAATAGACTACTATGAAAGCATTGTAATATTTGCGCGATTAGACATAGAAATGAATGACTGTTGTCTTGCTATTTTTCCATTTACTTTCCGATTGCCCTCTAAATTGTTTCATTCTGCATCGGCCTCTGAATTATTTATGAACATTTGATTATTAATTTCTCCTGAGCACTTGGGTTGCTTAAGTAATGTAAGGTCCTGGTGATGCAAGAATAACTTATTGCTGCCTGTTTAACATTGATAAATAACATCTTTCAATATTCGGAACATTTTATTGGGCCTTAAATGTAGTATCGTTCAAAGTGTACTGACGATGAACTTCTGTAAATGTGTTGTACCCAAAAAGGAAGACAATTTTTCATTACCTATGGATAAGCGCAAGTTCAACCACTTTTTGGCAAATATTAATTTAAAGAGCATATTGGTTGTCATATGCTTCATTTCTTCAAAAATTGAAACAATTTCTCCCTTGTTTACATTTGGCCATGACCACTATTTCATTGCGTTGCAGTATGTTAGGCCCAACATAATTTTGTAGCCGCATCAATGCCACCAAGCTTTTACATTACTGTCTAGTAATAGAAGATTTCAAAATTACTACATGTACGAACTGTCTTTTCAGGAAGAACCAACTACCGCGGAGATGCTAGAGACAAAAATTAAGTCATTGTTAAGAGCTTACAAAGCATGTATTGCCAACAAAAGTCCAAATGATTTTCCACCTAGTGTTGTTCCTTTCTTGGAACAGATGGATGACATATTTGGCGCTAAGCCAATTATTGAAAATGAACATTCATCAAATTCAACTGTGATGGACTATTCAGTTGCTTACTATGCAGAGGTTGAGAAATTATCAGCACATCCTGCACATTCTGAATTTCCACACGCAACATTGCCATCAACACACGCTGTACATTCTCATACATCATTATCAACGCCTGCAACATCATCAATTCCATTAGGAGCGCCAACTTCGGCGAAATCACAATCTTCAAAAAAGGGAGGCAAAAAGAGAAAATTTAGCAGTCTGCGGCCGTCATCTTTGGCTAAAGCTAATGCGCTCTCTGACAGGAGAAACGACCTGCTGGCCAAGCTGATCGAAACGATGAGAAAGCAGCACCAGCAATCAGAGTTTGCGAAAGAAAGGAGGCACCAGGAAAAATTGAATTTGATGAGAGAACTGTTTAAAAAATAAAAGATTTTTTTTAGTTAGTTGATTTTTTGTAATCAAGTTATTTCGTTTTTCGTTAAAATATAAAAAATATATAAAAATAAATAAATATATAAAAAAAAAATTCAAATGTGTTTCACTTATGTAATGAAAAATGCATAATATATTAACAATCGATCGAATAGTTTTTGGCATCTATCGGATGAAACGTTGTTTGAGGGAGGTCGTAAATAAATATCGTTAGCTGTTGATATTTCTTCTCCAATTTCATCATTAAATTGAATTGCAACTATATTAAAGCAGCTGCACACTTTCATGAATTCTAATACTCTATCATTTATGATTCGCTTGTAGAGCTTATTAAATACGCTTATTAGTGAAATCGGCCTGCAGTTGCCGGGGTCATTTATATCACCAAATTCATGGATAGGAGTTATTGTAGTAATTTTCAGTACAACATGGAAGGTGTCGTTTTCCAAATTATCATTTTTTCACACTGAGGTGGTGCACAATAATATGTCTTATAATTTTTAGGTCATCTACTTTGATTTTGTCACATTCTGCTGCAAAATTTGTTGAGGTGTTAATAATTTTATGCACCTTCTTTACTGTGGTTGGCTTCAGAAATAATGATTTTTTATTTGGTTTGTTCCTATTGCGATATACATTTAGTAGATAAATTTCGTCATTTATTTATGTAGCAAATGATGAGAAAAAGTTATTCAAACTGTCTGCTATGAGGATAGGGTTGCGATTGTTTACCCTAACACTGCTCGAATTCATTTCAGTTTATAAGATGTTCTATAATTTTTTCCAGTTACCATTAGATATAGACATTCTGTTTTTTTTATTTAGGTATTTAGTAAGTAACTCATTATTTTAACAAAAAGGTGCTTCATTGGTTTATACTGTGAAAGTGTTTCAACACTTCAATGCTTGCGCCAAATAATATAAACTTGTTTTTTCTACTTTACATTTTTTTTAAATGTTGCCCTTAGTATTTCTAGTTCGTGTTTTTTGAAAAGGCAGATTGTTTTTTTTTTATAAAACTTACTACGTGCCAGTGGCGGCTCGTCAGGGTGGGCCCGGCCCGCCTGGCTCACCCTGACGAACCGCTACTGAGTTAAAGTAAAGTAGATATATCTTGTTGGTATACGCGTATACCTTATAATAGTGTTTTTGTGTCGAGCGGGCCCAGTGGCGGCTCGTCAGGGTGGGCCAGGCGGGCCGGGCCCACCCTAACGAGCCGCCACTGCTACGTGCCCCCCATAAGCATTAGACAATTTTAGCAATTGGGTTTTGTGATTGTGTTAGTTTTTGAGGTTGTTTTTTGTGTGTAGTGTCTGTTTGTTAGTTTCTTTGTTTATCTTCAGTGTGTTGTCTTTTCGTGTATTTTTTGTACGTTTTTGTTAGTTATTTTTCAATTTTTTAACCCTGGTTGCCCTCTAGTGTTAAAAGGGGCAAACATTGAAAAATAACTAACAAAAACGTACAAAAAATACACGGAAAGATAACACTCAAACAGAAACACACTCAAAAACAAACACACAACCACAAAAAAACACAATCGGTAAAATTGTGTAACGGCTATGTGGGGGAACGTCAGTCATTTCAAACAACCTCATGGTATTTTTGGGAAACTTATACTTTTTATACAGATGATTTATATCTTATGATCTAAGTCTGATAGAGATTCTAATTTGATACTGGATTGGGATCTATCCAGCCCTAAATATGATACTACATGGTCGATTAGAGTAGAAGATTCAGTTGTTATTCTCGTCGGCTGTTGCTCATTCATTAGCCAAAAACTTAATTCCTTGTATATCTAAATAATTAAAAGCGGAAATATCACTTCTTTTCAGAAGATTAATATTTGCATTAGATCGATATGCTCAAACTAACTATCAATGTTTAACGTAGGTGCTCTGTAATTTGTTCCAAATCTTAGAATAACTTCACGGCCTAATAGCTCAATGATGATTGTGTTAAATATAATTTTACCGTTACCTCATTTGTTGCCTCTCTGTTTAAATCTCTGGTCGCTGATGGCGTTTTTGCGGCTGATATCTAGCAGTCCCTGGAAGTATTGTTAATATGGTTCAGAGAGATTTGCAATGCTAGGCTGCGCTTCTCATTTGTTTCCACTTGCTTGCGGGAAAATAGTTGTTGTGTGTTAGTAAAGCAAGAAAAGTTTCGCATGTTAAGCCTATAATCCAATATGTCTTAGCGTTGTCCTACTTAAGATAGTGGAAAGCTTTCAGCGCATTTTACTGCTGTAAAAGAGCCATCGGAGCGAATTGGGGTTTGCGGCCTCGTACTGTCGCTTGGCTTTGTCCCGCAGTGGTTGAGACAATTCTATTTTTTGGGGTGGCAGGCTGCTCTTAAAGCTACCGGAAAACGTTAGCTGCGCAGGCCGATGTACTTGCGAGGCTTGGTAATTTGCTATCGGAGATCTCATGCCCTTCTCAAAAGGAATACCGATGGCATCGGTCAAATGCGCTATTAGGCAAAAATGCCTCGAGAACGCTAGGAAGCCCTGAGCCGATGAATCTTCCTGTTCGATAACAAGACAGGCCTTGCTCTTCATAGCCACGTAAGCTTGACCCGAAGCGTTCTGCGTGCTGTGGTTGTTCTTGCGAGCCACTGCCTCAGAGGACGGCATGTGCAACGGTTGAGTGCAGGGTTCGACTTCTGTTGGAGCTGTGGCTCAGAGGATGAGGAAGAATTCATCCTCCATCTCATGTGCCAGTACTAGGCTTTGGCGAAGAGGAGAGTGGTGGTACTTGTTGCACAAAGTGTAATTTGACCAAAATAAACCCTGGTCAATTTAAAGAAGATAGTGCGGTTTATCAAAACAGCAGATGGTTTCCTGACTTTAGTGACTAGGGGAGAGAAAATTATTGTGGCATTATAAGGGGCTTCTTTTGTGCCTATGTGCGTCTGGTGGCAGGCCACATCAACCTACGTATCTACCTACCAAGTTCCGTAAGTTTATTCCTAATACTCCTAATATTCGCGTAAAAAATTCTTAGTAGAGGCAGATTCACTGTTTTAATTTGTTTTCGTAGTCATGATTTTAACAGTTTTTTTATATTCAGGGAAATCTTGCTACCAGATCTATGATTAAAGCAACTCGGAGACTTTAAGGCAAAGTTCACACATTTATTTTTATGCCAGACAGACACTCGACTTGTTTATGTTCGCCTGAGCATTTGGCGCGTCAATTATTTTGGTGCAATATTTTGAATTATAGCCATATTTTTGGCATGTATAATACTATCTAACATTAAAGTTTTCTTTGCAGTAATAACTGCGGAAATCAATATTTACATTCTTGTTCACCAGCTTGGAGTATGTTTTTGGGATCACCTCAATAAAATCAATGTATGTTTTTAGAAATATTTTTTATGGCAAAAAGGCCTAATATTGGAATCAGATCCCAACCTTGATTAAAGCATATTATTGTAGAATTTATGTCTGAAAAAAAATTAAATCACCAAAGAAAGAAGGCATTTGGAGTTGATGTCCGTGTTAAATAAGAAGCAAATGTGATTTAAATGAAAATATGTGTTTTTTGGGGTTTTCCTATTTAGAAATATAATTAAAAAGAAAAGAATGATTCATTAATAAAACATGTTATTTCGTTGATAAGATTTAGATACTGCTGTTTCAATTAAAGTATCTGCTGGTTTTCCATAGTGCTGAAGATCTCCTCTTGCGTCAAGCAGTTCAATTGATTGCGGGAAACGTTTTTATCATTATAGTTTTCATCATTTTCAGTAATGCAAATAATCCACACAACCGTTCATCTCATTATCGATCCCAACTGAATTAAATTAAATATTGAGAAAACAAAACACGACCGATCTTAATTGCATCGGGACTTGCAATTTACCCTAACACCTGACTGTGTTTGAATGGAGCCATTTTTTTTGTTGCAACGAAAAGATTCCAAGTGCTAACAGTGGCAAAATTACGTCAGATTAAAAGGGAGGGTGGTTGACCAGAGGCAGTGATTCTAAATTAATAGATAAATGGGGGTAAAGAGTGAGATCAAGTTCATCTAAAAGCAACACATACGACATGTAAACCCCTGAAATTTAGGAAAATGCGAAAAAATTGATTAATTAAAATATCATGTATGGATGACGCATTTTATTTTGATTCAACTTCAACTAGCTTCAACTAGTTGCTAGTGCGTTAGCGAAAAAAATAATATGACAAATATCCCATTTTCAAAATTGTAAAACTTTTTATTACTTATAATCAACCTAGAGCTAAATACACTTCACATTCAATATTAAAACTAAATTTCACTAAATATCACAAGAATTCTTTGGTTTCCTTCCAGGTCGTATCAACGGCAGATTCGTTAAAACAATTCCTTTTTGTTTACATAATGCCATTTTTCTTTCGTGGACCTTCCGATGCTTAGCCAAATGATCAGAACGCGAAAAACTTTTCGAACAATACGTACAATTATATGGTTTCACGCCAGAATGCGATCTTCGATGCCTGGCTAACTCGTCTGATCTCGAGAATTTCCAGGTACAATTCGGCCACGTACACACATAAGGCTTATCACCCATATGTCGGCGGATATGTGCCTTTAAATGTGCCGGCTTGGCATATACCTTTTTGCACGAGTCATAGGTACATGGGAATGTTTTTTCAGGTTCAGCGCTTATTTGCTGTGATGTAGTTACTTTTTGGTACGCTTCTCTTTCGGGGTGAAATTTGCTTAAGTTTTCCGAGCTCTCCTTGAGAAAAATGTCACATGAATCACTGCACAGGGGTGTTCGTTCCGGAAGTAACTCGATCACACCAGGAACTTCGATGTAATTGTCCAAAAAAGTATGTTCCCAATCGGGCTCGGATAATGTATGGTCGTAGTCAAAGTATCCTATATTGTTTCCATCGAAATCATTTTGAAATGGTTCGAAGCTTTTGCCGTAGTCACTCGTTAAAAGCGTCGTTATCTCGAAGTTTTCATTGTTATCCGTTTGCAAATTAAAAGGCTCGTAGATTTCGCCTGTGCACACTGTATCCACACTGCAGTCAGGGACATCCCATATGATGAAATCGTTATCCAATTCCGAGTAGAGCTGTTGGAATCCGTTCGATAGAAAATCCATATTTATGGGAATATCCGGTCCATCTATGCACTATGATACATGTAAACTGATCAATTTCTCACATTGTCGAAAGTTTTTAAATCATCTCACCAACAGATGATTCCATTCATTTTTCATTTTATCAGTTTGTACAGTCGTAAGTGAGCTGATACATTCAGTAGAGTTGGATATAATTTTCATCACGAAAGCTCTTGAGTTTGTCATTAGAATTGCGAAATAATAGTCAATTGAAGCGTAGATGCGACAATACTCTAGCAGATGGCCACAAACTTACATCTAACCCGCTTTGTTGTAAAAAAAAGTTGCAGGCTTAGAGAGTAACATCTAAAGGCGCCCAAATTTTTAAACATTCGAGGTTTATCTTCTACACAGCTACTTCTACTTTTCAACAACTATTGTGATTGTATCACTTCGCCATACAGTGTAAGATTTTACCACCAGTGAGTAAAATGATAGTATTTTGCACTAATTTGTTATTAATTTTGTTATGATTAGAACGATCAGCATCACAACCGTACCATGTGGTACACGCTGATCATCGCATCTTGTCTGCTACTCATACGCGACGACAGATCAGTTCTCTGAACCATCGATTGAGTCCCTGGGGAGTCGTTAGATCGGTTCCGATGTACCAGACAGTGTCAGCGTCCAGTGCCGGGAACGATATCTCCGCAAAGACTGTGTTTCGGTGTTCGAACTTTAATCCCGTCCGATTCCCTTGATTGGGAATTGGATTGGAAAGTCCAATGAGAATGTCACAGTTCAGTTATCATTGACTCTATCGTCATAGGCAGTTCCGAAAGGGATCGAATTTCAATGCAATTAAGGACTAAAACCGATAATTGACTGCATAAATAGATATAATCAAATGAATCAAAGTTGCTTTGGAAGGACTCACACTAAACAGACAGCATATTATCTTCTTAGTCGTTTATAGATAAATGATAATGGGCCATGTGCGATCTTGGCAATATTCGAATTTTGATCTAGTTTATCAGTGATGGTCATAGTAAAGATACAAACTGAGATGAAAACAGATTACCATGCAGTACAAAAACACAGAATTTATATCAAAGCTGATTTAATATTACATATGTAAATACCTTCTAGAATTAATACTAGATTTTAAAATAACGAGAGGTATACTTGTTAACCAATTACGATAGAAATTAAAGGTTGCTTGGGTCAATGATTAGGATTTTTTCGCATTGAGCTCGGAACTAAAAAAAAAAATAAAAAAAGTCATAAAATTAAAAATTTTTAGCTATACTGTTTGCATTTAAAAAAATATTCAAATATAATAGAGGATGAATGAATACATGTAGATATTTAGACACGCTGCCTCAGAATTTGTCTAAGAGCACCTTCATTTAGCGAAATACACCGTTGAAAATTATTGCAGATGCAGGAAAGATTGTCAGGTAGCAATTCAAGTATTTGAAAGATAATCAGCAATTCATCACTAAATATCCTATGCTATTTTTGGTTATTAGCTGAAAGAAACAGCATTAATTTTACATAGATAATTATATATATTGTCTATTGACAGCAACTCAAAGGAATTAGGAGTAAAATCTTGTTTGGGACCCAAATTCGATCATGTGCGTCAATAACGGGTTAACAGCTTAGTGAGGGCGCTTTTTTATTTTGTGAGCTTGGTCATCTTTGACTCCGGTGCGGAAACTGCGACCTCAGGTTGGTTAATCATTTCGGCGATTTCATCGGCCGTCTCCGCTAGCTTGACAAGGCTGGCTCCCGAAGTCACTGCAACCAGAGGATCTTTAAAAGATCCTCCCCAAATGAGGAACCTCCCAATTACTTCATCTTTCGTAGCTGTTGGGAAAATTGTCGATCACCTACGCTGAGGTTCTCTAAGACGTGTTTTTGTTTCGTTGTCTGTTTGTTGGCTGATAACAACGATATAAGAGCCTTCTTGACATCCTCATACGGTTTATCTGGGACATGACTGGCAATCACGTCCCTCACCGTGCTCAGCTCCGTCGAGCCTAGCAAGGACACCACATACTTATATCTTGTCAGGGATGCTTTAACTCCATCACAACAGGTTTTTTTTTGGGTCTATGAGCATTTGTCGGCAGGCCTCTCAAGATCGACAGGCACTTCAACCTACCTTTAACTCCTAACAAAGTAAATTGGCTCTCAAGCTAAACGAATCACAAAACTGGCTCGTCGTACCGA
Source organism: Nemotelus pantherinus (assembly GCA_963978885.1). Classification (NCBI taxonomy): domain Eukaryota; kingdom Metazoa; phylum Arthropoda; class Insecta; order Diptera; family Stratiomyidae; genus Nemotelus; species Nemotelus pantherinus. The sequence continues at coordinate 44,405,977 of OZ022264.1, forward strand.
CTCGCGGGGGTTTTGTAACCGTATTGTTTACCGAGAGCTATCCCCCAATGTAAAACGGCTTTCGATTTTCAGAATACGCGACGGACGAGAATATGCGGCAGTAGGGTGGCTGAAAATGTTTCGATGTTTCAATGAGATGGTTTAAATCTATGCGATTTCCCTCCGGCTGAAGCAGTTGAGTTAATCTTCGGGGTTCCGAAGATGGTAGTATTGATGATATAACGTAAAATCATCTAAGTTGCTTAGTTGTTGTTCTAGTTAAATCTCTTTATAAATCAGGCAGCTTAAGATGCTCGGCGAGTTCAGATAATGATAGACGCAGATAAACGCCATCGTTGTATGCGAAACGCTGAGTTCGATTGCCGTCCTGAACGTCTGCAAATTAAAAGCAAAAAACGTTTTTCCAACGACGAAAAAAAGAAATGAACCGATTGTATGAAGTGCTTGGCTGTGCTTGTCGGAGACTTGTACATAATGATTGGGGGTGGTATCTAGTAGAGATGAATGTTTCGTAACTTTTCAGTGCCAGTCCAACCTTTTTGAACTTCAATTAGAGTTGTATACCTCTGCGCAGACGGAGTACAAGTGGAGAGATGACTTCTGTTGGATGGTGTAGTCCGACAAGGTGTGGCCGTGTTGCAACTGCTTTCCTGCGAAGATCACCAGTTGCAGATAGAACCTAGACCAGCAATTGTGGGGTATATCTGCGACTGGAATAACGAAAACTATGAAGCTTAGACTTGTCTCAATATGGTGTGCATGTCTGCTATCGGGGTCTGCAGTTTTAGATTTTTACCTGAAAGAAAAAAGCCTTAATTTTTTGCTTAGGCGTCGTGGAGTGCTTATGGAAAGTCGTGGATTGTGTGCTGAACGGAAGTATATTTATGTAAGTGTACCCACACTATCAACCCGCAAGGTTATTTAAGCGATATTCTTACTCAAATATTACATTGAACCGCCAGTATATCTGCATACATCAAGCATCTCCTAACCTAAGTCAAATGATTTAATTTGGCTACGCAAATATGCCTTGCGAAACTTGAAAACTTAAGGCTCCTAAATTATTAAGCAAAGCGTTGTACAAAGCCTGGCTCTCACAAAGAATTGAAGTTTGGATTTTTGTTGGCATACAGCCTTGGCCAAAAGTTTGAGGCCACCCCAGAAAAGTAACAAAAATCAAAGTGCTTTGATATTGGTTGAAAGAAAATGTCAAATATAATAAGTATTCATATTGTTTTATTAAAATAAGTCAATATTTTGTTGGACCTCCTTTGGCTTTAATAACTGCAGCGATTCTTTGTGGCATAATGGAAATTAGGTGTTTGCATTCTTCCGAAGTAATTGATTCCCACTCTTCTTTCAAAGCACAAATTAAACTTGCTTTGGAAGTTATGGGTCGGTCATGGATCCTTCTTTTCAGAATGCTCCATAAATGCTCGATCGGGTTAAGATCTGGAGACTGAGGAGGCCATTCTAACAAATCTACACCATGCTCACGGAACCAGCTCATCGCAACACGAGACTTGTGGCGGGGTGCGTTGTCTTGCTGGAATCGAACATGATCAAGGTTGGTTTCCCCAAAAATCTTGACGGCCGATTCGAAAAGTACATTTTCAAGTATTGAAATGTATTTTGAAGAATCCATTCGACCTTCACACAAACACAAACTTCCAACTCCGCTTGAAGCCATGCAACCCCAAACCATTATGCTGCCTCCTTGGTGTTTCACAGTTGGTACCACACACTGTAGTTGGTACGCTTCACCAATTCGTCGTCGCATAAAGACCGCACCCGGTGTTCCAAAAATCTGCAATAAGTGGAAAAAAACATCTCCGTGAAAATAGCCCATTACATAAAATGCATCTAACCTTGAGCTTATTAGATGCTTTCAGATAAAAACACACAACATTTTGAGAACTTACTTCAACATTAGATTCGTCTGACCAGATAATATTCGACCAATCTTCTTCGGTGATATGTTGATGCCTCCGAGCCCAGTCTAGTCGAATTTTCCGATTTTTTTGTGACAGCCACGGCTTCTTTCTCGCCTTACAGCCTCTCAGCCCTTTTTTGCACAGGCGTCTCCGTACTGTTCTGGATGACAAATTTTTCGCAAACTCGTCGGACAGCTCAGCAGCTAACTTGGCAGATGTTTTTTTCCGATCTCTCAAAGATGCACGTACCATCAAACCAGTGACGGCTCGTCAGGGGCGGCAAAGTCGGCCCGGCCGTACCAAGAAAATTATTAGAAGTAGGAAATTATTATGAAAAATAGGAAGGATGAATAATTGATTTTAAGCCCTTAGCTACTACATACAGCTTCATCTTAACTATTTTTACCTCATTCAATTTTTAGTTTGCCATAAGCCGCGTATACAGTACTGGACTACAACAGAAATAAGATCGAAGCGGTAGTATGTAAACGGATAAATACCCCGTTTGCGTTAGACTGTTTTGATCTCAATCACATTTAAATCCTAGTTAATATACGCGGCTATGGAGAGCAAATCATCAATAAAATGTATCGTTCATACGACGGCCGGTCACCAGTCTTAATCTACATCATTTCATTCAAGCATAATGTACATACGAGTACAATGCATCATCCACCCAGCGAAACGGCAGCCGCATCGTACCCAGCGAACATGTCTAGCAAGTGCAAGCGAGAGCCGAGCGAAGCGACGGCTGAAATCGCGACCGAAGAAAATTGGCCGTATCCAAGCACAGTCTAGGGTACTCAAAACTTTTCAGATAGCCTCCTTTCGAGACTTCGTTTCCATACCAACTATTTATTTGGGTGTTTCGTATAGAATTTTACACCCCGCGCATGGATGAGACAATGCAAGAGACTCGGCGGCCAGCCGCATTCAGGTGGAAAATAAAAAAATAAGCAAAATGTAAGAAAAAATGGCAAAGGGAATATATATTTTTTAAAATCGGATCGTACTGAGATGAAAGTCAAGTACGTTTTTACTCATAGTAGAAAGCATTTCTTTTGATAGTAGAACGGTGGTGGTCTTATGTGCTATATTAGTGATTTAATTGATTCTGTATTTTGTTTAAAAGAGTGTAGTTTTCGTAGTTGTTTTTAGGTAAATAGTGAGTTTGAATTGCTAGATAAAAATTTGAATTAAAATAACTTTGAATATATTTAGAATTGAGAAGTGTGCAATGAAGATGGATACGTAAAGTATTAGAGCATATGTGAGTAGAAAGAGTGATTTAATAAATCATTTTTTAACAAATAAGTTTAATCGCATGTTATATCAAGATAAACATTTTCTTAAAAGTTTAGGCATTCCACAGCCGAAAATGGAAATTTAGTCCAAAAAAAGCTGAACATTGCAGGATATTAGCCGCGCACTAAATAAGAATCAAATTTAGAAAGAACATGCCCACTCAGCTTTAAAAACATAAATTACTCGGTAAATTCGGTATCAGTAAAAAAAATCAAAACGTGCGAGAAAATCGGAAAATGATGAGGTATTTGATAAATATTATAATTTTTCTGTCATCCAACAACTAGGGAAATGTTAAAGAATTAGCTAAATTCGTTTCAAACTTAGATTCTGATTTTAATAGATTTATAGACACAATGGTTTTTACAGGATTATCAAAGACGATTTCAATGAATTGATTGACGCAATAATTAAAATAGTAAGTAATAAAATAAGCAGTCAAACTAACAGTACAAATTGCTTTTATTGGGAAATAGATGAAACTACTGATATAAGTTGTTTTTCTCAACTGTCCGTTATTTTCCGATTTGACTGTAAGGACGAAATAACCGAACGGGTATTCCTTTTCTTGAATATCAGTAATGGTCGCCGTGCAAATTACATTTTTAATATTTGGATTGAACAATTGGGGCAATTCAATATTGATGAAAAAAATTGACTGCTTATGGCTGGTGAAATAAGCGAATCGCAATCCAAAATGAAATCAATTGCTCATCAAGAATTGTTTATACATTGTTATGCACGCAACATGAATTAAGTACTTCAAGATTAATGATTTATGCACGTATTATTTATTTTAATTTTTTTTATAAAAGGTGAATTTCTAATCGATATACTTAAGTAATAGTTATGAGTAACAATGCCCTATTTTGTACAATTCCTTCTCTTCAACCATCCTTTTGATCCTAGTTCGTACTTGGTATGGTTTTTCTACTGCTCTTTATTGTTTTCATTTTTACCAATTACACCAATACCCACTTGAACATTCCTTTCCTTTCCTAGCGAGAGTGCTGTAGACCTCTTCGTGGGGTCTTGCTGGATGATTTAATTTTTTTTTTTTAAGATAAGATATGTTACTTATTGTTCGTACAGAAATATCTTAACACCAAGCACCGAAAAATTAAGTTGACAAATTATAACTTTCTTTTCGGCCGACCCAAATATTTATGTCACGAGCCGTCACTGCATCAAACGGTCCTCCTGTACGGTTGTTATTCTCTTTCTCGGTTTGCTCAAATCGTCGAATAGTCGAGCGAACCGCTCCGCGCGAACATCCAAGGCGTACGGCAATTTTTCTCGCACTGAACTCTTCTGCATGTAGCAATTGAATTTGTGCACGCATATCTGAACTTACTTCCTTTGTTTTGGACATTTTCGAGAACAAAGCATTTTAACTCACTAAATGAATCACTGTTGATCGTTTAAACAGCGTACGCAAACTGTAACAGACCAACAAACTGCAAAGGCTTATGTAGGAAAATTTCGGAATTTTCCATTATTACCCATCCCGTGTCCGGGTTTTCCAAGAAACTTTCTAAAATCATTTTATTGCAGTTAACAAGTAGCCTCGCCGATGAGGAACAACCGATGAATAACGAGCATTTAAGTATTTTTAATCTACAGCCGAAAAATAGGGTGGGCTCAAACTTTTGGCCAAGGCTGTATATGGTCACATATAATAACGCGGAAAAGTATTAGGAATCATTATTGTTTCATTCTACTTTCCAAAAGAAGTTCTGGCAATTTTTTTTTGCTTACGATGTCGTGCTTATACGATAGTGGAAATAAAGTTAGCATTCTAAGAAAATCTTGAGGTGTCTAAACAAGTGTTTTTATGTTCTTTTAAATTTTTAATATCGGATCATTGCCATTACTTATATTTGTTTCGGTGTCCTTTTGTAATGTTAAGTATCTTCTATGCTAATTATATTGAAAATTACAAAGCTGTGTCAAGTAGGGTTTCTCATTGTATTCTAAAGGAAGAGACTGATTTCGATCAAAACAATCCAAAAACCGACAAAAAAAGAAATAACAGTTGGCGAATATTATATGCTGGTTAGGCAATCCCTGCAAAATCCGAAGGTAACGTATTTGAACTTGATACCGATTTACCACTTGTTAATGGCAGACTCAAAGACGTCCAGGCCCGAAACGAGCCGTGTTTCTCGTGCGAAAACAAGAAAACTTGTCTGTCTGGAATAGGTCTTATAGCACACAAATTAGACAGTGAAAGATTTGCCAACCGTGCTGGGGTCTGACGAATTTAATTTCGATGTATGCTTTTTCTCTAGAGGCTAATTAAATAATTAAGAAGTAATTTCATATGATTTGTATTTCTGTTTGTTTTGTTTCCACAAAGAGTGGGCAAAGAATGCCCTCCGGAGCGTGTGATACAATATTATGATGAGACAAGTCAGAAAAACATCTAAATTCTTAAAACAGCTATTTTAATGGGTTCTGAGTTGTTTTTTTTAGCTTCTCGGGTAATATATTATTGGGTAAAAACTTACTTCTGTGGTGGGAGAAAATTTCCCAAAATTTGAGAATTAAAGGAACAGATTTTGGATAAAAGTTAGCAAATCAAGAAGAAAACCCAAAAGTGACGCCTTCTTTCATATCTCTGGTTTACTGTTTCCCACACAAGCAATGTCATATTAATGAAAAGTGGGTGAAAAAAGCCAGAAAAAAGGTCGAGTAAATTATTGCATTATTGCACTGGGGCACACGCATTTTAGTGATTTCGGAGTCAGTCCTACGAATACATTTACTAGCAACAAACTCTTTTTAATACTTTCTTTAAGCTAGGTACATCTTCTTAGCGTTCAGTCAGTCTACAACTGTTACTAGACAGAATGAAACCTTAGATTCCTAAGCTCATCGGCACGCAAACAAAAAGTGTTGCAAGCTCTTAAACACATCTCTTTCTCGCAATTTTTTCAAAATTTCAATGTTTTCAAAATTTGTTCCCTTAGCTGCATTTTTAATTATTTTTATTTTGAATTGCTTGTTAACCAATCGTCTATTGTCTTTCAACGAATGTTGAAAGCTCATTTTTCAAATGAGTGAAACACATAATATAATGTACTGTGTGCAAAAAAGTACTTCATGGGAGGATCCCACTTTCCTGAGGCTGTTCTCCTAAAACATTTGAAGTAGGCTTTTACAGGGTGCCGGTGTTTTTATATTAAATTTATTCTTTCGTCGAGCAAGATAACCTGCTAATAATCTGTTAACTAGTCCAATTTATGCAAAACTTCATAAATTCATTTCATTACTGGACTTAATCTAACTTGTTTATAATAGTCAAAAGAAAACATTTGAAACATTGCGAGTGTGTGAATAGTATTCCAAAATTTTTTATGTGTTTCATCTTTTATTCAAATTTGGAATTGTCAACACTTAATTACCAAAGTCGGCTTTACATTCTATAATTTGTAAGCTAATAGTAGTAGCAAACGCTATTGATTACCAATCTGTTTAGTAGCGTACAAATGAGAAATATTTTCAACATCAGACGAGGTCATGGATAGTGAATGAAGCTGGTAAACTTATTCTTAGAATGCTTTGCCCTAGGACTGGTTTTGAAACCAAATTAAATATAAATTTAATTCAAATCAATTCGCATCAATTCTCAACAATTACATTTGTATATACAATAAATTGATGCAAAAGTATCGCATAAAGATACAACGAAGCGCCACTCTAAATCAGACGCAGATAATACCGCAACTGTTTGGAAATATGATCTCACTCCATATACAAATAGATATTCCACTAGTCTTTTGCATTTAGTTGACAAACGCGTGTATGACTTTGATAATAATTTATTGGACGAATCCACATTATCGTCATAAAAGATTTGTTTTTCTCTTACAAATGCAATGACAGAAAAACCCATTGCATACATTTACGAATGATTTCATAAAATTAGTAAATGCGACATGTAAATCACAGATTTTATCGTATTAAATGCGTAATAAAAGCAAAACAATATAGATACATTTCAAGCACACAATCGATTCGTACCATTCACCAAGAGTTACTAACAATCAATAGAGCTGTTATCGTCTACAGAATAGATTCAAAGTCACCAAACAAACACAAAGACGACACAAAGAAAGTTTCGAATTACTTACAATTAATATTTTTATTTAGTATAGAATAAATAACAATAGTTACATTTTGTTTCCTTAAAGCACATCGGTTTGATATATACTGCGCGGTTTGGGCTTCGGTGGACTACGCATTTTCAGTCTCACTTCAGATAACATGGAGCTATCTCTTTTGCTTATTGTTTCGAATCTCGCTATCGCGACAGGAAGAAGTTCTTCGACTAAATACGTTTTATTACGTGATACAAAATTCAACTGCAAAAAAAATTAAATTTTGGAAAAATATGAGTCATAAATAATACGGTAAATATCTATTTAGGGTTAGGTTCACGAAAATCAACATACATATTTTTAACAAAGTAATAAACACTTTAAAAAATTCATAAACTTACATCAACAGTTATGCTAGGAATAGGATTAACAGCATGCTGAGCCAGGAACAAATCTCTCAACAAAACTTCTGCATTCGATTGCAATGCCTCAATCCTAGCCAAATATGCACAGCTTTCAGTAGTGGACAAAAAATGACGACAAAAATTCACTGTCGATTGTGTTAAATTGATCCATGTATCGCCTGTAACTTGAGAACTCATATCTAAACCTAGAGCCTCCATGTCATGAAGTAGGGATTTTAAGTTCGCTTTGTTTTGCAAGTTGTACGGCTGCCATGCATCTTCGGTGCGGCCTACTGTCTCCACCATTCGTACTCGTGAGTCTTCTAAAATTTGCTCCAGAGTTCCACGAAGTAGACCTTCCAGATGATACAGGATATCTATCCCGATTTCAGTTAACTGGAAATAATGCATATAATATAGGCGATTTCTCTTGTGCATTGTATAAATTAAATTACTTGTGAACAAGGTTCTCGAGCTCCTTGAACATATTTTGCAACCGCACCGAGTTGTGTACCTTTCGCCAAGTAGTGTTTGATAAGCTGGCCACCAAAATAACGCAGCTCAGTATTACACCAAACAACTAAGCCTAAATATACAGAGTTCCAAATCGATATGTGTTAAGAGAACAACGCAGCAAACTCAATACTCACAACTACTGCAGCCTGGCGTTGAGTCAAATGCCCGACGAAATTCAATAGTGACCTCCACAAGGTCGCAGAAAAATAATTCAGAAACATCTAGGTTGCTCCGTCTAGCTTCTCTCTGCGCATTCCTAATTCCAGTAGAACATACCTTCAAAAACGTTTGACACGCTTGTCTCGCTTTTCCCATCTCACTAAGCAGTTTAAGAGCTCGGCGTGTCGATTGCAGAGTTGCTTGTAAGCTTCGATTTTGATATATTGACAGCTCGTTGATAAGCACTTCGCCTAGTTCATTTTTCAGCGCTTTTATCTTTTTCGATATTTCGGCTGCGTTCCAAAAAGTAGAATCCTTAGCCAGGGACTCTTCTGATTTCTGTATTAAACTTAAAGCATCGGCGAAATGGCGTTGCGCAATGTATGCCTCGATTTCCTCGTTGGCCGTTGCCAGCCACTCAGGGGCCCAGTTTTCAGCTATGGAAGCAGTCTCTTCGGAAGGCGTCAAAGTAACTTCACTGGTAATGGATTTGGCTTCAGAAACTTGGCGATCGGTAGTTTTCGATTTCGACTTTGACGACTTTTTTATCTTTTGCAGTTGATTGAATTTAAAAGCCATTTCGAATTTTTCGATCCATTCGTTCTGAAATATAGACAGGTTAGTCATTGATCATAGAGTGAAATCAAAGATTTACCTTTGCCGCAGCTGTTACGCACTGAAGTACTTTTGAGCCGTCGGGAGTTATTATATTGATTGCATTTTTCACTCCGTCCAGATCTTTTATGTTTATAACTGCAATCTTTTTCGGATCGTACTGTGCCAAAAATTCAAGCTTCCTATCAACAAAATATATACATAGTTATTTTAATATAAATACATACCACAAATGTGAACACACTTACTTGTCATGCTTCACTTTCGACACAATCAGAGCATCATTGAATAAATAAAAGAACACACGCTGTATCGGTCTGTAGTCGTTAGCATCAAGTTCGATGAGAGCACCTTCATTTAAAAACGTCTTATTTTCCAAATTTCCTTTGTATCCCTGAACCACTTCTTTTACAGTTTTTATTGCTATTTGACTCTGAGTGTCGTCTGCTTCTTCATCGTCACTTTCATCGGCAGATAAACCTTTTTTGCCTTCAATTGCCCCTTCTTTTAGCTTACTAAGGATGTTTCGTTGATCCATCAATATATGCGAAAGCTGATACATTTCGGATTCGAGATCTGAAAAGATTTCAAAAATTTTCTATTTGAAATCTTTTGCGTATTTGAATAAAAGACGTAATTGCAAGTTACGTATGCGTGATTGCAAGATGATTTTTTTTCATTTTTTATTTATAGTAGTTCAACTTTAAATGTTACTCTAAATATGAAATTTCAGAAAAAAACTAAATAACGCAAAAACTGTTAGATGGAGAATGGTAACGAAAAAGGTCCTTGAAATAATCCATATTTTCCATAAAAAACACATTTCATATTTTTACGAAGCAATTATTCGGACTGGAATAACTCGAATACCTTTGGCTTTTATTGTTTTTATATTTCTGCAAATGCCGAATGTGCTGTAAAGTACTTAATATTTAGATTAATAATGGTAAAATTCATTATAGTTTCAAAATGAGTCGAAAATCATCTGAGTTGCCGAATGATGAAAGAAGACTTGTTATATCCTTGAGGCAACAAGGCTTTTCCTTACATCAAATAAGAGGCATTCTTAAAAGAACACATTCTACAATACAGGGGGTGATTGAAACATATAAAAACCAACTTAGAATAGAAAAACAACCCAGGAACAAAAATTGATCTTCAACAAGTCGACACAGTTCATTTATCCTTCGGCAGATCAGACAAAAAAATCTAGACGTTCACGGCACAACCTGTCAATCACGATTCATTTAAGCACGGCAGAGGCTCTGTAATGGTTTGGGGATGATTTTTCACCGCAAGAGTCGGGGATTTGTTTTTCTTCAATGCAATAATAGATTCTGCGAAATACATTAATATTTTGAGAAATAATTTAAAAATTAGTGCAGGCAAACTGGGTTTGTATGTTCATTATATCTTTCAACAGAATAACAACCCCAAGTATAGAAGATCCACAAATACCCAACCGGGTATTTGTGGATCTTCTATAACACCCACAATACTTGAAAACTCCTCCCCGAATCCCAGATCTTAATCCCTTTGAAAATTTGTTGTTGCTTTTGAAAGATCTTTGAAAAATTTGAATATCTGGATCGTCAAGGGTCTCATGTTGGCTTTAAAGCGGTGTTGCCAGGTCCCGATTTCAGAAAAAACCCCACAACGGACTCAAAAATGCCCAAAATAGTTCAACTGGAAACATCCAAAAAAGTGTTACAAGACAAACCAGTTAGGTTCATATTTAATGTAAAATTTATTATATTGCTAAAGCTTTCCAGACATTGTCAATTACGGAAGTTTCTTTAATAGAACTGTTACTACATAAAGTTTCAGCGTTATATTTATAACTTTTACTGTGTGTAGGTATACATTTTGGGCAGTCTTCTTGCTCCCGCACATTATATTTGACAGCACAATATTAAAAAAAAGTATACAAATATTTTAAAAGCACAAAAACAAAAAGAACGCAGTATGTGACGCGCAACGGTAACTATAGGAAAGCGGCTATAGCTCGTGCTATACTTAACAGCGAGCCAAGCGAAAAGCTGAGATTGAAGTTGTATTATTTTATTTACAAGTGTGGATGGCATTGTGTAGTTCTTAGTAATATAAAATCGAGCCGGGGCTATATCCTATTCGGAAAAGTTGGATGGGTATTGTGTTCTTACTAGGATCCAAAAACCAACATCTATATGCCATTAAGTAAGTGCCATTCATCTTCAAGAAAACTAGATTAGGTATAACATTTGGTGTTGTATATTACTTATTTCTTGATTCAAATGTAATGTTTCAATCTGGTCATTAATTTTTTCGAGGGGTTTTCCAAGAAATTGTTCTCAATATTTCTACCCCAAAAACATCCCCCGCGACAACTTCAATTTTATTAATTTAAAGCTAAAACTTCCAATCCTTTAAATGATGAATAGGAAAAAGAATCTCATCATGCCACTCACGATGCCATGTCCACTATAAAGCACTGTTAAATAGAAAAGGTACTCTACTAAATATTTAAGCCTCATATTTGCTCGTTTTTGTATTGCTTTAGATGTGTACGAATATGGATTTTGTGCGCTGTATATTAATGTTTGCGTAAACTACTTTGTAAACTACAATCGAACACCAAGGCGAAGAATAAACAGAGATAATGCACAAATCATAACTTTAAAAACTATTTGCTCAGCATTATTCAATATTAAGTAGAAAATATGCTCGGTAAAAGCATTTAGTAAAAAAATATTTTTATATGAACAATTTGAGCCAAACAAGTTTGCGCACACTTATTGTAAATTACTTCAAAAGACTTTTGCTGCTTGAATAATGTATAAATTTTGAAAATGGAAGTTATTACTTTTTGTGCGAGTGTTGCCAGCACTTTTTTTGCCACATTTTAAACTGTTTTACAAAATAATGGACTTTTTTTGTTCAATTTAAATCCAGAGATTTAGTCAAACAAGCTTACGTACAGTACATCGTGTATTCGACATTTTGTGATAGTGGGAGTAATATATTTAGATCTGTTTTGACTGGTTGCTAGAAATTTTTAAAAAAAATAGAATCAAAGAGTAATGTAGTAATTATTTTTACATAAAGAACTTCATTTTTCAAACAAAATGGGGAAAAGCACAGAAATACCAGTTGGGGTCTGAAAGCAAAACTAGGTCTTGACAAAATTAGGTATTGACAAAACATTTTTTTTTATGTTTCAGCAAGAAAACGTTCTTCGAAACTCATCAAAGAATAGTTTCTTTATAGGACCCAAGAACAGTCGCAAACGCCTCCCCACCCCTGATCTAAATCCCATTGATTACTTAGGGAATTTATTAGATCGACCATTATGTCCAAGAAAAACAAGCATTTATAAGCGAATCGTGAGTATAACAACGGAGGATACATCTAAGTTGGTAGGTAGTAAGTCAAACTTGATACAATCTGTTATAAAAGCAATTGGGAATAACTTTTTTTTAGATTTGTACAATTAATAATAGGCTGAAATTAGCTGCTTGTCACAATTTTGATATTTGTGCTCTACATGCTTTTTGCTGTATGTTTTATTTATTTTCAAGCCAAACAAAGTATATAACAACAAAATAACAACAAATTATAAATATGTTTTTCTAAAAACTAACATCAGATAAGTTGTTAAGCACCATACTTTTTGCAGTTTGTACATTTAAGAAGAAGATTTTAAGGAAAGGAAAAAAGGTATAGTTTAGGAATTTATAGTTTCGGATAAAGCACTTTTGAATTTGGTTTTGGCCATACTATCAATGTATCAGCCAGTTTTAGGCTAATATCAGCTCGGCAGAGCGGTGGTGAGTGTAGTAATCAAACTTTCCAATACAGACCATTAACAAATGTCACTGAACTGTTTCATTTTCAACAAAACTGCGTTTTTCGATGATATATGAATAGCCATTTGGAAGATTTGAGAGGCTGCCGCTAAAAGTTCACAGTTTGTGGAAATATGCGGCCACTCAATACCAAAGATACTTGCAACGGTTCGGTATTCGGCTGTTGACCCCAGCGCGTAAAAGATTAAGGCCAAACATTTGTGTCTTTTTGTGCCCAACTTTCCAACTATGCTATAATTCCCCGACTTACCAACTATTGACTTGAACGTTTTTCGGCTGACGTGAAAAGCGTTTTTGAATTTTCTTTTTGAACCCTACAAAAATATTTTGTTTGCCTCGAATAAAAAGTTTCAATTAACTTTATAATTACGGTTGTCCACACATGTCGAGTTCTACATGTTTTCAGCAACATCAATAAAGCTTTTGGTCGAAATATTTTACTACGGCGGTGAGCCCAGAGCACTAATTCATTTAGCCGTTTTTTTACGAAGCTAATACCCTAGCTTGGAAATGTAACTGCACCTAACTCGCCAATAGTTGCAACAATTTCACATTTGATTCTATTGTGCATTTACATCTATACTCGATTTGACAGGTGATGCACCACAATACCACGTAGGCGCAGTATATCACACTTCAAAAGTTATTGATGCCCCAATATCAATACCAGCAGTGTATCATTTATTTAAGATGGCGGACTTTCAAAATATTGTGGATTATATAAATTTCCCAAGGAAAAGGATTGCGGTCTATAGCTATGAAAATTTATTTATTTATTTCGAACCAAACAAGTTGTATGCATAAAAAAAAATAAAAATTTACATTTTTCTTAAGTTAAACTAAAAATAAAATAATATAAAAATAAAATAGCATAAATGTCGATTTGAGGCGGAGATTCCAAGGAAAGGTAATAAGGTTTTCTTTAGGAATGTAGCGCTACAATTAAAGCACTTTTAAACCTGGATATAGTAGTTAGAAAATTTGTTGAATATTTTACAACATCTATTTATCGGTTCTCTGCCACCATAAACAGTGTGATGCTGGTGCTCATTGAGTAGACGTGTGTGCCTAGTCCGTCTTACAGAATTATTGACCGTTATCTAATTGCAAATACAACGTTAATCAAGCCCCTAATCACATCAAAAATGAAACATAAGCACAATGATGTTCTCTCTGAAGAAATTGTTGTCAAATTTTAAAGGCTTAACCTGTAACTATAGGATGGAAGGCTTTCAAAATCACGTGGACGAAGAAATTTTGAATCAAGTTTCGATTGAATATTGTGGTACATTTTCAGATCGTCCAAGAGATCGAAAATCACTTCACCTCCGAAAGATCGAAAGTAAAATATTGAACAGGTGTGACCCTAGGAGGTTGCCTTGAGGCAACTCAGAGACAATAATTTTTTTGTAGAGCAGCTTTGGAATTTTCATGTTGTGTTCGATTAAGGTAAATAATCCAACCAATTTGGCAAGTTTTCCAAAATATACAAATTTTTGCAGCTTATGTTTCAAAACATTATGATCGATACGGTCAAATCATTTGCTAAAAATTTTGTATACAGCATCTATTTGATGCCTTATTTTGAAAAAAAATTTTTTGTTCAAACCTAATTTCGTAATTTTTTTTGAATTTCTAAATCGGCTTCCAAAACAACCTTACTTCATTTTTGTTAATTCTTCAGAAGCCCATAACTCGGCAACTAAACCTCATAGAAAAAATATTGGTATCCACGTTTATATCCTATAGTATAGAATATCCAATAGTATAGAATACCATAACGCACAGTATGAACGAAATCCAGAACGTAACTTTATTCGTCGTCCGTTTCATGTGTCCGGCCCAGGGTCTTTTTTCATGTCAAGTTCTCCCAAGTAATAAATATACCAAAATATAAATAAGATTTTGAAGTATATTCTTGCTGCTACACCCTTCACGCAAAATGCAAAGTCAGTATAGATTACTGTTATAAGTACAATAATATATTAAAGAACTCGCCAAGAGTTAAATTCTGAGTCATTCGGCGAAACTGCTCCGCCCCTGATGTATTTTAGCGATATGTATAAGTGTCCAGTGAAAACTATTGGTTCGTACTTACGGGATATTTCCTTTGCAGTTTCGATAAACTGCATATAATTAGCATAAACATGTTTCTTTAGCGCTGACGAAGTCTGATCAAAATATGAATGAATTTTAGCTTTACGTTGTTGAAGTTCAGTTCCACCGACACATTCCTGGACCAAATCTCTGACATCTACAATTATTCGAAGTTTATCGGAAATACATGGTAACAAGCAAAAAATGAATTTTACATTTATCAGTGCGAAAATCTTTCTTATCAAATTCTTTCATGGAATCACTCATTTTATTATCAACCAAACGATGAATCCGTAAAAAACAAATCCGTCACCTACAAATCCCGACAAAAACATTGAAATGTCAAATCAACCAGACAAACCATCTGTCAAAACTGCGAAGGGGAAGTTATGTTTACGATCTTATGGAGGAGAAAAAGAACGTATGTTTTTAGAACACACTCCGACCGTTTATTCATGTTGGCGGAAGCCAAGTTCAAATGTGAACATGTTTTTTTGTTATGCTGGAGTTACAATCAATGCAACACAACATTTGTTGCCATGCTTTGTCGGTGGAACGAGTTACAATCAATGCAACACAACACAACATTTACCGTCATCTGTCACTGGCTATGTTAACGAAATTGTTGATTGTTAATATGGATCCTTTAGAGTCTCGGAAAGCGAGATCAGTGCGTATTTTATCCTTTTAAAGCTGCAGAGTATATTGCAAAGCAAAAATGAGACAAAAAAATAAATTCTGATTTTCATTTGCATATGACATTCCCCATTTCCCGGACGTTCATAGGAACTGGTGGAATTGAATATTTTCAAAAATTTTGTGGCCATGCCAAGTTTGAGGTATGAGCAAACTTTGCTGCGCAACAAAGTTGTGTTGCATCATTGTAACTGCTCTCATACGTTTTCATGTATTCAAAGTCGTTTTGTTGTGCAACAATGTTGTGTTGCATTGATTCTAACTCGAACTTTAGAATCATTTATATTTTCACTTACTATTGAATTTTCCATTTTAAATGTGAATTTGTTCCGTTTTAAAACAAACAATTTCCAAAGTTATTTCGAAGATAATTTACTTAATGTTTCCTTATAATTACTTACACACTAAGCACAAAGACATCAAATTAACGACATCCCGAACATTTATGGTTTGAGCGCTTCTTGAAGTTTACGTCTGGCGAAAGTAACTCGATCCTCTTGTCGCCGAATATCGTCCTCAGTAACATTCACTGAATGCATCAAAGGTTGATCAGGATTTAAAAATACTCCAGTGTTCGCGCATAAAATCTGCTTTGCCGTCATCTGGCCGGTCACTGGCTGGTTGGATACATGTAGTGCCGTAGCAACAGACTGTAGTAAGGTATGCTCGTTGACGTTCGGTCCAACTGGCTTAATTCCCTTTGGTAAGTCTATCGGCCCGAATTCCATTCCGCTAACATCACAGGATCGCAGTCCTTCTAAGCGCTTCTCCCAGAAAAGTTGTCGCGGTTTTTCTTGGGTGCCGTGCTTCAAGTCGTGCTTGACTTTGCTCTCCTGTGTCTTGTGAACTGTAACGGGTTGCTTGAAAATCGAAGCGGTCTGACGAATTGGAGGTACTAGTGAAATGTCCGTTCTGAGCCCACGACTAAAAATAAAAAATAAGAACTTTAGTTCCTATCTCCACAATTAATCAAAAACAAATAAGAAATATTTCATGCAAGTTTGATAAATTCGACATTAAGATTATGGAAATTAATTTAGATTTTCCTTCGTCAATTTCCCCAACAGATTTTTCTACAAAACATGAATAACATGATGACAAGACTAAAACATGTAGACAAATATCTATTCAAAAATTAAATCCACAACAAATCAAAAAGTGATCTACTACGGATGCAAAATACGACAGTTTGCAAAAGGATTTTTTGTTTCTACCCAAGAGGCTACCTGAATTCAAGATGATGACGAAGTGTTGATGTGGTGCCGCCAGGACTATAGAGGCTAGTCGATCCAATTGTTGATAGTTTGCGTTTATACAGATTGGAGGATGCATTACGATTCAATGATATTGGTTGAGTATTTGACAAAATCTTGTTGCTTGAAATATCGATCGGTGTTACATCTAACGAATCGTTCAAATGACGAACTAGTTGTGATTTGTTATCGACTGGTTTTTTACCAGCAAAACCGGGACTATTAATAATTAAGTATGGATGTTAATACTGTAGATGGTTGAATATGATAAATAAAAGCAATATTTTAAATGAAACATTTATATGATTGTTTTGCTAATTTTAATAATTCTCTACATGTAGCAAATAATGAAGCTTGATAAAGTAAGCATGATATTTGCATTACAAGTAATTTTGAGATTGCTTGTCGACTAATCTAGTCATTCAAAGTATTCGGTTATACGATTACTTATGCACTTTATTTGATTGAAAGCACTAAAAGACAAAAACTTGACATGTGCAAAATTATAGATTGTACGACTGGTTAAACGATTCGGTATAGACTGGTTTACTTGTTTAGTAGATAATCGCATCACATTATGACACCATTGAAACAAGTATCGAATGTTCTTTATCTTATTCCAATTGCACATTTTATTGGGAATAAGAATTGACAAAGTAGAATATATATTTACCTCTGCTCCACGAATTACAGAAATAAAACCAAATAGGGCGACTTACAACGTAGAAGATTATATGAAAGATTCTCTGGATTCATTCTTTCTTTGCTTGAACGCGCCTAAATATTAGATGCCTGATCGGAGAGCAGCGAAGCACTTGAATTGCAATACTTTTCAGTAAAATTTCAATAAAAATTAATTTTCGTCGCGGAGAGTCAGGAAGACCATGCGCTGAATTGTGCGCTGTGTTATACTAAACTGATGTCGGCGCTCGACACCGGTTTTGTGGGCAATTCAGTGAGATCCAGTGTATTCTAATTCTAATCTTGTCGCGGTGGAGGTGGCCTGTGCATCGTAAGATGTCATACCAAGAATTTCTGGCATACGATGAGGACGAAACCAATGAAATGCACCTCTGCAGGTGGCAGCCAGTCTGAGTATGGCAATCCACCCATGCTAGGCGTGCTCAGTACGGCAAAGGCTCGGATTCTGTATGCCCAAAACTCATGTATGACTACAATGGAGAACCCTGGTTGCAATGGAAGCTCATAGGTTATCATTGTGGAAGATTTCATGGCCAGCAAGTTTTCGAACCAGCTGATAGCATCCCCTCTTTTCACAGGCTCCCAAAAGACGAGTACAGCGACAGCTGGAAGTCAGACTACGGCCGTATTAGGGGAAAAGATGTTTCCTCTCGAATTCTCACAAAGTAGGGATACACTGAAGAATGCAAATCCGGTTAGTGTAAGCGAGACGCCCACAACAAGTGCAGAAAGTAAGATTACTCGTTCCTCTGAGTTCTGGAAACCTATCCTATACCACGCAGCCACAAGCAACATAAGAATCTGCCCAAAAGGGCCAAGCTGCTAGCGAAGGTGAATAGCGATACCAATGCAGAAATAGCTGCAAGTATTTCCTTGGAAACTGGATGCTAGGCTATCAAACCGTTGCCTGGAATATCGAAAGAAAGGTTGGCTGGTAATGCTAAGGCTGTCAATTCCAAGCAGAAATATCCTGAACTGATGACTGATACCACGCCGACTGGGTATTGTGAAGCAGGGAAAGCTCTAAACCGTCGACAGAGGAGGACTGTACAGGAAATCAGGAATCAGCGATGATGGTGAAAGGTTAGGACGGACCGGCAACACGGGAGATCTCCCTGCCGGCCAGCACAGATGCCTTTGTCAGCGGTTGAGCGCGGAAGAAATGCAAGGTTGAAGCGAAAGTCGAAGACTGAGTATCTGACAACAAGGTGCCGAAAAGTGCCAAAATAAGCGTGAAAGATATAGCAGAGGCTGGATCATTCGGGAACAAACACACCATCTGCGAAAGCAGAGAGGAAGGCGGACGCAGAAGCTGCGTCTTCCTCTCCCATCGTTGTGATAAGTGTGTCTAACAAGGATGGCAAACTGACCGATGGTCATTGTGCTATCATTAAGAAAGAATTGTGGTGAGGGATAACGGAGTTGGGACTTAATTACAACTTCGCGCAAGCGAGGCTTGTGGACGCTCATCTCCAAGTCGCCTGCTAAAACCAGGAGTCGCTCACACATATCGTTCCGATACTATGTACGTGCAGTCGACTCAAATTCACCCGATCTTGCCAAACCCTATCATGCCAGTTGTTGGATTCCCGGTATTCGCAAGAGCGCAGGTCAGATCACTGGCATGTTTGGTAAGCAGAATCCGAGGATCGATGTGCAACACTAGATTATCAGGTACATGAATCCCAGGAAGAGCCCCACCACTGATGAAGATGCTTTCAATCTGGTGATCGTACTTGGCCAGAGAAGTTTTTCGACGCTCAGGTACCCTTACCGTATGGTGCATCTGCATACGTCATTTTTCGGAAGTGGGTAGTTGATGTTCACAAAAGGAGATGGTTTTCTTCGGATGTGACCAGGCACACGGTATTATGAAAAAAGTATTTTATGGGAATGAAAAGGTCTAATCTATCTTTGAGAAGCCAAGACCGTTCGTTCTAAATGTTTGAAATGAGTTCACTTGTGCTCTAATACAACTAAAAATTAATTCATGTTTCACTGTGAACTTCGAATAAAAAGTGTTTTTTTTTTCATTATGTTGCCTTCTTATTATTTATCACCATTAAAAATTAATGCTTATAAGGACATCATAGAGAAACATATGGATTTATCTAAAGAATGATGATCAGCTGAGTTTGCGATTTTTACCTCCATCGTATTAAGAGCCACACTGAGAGGGTAAAATCATGGCCTTCGTAAAATACTGTGGATCTTCTGAACAGTTGAGAATTGTAGCTGCCGGACCAGTTAAGAATAAAGATTAGCATGAAGAAATAATTTAATAAAATAACGATCTTTTCAAAAGATTAGGTAGCTGTTTAGCTTGTCGATATGAATCACTTGAGTATTAGTCTATTTCAGAGTTCAATTTTAGAAATGTAATTGCTCTATAGTTAGGTTTAAAATATGTTATTTATGCGAAATGATTTTTTTTGCTTTTTATTCGATACTAGAATCGAACAAGTTGCTACTAGTTCTATACAAGTCTAAAAGTAAAGTTGTTTAACTACGATGCGGGTCTGGCGGTTGAAGCTGGCAGACACTTCACTTGCAATAAATGTGTGAGTATGGAATGCTGACTTACTCTACTCTTCTACACTCGCTCTACTTAAATACTTACTCACAGCCAGGGTAACTCAATTTCCGATGTGTGATCACAGCTGATCATGTGTGGCTGGAATTATGAACTAGCCCACATCAGTACACCTGCCTACATAAACTTTTGACAGCAGTATATTAAAAACGCATAATCTTTAATATGTCGATGGAAAACCAGTACATTAAAGTAATCATAGCACGAATTGGTTGTTAAATTGTAATGCTTGTTGTTAAATTGTAATTTATGTTAAATTGTAATGCTTGTTAGGCTAAGTATCATCCTTTTACTTTTCCCACATAACTTAGTGAGATAAAAAAATTTAAAGCTGGATCAAAAATGCCTTCCATCATCCAATCTGTTCATGTAATAAAATTCCTCATGGTTCGAACACTGAAGTATAAGATCATGCAGTATATGAAAAAACAAGCTCAAGCAGCACATTTTATTAGTTTTTGAGAATTTATCGTCCTAAAGCTATGAAATTTCTCGAAATGTCTTACATGTTTAGGTCTTTATTTTTATTTTGTAACACGTAAAGAATAGTTGTAACAAAATGTGAAATTGGGTGTAAAGAGGTTTATTGAGGTTGATATAATTATTCTCGTTGAAATTTGACTTTACGACGATGAATGTGCTTTTTATAAGATAGATAAGATCTGCTTTTTGTGAGATAAAATATAGTTTTTGGAAGAACCAATATTTACATTAAGAGTAATTTCAATTTTAAGGAAGTTAAAAATTAAGAAGCATTTGAATACTAACGTCATTAAGCTACAAGAATGCAGATTACTTTCTAGTTTGACTTTCTACTTTGTTATAAAATTAATTCGGGTAAAATGATGAATATCGAGTTTAAATGATGAATATCGAATAAAGTTTAAATGGCAATACCATGCGGATTATTCTTTAGTATCCATTATCAATTTTCACTACGGAAAGGTAGCGCGGGTAGTTTTTATACGTTTACTTTTTAACTAAATAAAGTATTTAATTTCAATTAACGTTTACGACTTAAAATCTGGACAAATGTCAGGTAATTGCTATCTCTTTAAGACAAACGTATACACGTCCCAGCTTATTTTAAAAAGAACCTTAGTTTACCCTCTCTTAAGCTTAGATAATTACTTTCGTATGTGTTGCCAGTCAGTTTGCAAAATGGATTTGTCACAAGTAGATCGCCACAGACTAATAAAAAAATATCGCGAAGAAAATCCAAACGCTATGAAAAGTGAAATTTTTCACTACTTTAAAGCATTGGGTTTTAAAAAATCTTTTATCTATAATACAATAAATTTATTAGACATTAATGAGAGCGCAGAGAGGAAACCAGGTTCAACAAAGAAATGTGCCTTAAGAAATAGCAAAGTGAGAGCGCAATTGAAAGCAGTAGTTGTGAGACGGAGTGCAAAATCGTACAGAGAACTAAGAAGAAAATTGAATATGGCAGGAAAACCTATCAAAAAGTATTTGGAAAAAATGGATACACAACATAAGGCAAAAAGATCAGCGTACGTGAAACAGAAAAACAAAAGCTATTAATGAAGAAGACAATCAAATTACTTTCTCAGAGTTATTTTGCTGCTAAATCTACTTACAAATGTGTGATGGACGACGAATCGTATTTTACAGTAGAAGGTAATGAGTGGCAACAGACATATTATTTCGAGTGTAAGGATCGTCGTGCAAAAGACAGTGTGCGATTTAAATAGAAATTAAAATTTCTAGGTAGTGTTGCTCGCAATAAATAAGGCAGGAATAAGGGAAGCGGTATTTTTCAATTTCGGCTTAGTAGGGAATAAAGAAAATTATGCCAGAAAGTGTACCAGTTTTGAGTAAGTTTATTCAAAAATACCATAAAAATGATAAAGTTGTGTTTTGGCTAGATCTAGTGTCCGCATACCACGCAAATGATGTGCTTAAGGAATTACAGCGGCGAAAAATTGTTTTCATTTCAAAAGAAGAAAATCCTTCTAACATACCCCGGTTAAGGCCGATAGAAACTTTCTGGGCAAACTTAAAAAGGTAGGTGTATAGCAACAATTACCAGGCAAAAAATGTAAACAGCTTGCTTTTAAAGGTAAGAAAAGAATTGGAATCCATGGACACTACTGGTATTCAGGAATTTATGGCGAAATGACCAGCAAAAATAAAATTAGCTAATAGAAAGGGTGTTAAATTTTTCTTGTAGTTATGTACACTTCATGCAATTTTAAAATACGCACTAATAAATTTGATCACTCGAATTCTATGTTTTTAGTTGTCTGTTTATTGCAGTTTTTCATATGTTTAGGTTCTGGTATGCATCTAGTTTTCGTAAGAGCTATACCATGTTCAAAACTTTACTTTACTTTTACTTTACATAACTCACATTATGTTGTGCTCCTTCTTCAGAAAATGTTTTACTGCTATTTGTTGCACTAAAGTAGTGTTTATTTTCTTTGTCAGGTCGACTTCTGCTCATGTTTAGTCAGCCCAACACCAACTAACTGCATGGTTTGGCCGATGCATATTTTATCGCACTCTAGGTAAGTAATCCTGTAAATGCCGCTCATCTCTTTTTTATCCTTAGCAAGACTTAGCTTAGAGCCAAATTTATTAGTCCTACTAGCTGATATTGCCTTTGAATTAAAACGCTCAACTTGCCTAACCTACTTGCAAATTGATGAAAAAATAAGTGTAGCCCTTATAGCTGTTTGTGGTTTTTTTGTATGAACAGCGTCGTTAGCTGATCTTGCTTCTTTTGGATAAGATTATGAATTATTTTTATATTTTAACTTTAATGATCAATCATTAAGGTTTAGAGCGCAATTTTCAGGAAATACCAATAGTCCGACGTGGACTGTGTTGTTCTCTGGGTGTTCTCGGTAGATATTGAGCTCAAGAAGACCATCCTTTCTGATGATCATCAAATCTGGAAACAATATCGTTTTGTTGTTCAATACAACAACAATTGTGCGGTAATTATTGTTCCGATTGTAGCGGGAAAATAATATAAGGGTTGTGCAATCTCTTCGTGTTGGGAGGATTTCAATGAGAGAGGTTACATTTATCAACAATGCCTCTATGGAAGTTCAGCATTTAATGTTTTTTTGTTTGAGTAAGAACTGATTAATTAGTTGCCGATATCTGGAGATGTTTACTGCCGAACATTTATACCTATTTATCAATAAATGCTTAAAGCAATTCTTTGTAGTTCGATTCTACAAACTGTTTTTGATTCGATGCATCAATTACAACTCCAAAATTGTACTAAAACACGAAATTGCATGATTACTGTCACTCTTGTCTTGGCGTCAGTTATATGTTACATCGGCAAAAAACTGGAAACTGAACACTAATGAAGGTTACTTTTGAAGTTCCTTGAGAAGTCCTCATAATAAGTTTTTCTCATTGAGATCTTCATAGGTAGTACTTTAGCTTTGAAATTTTTTTCGATTGATATGTTAGTACGTTTGTGGTGTAAACCCGGTCAATAATCATCATTCCAAATTTGGGTTTAAAAATTCCGATTTATTTCATAAAAATTAAATTAGAACTGGTCTTACTTCTCGTACTGAAAGACAATACAGGTCCCAATCTTAGTAGCAATTGTTGATTTTGCAGTTGAATTGAAATAATATTAAAAGTACAGAACCAGAAATATGAAAATTTGCGTTTGATGATATGATCACATAAATCTCTTGATGTTTTTGCATTTAAAGGAAATGATTATTTTGATGACTTTGCATTTAAGGGAAACGATTATTTTGAAGTTTTATTTTTTAGGAGCAGTTTATAGATTTTCTTATTGTAAATATTTTGCTACATCCAACATTATCCACAGCAAGGAACTGCACTAGCTTGATTGTATTAAAAGCATGAAATTATGACTAATCCTGCAAATTAACCGGGTTTACTTCAGAAGAGTGCATTTATATTTCACTTTTTTTTTTATCGCACAAGCTATATTCCAGCTTTCGTAATACTTTATTTCGATTAATTTTCCTTAAAAAGTAAATGTTTTTTATATGATTGTCTTACCCATAATAGTAAATATCAACTTTTCCCGGAGCAACGCTTCCTTTCCTTTGACCATCTTCTCTGTGTTGCCATCCTTTAGGCGGTGGAATATTGCATTCTGGTTTCCTACGTTCTATTGAAATATTCATCGTCAGGAAACTATATTTTTGGGCAAATTAAAATTAAATCGTATCGTAATTGAAGAATCCACAAAGTTTGTCGTCTACGCGAAACTACAAAAATCACAAAAATTCACAACACCAATGACAGCTGTCAAAAGCAAGAGGGGGATATCAGAAAAATTCATGCATGTCCCCTGTCCCCACTTCGCTTCATAAAGAGAAAAATTCCCAACCCGCTTATTCTCTTGAAAAAAGGCTTAATTTTTTGTGCACTGTTCTTGTGAAATGTTGATTTCAATCAGCTGATTTCTTTATCAGTCAAGACTAGCCAGACTAGCTCTCTCTGTCAAAATAATCACAGGTACAGCAGAACGTGTCCAGTAAGAAATTTTGTTGAAGTTTGCTGACTGGATAATGGCTGGGAGTGCAACTTTGTACGTATATCAAGGTGAATGGGGTCTTCCTTCAATCGACTTTGACTGTTTACGAGCGCTTGTAAGTATTTATTATTCAATATAACAATGCCGGTCAACATGCTGGCTATTTTTCCAGTGTGCTGTGAAATTCACCAATGCACCAATCAGCATACAAACTAAAGGAAATCCATTTCGCTCGGGTAAGGGACACCTACCGTATATTCAAGTACTTAATAGGAAAATTGTCGGGTACAATCAAATCATCAACTACCTCCAAGAACTGGTAAAAGACATAACCTGCACGGGAGGCGAATGACCTGAAACTGATTTGTTTATATTATAGGGATACTCAGTCAACGATCAACTGCCACCAAATCTTACCAGCTTAGCAGAAGCCTACGAATGTCTTGTGTTCAACGATTTACATCCATACTTCCAGTATTTTATGTTCGGCCAGCCGGACAATATCGATGAAAGCAGGAAACTGTATGCAAATCGAACACCATTCCCCTTTAATTTCTTCTACCCCGGAAAGTATATGAAGCATGCAAATGATGTGATGGAAGTGTTCGGAGGGTTTTCTGTGCATGAGAAAATTGAATTTCACTGTACCGAATCGGTAAGTTGTTAATAGGTATGTTCCCATACTACGATTAATTGCAATGAAGCGTACTAAAACGGAGTACAAAAAACGGCTTCTTTGCAATTAATCGCAATTAATTGTAGTACGGGAACATACCTAATATCATAGCTGTTAATATCAGACAAAATAAATGGAACTAATTTTGGTATTGATGTATTCAAATGATAATTGGTGGCATCTTTTAAATTTCGTATATTTACAGTTAGGTGTTTAAAACCCTAATAATAAGATAGTATCTGTTGACAAAAATTCCTCCTAAAACACTTTAATTTATCCTTTTTTCCAGATCGTTATTAACGCCAAACGATGCGTAAATCTCCTGTCATCCAAACTAGACAAGAGCAAATGGTTTTTCGGACAACATCACAGCAGTTTCGATATACTAGTCTACGCATATCTGTCGATCTTACATCACATATCCTTAACCAATCATCCACTGCAAGTTCATTTGCAAGAATGTCCGAATTTAATAAAGTTTATCGAACGTATTACGAAAAAGTACTTTGCTGACGAAGGATATTCGAGCAAGGAGGCGAAGACACAACAAACCTCGAAAACTAATATGCCAATGACTTCGTCAGAGGAGGAATTCAGTACATCTAAACGAAAGACACAAATTCTTGCTGCACTGGGTGCATTTTTCGCAATGGGCTTATACGCAACGTGGATAGGAATTGTTAAGGTAAATTACTGATTTTACCTCTTGATATTAGACTTGTTTGAAACTTTCGTTTTGTTGTATTGTAGGTAAGTGCGGCCGATGACCCGTATTATAGACAGATCTCATATAGCCATGACGACGATGACGATGAAAGTTGAAGAAGACCAAGTCCACGCCAAATGTGATAGTTTTAATTTTTTTATTTTGTAATATCCGTTACGTAGCTATCGAGCAGCGGTTTAGAAGTGAAGAGAGCAGGTCATTGTAGATTTGGGCAATAAAATGTGTGGAAATATTACTGTTTCTGTTGGCGTAAATATGAATGTTAATGTGAATATATTCCGGGGCCCTAATTATTCTTTTTTTTGATTACGGGGTTTTAGGGAATACTCCACACAAACGTCCTGGCTACCCATCCAATCCCCGTTGTGGATATATTGCTGACTGTATCATCCTAATTATTCTAGGTAGGTCTGTTCGCATACCTGGATCTATTATAATACATTAAAATAGATTCGCAGCAAGTCGTTTTTGTACTCTTGCTGCAAGCCAAATTTTGCCACAGGAAGCCAGCTGCAAAAATCTGTTGCTGCTGCAGTACTTTTGCTGCAAGCCAAATGCAAGCCAAATTTTAGTATGGGAACAGACCTAATTTGTGTCATGAAAGTCCAATTTGAAATTTAGAATCAAAATCACTGCCATCTATTGCAAGCTAGAAAATATCCCAAAAAAGTTCATGGTGCCAAATTTGCTTGAATCTCGGCACGTGTGACTGGCTGCGTGTGTGTGTACCTTCCGAAAGAAAATTTGAAATGTCACGACGACAGGTCGTGTCATACGGGTATTGAAAACATTTTGCTTTCGGTGAGAGGCTATTTCAACGCAATAATGAAAATATGTCGGTTTTGTGTAGACTTTATAAATTAGCTAGGCTTGAAAAACAGTTTCCAATCAGAAGTATATGTCAAACAAGTGTGGCATTCTACTCTCGCCGAAGTGATTCCAAAAAACTTGACTCGCCGTACAAAGTGGTGAAAGCAAAAGTTCGTCTCGAAGGTATATAGTTGGTTTTTCAATGATTTGGTAACTAATTCATGGATCAAATTGAATTAGCAGCTTTAGACATATGGCTGATGCAATATTATGCATTACAGATGAATCGGGATGGTTAGGCAACGAAGGAGGACCGAATTGGGAACTGTTTGCTCCGAAGGGCAATCGGTTTTACCTACCTGGTTATGTAGGGCCTGCATGGCAAGGTGCATCATCAACAGTTGCAACGGAGTTTCCCCTAGAACAACTAATTGACTTTACTTCAAAGGTACGTAACTCGTTATAGCCAAAGAAATTTCGTTTCGTAAAGTTCGTTTTCTATTGCGTAAAGGTCGAATTTACAAAGCAGATTTTGTTTATATTTTCAATGTTATATAAGAAGTTATTTGGCGTAGTGGGATTGAACATTGTCAAAATCAATTCAATTGTTTTTGTGTGTTGTGTTGTAAATGAATTAGATTCGCTTCAAATAAGAACACATCATTATTTTGAAAGATTTGTTCTATCCGAGGTTTGAATTCCTAAATGTGGAATGATATAGTACCGCAGGTAGCGTTGTTACTCTCCTCCTTTATTAATGCAGCATATCGATTATTAAAATGTAGTAAGAGTATTGAAAACTTCAAAAATACTCTGAATCTTATATGAATGAACTCGTAGTTACCATACAAAACCAAAACAAAAAAATTAAACAGCATATTTACTACAGATGGTGAATAAATGAAATCGTTTTAAAAAATTCTTACATAAAATTTATTGGAATGTTTCTTTAATCACTCAGAGAATTCTCCGGTTAGGAATTAAAGCGAACACTAGTGTAGCGCGTAAAAGAACTCGTAGTCGCCGGAAAACCGTTTCATTTTTCAATTTTACTACTTTTATTGGTAAATACTGTATATATTATGTGAAGTTAAGTGAAAGTGCGGCTCAGGCTGCCAAGAGCCCAGAAGCCAAAAAACCGTGTCGGGAAGATTCCCCGGCAAAACGCTTATGGACCCAATTTAAAATTCGCCGTACAGAAAAGACGGTATCAATCAACCATTCCCAGTTGCTAACTGACTTGCCGATGACGACACCGGTCCATCGCTAATTACCACCCAAGAGCCCAGAAAGGTGTGAGCGCCTTCAATTACATTCGTCGATTTACAGAGTCATTCTATCATCGCTATGATGGAAAATCTCAAAATTGTAATTTTTGACTTCAAATTGATGTCAATAGGCAAGAGACTGTTCCTCAAATAAATTGAAGATTTTGAAATAGTTCGGAAACATATTACCGCGAAAAAATTAAGCTATTTCACTCACCAAAGTGCAGACCTCCGACCAGTGAAAATCGTTTTATCAGGTTCTCTTCCATCTGCTTTTTATCAAGCACTTCGATTTCAAGGCCAAGCTTAGTAAGCTCTTTTTTTATATGATCAGCATAGGATTCTGGATATAGAATGTTAGGAGGCTCTGTTATAACTGCATGACTTGCAGTCTGAATTTGTTACAAATTTGCTTCAGCGCAATTGTAAGCTACGTTGCTTGGATTTGAAAAAATCCCAACACGGGATAATTTTTATTAACTCCTCTATTTGGAGAAGGGAACAAAGCTAAGTGCATGCAGAGAAATAAAACCAATCATGCAACCTCTAGTAAAATGGAATTACTTTTCTAGCAGAATAAATGGCCCCACACAATGTGGGAGGTGTCAAATATTTGGACATGGAACCTCCCATTGTCACCTGCCAATGAAATGCATGATCTGCAGTGGCAAACATGATCCACGCTTACCGATGAAGAGGCACCTAAAATCAAGTGCTCGAATTGCGTTGTAGCTCATAGTAACAACGATCAATGTAGTAAACGGAAGTATTACATTCAAATCAAAACGAATCTGTCGGGACAAAAAATCAAGATAAAATTTCAATAAGCGTGTCGCTCCAAAATTTAGTGTAGGCGATTTTCCGAACCTTGCATGCCCGACACCATATAAATCTAAGCAAGGCCAATTGAATGTACTAGTTAAGGTAGCTTGTAAGTTTTCATATGACTAAATGTTTAAATGTTTGTCTATGGAATGTTCAAAGCATTAGCTCAAAGCAAATAAAAAAGACGAAGCATCTGATCTAGCTGTCAACCAGAAAATAGACATTCTCCTGACACGGTTGACGGAAAAAGATAAAATTTTACATCCCTACTACTATATTTTCAGAAAAAATAGAATTGATAGGATAGGTGGCAGCGTTGCAATCACTATTGTCTAAAATAGCTCCGTGTAAAAGACTTAAGTTAAAAGCCACACTTTAAAATTCAATAAACTTTATTGGATCGAGTGTTGAAGACAGGCTGGCATCACAAAATAAATGGGACGATTCCATTCAATTAGCATAAGGGACGATTCCATTCAATTTGCATAATGCCAGCACGTAATTACGACGACTTTTCGTGTATTTTCTCACAAATAGATGATCAGATCATTTTATCTCTTTGGTTAACTTTGCTCGTAGTTGACGAGAGCAGGTTGCTTTGTAGAGCTAGGGATGTTTTTCTCTTTATTTTGTTCTGCTGCTGGTTTGAAATCTTCGAGTCGCAGA